>JAHZTW010000001.1:408731587-408778153 GCA_020283515.1 Alliaria petiolata | reverse complement strand
AAATTGCATAAGAATGCATTCTTTGTGTCTTCCCATGTGGTCAAGGATCCTGGTGGCAATTGCTTCAGCCAGTATGATGCATCTCCAGCAAGCGAGTAAGGGAAAAGCTTGCAGAAGAGATAATCATAGGTCACTCCATTGGCCTTAATGCTTGAAGCCAAGTCTTCGAATCTCTCGATATGATCCATGGGGTGCTCGTTGGGAAGACCATGGAAAGGATTCTGAGCTACGAGCTGGAAGTAGGCAGGCTTCAGCTCGAAGTCATTCCTTTGGAATGCAGAAGGACGGATCGCAGCTCTATTTGCATAGAACTGATCTGGGTGGTTGTAGTCGCCAAGTGTTCTTCCACGACACAAATGTTGTGTCGATCGACACCTTCTGGCTCGATGAGAACAGCCCCGTTCTCATCTATTTTCTGGCCTTGGATGTTCCTTCGGTGCCCTTCCGTATCGAACAAATTGTCAGCTTCATCCCTTGTCAAAATCACAAGCTCCGCCATCTCTATCTACGAAGGGTGTCGATCGACGCCTTCGCAGCTTTTCGGTTTGTTCGTTCTAGATGTGCTAGCGCCTGGTTATCAAGTCTGATTAGCTCCTGATCTTTGTTGCTCTTGGTACTGCGATTAAGCATACACCTGAAACCAAGAATAAGAGACTAAATCAGTAATAAAAACAAAAATAAAAACCTAGACAAAATTCTAACACTAGAAATCTGTAGGCAACTAATTCCTTCCCCGGCAACGACGCCAAAATTTGATATGCTCTCAAATTTACCCTAGAGCTACTCTCTCAAATTAAGAGATCACAGTAGTAATTATAGATCGAATCCACAGAGAAGGATAGTCACACAACAGTTTTCTAAATTCGAATTAAGCTAGGAAGAATAATAAAACTAAAGACATAAAGCAATTTAAAGGACTTAGTAAATTCAGGAGACAAAAAGCTAGGTTCAGGGAAATTCTCAGGTGATCCAAATTTAAGGTCTAGACAGCTTATAATCTATGATTCTAAGAGAATTGATAATATTGTATAATCCTATATGGTCACACAGCTAAGAAGACTAGATAACTTATGGCTTTGATTGGTAACATGAAGTACCATTGATTTAGTTTGAGTTTGGAGTCTAACTCAAAAATGTTACCAATCAAGTGTCAAATTAGGTTTTTTGGTTTTAAGTTTGAGTTAGGATGAGTTATGGTAGATGTAGAATTTTGATTTATCATTTTGTTAAATTGCTAACTCAAATCAAATTCTTAAATCATGGAAATTGTGATGAGTTAGACTTTGAGTTACTTTTTTTTAAAATCAATTTTTTCTAATTTTTATTAATTATATTTTAAATAATTGTATATTTCTTTGAAGTTGTATACTAAATTAATGCTATAAAAAATGTGAAAGTTGATTTATCACAATTTAATTTAATTTTTTTAACAAACACGTTGGTTTTTTTCCTAGCTTAATTTTTTCTCAAATTAATTTAAATAGTTATCTGTTTTCAATTTTTGTTAATAAAATTTATTTGGTCAACTAAATTTTTATTTTACATATCAAAAATTGTATTATTTTATTTTCTTGAAAACTCAATATTTTTGTTTTTATTTTTTAGGCAACAACTTTCTAAAAAACTTTGAATAAATTTTTTTTTGGTTTATGTTTTTTAATTTGTTTTTATATATTGATGTTTTTAGTTAATCATTGATAACACTTACTATTAAAAATTAAAGTCTGTTTTATTTACTACTATCAAAAGTTTTTTTTTCTTAATTTGATTTATTTTAAGTTAATATTAAAATCTTTAATTTATTTTATTATTTAAAGTTGTAATTAATAACAATGCAATTTAAAGTCTGTTTTTCTTTTTTTTTCTTTATGCTCACATATATTCTTATTACTATTATCTTAATTTTAAATAATATATACTGCAACGTATACATCAGAAAAGTTACGAGTCATCTATTTTGATAAAAATGTTATCTCGAATTTATACAACATACTTACCACATAAATCTACTGTTTATACCACATAATTTTACTGCAAGTTACATCGAATTACAACATCAATTGTAACTCAACTTAAAAAAATACATGTTGCCAATTGCGTTATATAAGTATTTTATTATATAAAGTTGGATGTGTCAAAGTTGCTAATTCACCTGATCGCGACACATGGCAAGTTAATCGATAAGATTTTGTCACGTGTCATAAGTATATATCTAAAAAAGGAAAAATAAAACAAAAAGATCTATTTTCATAAGTATATAGCTAAAAAAAGAAAATAAAACAAAAGGATCTATTTCAATTTAAAAAAGGAAAAAAAATAACAATAAAAGAATACTAATTAACTTGATTGCGACATGTGGCACTTAATTCGATTCAAATTATGACACGTGTCTCGATAAAATATTAGAATTTATATCTTATTATGAAAATGAATTATTAGAAATTAAGAAAAGGAAAAAAAAAAGTAAATAAGATTAACTATGATATATTTCAATTAAGAAAATGAAATCATATATGTTAATGATATGACATTGGACAATGATGAGCTCAATGACGAGAAAGATCATGTGGAGAGACTTTTGACGCGAGTCTTGAGAAGCATAACTTTGATAGAGAGTAGAGAGATCATATATGGGAGATAACTATGAAGAGAAATAAATACTTTTTTTTCTTGGAGAGAGTTAATGGGGAGATCGTTAACATACTCGAATAACTCGAATTGCATACCCGAGTTTTTAATGAAGCATAACAGAAAAAGATAGTTGATAAAGTGTGTGAACTACAAAAGAATTAGGGTTATGTTGCTTAGGATCCGCAAAAGATTATTTGTTTTGAATATTTTAATTGAAAATATATGAGAATTAAAATAAATAAATAATTCTTAGGTTTCGATTTTGTGTTTTTAATATATATATTTTTAAGTAGTGATCCAATTTTGTTTTCTATTTTTTAAAAATTCATTTTAACGGATTTAAAATTTTGTTATTACAAATCCGCGTAAACGCGAATCCTAACTTAGTATATACATATATTTATGTGTGAACGTGATATAATATACATAAAGTTGACAATTATATCTTGATAAAAGAATTAATCACGTGCACATGGTAGTGTGCTCCATTAGCTAAACCTAATTGGATGAGGTCATACATGTGTTTGTTATAAAAACCAACGTAAATGACGATAGACAATATACTCATAAAACCCTAAAAGTTATTAGAGAAAGATTTGATCTCAACCACACTCACATCTCGTTTTTATCCATTTTGTGTGCTTGTGGATACCGGTAGAGGCACGATGCTTGAAGTGCTAAACAATCTAGATCTAATTCCGTTCAACTTTCCGTTATAAAATATTAAGGTATATTCGAACTTTATGATCTAGATTTATTTTGGTATTTGTATGAAATCCTCGCAAGTTAATTTATAAGTAGTTTTTATAAATTGTTATAAACAGGAATGAATTCTCACACGCACATGTTGCACCGAAAGTAACAGTTCCCCCCTCTTGTTAGCAACATGTGCATGAGGACAATATTTTCTCCCTTTCAAAGCGCCCTTCGCGGTTTTTGGGCAGGTGTCAACCTAGGTGTCAAAACATCATTTCGATCTTCATGGTCATTTAAAGTCATAACTCCTCTATAAAGCCAATAGGAGAGGAAGGTGTCCCAGCCGCTAAGAGCCAAGCAAAGCGGTGCGGGTAAATCCTTCTAGGGAGAATAAAGCTCCCTTGCGGGTAACCAAGAAGTCTTCCTTTGGAAGCGGTATTGATATTCTCAAATTAGCCCTGAGCTACTCTCTCAAATTAAGAGATCATTGTAGTACTTAGGGGTCGAATTCCACAGAGAATCGTTGTAACTAGACAAATTCAAATTCAGATTTAAGTCCAAGAGTAAAATAGGAAAGCAGTAAAAAGCAATAAAATAAAAGTACCAAGTTCGAATTCAGGTTCTTAAAATCAGGAGACAAAGTGCTAGGCGGTGAGGTATCTTTGGAAGACTAAGGTGGAAGGTTTAACTATTATTGGGATTAATTGTTCTAGAACTCGAAACACAGAAAACAAACAAATCAATTTTCGCTGCAGATGTTATCTATGTCTAAACCTAGAAATCCAACTTTCGCTGCGATTTAAAAGATAGAAACTTGCATTAATTTCAGGTTTGATATTGTTCACAAAGACCTAAACCAACTCGCTGCGAATAGATTCAATGCTCATCTAAAGATCTGGTCGCTAGGTGATTAACAACACTTTCACATCTGTTTAATTACCTAGGGTTTCGAAATCTACGTGATCAATCCTAAATTTCAGAGTTAAAACAATCTAAGATGAAGAACAAGAAGATAATCCCAACAGAAAATCAATTCTAACAACCTATCATCAATCCCTTGAAAACCGCACAACCTAACTATGAAACTACTCAGACATGGATGCAGCAAACATCATAAAATAAGTAATTTGCATAAAAAGAATAGAAGAAAAGATACAAGTGTTCCAATTCTCTCAAGAACAGATTTTTCTCCCTAAAAGCTCTCAAAACCTAAACTCTCTCTTTGTCTCTCTAAATTATAAAATTCTGATGCCTAAACAATGGCTGAAAAACTTTATTTATAGGCAAAGGCACGAATCTTCAATTCTCTGGTAGATTATGAAAAGTCTTGGAATTTCCTTTTCTGCAAAATTTCTGGAAACTTCACGTCTTTTTGAATCAGGAAACTCGGTGTCGATCGACACAGAGTGGTGTCGATCGACACCCATCGTGCATCTTCAATCCAACTTCAACATTTCGTGACTTCATTCCATTATGCTCCAAAATGTATCCAAATCTCCATTTTAGCTCCAATTGTACCTGAACCTATAAAGACTCTATATAGACTCGAAAATAGTATTAAGACTCAATAAAAACACTTATATCATGATCCAAAAATGGGTAAAAACCATGATATATCAACTCCCCCAGACTTAGCCTTTGCTTGCCCTCAAGCAAAACAGAAACTTAGAATGGAGTCGAGGTTTGAAAACAGAAATATCCAGCTAACCTTCAGAACGCCACATTGAACCAACACTCTTGAATCCACATGCTATAGAGCCAATCTTAGGTAATGTTCAGTGTACTTACCACAAGCTTAGCAATCTCCCAGTTCAAATCCAGATCCTTTTCTTGGTAAAATTTCAAACTCTAACAGGGGTATTGCTACAGAACATTTCTGATTCTTTCCCTTCCTTAGCGCCTGAACAAGATATACTTTCTACAGCTCTCCTATTTTCTCTTCCCTTAGTCAACTGCTGCCCATTTTCAGGGTGTTCTACAGATCTTTTCATTGACTTTTTCTTAAGTCTTGGAATAGTGCTGCTCCTATTTGTGTTCCTTGTGAGGAGACAGGTTCATGAGCTCTCACTAATATTGTTCCTTGTGAGGAGACAGGCTCATGAGGTTCTTTGCACTATTCCTTGATCAGACTTTTTTTTTTCAAGGGAAGATCAAGGAGAGACTGCAGATTTCTAATCTCATTAAAGCTGAAAGAAGAATCATGTTCTGCGCATACCTAGTTCTTATAAGGGATCTGAACTCTATCTGTTAGATTGATCCACTTGCAGCTTTCTACTTAGTAAAACCTGCAATCAACTGCTATGGCAATGGTCCTTCAAGTGTCAATCTTCTGTGGTTAGTTCTTCTGAAAAGTGAAAATTTCTCTGATTTTGACTCAACAAAACACTTTGACTGACTCTTTAAAAACCAAAATAAAAGCAAAATACATCAGTATTTTCCTCCCCCAGACTTGAACAACACTGTCCCCAGTGTTATTAAGCCTGAAGTTGGAAGAATAAATGAAAAGGAACCAATGAAACGAGCAAGGAGAAAGCACTTACTTGTGTTCGCGTAGGGTGTCGATCGACATAGATGTGGTTCCCATCGACACTGTGTCTGCAGTCGAACTCTGACTTCCCAAAATCGTAATTGGGGCCTGTCAACATGTAAATCCGAGATCTCCAAAGTTTTCACTGTCAGAATACTCACATAACACGATTAAAAGCACCAATATCTAGTCCAATCTCATAACTCAACCAAGGTCCAGATCAAACTGAAAACTGACTCAAAAATGAAAGAAAAATTGACTCAAAAACTAACGTACCAGTGGGTTGTCTCCCACTAAGCGCTTTTTTTACAGTCATTAGCTTGACTTTGGCAGGTGATCAAGCGATGGGTGCATCAGCTAGATGCACAATTTACGCTTCTGGAATTTCGGCTTGTGCCCAGTAGTGTTTCACCCTTTGTCCATTGACTGTAAACTCTTTGCCTTTTGGGTCAATCAGGACAATTGCTCCACATGGTTTGACAGCTTTGATTGTGAAAGGACCTGACCAACGGGAGCGCAATTTACCAGGAAATAATTGTAAACGAGAGTTATATTGGAGTACCTGGTCATTTGGTTCGAATTGCCTGGAAATGATCTTCTTGCCATGATAGGCCTTAGTTCTCTCTTTGTACAGCTTTGAATTCTCATAGGCATAATGTCTGAGCTCATCCAATTCATTCAGCTGTATCAGGCGACTTTCTGCAGCAGACTTGATGTCGAAATTAAGCAACTTTACTGCCCATGCTGCCTTGTATTCGAGCTCCACTGGAAGATGGCAAGCCTTGCCATAAAGCAGATGGAATGGCATGGTACCAAGTGGCGTTTTGAAAGCTGTTCGATAAGCCAAAGTACATCATCCAGTTTCACAGCCCAATCCTTCCTTGTTGCGCCAACTGTCTTCTCTAGAATCTCCTTAATCTGCATGTTTGAGACTTCAACTTGCCCACTTGTCTGAGGATGATAAGGAGTAGCCACTCTATGTTGAACACCATGCTTCTTCAGCAGCTTCTCAAAAACCTTGTTAATAAAGTGCTTGCCACCATCACTTATAACAATCTGAGGCACTCCAAATCTGGGGAAGATGATAGTCTTAAACAGCTTAAGAACCACAGCAGCATCATTGGTTGGACTAGCAATCCCTTCAACCCATTTAGACACATAGTCCACAGCAACCAAGATGTATTTATTCCCATAAGAAGAGGGAAAGGGACCCATGAAATCAAAGCCCCAGCAATCAAAGACTTCAATCTCAAGGATGAAGTTTTGTGGCATCTCATGTCTTCTGCTAATCTTCCCTTTCCTTTGACAAGCATCGCATCCAGAGATGAATGCATGAGCATCTTTGAACATTGTTGGCCACCATAGTCCAGCTTGAAGAACTTTTGAGACTGTCTTGAATGTTGCAAAGTGACCTGCATAGGCTGAACCATGGCAGTGAAACAGTACGTCCTGCACCTCAGCTTCTGCAATACATCTTCTGTAGACTCCATCTGAGCAATGCCTGTAAAGATAAGGCTCATCCCAATAATATCTCCTAAGTTCTCTATAGAACTTCTTCTTCTCATAGTCTTTAAGACCAGTAGGTGCATCTTCGCAGTAAGGTTGGCAATATCAGTAAACCATGGTCTCTGATAAGTGGAAACAGCCATCATTGGTGTGGAAAACGCGTCACGCATGGCCTTCAAAATCTGCTCAGCGATCTGCAGGGAGTGTCGATCGACACTAAGTGTGTCGATCGACACACGGGTTTGTGCGTCGGGGTTAACTTCTTCGGATGGGGGTGTCGATTGACACCCAGAGGCAGTGTCGATTGACACTGATTCCGATTCTGCAGAAAGTTGCAGGTTTCCTGCATCTCTCGTGTCCAATGTTGCCTCAATCGAATTGACAACTTCTTCTGGTAAGAAATCATCAATAGGCACGCCATCTTCAACCTTGATTCTGGATAGATGATCAGCAACTCCATTCTCAACTCCTTTCTTGTCTTTCACCTCAATATCAAAGTCTTGAAGAAGCAGATTCCATCTTAGCAATCTGGGTTTTGCATCCTTCTTCTGCATCAAGCATTTGAGTGCAGAATGATCAGTATGAACCACTACTGATAGTCTCTCATTTTAGCATGTTTTTAACACTCATATCGGTCAGACGTATCGGTGTGATCACACCGATATTGAACCCGCGTTTCTGTTTACTTAAGACGAAAAAAATACTGTTGATCATCATTATGTAGTTGACTTTTATTTCTAAAACTTTTCCAGAAACTCTCTCTGTTTTGGGTGATTTTTCTGCAAGACCTTTGGATCAAAAACTTCAATTCAAGAGTTCTTCTTCTCTAATCTCTTTCCTTTACTCTTTCTAATGCTTATTATCAAGTTTTTACAAGTTTTTATTGGTTTGATCATGAGTTGTGAGTAGTTCTCTAGAATCCAAGGTTGGTTAGATCTAGGGTGTTTAGAGTGTTAATCTTGATGTCTATAAGTTAATTCTTCCATATCCCCTCTTGTTTGATGTTCTTAATGCTAAATTTCAACCTTGATCATGTTGAATTAGATTTTTAGGAAATTTTCTCATCCAAAAGATTAGTAAAATTTCTGGTTTATTTAAGCAAGAGATTTACATACTTAGCTCATGAAAGTGATTGTCTAAGGTGTTTATTAGCAGATTAGAACTGAATCTTTATGCTTGTTGCATCTTTAATCACAAATGAAAGTTTGTTCTTGATTAGAAATGTGATAAAAGGATTAAGTCCATGAAAATGGTTTAATCTATTCTTGAAGTTCTAAGCTTGGGGATTAGCATTTATATGAGTAGATTGACATCATTGATTACACTTTTAAGCACTTGAAAATCAATACCATACCCTTGGATTCATCTTTCCATAATTTACAAAAAGCTTTTAAAAACTCTGTTTTTGCTTTCACTTGTTTTTGTTTGTTTTAACTTATCTTGAAGATAGCTTATCTTTCACCTTGTTTAATGCTACTAGTCACATATCAAAACCTTCACTAGACTTGCTTAGATTAAGAAGTTTTATGAATTCCTTTTGTTACAACAAACCCATATGGATTGATCCTCAAATACTACAATGACATGTGTAGTAGGATTGAGTAATTGTTAGCAAAATCCTGTTATCAATTTGGCGCCGTTGCCATTTGGGTTCTGTTTTGTGCATTAGGATTTTAAATCCTCTTGAGACTAAGTTTTATTTTTCGGTTCATAACTAATCTCTTTTGCATGCTCTGTTTTTCCTCTCTATAGGTGCATGAACTTGAGGTCTGGAGGACAAGAAGATCTTGTTGAACCAATAGACAACATTCATAGACTGAGTAGAAGAGCATTTGCAAGAAGAGAGCAAGAAAGAGCAGCCCATATAGCACGCTTGGGCATGGAAAATCTGGAGGAAGCAGGTGGTCAACCACCACCTCATTATCTTGAACAGCAACAAAGAGCTCAAGGAGCAAGAGTGCCACAGCACCCACCTAGACAACCACGTCATATTGGAGCTGGAGATGCGCCTAACACTCATGGCAATCGCCAAGGCATCATCCCTCCTCCAGTAGAGAACAACAATTTCGAAATCAAGAGTGGGTTGATCTCTATGGTGCAGAACAACAAGTTCCATGGACTACCAATGGAAGATCCTTTGGACCACTTGGATGGGTTTGACAGAATCTGCAGCATGACAAAGATCAATGGAATTTCAGAGGATGGTTTCAAGCTGAGATTGTTCCCATTTTCTCTTGGGGACAAAGCACACCTATGGGAGAAGACACTTCCACAAGGTTCCATCACTTCTTGGGATCAATGCAAGAAGTCTTTCTTGGCCAAATTTTTCTCCAACTCAAGAACTGCAAAGCTGAGAAATGACATCTCTAGCTTCACTCAAAGGAGCAATGAAAGTTTCTGTGAAGCATGGGAAAGGTTCAAGAGCTATACCATGCAATGTCCACACCATGGATTTTCTGAAGAGTCTCTACTAAGCACTCTCTACAGAGGTGTGCTTCCTAAATTTCGCATGCTTCTAGACACTGCAAGCAATGGAAATTTCCTGGGGAAGGAGGTAGAAGATGGTCTTCAGCTGGTGGAGAACCTAGCCCAAAGTGATGGGAATTATAGTGAAGACTATGATAGATCATCAAGAGGTGGAGGAGATACTGAAGATCAAAGAAGAAGGGAAATGAAAGCCCTCAATGACAAGATGGATAAGCTGCTGCAAGCTTCTCAAAAATCAGTAAACTATGTGGGTGATTATGAAGACGGCCATGGACCTCATCAAGAACCAAACGAGGATTTCAGAGAAGAGGTAAACTATGTTAGTGGGCAAGGATTTCAAAGGGGCTTCAACAACTACAGGAACAACAACAACAACAACCTATCCTACAGAAGCAACAATGTGGAGAACCCACAAGATCAGGTTTACCCACAACAAGGACAGAGCCAAGCTCCTCCACAAAGGCCATTTCTGCCATACAACCAACAACAAGGGTTCCCTCCCAAGAACAACTACCAAGGGAACCAAGGAAACTTTCAAAAATACCAAGGAGTGCAAGGGAACTTTCAGCAAAAACCACAACATCCACCTGGTTTTGTGCAACAGCAACAACAACAACCTTTAGCTACTCAAGACATGGACATGAAGAATATGCTCCAGCAACTTCTACAAGGACAAGCACAAGGAGCAATAGACTTAAGCAAGAAGATGGCAGAAATACACAATAAGGTGGACTCAACATACAATGAGCTGCACTCAAAGATAGAAACCCTCAACTCCAAATTTCAGCAAATGGAAAACAAGGGCAATGCATCAACATCAAGGCAGCAAGGTACTCTCCCTGGAAATTCAGAGACTAATCCTAGAGAGTACATCAATGCAATCACATTGAGAAGTGGGAGAGCACTACAACCACCAACCACACATTCCAAACTCAATGAGGACATTGAGAGACAAGATGGGGAGGTGAACTTTCAAAATGATGAAAGTGTGATTGCTGAAGATTTTGTGGTTCAAAGAGAAGGCAAGGAAAAAGTTGGGGAGAAACCAAGAGAGGAAACTGTTGTTTACAAGAAGACTCCCTTTGTTCCACCACCATACAAACCAAAACTCCCATTTCCTGGGCGCTTTAAGAAGCAATTGGTGGAGAAGTATAGAGCTCTCTTTGACAAGCAAATGAGTGAGATTCAACTAACCATGCCTTTGATGGATGCATTCATGCTGGTTCCTCAATATGCCAAGTTTCTCAAAGATGCAGTGATGGAGAGGACTAAAGAGCTGCAAGGTATGGTGGTTCTTACTCATGAATGTAGTGCCATTATTCAAAAGACCATCATCCCAAAGAAGCTTGGTGATCCTGGTAGTTTTACTCTGCCATGTGCTTTGGGACCTTTGTCATTCAACCATTGCTTGTGTGACCTTGGAGCTAGTGTAAGTCTGATGCCACTTTCAGTAGCTAAAAGACTGGGCTTTAATCGCTACAAGGAGTGTGGAATCTCCCTTGTATTAGCTGATAGATCAGTTAGACTTCCTGTGGGTTTGCTTGAAGACCTGCCAGTCATGATTGGGAATGTTGAAGTGCCCACAGACTTTGTGGTATTGAGGATGGATGAAGAACCAAAAGATCCACTCATCTTTGGGAGACCTTTCTTAGCAACAGCTGGGGCTATTATTGATGTCAAGAAGGGGAAAATTGATTTGCACTTGGGAAAGGACTTTGTTCTCAAGTATGACATCAATGACACATTGAAGAAGCCTACTATTGAAGGTCAAACTTTCTGGATTGAAACCATGGACCAATTAGCTGATGAATATCTTGAAGAGTTAGCCATGGAAGATCATCTCCAAGTGGCTTTAACCAAGGAGTATGGTGAGAATGGGTTTCTACATGAAGAAAGTCTAGGATACTTGAAGCTGCTGGATTCACACAAACCATTACAAGGAGAAAACACCTTCATGGAGCTGAGGCATAACAACAATGGAGGTCCTATATTTGAAGATGTTGGTTCCTTAGACACTACACAAGATGACAAGAAGGAGGCTAGCAATGGTAAGTCTAGCATTGAAGATGATTGGTGTGAACTCAAAGCACCAAGGGTGGAACTCAAACCTCTTCCACAAGGGCTAAGGTATGCTTTCCTAGGTCCAAATTCGTCTTACCCTGTCATAGTGAATGAAAATCTGAATGAGGAAGAGTTAACATCACTTTTGAATGAGCTGAAAAGGTTTAGGAGAGCCATTGGTTATTCTTTGGATGACATCAAAGGAATCTCTCCTTCTCTTTGCACACATAGAATTCATCTAGAAAATGAATCATTAACTTCAATTGAACATCAAAGGAGATTAAACCCAAACTTGAAAGAAGTAGTAAAAAAGGAGATCCTTAAACTTCTAGATGCAGGTGTTATCTATCCCATTTCGGATAGCACTTGGGTTTCACCTGTTCATGTTGTGCCAAAAAAAGGAGGAATAACTGTGGTAAAAAATGAAAAAGATGAATTAATACCAACTAGAACCATAACTGGCCATAGGATGTGTATTGATTACAGAAAACTAAATTCAGCCTCAAGAAAAGATCATTTTCCTCTCCCATTTATTGATCAAATGCTGGAGAGACTTGCAAACCACCCTTTTTATTGCTTCCTAGATGGGTATAGTGGGTTCTTTCAAATACCCATTCACCCCAATGATCAGGAGAAAACAACTTTCACATGCCCCTATGGTACCTTTGCATATCGAAGGATGCCATTTGGGTTATGTAATGCACCAGCAACCTTTCAAAGGTGTATGATGTCAATATTCTCTGATCTTATAGAAGATATGGTAGAGGTCTTCATGGATGATTTTTCTGTATATGGCCTCTCTTTTGCTGGGTGTTTGTCAAATCTTTGCAGGGTGCTTAAAAGGTGTGAGGATGCAAACTTGGTGCTGAACTGGGAGAAATGTCATTTCATGGTGAGAGAAGGCATTGTGCTTGGGCACAAAATTTCTGAAAATGGGATTGAAGTGGACAAGGCAAAGATTGAAGTGATGGTGAGTCTAGAGCCTCCACGAAATGTGAGAGGAATAAGGAGCTTCCTAGGCCATGCTGGGTTCTATAGAAGGTTCATTAAAGACTTCTCCAAGATTGCAAGACCACTCACTAGACTGCTGTGCAAAGAAGCTGAATTTCTGTTTGATGAAGAGTGTCATAGTGCATTCTTGAAGATCAAAGAAGCTCTTGTGAGTGCCCCTATAGTGCAAGCACCAGATTGGGATCTCCCTTTTGAGATCATGTGTGATGCAAGTGATTATGCAGTGGGTGCAGTTTTGGGGCAAAAGAAGGACAAGAAACTTCATGTCATCTACTATGCAAGTAGGACCTTGGATGACACTCAAGTGAAGTATGCAACAACTGAGAAGGAGCTTCTAGCTGTTGTCTTTGCCTTTGAGAAGTTCAGAAGCTACCTAGTAGGATCTAAGGTGGTGGTGTACACTGATCATGCAGCATTAAGGTACATTTATGCTAAGAAGGACACCAAACCAAGACTTCTTAGATGGATACTTCTTCTCCAAGAATTTGACATGGAGATTGTGGACAAGAAAGGCATTGAAAATGGAGTTGCAGACCACTTGTCAAGGATGAGAATAGAAGAGACCATCCCCATTGACGACTCTCTTCCTGAAGAGCAGCTAATGTTGATCAAAATCCTAGAGAAGGGATACCAAATGGGGAGAAAGCTTGAAGAAGCCAAAAGCCTGAAAGAAGGAGAGTTACCTTGGTATGCAGACCTTGTGAACTACTTAGTGGGAGGTGATGTGCCTCTAAATCTGGATGCATACAACAAGAAGAAGTTCTTCAAAGATGTTTCCCATTACTTTTGGGATGAACCTTATCTGTTCAAGAGGTGTTCTGATGGCCTCTTCAGAAGATGTGTTGCACAATCAGAAGTGAATGGCATCTTATATCATTGTCATGGATCAGCTTATGGAGGGCACTTTGCCACATTCAAAACAGCAACAAAAATCCTACAATCTGGGTTTTGGTGGCCAACCCTCTTCAAGGACACTAATGCTTACATATCTACATGTGAGGCATGTCAAAAGAAGGGCAACATAAGCAGAAGAGATGAGATGCCACAGAACCCAATCCTTGAGGTGGAGGTGTTTGATGTTTGGGGAGTAGATTTCATGGGTCCTTTCCCATCTTCCTATGGCAACAAATACATTCTAGTAGCAGTGGACTATGTCTCCAAGTGGGTAGAAGCTATTGCAAGTCCCACAAATGATGCTAAGGTGGTGATCAAGCTGTTCAAATCCATCATATTCCCAAGATTTGGAGTGCCAAGAGTGGTCATAAGTGATGGAGGAAGCCATTTTATCAACAAGATTTTTGAGAGCCTCCTCAAGAAGCATGGAGTTAAGCATAAGGTGGCAACACCTTACCATCCTCAAACAAGTGGCCAGGTCGAAATTTCCAACAGAGAAATCAAAACCATTCTAGAAAAGACAGTTGGAGCTACAAGAAAAGACTGGGCAGCTAAGCTTGATGATGCACTATGGGCTTATAGAACTGCCTTCAAGACACCCATTGGGAGATCACCATTCTCTCTTCTCTATGGAAAATCATGCCACCTACCTGTGGAGCTTGAGTACAAAGCGTTATGGGCAGTCAAACTCCTGAACTTTGACATCAAAACCGCCCAAGAGAAGAGACTGATCAATCTTCAAGAGCTTGACGAGATTCGCTTGGAAGCTTTTGAGAGCTCCAAAATATACAAGGAGAGAACCAAAGCCTTCCATGACAAGAAGATTAAGCCAAAAGAATTCTTGCCTGGACACATGGTACTGCTGTACAATTCTCGGTTGAAGCTGTTCCCGGGAAAGCTCAAATCAAGATGGTCCGGTCCTTTCGAGATCAAGGAGGTTCTACCTTATGGAGCTGTCACTCTTTAAGGTGTCAAAGGAGAAGAATTCACTGTGAATGGGCATAGGTTGAAGCCTTACTTGGCCAGTGAAACAATAAAAGAGGCAACCTCAGTTCCTCTTCATGATCTTACCAGCGCCTAAAGGGTTTGAAAAGTCAAGCTATGAGACTTTAAACAAGCGCACTTGGGAGGCAATCCCATGTTTATCATTGTATATATTCTTGTTTATATGTTCATAATGTGTTTTTGAGTGTTTTTGATCAACAGGTTCGTGCCAAGAAGAAAAGATTTAAGTGCCAAAAGTTTGGAGAACAAATCTACGATGCATATCGGTATAACGTATCGGTGTGACCACACCAATACGCATATCGGTAGGCCATATCGGTGTGATCACACCGATATTGATATCGGGTTGAGCATATCGGGCTGATCCAACCGATACGCGTATCGGTATGACGTATCGGTAAGGTTAGACCGATACGAATTAAAAAAAAAAGTAAGTACTTACGCGAACCGTGCTTCATCTTCTACAATTCTTTCATAATTCTCTCAAAACTCATTTCTTCCATAACTCTCTCAAAACTCAAGCAAATTTCGTGATTCAAAGTGCTATTACTCCGAAATCTTGTGCTCATTCAGATTCATTAGTTATTTTCGTCCTACACTCGCTCAACAACAAGGTATGATTCTCAATCTCTCAAGCTTTTCAATTGTGCTTCAATGGTGAAATTTTTGTGAATTGCTTTAGAGTGTTCGAATTGGGTGATTGAGGATTGGGCATTCATAGATAATGATAGATAAGAAGATTTCGAGTGGTAATCCACAATTTCCATGGTTGAATTTCGAAAATTTGACAATTAGGGTTCATAGTGCGAAAATTCAAATTACTCTCTATAAAGTTGTCGAATTTTGGGGATTTCACTTGCAATGGCTTCAATTCTTCATGGTTAATGATCTCCAATTGATAGAACTCGAAATTTGACACTTTGAAATTTTTGCAAATTTTGAAATTTTGGCAAAATTTTTCTAAGTGTAGGAATGTGGAATTTTTAGATTTTTGGCCATTGTTTCTTGTTTATTGAGTTATTTGATTGAGTTGTTTGTGTCTGTCTCTTATGAAGGAACAATGCCGAGAACAAAATCAGAAGCATCAAGAGTTCCTCAATCAAAGAGTGAGGGAAAGAAGAAAGTCGTTTCTGATGACGACGGAACTGAGAGCAGCGATGATCAGATTGAGATTGGGGAAAAGAAGAAGAGTTCCGGGAAAGCTGCAAAGGATGCTCCAAATACAAAACCAACAGTCGTAGAGCTTTATCATGCATTCAGCAAAGTTGGATTCAAGGGAACGCGATACCCGCACCGGCAGTCTCTGCAAGCTCTAGGAATTTTAGGAGATGTCGAGATGATCTTCGAGAGGATGGGATTGGGACATTTCTTCACCATGTCTCATCCAGCACACAGGAAGGAGACATGCCAATTCCTAGCATCATTAGAGGTAGAATTCTACTACGAAGGCGAAGATACACCCGAAGAAGATGGACATGGATATATCAAATTCAAGATTGAGAAGATGGTCTACACTTTATCATTCAGAGAACTTGAGGAGATCTTCGGGTTTACAGAAGGTGCGCGTAGGACCAAGAACCTTGCTATTGGTGAAGAAGAGTTAGCTGCATTGTGGGATGTCATTGCCTCGGGTACTTTCACGCCGGGAAGAAGCAAGGGATCACTGATTAGACACCCAGCTATACGGTATGTGCATAAGGCATTAGCACATACATTCTTTGCCAGGCGAGAGTGCGGGATGGTACAGCTGGAAGAGTTACAGTTTCTGGACATGGGTTTAGCGAGGGTCCCGGGATTTAGGCCGAGAGACAGCGGTATTTTTCGAGGAGACACCGCAGGTACGGGTTTGGTCTCCATGTTGCTGCGACAGTTCCTTTCATATAAGGACTGGGTGATGACGATGAGGGACAAGACCCCTCAGCTTAGTATCGGTGGGCTGATTACACCGATACTCGAGGCAGTTGGGCATCCGTTGAGTGAAGACGGTTTAGAGCCACAGTGGATGGACCTTTTCTACCTCAGCAAGACTCATTTCTTGGCAGGAAAGAGTGGTAACTTGTTCGCATACAAGTTCTCGATTACCCAAGCAAGAGAAGCCAATATACTTCTTCCACAGCAAGACGTCACCTCATTGCAGACTCAGAGGAGCTTCGAGTTTCTGCCATCGCCCACGCAGCTCTATAACACGGCAAGTCAGAGGCATCTAGTGACGATCACCAAGAAGAACATGTTTTCACTTGACCTGGTCTTAGAACCTGAGGAAGGAGGAGAAGAGCAAGAGCAGCCGGACCTGAGGCAAGGCACCGAGAGGTACCATTTCTCCTCCTATGGTGGGACAATATCAAGCCCAGCATTGCGGGCGGCTCACGACCGCATTGACCAGCTTCAGCAATGGAGCAAGCACCAGGATAACACCATCGACAAATTGCTAAAGGGGTACAAAAAGCTGATGAAGAAGTACAAGAACCTCAAGGCAAAAATTTCATGCTCATCCTCGTCTGCACATGTGGAGCAACCAAGGAAGAGAAAACCGAGTCACTCACCTCCACAGACATCCTCCACCGACGAATCCGCATCTATCGGATCACCTTCCTCATCTTCACAGACCTAGAAGTAACACTTCAAACCTCATTATATATATCATTTAGTTTTTTTTATTATTTACTCTTATTTGTTTTTGTCTTTTGGATTGAGGTCTCTCTTGAACTTTTATTACACATGAGACTGTGTAATTTAAGTTTGGGGGAGAGGTTGTGAGATTTATTACCTTGTGTTAGACATTTGTGTTTCATGCATTTGTGTTTCATCTAAAAAAAAAAAAAAAAAAAAAAAAAAAAAAAAAAAAAAAAAAAAAAAAAAAAAAAAAAAAAAAAAAAAAAAAAAAAAAAAAAAAAAAAAAAAAAAAAAAAAAAAAAAAAAAAAAAAAAAAAAAAAAAAAAAAAAAAAAAAAAAAAAAAAAAAAAAAAAAAAAAAAAAAAAAAAAAAAAAAAAAAAAAAAAAAAAAAAAAAAAAAAAAAAAAAAAAAAAAAAAAAAAAAAAAAAAAAAAAAAAAAAAAAAAAAAAAAAAAAAAAAAAAAAAAAAAAAAAAAAAAAAAAAAAAAAAAAAAAAAAAAAAAAAAAAAAAAAAAATTTTGTTTTTAACATTTTAAGGATTGAGTCTATTTGCATTTCATGTAGGCTTGCATTCATATTGCACAGGGAGCTATGATAAGTTTTCCTTGTAAAATGCTGATTTTTGAGATGAAACCATTGCCCACGTTCATAATTGTTTGATGCATGCAAATGAGTTTGAAGTTAAGATAGCACCACACTTGGAATTCATGTCTTGATTTTCATGTTTTGGTTGAAGCTTGCTGTGAATTGAACTCATTCCTATTTATAAGAACCATTAATCTTGAATTGCAATTATCATGTTTATACATTGGTAAGTGACTCATGGATATCATATACATATTTGGGATGTCTTCTTTTCTTCTACCACTCTCTTGTTATCCCAAGTAGCTTACCACACCCCTAACCAAACCTTCTTTCAAGCCAAAAAGCTCTTGTGTGTGTTCTGAGGCCTAATTTTCGAATGAACTTATCAAAAAGTGTTGGGTTTAGCACGACAAGGAGAGTCTTCCATGTAGAACTAGCTCACACATCATTGGGCTAGACATAAGCTAGGTTGGTTAGCTTAAGTAGGGGCTTGAGTTGCTGTCTAAAGAAGAAGAAAAAAAGTGGGAAGAGAAGAAAAGATTTGGAGAAGGTATAAGGAAACAATTTTGGATTGGTTGGCAAAGAAAATTTGTAAAATAGCTCTAAGTATAAATGTTTGGTAAGCCTCTAAGCTAAAGAAAAGAAAAAAAGTCAAAAATGGCAAAAGCATCTCAAGGATGATTAGATTGGCTTACCTAGAATGTAAAATGAGAGCTAAGTAATGAGAGTAAAAAGCCAAAACCATTTGTTTACCAAAGATTGAAGAAGAAATTCTCCTAAGAGTTTAAATGGAAGTGAATATGAGGAGATTGTGTGGGTCAAGAAGGCAAATGCCTTAAGAAAAGGGTAGAATATGAGGGACTTTGTTGGGTTTAGAGATAAGGGTTAAAATTGCAATTGGTACTTGGGTAGATGGAAGTTTGTCCTTGTATGCACAAGTTGTTCTTTACCCTTAGCATTTTGCCAAAGTTCATTCTTTCTTGAGAGATCCCTTGCAATGGAAAACCCACAAGAATGAGATCATTTTTTATCTCATAAACTTTTCCATTATCCAAATGAGTTCACTTGCAGTGCATAAGCATGATCCATGGTTACAAATTGAATGAATGTTAAAGGAATGAAGGATAGGAAGGCTTGTGTAGGCTAGACTTGAATTCAATTCATGTTTGCGATGAGTGTGGCTAAGATTTTTAAAGTAGAACAAACTCGATATGCATCCTAGAATTATTAACTTGGACAATGGCTTGATCTCTCTTGTTGGCATTTTTGGATTTGAGCTCCCACTTTCACACATCTCTCTTGGATTTGTCATATTTATTTGCTTGAGGGCAAGCAAAAGGCAGGTTTGGGGGAGTTGATAGTTAGCATATTTACATCATTTTAACATTCATTTAGTAAAGCATTTGCATTGTTTCATGTATATAACTTGTCCATATAGTCTAGTTTGCATCTATTTTAGAGTTATTGAGTCTTAGACTAGGTTATTGCATATTTGTTGCATTTTGGAGTGTTTTTAGGTACATTGGAGGACTTTTCAGATTATGGAGGTTAAGCATTGCTTGGAGGATGGCATGGAACTAAAGTGTACCAAAAGAAGTTGAGCAAAATGGACTTGAAGTACAAAACCACTACATGAGTAAAGATCGAGCCGGATGAAGAATTTCAACTCCGATTTAGCCTCGGCGATCTTCATGAAAGTCATAGATATTTGAGTTAGCTTTCGTTTGGTGGTAGTTTCAAGTCAAACAGTGAAGCCGTTCAAGAGATATGGTCATTTTACTACGTATCGGTATGATGTATCGGTGTGATCACACCGATACGCATATCGGTCAGACGTATCGGTGTGATCACACCGATATTGAACCCGCGTTTCTGTTTACTTAAGACGAAAAATACTGTTGATCATCATTAAGTAGTTGACTTTTATTTCTAAAACTTTTCCAGAAACTCTCTCTGTTTTGGGTGATTTTTCTGCAAGACCTTTGGATCAAAAACTTCAATTCAAGAGTTCTTCTTCTCTAATCTCTTTCCTTTACTCTTTCTAATGCTTATTATCAAGTTTTTACAAGTTTTTATTGGTTTGATCATGAGTTGTGAGTAGTTCTCTAGAATCCAAGGTTGGTTAGATCTAGGGTGTTTAGAGTGTTAATCTTGATGTCTATAAGTTAATTCTTCCATATCCCCTCTTGTTTGATGTTCTTAATGCTAAATTTCAACCTTGATCATGTTGAATTAGATTTTTAGGAAATTTTCTCATCCAAAAGATTAGTAAAATTTCTGGTTTATTTAAGCAAGAGATTTACATACTTAGCTCATGAAAGTGATTGTCTAAGGTGTTTATTAGCAGATTAGAACTGAATCTTTATGCTTGTTGCATCTTTAATCACAAATGAAAGTTTGTTCTTGATTAGAAATGTGATAAAAGGATTAAGTCCATGAAAATGGTTTAATCTATTCTTGAAGTTCTAAGCTTGGGGATTAGCATTTATATGAGTAGATTGACATCATTGATTACACTTTTAAGCACTTGAAAATCAATACCATACCCTTGGATTCATCTTTCCATAATTTACAAAAAGCTTTTAAAAACTCTGTTTTTGCTTTCACTTGTTTTTGTTTGTTTTAACTTATCTTGAAGATAGCTTATCTTTCACCTTGTTTAATGCTACTAGTCACATATCAAAACCTTCACTAGACTTGCTTAGATTAAGAAGTTTTATGAATTCCTTTTGTTACAACAAACCCATATGGATTGATCCTCAAATACTACAATGACATGTGTAGTAGGATTGAGTAATTGTTAGCAAAATCCTGTTATCAACTACCTTGGACCCAACAAGGTATGGTCGAAGTTTCTCAAAAGCAAACACCACAGCTAACAATTGCTTCTCAGTTGTTGTATAATTTCGCTGTGCTTCATCAAGTGTTCTGCTTGCATAATAGATGGCATGAAGCTTCTTGTCCATCCTCTGCTCAAGTACAGTGCCTACTGCGAAATCACTGGCATCACACATCACCTCAAAAGGCAAATCCCAGTCTGGTGGTTGTACAATTGGGGCGCTCACCAAAGCCTTCTTAATCTGCTCAAAAGCAGAATGACATTCCGCAGAAAACTCAAACTTCACATCCTTGCAAAGAAGAGCAGTAGGAGGTCTTGCAATCTTGCTGAAGTCCTTGATGAATCTTCTGTAAAAACCAGCATGGCCTAGAAAACTTCTCACTGTCTTCACTGAATTTGGCGCCTACAAACTTGTCATCACTTCGATCTTGGCGCGATCTACCTCAATTCCAGCAGCTGAAACTCTATGGCCAAGTACAATCCCATCTTGAACCATGAAGTGACACTTCTCCCAATTCAAAACCAAGTGCTTCTCTTCACATCTCGCTAGCACCTTGCATAGATTGTCTAGACAACTTTTGAAAGAAGACCCATAGATAGAGAAATCATCCATGAAGACTTCCATACAATCTTTAATCATGTCTATGAAGATAGACATCATGCAGCACTGAAAAGTCGCAGGAGCATTACAAAGTCCAAATGGCATTCCGCGATATGCAAATGTACCATAGGGACATGTAAACATGGTCTTCTTTTGGTCATCTGGATGAATGGGAATCTGAAAGAAACCAAAATATCCATCCAGGAAGCAGTAGTAAGGATGATTCGCCAGTCTTTCAAGCATTTGATCAATGAAGGGCAATGGAAAGTGGTCCTTCCTTGTGGCTGCGTTCAGCTTACTGTAATCGATGCACATCCTGTGTCCAGTCACAGTTCTTGTAGGAATCAGCTCTTCCATCTAATTCTTCACCACTGTGACACCTCCTTTCTTAGGAACCACATGAACGGGGCTAATCCAGGCGATGTCTGAGATGGGATAGATGATCCCTGCGGCCAATAGCTTTAGAATCTCCTTCTTCACGACCTCCTTTAGGTTTGGATTCAGCCTCCTTTGATGTTCTATTGATGTCTTGGTCTCATCCTCAAGGTGAATGTGGTGCATACACAAGTCTGGAGATATTCTTGAAATGTCATCAAGAGAATAGCTAAGAGCCTTGCGAAATTTGCGCAGCTTGCTTAGTAGTAACGTGAGCTCTGCGTTGTTCAAAGTAGCATTGACAATAACAGTATATGTGGAATTAGGACCAAGAAAAGCGTACCTTAGCCCTGCTGGAAGCTGTTTGAGTTCGATTTTGGGGGCTTTCTCTTCACTCCAATCGCCTAATGTCGTGTCTTTGGCTGATTTCGTAGGGTGTCGATCGACGCTACATGGTGTCGATCGACACAAGTCCTCTTGTGAGACTAGCTGCAGCATTTGTTGGCTTATTTTCAGCATCTTGTTGAATCCCTTTGAAGTCTCGTCTACATGTTGTATCTCTGTTGTGGAGTTGGCCAGTATACTCTCCAAAGGATCTTCAGGACTCATCTCATGAAAAATTTCTTCAGCTAGATTGGTGAGTGAATCCACATAGAAAGTTTGCCCATCTATTGTTTGTGTCTTCATTAGCTTGTCCATGTCAAATTTCATGACTAAATCGCCTACATTCAGTGCAATGCGTCCTCTCTTGACATCAATGATAGCTCCTGCTATGGCTAGGAAAGGTCTACCCAAGATAAGATGATCTTTGGGTTCTTCTCCATACTTCAGCACCACAAAATCAGTTGGAATCATGCAATCACCAGCCTTGATTGTAACATCCTCCAAGACACCTTCTAGAATTTGAGTGGTCCTGTCTGCAAGGATTAGAGAGATCTTTGTTGGCTTGAAATCAGTCATCCCAAGGCTCTTGTCAACTGAGAGTGGCANAGTTGGCCAGTATACTCTCCAAAGGATCTTCAGGACTCATCTCATGAAAAATTTCTTCAGCTAGATTGGTGAGTGAATCCACATAGAAAGTTTGCCCATCTATTGTTTGTGTCTTCATTAGCTTGTCCATGTCAAATTTCATGACTAAATCGCCTACATTCAGTGCAATGCGTCCTCTCTTGACATCAATGATAGCTCCTGCTATGGCTAGGAAAGGTCTACCCAAGATAAGATGATCTTTGGGTTCTTCTCCATACTTCAGCACCACAAAATCAGTTGGAATCATGCAATCACCAGCCTTGATTGTAACATCCTCCAAGACACCTTCTAGAATTTGAGTGGTCCTGTCTGCAAGGATTAGAGAGATCTTTGTTGGCTTGAAATCAGTCATCCCAAGGCTCTTGTCAACTGAGAGTGGCATGAGGTTGACACTAGCTCCCAAATCACAAAGAGACCTCTCAAATCTCTCTGTAAAGATAGCACAATCCAACACAAAACTTCCAGGATCTTTGAGCTTCTCTGGTAACTTGTTTTGGATCACTGCACTGACTTGCTCTGAAATCAGAGCAACTCCTTCTTCAAGCCCCATATTCTTAGTTACCATCCTCTTCACATATCTCCTAAGAATAGGAGTAATCTTCAAAGCATCAATCAATGGGATCTCCAAAATAAGTTTATCCATAATTGCCTTGCATCTGGTGTCTTCTAGCTCTTGTTTGGTCTTCTTCTGGGTTCTGGGATATGGGATTTTGGGTTTGTAAACTCGTTCCAAGGAAATTTCTGCAGGTTTTGATGTTTCTGCAGTCGTCTGGGTAGGGTGTCGATCGACACCAGCCTTGTGTCGATCGACACACGGGGTCGAGCTCTCGACGAATTCATGATTTTCTTCAGGTGTCGATCGATACACTTGAGTGTCGATCGACACTGGTTCTGCAGGGATGTCTCCATTTTCTTCTTCGAATTCCTGCAACTCCTCAAGGTCTTCAGCACTTAGAGTCTTCTTCTGCTCTAGTTCCAGCTTGTTTCTGCTCCTTGTTGTGATGGCATTGACATGTTGTCTGGGATTTGTATCAGTTTTCCCAGGAAGAAATCGTTCTTGCCTTCTCACAGATTCTGCAATTTGAGCAACTTGAGTATCCAATTTCTTGACATGGTTGTTCAGAGATTCGAATTTCCCATTCAAGGCTTGGTACATGGCGTCCATCTTTCCAGTCACATCTTGATACAAGGTGTCAATCTTCTCATTAAAGCTCATTGTCATCTTCTGCTGTCCCTCTAAAAGTTGTTCCATCATTGCTTTCATATCATTGTTTGCAGAAGATTGAGATGGTGGGTTTTGATAGGAGGAAGACCCATAGTTTCTGGTGTAGTTGGTGCTCTGGAAAGACTTATGAAATTCAGTCTTCTGAAACTGGGATCTTGGAGAGTAACCTCCTGCATTCTAAACTCCAGAGAAAGAACTTCTCTGGTTGTTTCCATTGAAGAATTTGTTGCCCTGAAAACCACTTCCATTGATGTAATTGCAGTCTTCCTCTTGAGCCTCAGCAGTTGGTTCGAAATGCTCCACCTCAGTAGCAAATTGGACTTGTTTCTTCCCAACTAGAAGGTTATGTATAGATCCAAGCATGGCTTTCATCTCTGCGATTTGTCCTCCATCATTAGTGCCAGCTGATGCTTTCCTTTGAAGATCTGCATTCTTGGTACTATTGCTAGATACCAAGTTCTCAATCAGCTTCACTATGTTTGTTGGTGATCTCGTATTGAAGTTACCATTGCTTGCAGCACCAAGCGCCATCTGGTACCTCCAGTCTATCCCTCTAAAGAAAATTCCAAGCAGCTTAACATCAGTGAATTCATGATGGGGGCAATCTCTCTGATATGCCTTGAATCTGATCCAAGAACCTTTAAATGCTTCACTAGGTCCTTGAGAAAAATTAGAGATCTTCATTCTCAGCTCCTCGGATCTCGCATCATCAAAGAAATTGTTGAGGAAGGCATTCTTTGTCTCCTCCCAAGTGGTCAAAGAACCAGGTTCCAGCTGCTTCAGCCAGTACGCAGCATTTGAGAATACGGGAAGAGCTTGCAGTAAAGGTAGTCTTCAGTCACTCCATGTGCCTTGATATTGGACGCGAGGTCTTCAAACCTCTTTAGATGGTCCATTGGGTGCTCATGAGGAAGACCATGAAAAGGGTGCTTAGCCACAAGAGTATAGAATGCGGGCTTCAGCTCAAAGTCGTTCCTCTGGAGTGTGGGTAGGCGGATTGCAGCTCTATTGGCATAGAACTGATCTGGCCTGTTGTAGTCGCCAAGGGTGCGCCCATTCTCTGCGTCATTGATTGGTTCGGCAATTACAGCTCCAGCTTCATCAAGACGCACTCCTTTATTGTGCCTATTCCCTTCTCGGTCTCGCAGCACACCTGCTGCGTCTTGCATCAGAACTATAGCGTTTGGCATCTTCGTCTGTGGTGGGTGTCGATCGATGCTCTTGGTGTCGATCGACGCTCGCGCAGCTTTTCGGTTCGTACGCTCTAGTCTCGCAAGTGCCTGGTTGTTAAGTAAAGTTAGCTCTGCCTCCTTGTTGCTTCTGGTGGTGCGATTAGGCATACACCTGAAACAAAAGAAAGAAGATTAGTTAGTAAAAAGTTAGCTAAAACTTAGACAAAAATTCTAAACAAGAAATCTGTCTAGATAGCAATCAATTCCCCGGCAACGGTGCCAAAATTTGATATTCTCAAATTAGCTCCGAGCTACTCTCTCAAATTAAGAGATCAACTTAGTACTTAGGGGTCGAATTCCACAGAGAATTGATGTAACTAGACAAATTCAAATTCAGTTTTAAGTCCAAGAGTAAAATAGAAAAGCAGTAAAAAGCAATAAAATAAAAGTAGCAAGTTTGAATTCAGGTTCTTAAAATCAGGAGACAAAGTGCTAGGCGGTGAGGTATCTCGGGAAGACTAAGGTTGAAGGTTTAACTACTATTGGGATTAATTGTTCTAGAACTCGAAACACAGAAAACAAACAAATCAATTTTCGCTGCAGATGTTATCTATGTCTAAACCTAAAAATCCAACTTTCGCTGCGATTTCAAAGATAGAAACATGCATTAATTTCAGGTTCGATATTGTTCACAAAGACCTAAACCAACTGTCGCTGCGAATAGATTCAATGCTCATCTAAAGATCTGGTCGCTAGGTGATTAACAACACTTTCGCATCTGTTTAACTACATAGGGTTTCAAAATCTAGGTGATCAATCCTAAATTTCAGAGTTAAAACAATCTAAGATGAAGAACAAGAAGATAATCCCAACAGAAAATCAATTCTAACAACCTATCATCAATCCCTTGAAAACCCCACAACCTAACTATGAAACTAGTCAGACATGGATGCAGCAAACATCATAGAATAAGTAATTTGCATAAAAAGAATAGAAGAAAAGATACAAGGGTTCCAAATCTCTCAAGAACAGATTTTTCTCCCTAAAAGCTCTCAAAAGCTAAACTCTCTCTTTATCTCTGTAAATTATAAAATTCTGATGCCTAAACAATGGCTGAAAAACTCTATTTATAGGCAAAGGCACGAATCTTCAATTCCCTGGTAGATTAGGAAAAGTCTTGGAATTTCCTTTTCTGCAAAATTTCTAGAAACTTCACGTCTTTTTGAATCAGGAAGCTCGGTGTCGATCGACACAGAGTGATGTCGATCGACACCCATCGTGCATCTTCAATCCAACTTCAACATTTCGTGAATTCATTCCATTTTGCTCCAAAATGTATCCAAATCTCCAGTTTAGCTCCAATTGTACCTGAACCTGTAAAGACTCTATATAGACTCGAAACTAGTACTAAGACTCAATAAAAACACTTATATCATGGTCCAAAAATGGGTAAAAACCATGATATATCAGGTATACAAGTTTCAATCAAATCTCGGGCTGGCTCGCAATCCCCGAGATGTGAGGCCAGTCAAGACGAGTTCCAATTACGTACACAATAAGCAGCAAGCCGGGTAAAAGTGATTTGTCTCAAGTGCCTCAGCCTAATCTGACGCGCATAAGCCTCCTCGAGGCTTTTTACCTAATGATTCCTTTAGGTATGGAACGAAAATGATTATGTATGTTCTTTCAGGAAACTAGGATCATCGGGAATTCGACTCCCTATCTTATCTCCGATATCAGATTGTCAAAGCCAAGCATCCCTGCACCGAGCCAAGTTCAAACGATAAGTGTTTTCCCGACCCATTCGACTTTTCTTCCGGTCAAAAGCTTTCTACTCGAGCTAAAGGATTAAAGGAAGAGATCGAACGTGAGATAACTCGGCTTGAGCAAGCTGACTACATTATGGCCGAGAATGTTTATGTTTGATCCATTCGGCAGACTTCAGAATATTCGGCAAACTTCTGAATGTTCGGCAGACTTCTGAAATGTTCGGCAGACTTCTGAAACGTGCAGCAGACTTCTGGATGGGAAGCAACAAGCAGCCGAGGCGTCATTCCTAGCATTGGGCGTGAATTCAAGGGTCTTTGACCAATGAATTAATTCTAGCCTTCTATTTTCATTTTCTATGTTTAGGAAATCCACAAAACTTTATTTCTCTTTTCTTTTTCCGTGTTGCGAATTCTATAAGTATTTGTAAGATTCATTATAATAAAATATCCAACTTTTTATCTTCTTCTTTTGAGAGAAATCTCTTTGTTCATCTTGAATATTTCGTTGAGTTTGGCAAGGGTTACTTCCAAACGCAGCAAACCTCCTAAGATCCGTGGTTAAGGGTTACTTCATCGGTTCTGTGGACTGGAGAATACCAAGAGACTTCCGCATTTCTTGACGGTCTAATCGATCCACCATCTATCCAATCTATCCGATCTATCCAACGCGCCAACAAAGAGCATAATCCATCCAAGGGATCTATTACCACCCCTAATGCATCCCACAAAATTTTCCCGGACACAAGAGATTCTAACAATAAAATTACTTTTTAGCACTATGTGATCAACTCCCAGATAAAAAGGAAAAACTATTCATTGTTGTAAAAAATGGGGCATGAAGATAACTAGGGGTTTGACCCAAAAAAAAACATAAAAAATGGGGTTGGAGTCGGGTATTATTAAAAATTGTTGGTTGTTGAATCCAATCCAAGATTCGATCTGAGATCTGCACCAAAATTTAGGATATTCAGAGCATCGTATCCAAATCCGAATAGTAAAATTTTGGATCCAGATAGTAAAATTTCAACTTCCGGATATATATATATTTTTTTGACAACCAGATTCCGGATATTTGAATCCGGATTCATTAAATTTACTAAACTAAATATATATTTGTTCATATATTCAACTATTTATAAATTAAATATATATATATATATATATAATTAGTTTTTCTAAAATATTATATTTAATTAAAAAATTACTATTCTAAATTATTATATTTAATTTTCTTGTATCATAGTTTATGTATTTTAAATATTTTTATTATTATTTTTAGATCCATATACGTATATCGAATAGAGTGTACAAATTTTCCTAAAATAAAAGACAATACAAGAGGCTAAGAGCCGCAAATGCATATTAAATCAATTATAATACTTTAGGTATCGAATCCACGAGTCTTGAATGCATACTGATTTTCAAAATAAAACAAAAAATAAATGTAAATATGATTTTGGGGTTTGATGCAAATGAAAGTAAAGAACATAAATGAATAAAAGCGAAAGGCGATTTCTAGTAATGTAAAACTTTTGATTAAAAAGTTGGGTTATGGGGGACTTCGTAGGTGTCATCTTTTATTATTATATAAAGTTGAAAGCGTCAAAGTTGCTAATTAACATGATCACAACATGTGTCAAATATCTCGATTCAGATTTTGACACGAGTAAAAAAATGAACAAATTATATTTTAACATAATGTTAACATAAATCTAGAAACTATTTTTTGTTTTAAATTAATTTTTATGTTTTTCAATTAGATTAAAGAAATTGTATGATCAACCACTAATATTAAAAGGAAAATAATTAAAAATCAAAAAGTAAATAAGAAAATTAAGAAAAAAGAAAATTAGATTGAGAGTTTTAAAAATAAATAAAAAATAAATAGACTAAACGTTTTAAAAACAAAAAGTCAAATAAGTATTTCTTATGTTTTCCAACAAAAAGATAAATAAAAGAATTAAGAAAAACGAAAAATAATAAAAGATTTTAAAAATAAAAAGACGAATAAGTATCTCTTATGTTTTCAGATTATATTAAAAATTTGTATAATCGAGTAATTTATTTTTCATTAAAATAAAGATTATATACAAATTTAAAAGAGAAAATAGTTAAATTTAATATAACTATAGTTAAAAATATAAAATCTAAATAAAAAATTAAGAAAAATAAAAATTCGATTAAAAGTTTTAACATTATTCGGGTTTCGAACCGGGTCGGATTTTCTGAGTTTTTCTGGTTTCGAACTCAGAAAATCCTGGCAATTTGTTAAAACTCAGTTTATAAGCCAGTGTATATGCATATCACTTTCAAAGTGGAAATGATTGTAATGCATCTGTGTTAATCGATCAAATTTTTGATGAAGTGCGTCGATCTGATTTAGTCGGTAAGGTAAATATGATAGTTATTTTCGTTAACGAAAAACCAAGTTGTTGTGTAGATCTATTCTTTTTCATATTTGTGTTTTTGTAAATCCTACATCTTATTTTAGCTGATGAATGTGTACAGAAAAACCCGATAGTATTCCAAAAAAAATTAGGTTTTGGTATTGTTGGATGGATACCCATTAGATTCTGGATACAGTATTTCAGATACTTGTTTGGTCATCAGATATTTTGGATATTCGACTCTCGAGTATTATCCCTTGTTCGGAAACGCGCTACGCGTTAATCGGGCGCTCGGTGCAGGCTTAGCGATTTTTTCAAAAATCGGAAATAAATCGGAGAATAATCGGAGAGTAATTTTTTGTATAATTTAATATTTTATTAAACATTTTTATATATAATACATCAAAACTAAAAATTTATGACATACATTTTTTTAAGATTCATATAAATATCAAAATTAAATAAAAACAGAAACTAAGACAAATACAAAAATCAAGACAAAGACAAAAACATGAAAACAATCCAAAGGCAACAGGTTCTTGGACATGCATCACAAAGAAACTCAGAAGACAAACAACAAATCTAAACATATTCTCACTTTCAAGAAATCTAACAATTTTCGAGATTCTTGTCCCCAGAGATGCATTCCCACTTCCCTTGCAAAGACAAACTGAGAAAGGTTTTCCCTGCAAGACAAAGGTAAAGTTTAATTGCAAAGATAAACCAAGACACGCATGTATGCACACATATACAGAGCCCAACGCCTATAAGGAAAGATTTTAAACACAAAGATGTTGATTATTCTGGTATCTCAATCTGTCTAAAGTAGTGTCAGAGAATGCTTGTTGTTAAATAGAGCGATACATTTAAGATAGATTCATCCACAAAAGAAGGGTAACACAGAACATTCTCATGCATTCACAATGGCAATCAGAGAAATCTCAAAATCAAATAACTATGTATGATCTCAAGCTATAAACACTTATGGTACGCCATTTCCCATTAAGTAAGGACTCAAATTCTCACCTAATATCAGAAATTAAAGCACCATTTCAAAATAAATCTCTAAGTCGTTTAATCAACGCTTAATACACACATATACACAACCCAATGCATATAAGGGAATACATCAAACTCATAGATATTGATAATTTTGGTATCTCAATCTGTTTTGAGTATAAAACAGAGAAAGTTTATTGTTTAAGAGATACATTTCAGATAGATTCATACTCATAAAGAAGGAAATACATAATTCTAACACATTCTCATGTATTTAGACTTCACAGTCACATTCAAAAAAAAACTAAAATGAAATAATTATCAAACACATTCTCATATGTGATCTCAAGCTAATATCCCTAATGGAAGCCATTTCTGATTTCCTACTAATTAGAGATTAAAATTCTCACCTAATCCCAGAAAACACCAATTCATATGAATCTATAATATTATAATCAACAAAGTAAACACGAAAATGTCATTTCATACTAACATTCGTACTCTAAATGGTTTCGCAAGTGATTACAGAATCAATTCAAAACCAGTTACGAAGACATACCTTCGTTACCTGTCTCAGCGGCTGATGCAGAAGTGATTTTGAAGACCATCGTCACAGATCTGGCTGATGGAGGGCTATATAGAGGAGCATCGCCGCTCGATTCGACGACCTCGTCTGATAATCTCTCACACCATGTGACACCCATCGACGCTTGTCCACCCCAGATGAATTATCGGATTACCCAACCAATTATAAACGGTACGTCTTACCCACTTGAACATCGCTCGGTAGCATCCATTTTTGGGCTAGGCGGATTAATGCGGCGATTTTCGGATTTCCACGTTCTTGGCGGACCAAAATCGGATGGCCGTATTATCTCTCCGATTAGCACCTATTCGCCACGGCCACCCTCCGTGCACCGTTTTCTCGGCCGTATAATCGGCAACTCGGCCGAGTTTTTGAACAAGGGTATTATCTATGGAAATATTTGAGAACATATAATCGGGTATTTTTTAAGGATCCAAACCCCATCCAAGCTGAGTTTTTCGGGTTTCGAACCGGGTCGGATTTTCTCCGTCCTAAAAAAAAAAAAAAAACGAGATAAGCGAGCGCGATAAATAACCTTCCGTCTAGGGATTACAATTTGTTATCTGTAGCCTTTCCTCTATCTCTCTCTGTCTGCTCCATCGAAATCGTTTGTGATAGGCATGTCGGAAATCGTCGAATGGCCAGCGAAGAGAGTGAGGGATACGTATATCAATTTCTTCAAAGGGAAATCCCACAAGAACTGGCCATCGAGTTCAGTTGTTCCTCACAACGATCCAACCCTTCTTTTCGCTAATGCTGGTAGGAAACGTTTGATTTTTCCCCTTTTATATGTTTATGTTTTCGATGAAACTGAGAATTATTGGCTAATCCATGGAAATCAGATGCTAGTTGTTTTCTCTGGGAAAAGTGCTTTACTATGTTCTCTTTGGTCGAAACTGATAGGAATTTGCAATTCGGGTAAATCATATGTGATCGGAGACTGATTTGTCTGTAAAAAAGGTGTAAACTTTTTTCTTGATTTCCTGAAGCATATTGATTTGTTTTTTAAAAAAGCGGAAATTTGTAGGAATTTGCAATTCGGGTAAATCATATACTATCTGAGATCTTCTGCTATTGATTCTCCTGGAGCTTATTGATTTGTCTGGAAAAAGGTTGAAGCTTTACGTTTTGTTTTCATCTGAGATCTACTGCTATATTCGCCACTCGCTGGATAGATTAGTTTATATTATATTCCAGCATTTGTTTTCCTGGAGCATATTGATTTTGTCTGGAAAAATGTTGAAACTTTACTTGATTTCCTGTTTTCTTAAGGAATGAATCAGTTTAAACCGATATTTTTGGAGATAGCCGACCCAAATACCGAGCTTGGCAAGCTCAAGCGAGCATGTAACACTCAGAAGTGTATCCGTGCCGGTGGAAAGCATAACGATCTCGACGATGTGGGTAAAGATACTTACCATCACACCTTCTTTGAGATGCTTGGCAACTGGTCATTTGGCGATTATTTCAAGAAAGAAGCCATTGAATGGGCTTGGGAGCTTTTAACCGAGGTAAATTAGAAACTACTGCAACTTTGTTTTTCTTTGTCTCATTCTCTCATTGTGTCACAATTCTGTAAACTAATTCTTCACTTTTCACTAGCTTGCATAGTTGCATATTTCATTCAGAGCTGATGAACTGGCCTCCCTGTTTTTTTCTTGCCTCAGGTCTATGGGCTACCAACTGATCGAATATACGCTACCTATTTTGAGGGGGATGAGAAAGCGGGACTTCAACCTGACCACGAGGCTAGAGATTTATGGCTGAGATTTCTCCCATCTGGACGGGTGCTGCCCTTTGGTTGCAAAGTATGTTTTGCCTCATTTCTCTCATAAATGTTCCGCGGAATTGCATATTTTATTGATATCCCTCCACGCTAAGATTTCTTCAAAAGTACCTTAATCTAGTGTTCCTTTTGCTGTTGTACTTAGAATATCATCTTTATATCAATTGCTAATGCTTCTGTATATTATTCTACTGCCAACTTGAAGCTTGACTGGATTATAGAGTACGAATATGTTTTCATGTTTTCAAAAATCAAAACCAGTCTGTGTGATTTCTTGTTTAAAACGAAGGACAACTTTTAACGCCAACCTTCTTTTTCATTTCAATATAGTAATATATGTGATGAATTTGCAGGACAACTTCTGGGAGATGGGAGACACAGGTCCATGTGGACCTTGTACCGAGATACACTACGACCGTGTTGGCAACCGTGACGCTGCATCCTTGGTTAACAAGGACGATCCAACTTGTCTAGAAATATGGAATCTTGTTTTTATTCAGGTACAAACTCTGTCTGTCTCTTTCATGACATAGAACATGTAACTGGAGCTCTATATTACCTCGTTAGCTAGATTGTTTTTGCTTCTTTACCTTTACTATCTATTCTGATATTTTCTCCTGAACGGGCCTCCGTGTGTTTTGAAAATAGTTCAACAGAGAAAGCAAAGATGGCCTACTAAAACCTCTGCCTGCTAATCATGTTGATACCGGGATGGGTTTTGAGAGATTGACTTCTGTTCTTCAGAATAAAATGAGCAACTATGATACAGATGTCTTCTTGCCTATCTTTGATGACATCCAAAAGGTAGTTTGGGGGGTTGAGTGTTTCATGACATTCTGTTTCATATTGAGTAGTTACTCCATCTGTTATCGTTAGCATTTTGGGTCTTGGTAATCTTATGAATTCTATGATTGTCTCTGGTTCTTTCCCCTGTGGGAGGTTACAGTTCTATTCTTCTTTCATGTAATACCCCTTTTCAACCTCTAGACCTGTCTCCTTTCCTTTCCATAACTGCTCTGAACCTAACTTGAGATGTTAATAATCTTTTTTTAGGCCACGGGAGCTAGGCCATACTCTGGAAAAGTTGGCCAAGATGATATTGACAAAGTGGACATGGCATATAGAGTGGTCTCTGATCATATTAGAACTTTATCTATTGCTATTGCGGATGGATCCCGTCCTGGTATTGCCATTATTTCATTTCTCTTTTCATGCGTTGGTGCAAAACTTTTTTTAAAAAAAATTTCCTCCTTGCAAATGGTTAGTACTAATAATCATTTGTTTGAACCCATACCTCTACTCAAACTTTGCTGATCATTTGTTTGAGTTCTTATTTCTACATTCTTAGAATAAAGTGTTATTTTTTACGTTTCTACATTTATTTTTTTTGTGTTTCTTATTATCTCAGTCGATTTGTTGTGGTATTCAAAGAAATAATATATGCTTTCCTGTAGTTTAACAATATCAACATCCTCTTGTAGGTAATGAGGGTCGTGAGCATGTTCTGAGGCGTATTCTTCGGAGAGCAGTTCGCTTTGGAAAAGAGATTTTAAAAGCTGAGGAAGGGTTTTTCAACGGGTAAGAAAGTACATTGGGTTATTGGTGTATGTTTTGTATCAGCATCATTGTTGGAGGGCTTGAACGTGTTTGTTTTGGTCCTGTAATTTTGTAAATGCATCATGTATAACCTATCACATCTTAAGTTAGAGTCCGTGTCTCTCTCTGTGTGACCGTGTTGCCACTGATAGTTTGTGCTTACCCTGTAGACTTGTAAGTTCTGTCATTCGGGTGATGGGCGATGTCTTTCCAGAGTTGAAGGAACATCAAAAGAAGATCACTGAGATAATAGAAGAAGAGGAAGCAAGCTTTTGCAAGACCTTGGAAAAGGTGGGGGATGGATTTACTTTATTTTTGAAACCTGATGTTTGAGAAACAACACCAACTGCTCCTTTCAATTTCAGTGAAACCTTTTATTTTATTAAAAAACGTGTCCACTTTAAACATCATTCAGTTTAATGTGTTTGGACATGATTTCACCACATACACTCTTTGTTGGATAAGGGAGCACAAGAACAGTTTTGATGAAATGATTCCAAATTCTCACTGCAGGGAATTGAGAAGTTTCAGAAAGCTGCGCAGGCGGTTCAGGAGAATACTCTGAGTGGAGAGGCATGCATCTAACAGATTTTATGCTGTTTTTTTTTAAAAAAAAAAATCTTTTTCACTTTGAATGTTGTAGTATATGGAGCACTCATTGCCATCTCAACATACTAGTTTTGTTGTTGCAGATTGCTTTTGACTTGTGGGCTACATATGGTTTCCCATTAGATTTGACTCAGGTATTTAGCTCCTTCGTTGTCCTTTATGACAATTATTATATGAGCTCTTTCTCAAATTGTGTTCTCTGTGCATCAGTTGATGGCTGAAGAGATAGGATTGATAGTTGATGTTGACGGTTTCAACAAAGCCATGAAAGAGTCGAAGGATAGATCGAAAAGTGCCCAGAAAAATGTGTAGCAACGTGTCTCTCTCACTTTACATTTTTTGCTTTTTTTGAGTGTTGGATAAGCAACTAACAATGTCAACAATGTGGCAGCAAGCTGGTGTTGCCATTATTATGGATGTTGATGCTACCTCAACATTGCTCAAAACTGGGGTTACAGCAACAGATGATTCTTTTAAATACATTTGGTTTCAGGTTTGTTTTATTTATCCAGACAACTCAGATGTTACATCTACAATGTTTATTTTAGTTTTTGGTCGTAGAAGGAAAGAAGCTAGGGCATGTAGCATTAAATGGATTTTGCTCTTCATATAGGCCTCTTAATGTGCAATTACCCTACTGGATTTTGGTGCAGGATCATGAGACTGAAGTAAAAGCTATATACACTGGCTCTGCTCTACTGGAAAGTTTTGCTAGTGGAGATAATGTGGGGCTGGTATTAGCATCTACAAGTTTTTATGCTGAGCAGGGTGGTCAGGTATATACCATACCTGTATGTCGTTTAGTTTGCTAATAGTCTTTCATTCCCGATCATACAATTGTAGATGAGCATGATGCGCACAGCAGTTTGATGCCCACTTTTGTATGATCGGAAATGAAGTGTATATATTGATGGTTGTAAAATGGCAGGATATAATTATTACCAGTCTGTTTTTGGTACACTTGATTTATCTGTATATGGAATCTGTGCACCTAACAATTAGCTCTGGCAATAGATTTTTGACACAGGACTTATAGAAGGCCCATTTGGTACTTTCAAAGTATGCAATGTGCAAACAGTTAAGGGATTTGTTCTTCATATTGGTTCTCTCTCTAGCGAAACTGGAGAGGTTTCGGTGGGGGATAAAGTGACCTGCAAGGTAAAACTATTAGTTTGTCTCATTTCGCTTTTACATGGTACTATGTAAATATAGTAGTTTATTCATTTGTTTATCGCTGCTGTCCAATGCGTGCACAGGTTGACTACGAGAGACGTAAGCTCATTGCTCCTAATCATACTTGTACGCATATGTTGAATTTTGCCCTGAAGGTATGTATGCCTTTTGACACACTATACGTTACCAAATCCTACATTGATTTTCGAAGGGTTGTTAAAATTATGTCTCTCTCATGAATCCAGAAAGTACTTGGGGAGCATATTGAACAGAAAGGATCAATAGTTCTTCCTGAAAAACTTCGATTTGATTTTTCCCACGGTACAGTCGATATGTAAATTTTATTTTTTTATATATATATATATATATATATAATGTAATTTCCAGAGTCTGATGAATTGTGTAATTGTGAGTAGGCAAGCCGATTGATCATAGTGACTTGATGAAGATCGAATGTATAGTGAATAAGCAGATCAAGGACAAACTGGATGTGTTTTCCAAGAAAGCAGCGCTTTCTGAAGCCAAGCGCATCAAGGGTCTAAGAGAAGCATTGGGGGAAGTAAGTTGTTAAATCAATGCTCTCTTTCCATTTGGTTTGGTTCATTTCCTATCTTTCCATTTCTAGGCCTCCTATGATCCTGTTAGAGTGGTGGCAATTGGGAGACGTGTGGAGGACCTCGTGGCTGATCCTGAAAGCAATGAATGGACATCACTTTCCTCTGAGTTTTGTGGAGGTGAGTTTGCGATGGCGACTGGGACCAAGAGATGACTTTTTTTCTTTTGAGAAAACAGTATTGAGTGTGGCTAATTTGACCAATGATTCCAGGAACCCACATAACAAACACTGGCGAAGCCAAAGCGTTTGTTATTGTATCAGAGGAGGGAGTGGCCAAAGGTATTCGTAGGATAACTGCTATGACCGGTCAGTGTGCTCTTGATGCAATGAATCTGGCGTCCTTGCTCGAAAAAGAAGTAGAAGATGCGTCTAAAGCAGCGGGAAGTGCATTGGAGGGGAAAATTAAGGTTTTGAAAAGACGCTATGATGAAGCACTTATCCCAGCTGCTAGAAAGGCAGAAATCAAGGCCAAGCTTGGTCTGCTTCAGGTAGAAGTTTTTCCGCGTAGCCTTGTCTACACTCTGGCCTAATTTCTGATCAAAAGAGTATGAAAGTGGTGGTTTTCTTTTTACCTTGCAGAGTGAAGTGCGAAAAGCTCAAAAGAGAGTAGCAGAGGAAAACTCGAAGAAAGCTGTCAAACTAGCAACAGAGGCCGCCGAGTCAGCAATATTAGATGGGAAGACCTTCTGCGTAATCCAGCTTGATGTGGGTTTGGATTTAGTAGCTGTGCGAGAGGCTGTTATAGAAGTCACGGAAAATAAGGCATCCTTTCTTTCTTAACGCACCACTTCAAATAGCTATACATGGAAACTAGAGAGTTGATAAGGGTTTGGTGAATCTGGCAGGGGATGTCGATAATGGTGTTCAGCGCAGATGAAACCACAAACAAGGTGGTTGTGTGCGCAGGAGTTCCGGACAAGGCAGATCAATTCAAGGAGCTAGACGGTATTGAATGGTTGACAACTGCCATGAGCCCTCTAAATGGGAGATGCGGAAAACGTAAAGGGAAAGACAGTCTTGCATCGGGCCAGGTATGAGTTTTTGTGAACATGTCATTCTTCTTCTGTTTTCAGTGCGTCTTATAAAAGACCCTGATCCGGCTTCCTTTCATTGTTAAGCCAATTTTTGCATGTGAAACTCGATTGATTTAATATAAAAACCATATGCTTAGATACAACGACGGTGGTCGTGCCCAAAGCTGCATTGTCTGCACTAGATTTAGATTTTAAGCTGCCCAGTCTGAACATCCTTCTTAACTGTTTCCTCCATTATTATACTATCACCTGCGTCTAGATCTATGGCAAATGTTGTTAGAACTGCCCTTAAACCACCCCGAATCAAAGAGTCGTATTTGGATGTATTTTTGTATCCATTTGCCCAAGTAACTGCTTGAGCGGTTACCTAACCGCCTCAACCGTGTATCTAAAGTGTTACAAGAAACATTGATTCTGGCATCATGGAACGTTGGGTGCGTTATCATTGACTCACTCTGCAGTCTGCACAGAGACCATTCTAGGGCATGACTCAGTTTTTCAGTGTAGATTCCTTGTGATCTAGTCCTGGTTCACGGGTGTTTTGTTTTACAGTTTTCAACATGTTTTGGTTCAGGGAACGGATGCTTCTCAAGTTAAAACCGCTTTGGATCTGGCTGTATCCTTTGCAGCATTGAAGTTTAACCGAGTGATGAGGACTCACTGAAGATATTGCATCATGTGTTGGATTGATTTTTAAATTAAACTCATGATTTGTCTTATTCCTACTTCGAAAAAGTGATAATATTATTGTACTGAAATGTTGCTGTTTATTTGTACTCCTGTCTTATTCACATCTATCTAAATGCGATTTTTTTTTTTTTTTTGCATCTCATCGATTTGGATACTTGAAAATATTTCGATTTGGATACTTGAAAATATTTTAAAATGCTGATAATTTTTTTTCCCCTCTAATTGATGATATACTAGATATTATAATATATATATATATATATATATATATATATATATATATATATACTAGAATAGTATCCGCATATATGCAGGTTTTTAATAAATATTTTAAACTGGTTAAACATTATTTGAAAATAAAATCCGATCACTTGTGAAGAACAGTAAAATTGAAAAAGAAAAATAAATTTATTTTTTTATTATTTTTATTTTGTAGTTAAATTTTATTACTATTATTTTGATAAAATAAAATAATATTTATTGTGTCGTGAAAATTACAAATAGAAATTTTACATTATCAAATAAAACTTATTGGATAAAGTCAAATATTGATCGATAGACTTTAACACGTATCCCGGTCATGTTAATTAACAACTTTTAAACATAAAACTTTATATAATAAGATTGTATATTTTTCTAAATTGGACTTAAATTTATTTACTTTTATTTTTATTTTAGATTTCCATTGAAGTTTTTTTTTTAAGTTCTTCTTTTTATTTTAATCATATTCTTTTTAGGATTATTATTTGATTGCATAATTTTTTAAAATAAAGTATTATCTACTAATATATTTTAATCATAATGAAAATACAATATTTTTGTTTATGGGTTTTGCTTATTTTTCTTTTTCTAAATTTTTTTTATTTATCTTTTTGACTTTTTGTTTTTCCTTTTAGTATAAAGTATTATCTGCTAATATATTTTACTCATAATGAAAATACAATTTCCTTAACTTAAATGAAAACATAAAAGAAACTTATTTCCCTTTTCCTTAATTTTCATATTTACCTTTTTGATTTTTTTTTTATTTTAATAATATTAATCGATTATACAATTTTTTTAATCTATTTGAAAAACATAAAAAAAATCTTATTTTCCTTTTTGTTTTTAAAACTAAATTGTTACATATATGTAAACATTATGTTAAAGTCTAATTGGTTGAATTTATTAACACGTGTCAAAATCTAATCGATTAACTTGACACGTGTGACGATCATGTTAAAAACTATTTCTTTAATCTATTTGAAAAAGATAAAAAAAAACTTATTTTAGTTTCTTTTGTTTTTAAAGCTAATTTTTAGATTTATGTAAACATTATGTTAAAATCTAATTGGTTGAGTTTTTAATATGTGTCAAAATCTAATTGATTAACTTGACATGTGTCACGATCATGTTAAAAACTAACTTTAATGCATCTAACTTTATATAATAAGATATATATATATATAGTAATGTTATATCTCAAACCCCGTGTTTTTCGTTACAACCAGATTTCCCTTCCTTGGACCTCTTTGAAAATCGAAAAGTGGCTCAAACCCCGTGTTTTTCGTTACAACCAGATTTCACTAAATTGCAAAAAATGTATGGCTAAATTATGTGAAATTTTTTTAAGAAATTGGCTATGGGTTTTTTAAGAAATTGGCTATGGTGTAGCTAGTAGGCATGACCATGGTTACAGTTATAATTTCTTACAATCTTAACTGTTTAATATACGGTAAAAACAGTTACGGTGAATAATGAATATCATATTTATAATTATAGACTTTGTTAAAAAAAAAAAGATTAGCTATTTTAATAGTGACAGTTATATCTAAATATTTATAAATAACTTATATTTTAAGAAGTAAAACATATTAAAATAATAATTTTATTAATTTGGTCAAAAGTATTTCAAAATAACATTTGATGTCAATTACAATCAAGTAAAATATTACAATAATATTTGTTAAATACTACTTTAGTCACTATCTTATGATGTTATTGTAGATCCATCACTATCAATATCTTATAGTAGTTCTCCATTATCTCGAATGTATTATTGTTGTCTATATTCAGCTCTAGTCCAATCGTGAAGACATGTTTGAGCTTCGAGAGAATCTGGGCTCATTCTTGATCGAGTTTCATCTACAATTTGACCTCCCATACCAAAAGCACGTTCGACAGAAACGGTATAAACTGGTGAAGAAAGAACATCTTTGCAATCATAGCTAAAATCGAAAAATGAGATTGATGAAGCTTCCACCATTGAATGACTTGAAAATTATTACCTGCATCTTCGTCACTAAACTCAAAATTAGTAGATAAATATTTCCAAGTTCAGAATTATTACCTTGATGGACGTTATCTTTTTTGTCGACGCATTCTCTCCTCAAGACTGAGTGACGTTGATGACATATTATTTTGTAGAGATGATGCATCTACTTGTGGTGTCATATGTTTATATAATCTTTAATATTCATCATATAGATTCTCTATATCTTTTTTTGGAATTTGAAATAATTCTTGAAATATTAATGCTATCAGACAAATGTAATAAATTATAATATGTGGTGAGATAATCAGATATACCATCCAATTTTATCCGAGGATAAAAAATAGATGCAAGCAAAATAAAGAGGTGAAATGTCAAGATAATATTTTACCCATTTTTCTCTCATACTTTCAATACACGATGACAATGACACTATTCTCATGTTCATGCATCACATCAACAATATAAATATGTTGCATCATTAAAACATTTTAATAATTTTAAAAATGCACTGCAATCATCCCAATGACCCACAATGTTAAGAACTATAATTTTGTTGAATGAAGTCACATAATAAATCTTTGTAACCAATTGAATCAATAAGCATATTATAAGTTGAATTCCAACGAGTACGAACATCTCCAGAAAACTCTCACAGCATATTGAATCTTTATTTTCAAAATTAGAAAAAAAAGTTTTTAAATCTATTTTTTTTTTTCGATAAAGAGATTTTAGAATACGAGTAATAGTAATCCTAGGAATTCTCTAAAGCTTTTTTTTTTGCAATAATTATTAAAACCTAATTTTTCAGCAGAACTAAATGAAAGATGGTCAACTCCAAGACATTTTGATAGTTCTTCTCGATTTCTTTTTTTAACAATGAAAAGATGAAAGATTACATGAAGAAGCATTATGAGTTTGGTTATTTTCTCCACCAAATTTTTCAGGATGAAGTTTTTGCAAATGATTTTTATATGAGCCATGTTAGGCACCCAATTTCCAAAAAAAGCTTTTATTGCAATAATTACAACATTCTTTCATTTCACAATTAAAATTTTCTTTTCAAAAGTGTACCTTAAAGATATTAGAAGCTTCATATGTTGTTTTCCCAAGTTTCTGGTAGCTTCTTCTTGAGTTGCTGCATTTGCACTTTCTTGAGTATTGATGGTTGGCGGCATATCCGCATCTTCTTTTTCGGTGCTGTACATTTGAAAAAATGAACTAGAAGACATTATCAAAGAAAACAAAAGCAAGATTTGATAGAATAAGAACAAATAATAATGTTTGATGAATGATAATAATGTTTGTTTTGAAATAAATTTACCTACATGGATGAAAAACTATTTATAAAAGACGTAGTTACTAAGAAAATAGAAACAAACTATAAAAATCTAAAACAATTTTAAAAGTAACGGATACTATATTTATACTAAGTCAAAGTCTTTGTTTTGTTTTAATCTAATTACTTAACGTCTGTAGGTTATCTTCAAATCATTAAAAAATTGAATTCTAATTTAATTATGTTCAATATAAATTAGTGATTACTGCAAAGAAAATCTCAAACTAAATTAATTTTCGAAGATCAATCTTCACCTTAAAAAAATGCAAGTCAATTCTATAACCTAAAACGTCATCCGCAATACAAGACTCCTATATATCGTTGACGTCGACATTATATGTTTGCGTTGTTTGATAGAAATCAGAACTACGTCATTTTGGTTAAAACAAATCTATTCCTAAAATTCAAAATATGAGAATCAAACAAATGAACTCTAGAATAACTGAGAAGTTGATTAACAATTGTGCTAATTGAATTAGTTGGAATATTTTAAAACCAAAACAGTTATATAAGTTAAATTATTATTTTCCACTGTGTTAACAAAAAAAAATAAAAATAAAAATATCACGTTTATCTTTCTCTCGAGTCTCAAGTGACAAATCTGCTTAGGGTTTTCGAGAATCTTCATCTGAATTTCAGTTTTTCAATTTTGCTCATCATGATTATCTGCGAACCATGATTTTAGATTGATTTAGGCTTACTAAGAAAATGACCTTTCAGTTAGAATCAACAATTTAGATTTTTTAGGAGCTTAACACTAAATTTGTGTAATAATTTCAGATTGATGCATCCTTTTTTGCTTATCATTTAAGTTCCAAATAATTAAAAGCTTGTGTTAATGATGATGAAGATCAGAAAAGTATACATTGACGAGATTTGGTTTCTAACTCCGAGACACCCGAATTATTACTATTAGCTTCTGTTGATTTGATGTTGTCTCTGCCGCCACCGCTGCTGCAAAGCTTCTCGCTTGTCCTTCTCTTCGCCGCCATATACTTAAGACTATGCATCTGACCTATGACTTTCTTAATCGATCGATTGCTTACAAAGATAAAAAATTGGGTAGAGATATGAAAAGAAGAAGAAGAAGAAGGTGGGTCCCATTGTCGTCATCTTCTCCACGGGATGTCTCTAATGCGGCCGGCGGCGACCATTGGTGAAGAAGAGAAAGAGAGGAAGATTGGGTTTAAGAATGGTTTGGTTTGGATTTAAGTCACTAATTCGGTTGGCTCAGTCTCACTTTTAATTTTGTTTTAGTTTTGGTTTTGAATTTTAGGAATAGAATTTATTAACAAAAACGACATAATTTTGATTTCTGTCTAACAATTAACGGAAATATATAATGTCGACGTCGACAATGATATACTAACACCAATCATAAAAGGAAACACTAAAACTCTTAAAATGGAAATAATAGATCACGATGCTAGTGCAAAAGCCGTTAGTAGTCTTTGCTTATGGCGCAAGTTACGTCAAAAGTGATATGCATCAGTCTCCCGTGTAAGAGATATTCTTGTATGTCAAAAGTGATATGCACCAGTCTCCCCGTGTAAGAGATATTCTTGTACGTCAAAAATGATAATCATGTATCTTAGATATTAGATTGATAGACTTATGATTATTTTGGGTATTCTCTATTTCTTCTTGTACGTTGAATGTTTGCTTGATTGATCACTTAGCAACTGATTTTGAGATTAATAAAATCATTGACGTGTTAAATTTGTTATCTGGAACTAGAGTAGATTGATCACTTAGAAACTAAACTAAGGAGTTTAGTTTCCACTGAATTGAATATTAAGGAGTTTAGTTTCTAATGAATTCATAGGACATGTGGTAATGAACATTATAATACAAGTGATAAGCTACATGTCATGCTTAGGTTAACGGCTTGGAGAGAAAGCAATGAATACCTTAGAGATCAAGAAACTTAAGTGTTCAGCTGTTCACTTAAGTTTTAAGCTATTCTCATCTATACTTTGATGGATGGTTGAGATATTGAATCCAAGGAAAAACCCTAACGAGGAATGAGGTATTCTCTCCTCCTAAAAATAGTTGTCTTTGCTCCATCACAAAGACACACACATAAGGAAACACAATACTTAAAAACAGAGATTTATAGAAAAGTGGAGAGAAGCCTTAAGCTCCCAATTCAAGGAACCATTGTACATAGAATGGACGAGTCATTGCTTGCTAACCAAGCATGGAAACTTATGAAAATGCATAAAAATTTATTGTCTTTAAAGGTAGATATTGTAGACTTGGACACTATGAGCAGGTACACAACCATCTTACGGCTGGAGTTCATTACGATTTGGCTGTGAATTGTTGAGGAATGGAGTTCAAAAACGAATCGGGTACCAAACTAGATTCGGAACAGTGGCTCGAGGCCCACGTGTGCGTCGCATGCCTAAAAATGGTGACACAAATGGCTGACAGTTTGATTGATCCTCGCACTAACCGATGGAATGACGAGAGAATCAATATAGCATAATTGATCCAAGCGACCATCATGTAATCCACAAAATAATTTTTTACAACAAGTCCCAACTATAATTTCATATTGGTGGGTGAAGTGGAGTTGAAAAAACGATTTTCCCTATTAAACACATCGGTATCATTAAGACGCGCATGAGGGGAGTCAAATCTCTCGCTTGGCGGAGGCGAGTAACGAAAAGAAATCACTGGGATCGATGACATGGCACAGTACATTGGGAAAACACACACGCAAAGGGCGATGAACCCGGATCGATGACGTGGCCCGGTGAAGGATGAAACGCAAAGGTAGCCAGTGATGATATGTCACCCGGATCGATGACATGGCACAATACATTAGGGAAACACACGCTTTAAGGCCTACCACTACCAACAAGCCAGTCCCTTTAACCTTTCTCGATCGCCAAATACATCCGAAATCCCTAATCTCTGCGTCGTATTTCCGCGGCGTCTCTCGAAATGGGCACCGTCGCTTTCAGCTGGGAAGGGAGCAAAAAACAACTTCTTCTTCTCGTGCATAACAGAGATGATAGCCAGCGAAGAAAGACGCTGGTGAAGCCTGCGTGTTGGGATGAAAATCGACAAGTTTTTGGAGCAAGAGACGAGGAAACCGGAGGATACTCACTGAGCTTTTCCAAAGATGGTCGCATTGCATTCCTGGTTCATCCAAACCCTCTTCTTCGCACTCCCGGCATCGAGCGTCTTGCTTCTGACTTTACTTCTTCTAAGGTAGCTTGTTTTCTTCTCTTACGCCCTCAGAAATGTCACCGGATCGACGATTTGCTTTTCTTTTTTTCACACATACAAAACTTCGTGTTGTACAGGATCCGATTCTACCAAAGGATTATGCCGAGAGATGTGAGCAGAGGGAAACTGACGGGAATAACTTCTACCTGATTGTGGCGGATATAACTACAAGATCAATGTACTTCATCGAACAGACGACAGACACCTCTTTGAAATACCACGAAGTTGCTCACGGTGTGTATATTCTGTCTGATTGTGGTCTGGATTCATCACGTCCTAAGGTAATCCCTAACCCTCACCGCCACCCCTTTAGTTTTTGGATTAGGATAATCTCTCAAGTTTCGGGAATATATTTTGCAGTCTGAAGCTCTCAAGGTTAGTTTTGAGAACATGCTGATCAAGTATGGTAACGAGGAGCCTTGTGGAAAGACTATTGCAGAGACCATTATGCTTGACACAACAAGAGCTGATGATGGAGAATTTCTGAGCTCTGTTTTTGTGGACTATGATGTAAGAATTACAGCTTGATAGCTAGGCTTCTCACGTTATGATTTGAGTACTACTAACACTCCCTTTGTGTTTAATTCAGGGCTATGGAACACTAAGCACAACTTCAATTTCTGTGTCAAACTATGACCCGAATGTGAATAGCTGGAACTTGAAATTCTTTGAATCGTACATGGCTGAAGATGAGCAGTGGTTAAAACAGGATCATTGTTTCCAGATCGTCGATGCCTACAAACCCACTTGGCAGAGGTCCCATGATCGTTGATTACACTCCTTACTCTGCCCATTTCGCTTCTACTCTCTCTCGGCATTTCGTTCTGATTAAATCACTTGCTTCTTATCAGGACTAGCGACGAAGAAGCTGGCAAAGAAGCAGCAACAGAGGCAGCTGATTCCCCAGCATCATATGGGGAGTGAAAGATGGTCTCGCACTGGGAGAGGTATGATGATCATTTCCTTTCCCTCTCCATTGCAGCTTACTCCTTAGAGATATATGGTCACCAGAATTTGGATAAACGGCTTAAACTCTCCTTTGACATGTTTTGGTTTCAGGGGAAGTGAATCTCGCTGCATCATTTGCATCACTCAAGCTTATTTGTCTCATGCTCTTCGCTCTCTCGTACTCTATGCTTGAGAACTACTTTCTTTTTCCTTTCAAGTTTGTTGCAAAAATAATCGTAGAACTACTTTTTTTTTTTTTTTTTTTTTTTTTTTTTTTTTTTTTTTT
>JAHZTW010000001.1:408702186-408718895 GCA_020283515.1 Alliaria petiolata | reverse complement strand
TCGTTGAATAAAACTCGCCATGGATACACAAGTCGCACACATGTTGTCGAAACTGTATACCAGTTTGAGCAAACGGTTCTTACTGGACGAAAATCTTTAGAGATTAAGCCTTTAAAGATTGGTCGCAAAATATCGGAAGAAAGATTGGACCAATCAGAAGGAGTTTCAGACATTGTCGTCTATTCAAATCAATTCGATTGCTTGAACTGTGGGAGTACCTACGACGATACTATTAATGAAAATTAAGGTTTCCTTCTGAACCATAACAAAACTATTAATGGGCCGAGTCTATATCAATGGCTGAGTTATTAGTTATACTAGATCATGAACCCGCCCTTGCGCGCAGAAACTCATTTTTAAATAATTTTTTGCAATAAGAGTTATTTAAATTAAAAATCTTTAATACATTTACAACTATTACATAAAATAAATAATATACATACTGAAATAGTTTATTTAATGTACTAAAAAGGTAACTTAAATCGGCAACAAGAGCACTCATGTCTTGTTTCAAACCATGTAAGAAGACAATCAATGTTGAACATATGACTGCATGATAGTTTCAAAAGAGTTTGTCCATTAACATACTCTTCTTGGCAAATCACACACATCTTAGTGCCATCTCCTTCTTTCTTTGTGTCTATTATAAAAGTTATGCATCATGAGTATGAGGCTTTTTTACGACATTCCATGAATGAAAAGAATTTTCAATTGCTTGGTGCTCCAAAATATCTTCATGCGTGACGTCGTGATGGATATGAAATGTTAAGAATAATGTCACGATTTTTGAAGGCTAGTAATCATTAGACTCAGTCATCTCAGAAGCTATAAGTATAAGATTCATTAAAATCGTGTTTGCCTCTTCCACTTCAATCCCTTCATCGACCAAAGAATTATAGAAATATTCTTTATATATAGACTCATCTTCCGAAATGAAATCAGCAGCATTAAAAATAAACGACTTCAATATTGGAAACGAAGCAAAGATGATGTACAACTTCACAATTATAATAATTGTACCCCCGCAAACATCTTCTAATGGTTCGTCAACGCTAACACTATAGGAGGAAGTAGTCACACTCTCCATACCAACTTATAAATTCTAATCTGTAAAACCAGAAATGAAAAATTGCCATTAAAAGAGCGAACACAAATATATATGTTAATTAAGAACACTATACTATTTTATGTACCTAATAGAAGAGATGAGAAAGTAAGGTACACACACATTACAAAACGAATCTCTTGTATAATGATAGTGTTAGTGAGAGCGATGAAAATACACAATACTAAGATATTTAAATAAAGCTTTATAGTCCAGAAAAACATAACATATATGATCGCTTGATGATCGAAACAGAGTTTAGAGAGAAACAAAAATATAATTAATGATAGCAAAACATATTATATTTTTTCAAAACAATCGATTAACGTTCGAAGATAATATAATTCATCATAAAAAGGGTAAATATTACATTTTTCCCAAGTCGATTTATAATCTTAACTTTTATCCAAGTTTTTAAACTTTTGTTCCATACATATTTTGTTGAAAAACGATCATAAGTTGGATTTTGAACTTTTTTATTTTTTTATTTATAGCAAACCAGCTAGAAAGTATACTTTTTTATTCACCATTATAGCATGAATCATTATCAAATGATAATTTTTAGGTGGTTTTGAACAATATAAATAATCTTCAAAAGACATAAGTGAAAATAAGCAATTTTTGATAATTGAAAAGACGCAACCACAAATAACATTTATTGGATTAAAATTAGAATTCTTAAAAAATACGAATAACAATTTTGAAAAGCCACAACTTATTGAAGGGCAATTGACATTTATTCAGATTGTTAAACCATCTAGAAAACATACTTTTTGATTCACCATTATAGCATGAATCATTATCAAATAATCCTTTTTAGTGGTTTTGAACAATATAAATAATCTTCACAAGACATAAGTAAAAAAAAAGCAATTTTTGATAATTGAAAAGACGCAACCACAAATAGCATTTATTGGATTAAAATTGGAATTCTTAAAAAATATGAATAATAATTTTGAAAAGACAAAACTTATTGAAAGACAATTGTCATTTATTCAGATTGTTATTATTGATAGATATTTTATAGTTAAACATTTTATTAATTAAACAAACCATCAAATTTACATTTTAAATTTTTTAACTAAACAAAAATTACATATTTCTATTTTATAATTTGAAAAAGGAATATGTGTTATTATTCTATGTTTCATCAAAATTATGAATAAAAATGATTATTGAGTTGATGAAAAAGTTAAAATGCAATAATGATTATTAGATGTGAATATGATGACGCAAATATCATTCTTCCTTTTTTTGGGTCAAACTTATTGAAAATATCCAAGTATTCTAAAAACATTGGAAAGTGTAACATCCGTTCAAAAGTTATCAGCTTGAAACTAGGGATATATGTTCAATTTAGCAAAACCAAATCGAACGGAATAGAATAATATGATTTAATTTCAGTTTGTTATATCATACTAACCTTTATAGATATTTTATAAAAACAGTAATAATATAAATATAATTTAGTTATAAACCGATTATATCGAAAAATCGATTTATTTTGAAATAGTAATCTACATTAAACGTAAAACTATATAATATTTAAACCTCTTTCAAAAAAAAACTATACAATATTTATAATGATCATTTTTATGTATAATCCCATTCATATCATATTTATATTACCTGATAATTTGTATACATAATTCATTTCAATCATATTGATTTAGTTTAATAAACTAACTAATTATAAAAACAGCCAAATTAAACTTAATTTAAAATAAAATAATTAATCTAATATTAATAATAATAATAAAGGAACCCTACTTTTTAAAGCATATGCAATGCAGAGCTGCAAAGCTCTAAACTTTTTTTTTTTAAATGACATGGCAAGGTGAAAGAGTGAGAGTCGACTCTATGCGCAGAAACTGAAGAAACGGTTCTATCCTACGTGTTACGACGCGATTCGTCGGACTTTTTTTTTTTTTGTAAAAAATCTATTTAAAAAAAAAAATTTAATATTAAAAAATGTTTAAAAACTTTAACATCAGCTCTCCAATGCTGATGCCTTAGAGCACCTCCAATGGAGATTTTTAGCATAGGGTTTTTAGAGAAAAAACTAAAAAAATAATTCAAAACTAAATAAAATGTTAAGAACTGGTTCTTAAAAGAAAGTTTTTAGAATTGTTAAGAACCTCATACGTGTCAGTTTGTGATTGGTCGGTTCATTTTAACAAAAAAAATTAAAACTCTTCACAAAATTTTAAAACTTCACAAAAATTAAAATTTCACAAAATTTCACAAAAACTAAAACTTCACAAAATTTATAAAATGAAATAATTTTTAAGTTTTATAAAATATAAAATATTTAATCATTTAAACAAAATAAATTCTACTTAAAATATTATAATTTTCAAAATAATATTTTTTATTTTTAAGAACCTCAAGTAGGTTCTACTGGAGGCATACAATTTTAATTACTCTTAAAAAAAATTTTAACTTAAATATTTTAAAAATTTATAATTAAAATAATGTTAAAGGATCCTATGATCTTAGATTGTCTTTTCTTTGTTGTTTTTAATCTCTAGTACCATAGGATCCTATGCAATAGATAAGGGACAAACCGTTAAGTCTTTCATTCATGATTGGCTTGCCTATTAGTAAATGTGAAATAACTAACGTAAAGAGCACTGTCCTCTGTTAATCTCACAACACTCGGCAATAATGTCTCCGATTTCACATCTCTTCACCGACAACACAACCCCTTATGCGATTCTCATTCTCACCGCAATCTTCTCGATTCTCTGGTACCTCTTCAAACGCCAACCGCAACCGCCTCTGCCGCCCGGACCGCGAGGGCTACCGATTGTCGGAAACCTCCCGTTTCTTGATCCGGAGCTTCACACCTACTTCGCAACCATCGCTCAAGAACACGGTCCAATCTTCAAACTCTATCTCGGCTCAAAACTAACCGTCGTGGTCAACTCTCCATCGCTGGCTCGAGAGATCTTGAAAGACCAAGACATCAACTTCTCAAACCGAGACGTCCCTCTCACGGGCCGAGCCGCTACTTATGGTGGTCTCGACATCGTTTGGTCACCGTACGGTGCCGAATGGAGAAGACTTAGAAAAATTTGCGTCCTCAAGCTTCTTAGCCGCAAAACTTTGGATTCTTTCTACGAGCTTCGACGCCAAGAAATCAGGGCAAGAACGAGATTTTTATACGAGCAAGGTCAACAAGGATCGGCGGTGAACGTCGGAGATCAGTTGTTCTTGACGATGATGAATCTTACGATGAATATGTTATGGGGAGGTTCGGTGAAAGCAGAGGAGATGGAGAGTGTTGGAACAGAGTTTAAAGGGGTGATTTCTGAGTTAACTAGGCTTTTGAGTGAGCCTAATGTTTCGGATTTTTTCCCGTGGCTATCGAGATTCGATCTCCAAGGGCTTGTGAAGAGGATGGGTGTGTGTGCTCGAGAGCTCGATGCGGTACTCGATCGAGCTATCGAACATATGCAAAGGCTAAAAAGAAGAGATGATGATGATGATGATGATGGTGAATGCAAAGACTTTTTGCAGTACTTGATGAAGTTAAAAGACGAAGAAGTTGACTCGGAGGTTCCCATTACGGCTAACCATGTCAAAGCCGTACTTACGGTAATTAACTGGTTTCAATTTCATAATTTTAGAAGAGATTAGAATGTGAACGTATTCGTGGAAAATGAACAAACAAATGTAGGGTTTGTAGTTAATTTAATTACCAATATGCGGAATGGTTGTTTCACAATTATATTTTTCATTATTATTGCGGAATCATATGGAATTACATAATGTTTCCTTCACTTTAGAATTTAGATTTCAAATGTAGGGTTTGTAGTTAAGCTTGTTTTCGATAATGAGATAATGTAGAACGTTACCGGTAAAATCTTGCCGAAACATGGAATCATTCTGTTATTCCGCAGAATACCAATCATAGGCTTAGTCATACAAGAATATAGATATTTAATTGTTCATGAGAAGTGATTTGATCAATGTTGTTTGTTATACATATGTGAAGGATATGGTGGTTGGTGGTACGGATACATCGACGAACACAATAGAGTTTGCGATGGCGGAGCTAATAAACAAGCCGGAGTTGATAAAGAGAGCTCAACAAGAGCTAGACCAAGTTGTAGGCAAAGGAAACATTGTTGAAGAATCACACATTACTAGCTTTCCTTACATACTAGCCATTATGAAAGAAACACTTAGACTTCACCCAACCCTCCCTTTGTTAGTCCCTCACCGTCCGGCTGAAACCGCGGTGGTGGGAGGCTACACCATTCCTAAAGACACTAAGATCTTCGTCAATGTTTGGTCTATTCAGAGAGACCCAAACGTTTGGGAGAATCCGTCTGAGTTTCGTCCTGAGAGGTTTCTTGATAATAACAAGTCTTGTGATTTCACCGGGACAGACTATAGCTATTTCCCCTTTGGATCGGGCCGGAGAATTTGCGCTGGTGTAGCACTCGCCGAGAGGATGGTTTTGTACACTCTGGCGACGCTATTGCATTCGTTCGATTGGAAGATTCCGGAAGGACAAGTCTTGGACTTGGAAGAGAAGTTTGGGATTGTCTTGAAGCTCAAGACCCCTCTTGTTGCCTTGCCCGTTCCGAGGTTGTCTAATTCGAATCTGTATCTATAGATGCTAAGGTTATCATATTTGGCAATTCTTATATGTTACCCCAAAAAGATTATTATAGTCATTTAAGTTTTCTAATGAAAATCAAACTTCAGTTTGGGTGAAAGTAGCACAAACTATTGAACTACGATCACTTGCTTTAATATCCTGTTGGATATTAGTTTCGTATCATTCCAATTTTATCACACTGAATTGCATAACTCACATGGTGTGGTTCTCTCTCGTTTCTTTCTATATTAAATTTTGTTGGCCGGTGGATATGATAACGCAAATCATCACACATCAAATTTTTCTATAAAGGTTTAACATTATTAGGTGAGATAAAGATTATAGGATTCAGGGACGGAGCCACTCACATCATAGTATGATAAGATTGTTTATTAAATAAATAGTTCTAGTACATCCAATTCATTTGTTATTCAAACCAGGGTACTAGTACATCCAATTCATTTGCTCAACTTATTCATGGTAAAAGACGGTCACACATGTACATCCTATTACTAATTTAAAACCCATAATAATAAACATTGTTTTGATTTAGAGCACCATGAATCTATAGAAGATCCAAAACTTTTTTCCATGCTTTACTCTTCTCAAGCAGAAACAGATTTAGCTCCACAAACCGGAAGGTCACGTTCGAAGTTTGGAGCGGCTTTGAGAATTGGATTGCGCTCGAAGAAATTTGTGGGTTTCAAATCGAAACTCGATGAAACCGTGGGCATTATTGGAAAATCTTCTTGACATGGAATGTGATGGAAGCCAAGTGTGTACCACACAACTATATCCTTGTTCTCAATATCTCTATCCCTGCATATAGTACCAATATCACATCAAATAAAGCAATCAAAATCTTAACTATATATATAATTAATAATTAAAGTTTTCAATTAATCACCTGTCGGACCAAACTGCAAGAGTATCATCACCATGGCTTTGGTAAGTGAACAAACCAGCAGCCCATTGCTCGGACTTATTGTACGGAGTGACCCAAATTTGATTATTGGTAAAAGCTGCTCTCTTCTGCGGCGGATCATCATGGTCAAGCAAACTAGCCGCTGTGGTTCTAGGTACGATCTTGTAACCCGTCGGGTTACCCACCCGGGTGGTTTTAGCTGTATTGATGATGTGGAATTCCGATGGGTCGTACAAACTAAGCTTAATCTGACCATCCTTTTCGGTTTTCGCAACGTTCCTAACCGCTTTCATGTAACTCTTCCTCGGTGACTCGCCCGGCTCGGTCTCTTGCCTCTTGAGGTTCACTTTAACGAAGGAATTGTCCGGGCCATCGACGTCGAGGTCAAGGTAGAAAGTGACGTAGTGATCGTGAATTACTCCGATTATATTTTCAGACAGAAGCGTGCCGTGAAGCTCTTCTTCATTACCTTCATTATCTTTCTTCACTTGGTTCTTGTTTTGATATGGTGTCCCTTTTACCATCAGTATTCCACTAAGTCCAACCTATCATAGTCCATACATTTGTTGTGGGTTGTGACAAAAAAATGAATATTCATTATTCTACGGAACTTAAAAGAGATTTTTTTAGTAGTATTTTGGAAAACGATATAAAGTAGAAATTAAAGTACCTTAGTTTTTATAAGCCCATCAGTCTGGAACTCATAATCAATGATGTAATCATAGTTACCTACCGAAGCTACCATTCTTACCACTAACGTCACTTTCGGTCTCACTTCCCTTATCTGCTCAATTGAAAAAAAATCACAACTTATCTTAAAACCATCAAAAATTTTCAATTTACTTACATTAACCCTAAGCTTTTTTTCTATGTAAATTTGAACCTTGAAACAGAGAAGCAAAAAGACTAACCGGTAAACCGGTAATGGGGCTTTCCGAGTGACGCCACCCGATATCTCCGGCGTAGCTCTCGAAGATACAAACCATATTCTCTCTCACGTACGGTGTTCCATCCGCCGTCGCGAAAACTCCGTCCATATACGCTGCGTTTCGTGGACAATCATTAAGCGGTACGAGCGGCATGGCTTGTAACCCGAACCCGTATTCACCTGCGTCCATGTAAGTCTTGAAGTACCACGCGTCCGAAGGATCCATGTACGGAACTAAAAGCTCCGACACGAACCCTTGGTACATCACGTCACGTGTCTCTTGTGTATCCGGATCGTGTACTCTGGCTCGTGAGATAACCACACCTGCTCTCGGGTCCGGCTTTAGATGAAACTCCCAATTTGTCCATTTCACTAGATGGTTGTCTTCGATTACGAAGCTTGGACCACGTGGCTGCTCGATCGATATCGGGTTGAGTGGTCGGGTTTTGTCGGTGGTCACGAGGTTCTCGAAGCGGTATTCTGTATTGGTCGAACCGGGTATGGGTATAGTCCGACCCGTATCGACTATCTCGATCACTTGCTTCGTATCTAAATCTATAAGAATAGTTAAACCTTCGATGGGTCGCATGTAGAAATTAGCCGTGCCTTGGCTTATGTAACACTGGCTTTTAATAACCCTTTTATTTTCCTCTTTTTTACCGTACCAGCCACTTGATATCGGGTAGCATATCACATCCGTCAGATTAACTCCACGAGAAACAATCGTACGGTTGACATCCGCGTTTAAAAACGGTGCCAACGTGACTGCGTTCATCTCTTCTAGAGTCATCATCGGGTAACCGGAAACACGTACCGGAGTGTCCTCTATATCGACCCGACCAGAAGAAAGGTCAACGGTCAGCACGTGCGTGTCGGGACCGACACGTGCGATGACGGAAGCTTTCCTCGGAGGAAGTGGGTTTCCTTTTTCCCAGTGTCTAACGAGAGTCTTCTCGGGCTCTTCAAGGACGACGGAGTGAANGTAGAAACTTAAAAACTTGGTTAGATTGTTTGCCATTCATTGAATTCGCTTATAATCATGCCACTCATTCTGCTACTAAGATGTCTCCATTTGAAATAGTTTATGGTTTTAATCCACTAACCCCTCTTGATCTCTCGCCAATCCCACAAGTTGAGCAAGTTAATTTAGATGGCCTCAGGAAAGGAGAGTTTGTTAAGAAACTACTTGAGAAGGCCAGGGAGAACATTCTAAAGAAGACCGAGGGATACAAGAAGCAAGCTGATAAGGGATGCAAGGCTTTGCCATTCGAACCAGGAAAATGGGTCTGGCTACATATGAGACCAGAGAGGTTTCCACGCCAAAGGAGTTCCAAGCTTGCACCGAGAGGAGACGGTCCATTCAAAGTGCTAGAGAAGATCAATGAAAATGCATACCGCTTGGAGCTGCCAGGTGAGTTAAACATTTCCCATAGCTTTAATGTCACTGATCTCTCCCCGTATGATGCAGACGAATCAGTTTTGAGGACAAAACCTTCGGAAGAGGGAGGGAATGATGAGGACATCGACCCAGCCGAGAGTACCGAGCATGTACCAGTGCTCAAGTCGACACCAATGACGCGGTCCAAGACCAGGAGGCTTATAGAAGGGTTCAATGCAGCCGTGGAGACCCTTCTGAACACTATGGAACTCGGAGCCGCATTCACAACACCGCCACCATCAACCAACCTCAAAGAAAGCTCCAAAGCACCCGATATAGACATATTGGAGGATTTTGCAAGGTTGAGCCTCAAGGAAGACCAGCCTCGTACAAACCAAGGTACTTCTGATTACTTGGCAGGTAATGGAGTCCAAAACAGCAAGAATCTCGTGGAGATCACTTCCCAGCCTCAAGTTACCGCGAAAACAAGTCGTGAAGCCGAGAGAGAGCAAATGGAGCAAGAAGACGTTCTGGAAGCTAACCACGGAAAGACACTTGAAGATTGCTATCATCTCGACTTCATTGGACATCAAAAAGATGGAATCATCAAGAAGCCGGCATGGAACGGACCAGGACCAGACACAACTGCCAAGAAAGCATTTCCGGTCATTGCGCGCCAAAACAAGGTATACTCAGTTTATAAAATTTGTGCAACTAATCTGACTTGTCCCAGCGGTTCTTAGCACGCCCAAGAGACCAGGGTTCGAGCCCCAGAAGAAGGCCATGCAGAATAGGCTTAGTTTTTATTTTCTTTTAGTTTAAGTGAACTTTCCATTTTCATGTAATTTTGCCTTTTGCGTTTTGTTTCTTTTTGCCTTTTCTTTGTTGTCGTTTTGTTTTATGATTTCGGCCTTAGGGCTAGATGACGAGCTGTTTATAAATCTCCCCTGCAGCATTGTATTTTTGGTTACCCTACATTATCAATAAAATAACGCAATTCTCCCCTTTGCTCAAGCCGCCGCTTGTCTTAGACTTTTCTTGTGTTATTGCGTGTGTGATTCACCAAGACCAAGTGTTCGTGCAGTATCAGAGGTCTCCCATCCCTCTGTGGTGCCATTTGATCCACCATCACTTCCCCTCACATCGTCCAACAAGAGAGAGCGTGAAAGCCAGCTTGTTTGACACCGTTCGGCTCAAAGACTTGTGGATTCAAGCCTTTGTTCTACCATCGCCCTCCCCTGATGTAGAAGAGAGAGCGTGAAAGCCAGCCTCTAGATCCCATCTTCCGCCTGCCTTAAGACTCACCATCTAGTCTTACATCATTTTGGTATCAGGTTTTTCTTACCCCTATCCTTTCGTTTCATTGCTTGTTCTTATTCGTTTTCTGTTTCTGTTTTGTTTCATTAAGATAAAAACCCCAAAAGAATTGAATTTGTTTTGCTTGCTAGTTTTGCTTAAGTTGTTTTCATAAATTCCTAAAAACATAAAAAGTGTTCTGCGGTTGGTTAGCTAGTTTTGTCTAAGCGATTGGTATTGTCACCTGATTGTTTAAGCATGTAGTTAATCTGCCTTGTTTAAGTTCTTGTTTGTTTAGCTAGTTTGTTGAAAACAGTTGTTGCTTATGCGTGATTGTTTACTTAGCTAGTAATCGTCGTTTGAGTGGTTTTGTTTCCTTCGGTTTTCTGTGGTACCTTTGATCCGTCTGTTGAGTCTTGCCAGGTTCAGCAACACCAAGGACGCCATGACTGACGGAGAAGGAGTTTTCCAGGACGCCATGCTATAGATGATGACAGCAATGAGGGAGGAGCTGAGAAACATGGGCCAGCAAATGGGCACCATGCGGCAGGAGTTTGGCGATAGGATTGGCCGAATGGAGGCCCCGCCAAGGAGAGCCCAGGTCCGAGGAGAGCCAATACATCAGAACGGCCCGGAAGAGGAAGACATGCCAGACCTAGAAGATGACGTCCGTGATCCTCTCATCCACCGCCACCAGAGGAGACAAGATCCTCTAAGGAGAAATCATGCTAGGGAAGTAGATTTCTGTGAGCAGAATCATGAGCTTAAGGTAACACCTTTTACTTTTGTAGGGAAATCAAATCCAGAAGTGTACCTGGATTGGGAGAGACGCCTAGAGCATATCTTTGAATGATATGGGTACGTGGAGCGCAAGAGAGTGGTCGTAGCTGTGGCCAACCTTACCGAGAATGCACTTGCATGGTGGGACAGAAACGTAGCCGAGAGGAGAAGGCAACGTTTTGGACCAGTAGTCACCTGGATTGACATGAAATTCCTCCTAAGACAAAGGTATGTCCCTGAACATTATCATAGAGACTTACAGAAACGTTTTCGTAAGCTATCTCAGGGAAGCGTTGATGAATATTTTGAGGAGTTTGAGAAGCTGATGAACTCATTGGAGTTAGAAGAATCCGAGGAAGCCTTGATGGCTCAATTCATAGACGGCTTGCAAGAGAGGATTGCAAGAAAGGTGGAGCGACTCCAGTATAGTGGAATGCATGAGCTATTGCACCTTTCTGTACAAGTGGAGCAGCAGATCAAACGCAAGACATCCCTCACCAGCCACAACAAATCATCTCTACCGTGGGCCTCAAGTAGTTCTAGACCCCTAGACAAAGGCAAGGTCGTGGAGATTGATTCACGATTCAAAAGAAAAAACACCGAGCCTCCTAAGTTCAACCGACCAGAGCAAGGTAAGTTCCCTAGTACTAATCAAAGGACTCGTGACATAACTTGTTTTAAGTGTCAAGGCAGAGGGCACATGGCAAGAGAATTTCCAAACCAGCGTGTGATGATTCTCACACCAAGTGGAGACTATGATGCTAGTGATCACGGTGATGACATTCAGTACCCTGACACCGGCGAGATGCTCGTAACCAGGAGAGTACTAAGCGTTCTCATCAACCCCGAGGAGAAAGTACAAAGAGAAAACATCTTTCATACAAGATGTACCATCCAAGGAAAGGTATGTAACTTGATTATAGATGGTGGTTCTTGTACTAACGTGGCTAGCAAGTATATGGTGGATAAGTTAGGGCTTGAAAAGACTAAGCATCCGAGACCATTCAAGCTACGGTGGCTGAACTATCAAACGGATCTAAAGATCGTGGAACAAGTTTATGTGCCATTCAGCGTGGGCAAGTACCAGGACCAATTCACATGTGACGTGGTACCTATGCAAGCCAGGCACATAATGCTTGGTAGACCGTGGCAGTTCGACCGTGCTTCCCACCACCATGGCCGTACCAACCATTACTCATTCACGTACAAGGACAAGAAGTATAACCTTGCACCTCTCACTCCATCCGAGGTCCAAGAGTTACAAGTCCGAATGAGTAAGGAGGCCGAGGTAAGTAAGTCTAACCTTTACTTATTTACAAATATGATTCATAAGACCCTTTATACCAAGGGCACCGTGCTACTAATGCTGTTTAAAGATTGTCTAAGCTCAGGAAACGTCGAGTTAGAGCTTCCTGCCGAGGTCCTAGCTGTTCTAAACCGATTCAAAGACGTGTTTCCAGAAGAGATACCATCCGGATTGCCACCAATACGAGGCATAGAGCACCAGATTGATCTTGTTCCCGGCTCGGCTTTGCCTAACAAACCGGCGTACATGATGAATCCGGAGGAGACTAAGGAGCTAGAGAAGCAAGTGAGAGACTTAATGGACAAAGGCTATATCCGAGAGAGTCTCAGCCCTTGTGTCGTGCCAGTGCTTCTAGTTCCGAAGAAAGACGGTACATGGAGGATGTCCGTAGACTAACGAGCTATAAACAACATCACGATCAAGTACCGACATCCCATACCGCAACTAGACGACATGCTGGACGAACTAAGTGGTTCTACCATTTTCTCAAAGGTCGATCTAAAGAGTGGGTACCATCAGGTCAGAATACGAGAGGGAGACGAGTGGAAAACCGCATTCAAGACCAAACAAGGCTTGTACGAGTGGCTTGTCATGCCATTCGGCCTGACCAATGCCCCAAGTACATTCATGCGTCTCATGAACCAGGTTCTACATGCTTATATCAGTAAATTTGTAGTTGTCTATTTCGATGATATACTCATTTATAGCAAGAACCTCACTGATCATCTCAAGCATCTCGAACTAGTGCTTAAATCACTTCGCAAGGAAGGCCTTTATGCTAACCTTAAGAAGTGCACCTTTTGTACTAATCAACTTGTGTTCCTAGGCTTTGTAGTAAGTGAACAGGGACTACAAGTAGACGAGGAGAAGATCAAAGCAATCAGAGAATGGCCAACACCGACTACCATCGGCCATGTGAGAAGCTTTCACGGCCTAGCGAGTTTCCATAGGCGGTTCGTGAAAGATTTCAGCACAGTAGCTACACCACTCACGGCTATGATCAAGAAGAACACACCCTTCTCGTGGGGAGCAGCTCAAGAAACAACTTTCAATACCCTGAAGGAGAGACTCACGCAAGCACCTGTCTTAGCTCTACCAGACTTTGACGAGATGTTTGAGGTCGAGTGTGATGCATCCGGCTTAGGGATTGGAGATGTGCTACATCAGAGGAAGAGGCCAGTGGCGTTCTTTAGTGAAAAGCTTAGTGGAGCTACACTAAACTATCCCACCTACGAAAAAGAACTCTATGCATTAGTCCGGGCATTAGAGACATGGCAGCATTACTTGCTGTCCAAGGAGTTCATCATTCACACTGATCATGAGACACTTAAGCATCTGAGAGGCCAGACATCACTCAAGAGGAGGCATGCTAAGTGGTTGAAGTTCGTGGAGACATTCCCGTACGTAATCAAGTACAAAAAGGGAAAAGACAACGTGGTAGCTGATGCACTTTCAAGGAGACACTCTTTGATCTCTACCATGGAAGCAAAGGTGTTGGGTTTTGAGCATATAAAGGAGCTGTATAAAGATGATCTGGAGTTAGGAGAGGCTTATCAGTCATGCGGTAAAGGAGCTTTCAGCTCATTCTACTTACACGATGGATTCCTCTTCAAGGACACAAGCTTATGCATTCCTCAGAGTTCAATGAGAGACTTGATACTCAAGGAAGCACACGGTGGAGGTCTTATGGGTCACTTTGGCGTGGATAAGACACTTGTCGTAGTGTTTGATCACTTCTATTGGCCGCATCTCAAGAAAGACGTGGAGAGACATTGCTCACGATGCGTCACATGCCACAAAGCCAAATCCAGGTTACATCCTCATGGACTTTATCTACCTTTACCTATCCCTAACGCACCATGTGTGGATATTTCTATGGATTTCGTGCTAGGTTTTCCTAATTTCAGACACAAGGATTTTATCTTTGTTGTTGTGGATCGATTTTCAAAGATGGCACACTTCATACCCTGTGACAAAACCAATGATGTCACACAAACCGCCGATCTGTTCTTTAAAGAAGTGGTACGTTTGTATGGAGTATCAAGAACTATTTTCTCTGACCGAGACACAAAGTTCTTAAGCCACTTTTGGAGAACCTTGTGGAGAAAGCTTGGTACTAAGCTTCTATTCTCTACAACTTTTCATCCACAAACGGATGGACAAATTGAAGTGGTAAACCGTACACTTTCTGCTTTACTTAGAGTTACACTTGGTAGAAATTTAAAAACTTGGTTAGATTGTTTGCCATTCATTGAATTCGCTTATAATCATGCCACTCATTTTGCTACTAAGATGTCTCCATTTGAAATAGTTTATGGTTTTAATCCACTAACCCCTCTTGATCTCTCGCCAATCCCACAAGTTGAGCAAGTTAATTTAGATGGCCTCAGGAAAGGAGAGTTTGTTAAGAAACTACTTGAGAAGGCCAGGGAGAACATTCTAAAGAAGACCGAGGGATACAAGAAGCAAGCTGATAAGGGATGCAAGGCTTTGCCATTCGAACCAGGAAAATGGGTCTGGCTACATATGAGACCAGAGAGGTTTCCACGCCAAAGGAGTTCCAAGCTTGCACCGAGAGGAGACGGTCCATTCAAAGTGCTAGAGAAGATCAATGAAAATGCATACCGCTTGGAGCTGCCAGGTGAGTTAAACATTTCCCATAGCTTTAATGTCACTGATCTCTCCCCGTATGATGCAGACGAATCAGTTTTGAGGACAAAACCTTCGGAAGAGGGAGGGAATGATGAGGACATCGACCCAGCCGAGAGTACCGAGCATGTACCAGTGCTCAAGTCGACACCAATGACGCGGTCCAAGACCAGGAGGCTTATAGAAGGGTTCAATGCAGCCGTGGAGACCCTTCTGAACACTATGGAACTCGGAGCCGCATTCACAACACCGCCACCATCAACCAACCTCAAAGAAAGCTCCAAAGCACCCGATATAGACATATTGGAGGATTTTGCAAGGTTGAGCCTCAAGGAAGACCAGCCTCGTACAAACCAAGGTACTTCTGATTACTTGGCAGGTAATGGAGTCCAAAACAGCAAGAATCTCGTGGAGATCACTTCCCAGCCTCAAGTTACCGCGAAAACAAGTCGTGAAGCCGAGAGAGAGCAAATGGAGCAAGAAGACGTTCTGGAAGCTAACCACGGTAAGACACTTGAAGATTGCTATCATCTCGACTTCATTGGACATCAATAAGATGGAATCATCAAGAAGCCGGCATGGAACGGACCAGGACCAGACACAACTGCCAAGAAAGCATTTCCGGTCATTGCGCGCCAAAACAAGGTATACTCAGTTTATAAAATTTGTGCAACTAATCTGACTTGTCCCAGCGGTTCTTAGCACGCCCAAGAGACCAGGGTTCGAGCCCCAGAAGAAGGCCATGCAGAATAGGCTTAGTTTTTATTTTCTTTTAGTTTAAGTGAACTTTCCATTTTCATGTAATTTTGCCTTTTGCGTTTTGTTTCTTTTTGCCTTTTCTTTGTTGTCGTTTTGTTTTATGATTTCGGCCTTAGGGCTAGATGACGAGCTGTTTATAAATCTCCCCTGCAGCATTGTATTTTTGGTTACCCTACATTATCAATAAAATAACGCAATTCTCCCCTTTGCTCAAGCCGCCGCTTGTCTTAGACTTTTCTTGTGTTATTGCGTGTGTGATTCACCAAGACCAAGTGTTCGTGCAGTATCAGAGGTCTCCCATCCCTCTGTGGTGCCATTTGATCCACCATCACTTCCCCTCACATCGTCCAACAAGAGAGAGCGTGAAAGCCAGCTTGTTTGACACCGTTCGGCTCAAAGACTTGTGGATTCAAGCCTTTGTTCTACCATCGCCCTCCCCTGATGTAGAAGAGAGAGCGTGAAAGCCAGCCTCTAGATCCCATCTTCCGCCTGCCTTAAGACTCACCATCTAGTCTTACATCATTTTGGTATCAGGTTTTTCTTACCCCTATCCTTTCGTTTCATTGCTTGTTCTTATTCGTTTTCTGTTTCTGTTTTGTTTCATTAAGATAAAAACCCATAAAAATCGTGATTGCTTATTTCATTAGGTTGTTTAGTTTTTGTTTAATCCAACAAGAAAACCCCAAAAGAATTGAATTTGTTTTGCTTGCTAGTTTTGCTTAAGTTGTTTTCATAAAACCATAAAATCATAAAAAGTGTTATGCGGTTGGTTAGCTAGTTTTGTCTATGCGATTGGTATTGTCACCTGATTGTTTAAGCATCTAGTGAATCTGCCTTGTTTAAGTTCTTGTTTGTTTAGCTAGCTTGTTGAAAACAGTTGTTGCTTTTGCGTGATTGTTTACTTAGCTAGTAATCGTTGTTTGAGTGGTTTTGTTTCCTCCTGTTTTCTGTGGTATCTTTGATTGTTTGTT
>JAHZTW010000001.1:408600868-408700969 GCA_020283515.1 Alliaria petiolata | reverse complement strand
TCTTGTTTGATGTTCTTAATGCTAAATTTCAACCTTGATCATGTTGAATTAGATTTTTAGGAAATTTTCTCATCCAAAAGATTAGTAAAATTTCTGGTTTATTTAAGCAAGAGATTTACATACTTAGCTCATGAAAGTGATTGTCTAAGGTGTTTATTAGCAGATTAGAACTGAATCTTTATGCTTGTTGCATCTTTAATCACAAATGAAAGTTTGTTCTTGATTAGAAATGTGATAAAAGGATTAAGTCCATGAAAATGGTTTAATCTATTCTTGAAGTTCTAAGCTTGGGGATTAGCATTTATATGAGTAGATTGACATCATTGATTACACTTTTAAGCACTTGAAAATCAATACCATACCCTTGGATTCATCTTTCCATAATTTACAAAAAGCTTTTAAAAACTCTGTTTTTGCTTTCACTTGTTTTTGTTTGTTTTAACTTATCTTGAAGATAGCTTATCTTTCACCTTGTTTAATGCTACTAGTCACATATCAAAACCTTCACTAGACTTGCTTAGATTAAGAAGTTTTATGAATTCCTTTTGTTACAACAAACCCATATGGATTGATCCTCAAATACTACAATGACATGTGTAGTAGGATTGAGTAATTGATTGCAAAAATCCTGTTATCAACAAACAAGTATGTTGATGGTTGGGATGATCCGCGTCTTTTGACACTTGCTGGTTTGAGGCGGAGGGGTGTGACTCCAACTGCGATAAATGCGTTTGTTCGAGGGCTTGGAATCACCAGAAGTGATGGCAGCATGATACAAATGAGTCGTCTTGAGAATCACATTAGAGAGGAGTTGAATACAACAGCTCCGCGCACCATGGTGGTGCTGAATCCTCTTAAGGTGGTCATCACCAACATGGAACCAGACAAGGTTATTGAGGTTGATGCTGAAAGGTGGCCTAATATTAAAAAGGAAGTTCCCTCGGCAATCTACAAGGTGAAGTTTGTGAAACCCAAGTTTGCTACACAAAACAGGAACATATTTCTCTGTTTTGTTGAATTTTTGTTTGTTTGGTGGGTGTTGATATAGGTTCCGTTCTCTAGAGTTGCATACATTGAGCAATCTGACTTCCGAATGGAGGATTCGAAAGGATACTTTGGACTTGCTCCTGGCAAATCAGTCATGCTTAGGTATGCAAACAACAACACTTACATTTTTTTCCCATCATTGACCATTTGATTCGTCTCTGTGGACTCAAATGTTACTTTATGCTGTTTTGCAGATACGGTTTCCCGATAAAGTGCACCAACGTTGTCCTGGCCGATGACGGTGAAACCGTTTGTGAGGTTCATGCGGAGTATGATCCTAAGAAAGACACAAAACTAAAGGTCATTTTCGTTAAACCATCTCTCCACATAGATACTGCTGCGATTGCGTGCGTGGCACACTTACTAATCGTTTCCTTTTTGTCTGCAGGCTCTACACTGGGTCCCAGAAAAAGACATGGTAAAGGTTGAAGTCCGGAAATTTGAGAAACTCTTTAACTCCGAGGTAAACTGTTTCTTCCCTCGCAAGCTACTTCCTCTGGTTAACAAAAGACTAGACTAGACTTTCCCTGAGCTGAAATAATCAATGTCTTGAATTTATAACAGAACCCAGCTGAACTCAATGATGACTGGCTCACCGACATAAACCCCAACTCCAAAGTTGTAGTATCTGATGCCTATGCTCTTTCAACCATTAAAGATGCTGTGGTCGGGGACAGATTCCAGTTCGAGAGGCTGGGTATTTTTTTCTGCAATTCCTGATGAACCTTCAACATCTGTTTTGTTAATATTAGAAATCAACACTTACACACCACCTTTGACTAATTTAGGTTATTTCGCCGTTGACAAAGACTCTAGCCCGGGAAACCTCGTCTTTAACCAGACGGTTACGCTCAAAGACAGCAAGAAAGGTGGGAAGTAGATGATTCACTAACACCAAACGTATACATTTTGTTGGTCAAAAGAAAACCATGCCATGTTGTATCATTAAGTTATTTGGTTAACCACTGTATTTTATGTTTTCTTTCTTTCTACTTGTTGTAACTTGCTGTGTATTTTTTATTATGTATTTGTTGTTGGATGTTTTACTATAAATTTATTTTATTTATTCCATAAATGTTTTTTGCATGATTGTTTGGAGAATTCTTTTACCATATGAATTAGATTTACCTCTAATCGAATAGCAAAACACTCTGAAAATCATACTCGACTACGTAAGGAGCATCACCTTCGAATCTCACTACCAACCTCTGGTTATGATTGGTAAAAGTGTTCAATGGCCGAATCGCTTTTTCTACAAGTATTTTTGCTTTTCTTTTTAATTACAAATATTTAAGTAATGAATTAAGTTGTATGTATCTAATAATTTGCGCTTAAAGACAACTACAAGAATGGTGGAAAAGGTGGGAAGTAGATTTACTCACACCAGACGTACAAACGTAACCTTCTAACACATGGTGCACCGTGCACAATGCAATCTACATAGATCACATTATATTTCGCCAAAATCCAAAAATTGAAAGTCAAAAACATTAACTTTTAAAGAATTTTCTTTATGTCATGGAAATTACTAAAACTTGAGTAGTTGTTGTTGACAAAATTATTTTTTTCATCTTACCAAAAACATTTATGACAGTCTAACTTATTCAAATCTTACAAAATTAAGGTCTCAAAATAAAAAGAATAATACAATAAATAATACATCCATTTCTCAAAAAACAATTAAATAAATTCAATCGTTCAAAGCAAAATAAAAATAAAGTAGAGGATAAACGCGATCGATTACCTCTAAAACAGTTAAAACTAAATCAATCAAACCCATTCTTTATGATCTCCACATCTGCAAAAACATTTGCTATAATATGCTTTTGCTTTCAGATAAAACCAAAGTTATCCGTCTGTGGCGCCTCGATCCAAATGGTCCTAGAAGGACATAACTCTTTCAAATCGGACGACTGATTACGCATGTAGTACCTCTCTTCATCAAACGAGTAATACACATAACGTTTACCATCAAACAGAACCTTGGAGAAATGCAACCAGAAGGAAAATGGTGAAAGTGGAAGGTACAATCACCTGCGATATGCTTCATAAAAGTAAGCACGTTCACTCAATCGTGGTCTACATCATTCGTGGTTGAGTCCATCATCCTCACCATCACCATCACCACCACCATCATTATCATGAGTAACAGTTTTCTCTCAATTCTGATTTTTAGTGATTCAACTGTCACGTTTCGCAAATTTCAGACAAATTAGATCACTCAATCAAAGAAAAAAAATACCAAAACAAGGTGATTCATTGATACTCTATTATACCAAAAATTGAAAGTTAAAAACATTAAACTTTAAAGAATTTTCTTAATGTTATGGAAATTTCTAAAACTGAGTAGTTGTTGACGAAGTTTTTTTGTTTTTATAAAAAAAAATTCTCTCTTACTTTCTTACTAAAACATATATGACAGTTAAACTTATTAAATCCTTACCAAATGAAGGTCCCAAAATATAGGAAGAATAATACAATAAATAATACATTCATTACTAAAAGAAAAAAACAATTTCAATTGTTCAAAGCAAAATAAAAAAAGTGGAGCAAAAATGTGATCGATGACCTCTAAAACAGTTAAAACTAAATCAATCAAACTCATTCTTTATGATATCCACAACTGCAAAAACATTTGCCATAATATGCTTTTGCTTTCACATAAAGCCAAAGTTATTCGTCTGTGGCGCCTCGATCCAAGTGGTCCTAGAAGGACATAGCTCTTCCAAATCGAACGGCTGATTACGCATGCAATACCTCTCTTCATCAAACGAGTAATACACATAATGTTTACCATCAAAAATAACCTTAGAGAAATGCAAACAGAAGGAACATGGTGAAAGTGGAAGGTACAATCACCTGCGAGATACTTCATAAAAGTAAGCACGTTCACTCAATCAAGGTCCACATCATTCGAGGTTGAGTCTATCACCCTGGCCATCATCATCACCACCACCTTCAATATCATAAGTAATAGTTTTCTCTCAATTCTGATTTCTAATGATTCAACTGTCATGTTTCGCAAATTTGAGACAAATTAGTTCACTTAATCAAAGAAAAATACCAAAACAAGATGATTATTTGATACTCTATTATAGCAAGAATCGTTTTCAAAGTGGCTTTTGTTTTTATGTAGTTTTGAGAGTTATCTAAAATTATAAAAAAATATGTTGAATGAGTAATATATATAAATTTGAAAAGACGGTTAATAAATAAAAAGGTGTAACAAGTTATAGTAAAAAGTTACAACTTACAACTATAAAAAAACATTTAGTGGATTAGAGTTTGACTTCATAGAAAAACAGAAGTAATAATCTTGAAAAGATGAAACTCGAAGTGTCATTTATTCAGTTATAGAAAAAAATTCTTATTAAAGCAAAAGGTATAACAAGTTATAATAAAAAAAGTTGAAATCATAAGAAGCATTATTGGATAAGTGTTTGTTTTCAAAGAAAAACACAAATAATAATCTTGAAAAGATGTAACTTCTTGAACTGCAATTGGCTTATTATTCACTTATTCTGCACAAATAGATTTATTATGTACGGAATGACGGAATCGCGTTTTCCACAAAATACTTTGCCAATCAAAAAAATTCTGCAGAATGGCGGAAAAACGCCAAAACGCAAAACTTGCATTTTCGCCTAAAAAGAATACAAATAAACATCAATTAATCAGAAATATGGGTTTGAGGTAGAGTATTTGTGGAAAGGTAAAATTAATTAGTTTTTACGTTATTTAGTTATGTACACAAAAATATTTATAATATTTAAAATAAATATTATATTTTTGATTTTTTTGTTAATTACAAATATTTATGTAATTAATGAATTTGTATGTATATAATAATTTGCATATTTAATTATGTATTATGTATATATTCAACATTAAGTAGTTAATAATTACAGTGAAAAACTAAATTTTTAATAATATGTAATTTATGTCTTTTTTTAAATAATAATGATTTTTTTGTATTATGAATGTATTAAAAAGTAAGTAAAATAACTGTTTAAAATAAAAAAATTAATACAGTTTTTAAAATGTCATCTATCTTTTTTTGTAATATGAAGTATAATTTTAATTGCTCTTTAAAATTTATAAATTTGATATTTTTTATGATATATCAAATAACGTCTAAAATATATTATAGTGAAAATTATTTTTAAATATTTATATTTGTGTGGATTTAATGATCATATGGTTTATATATATATATATATAAAGGTAACAAAAACTCAGTTTTATCCATTGACTCATAATTATTTTTACAATATCATCAAATCCAAAATACTCTGAAATTATTAAATCCGGTTCAATGTAGTTTATTAGTTCGCTGGTTTCGAGGTTTTAGCTGGTTTGATATGGGTTTTTAACCGGTTGAAAACATCTATATATGTGATAAAAACATCTCTTTCTGATACGAATGTTGGGCGCAAAGCGCGATCCAAACTGCTGAAGTAAAACAATTGGTAAAGAAAATATCACAAAGAAACAAATGACATCAGAAAGAGATGTTTATCAACTATTAGTAGAAGAATTGAACTATTAATAATTATGTACCTACATATATGAAGACACAATTGTGCCTAATAACGATAAACTTCTTCAATTGATGTGTGGGAATAGCTTATTAAACGAAACGAAACTAAACTCATATAACCTCGTTCAAACTTAAACAAGTCACATTACAGCAAACGCATAATAAAATCCTTTATCACTCGAAACTCATATTATCTTGCTTCTTTAACGCCTAGCCCTTGGGCGTTCCTTCGCAAAAATTATATGAAGGACGCATCCTTTTTTTCCATCCTATGAAAAATCAAAGCAAGCACGCCATAGTGTCAATTTCTGAAGATTGTTTACCTACTTAAAGTTAAAATTTATAAGTAACAAATATATTACCTGTAGAAATCTTCGTTTTCTCCGGGTAAGAGCAACCGTTCAGGAATATCGTCAATAAAAGTTGCCACCTTATCATCGCCTTGATTCCCCATACCTCGGATCTTCATACTAAAGAGATGTTCATTTTCCATATCGTAGTACCGCATATCAATGGCGTCGATGCGAGATGCTCTGGTGCCAAAAAGAGGTCGTCCGTTTCTACGGTACCCTTGCAATGGTAGTGGTCTTTACCATCATCCGGGACTAGGCCGTAAACATCATACTCTGACCTTACAACAACTGAGAGTTTGAACCATGTCTGCCTACTTTTAACACAAGATTCGATATTATGGAAGTTCAGAGAAAGTTGGATCCTCTATTTTCTTGCTCTGATTCTTGCTCTCAATCCCAACATTTTCTTCAACATCCCTTGAAAAGAGTGTTTGATTACAAAACAGTGACTAGATTACTCGAAAATGATGCAATTATATTCACCTCAAAGTGAAAGTTACAATCTTTTATGGCATCTTTGGCAAATAAATTTAATTTGATAAAACAAAGGAACATAGCTATAAACCAAAGAAAGAATCGAGATGAAAGAAATTTTTTTTTAATAGAACATCGTGGATAGATCTTAAACTTAACAATTTGCTATCAGCACATTAAGCACGAAACCATAGCCGTCTAAGTTAAGAATATTTAGTTTTTAGTTTTATATTTGATTGCTTATCAATTTTAGAACCATGTTTATTTATCGACTCATGGTTTTTAATATCTCCACACTAGTCACATATAATTGAGATATCGATCAAAGCTTATCGAGTTAGTCATATGTTGCCCTTAATCGTATATGTGACTTGTTTTAGATTATTATGCTTTATGTCTTTTATTTTTTAAAGTTTTGTTATGTTATTCATTCCTTACATTTAAATTATACACGAATTTTGCACATTGGAATTTTATTTTTGCTTCAAAAGCTTGGAAGGAGTAAAACTGAAATCCAATGGTGTCGTTTCCATAATTAGGGGAAAATTTGCAGAAGGAACATGGCGAAAGTAGAAGATATAATCGCATGCGAGATGCTTTATAAAAGTAAGCATGTTCACTCAATCAAGCTCTACATCACTCGTGGCTGAGTCCATCACCCTCGCCATCACTCTCGCAATCACCATGATCATGAGTAGTAGTTTTCTCTCAATTCTGATTTTTAATTATGATATTTGGCTTCTTTTGCTTCGTTTTTCTCTGTGATTCAACTGTCACGTTTCGCAAATTTCAGACAAATTAGTTCACTCAATCAAAGGATAATACCAAAACAAGGTGATTCTTTGATATAGCAAGAATCGTTTTCAAAGTGGCTTTTGTTTTTTATGTAGTTTTGAGAGCTATCTGAAGTTTTAAAAAATATATGATGAATGAGCAATATATATAAATTTGAAAAGACGGTTATTAAACAAAAAGGTGTAACAAGTTATAGTAAGTTACAACTTACAACCATAAGAAAACATTTATTGAGTTAGAGCTTGACTTCATAGAAAGACACAAATAATAGTCTTGAAAAGATGCAGATGGAAGTATGTATCATTTATTCAGTTATAGAAAGAAGTACTTATTAAACCAAAATGTATAACAAGTTATAATAAAAGTTGCAACGAGAAGAAGCATTATTGGTTTAGAGTTTGTTTTCATAGAAAAACACAAATAATAATCTTGAAAAGATGCAACTTATTGAACTGCAATTGGTATTTATTCGCTTTGTTATCATTAATAGATTAATATTTCATAAAATATCTAAATAAATACATAAATTAAACAATTGTGGTACGAATATACTAATTCTAAATAAATACACAAATTTAACAATTGTGGTCTCATAAGACGACACCAAGTGGAGGCTTGGTCTTCATCAGCATCTTGGTCGTCATCTGCTGCTTGGTCTGCTTGGTCGTCATCAGATGTTTGGTCTTCATCTGATGTTTCGTCTAACCAATCTAACCAATCGAACTCGAAGTATAATCAATCGTCAATACTACGATAATGTGGTTCAAACTTAAACAAGTCATTACAACAAACACATATTAATGTCCCTTATCAATGGCCCATTGGCCTTCTTTAACGCCTAGCTACTTCTTCTTCCCAGCAGCAATCCTTCTCATATATTCTTACTCACTCCTTTGATGAAGACATGTTTCTTTTCTTCCTATGACATATCAAAGCAAGGACGCCATAGTATAGATTTCTGAAAATTTATCAAGTAACAAATACATTACCTGTAGAAGTTTTTACCTCCTCCGAGTAAAAGCAATGATTCCTCAATGTAATCCAGAAAAGTTTGCACCTACGAATCATCGTCTTCACTCCCCACACCTTCGATCTTGACAATATAAAGAATATCATCTTTCATATTGTAGTATAGCAAATCAACCGCACCACAGACGAGGCGCTCTGGTGCGAAAACAAGCTCACCCATAGAAATCATACTCTTTCATATCATCTGGGACGAGGCCGTTCCCAGGTGTAGCAATCGAGTGTTTGGAGCATGTCTGTGTATTGTAATCATCCAACACAACAATGTAAGAAAACCATATGAGGTGGGAAAAGGCACTAAGAGTATTTTTGCCTTTGAATTTAATCAACCCGAACTGGGGAAAATGCCACACGACTAGCTTATATTGAGCTTCCTTGGGAAAGAGGTTGACACTGAACATTTCCGAATGAACATCAAAAGCCATGAAAACATCTTTGTGGTTGCTCTTGAGAGTGGCTAGATAGAGAATCTTCCCATCAAAGAAAATTCCAGAATGCTCAAGGTAAAGCCAATTGACCATAAGGAAATGAAGATAGGTACTTTGAACGGGTCTTCAAACAGACTTTTCTCCCTCCACCAGAGTTAAAATGTGAGGATCAACAGCTTCTCCTCGGGCTTGAGATACAACTAAGACCTTAAATTGTGCACCAATGGTATTGAATCCATAAGTAGAATGCTGCTCGTGAGATAGGACTATTGGGTAGAGTGAGAAACTTTCCCATAGAAGGATTGAAGACAAGGAGATCTAAATCGTTGTAACACAGAATCAAACCTTCAAGTGGTTGACAAGTATACCAAGACGAATTGGACACCAACTTAGAGGTTCCAGCAGCTCCGCCGTTGGCTGTCATCTATTATTCTGCGACAACGTGACCCTAGAGTTCATGTAAGTTATTAACCAACTTGGTGAGACTGTTCATTCCTTATTAGATTTTTTTATTTCTCTCTATATTTTTCTCACCCTAGAGCTCTTCCCTGGCGATGGATGCTTTTCCTCTTTTGCACTTTCAGTTTTCCTCTCTCAACATCTCTCCATCTTTCATTTTTCTATAACCTTTAAGATGCATCAAACAAATAAATCATATTTAGTTCTTCATACGATATAAGTTTTAGATTAAAAAAACTCCGTTTAGGAGATTGCGATTTGCGACAAAAGAACTGCAAAAGAACCAAATATAGGAGAATTAAAATATTTAAGGATTTGTTATTTTTGAAAAATCCCTCAAAATATTTAAGGATTTGTTATATGCGCCGTAGAGTTTTTAATCAAAATATTAGTTGAATAATTTGATATATATGTTCTTGAATTTTTTGAGGTACATCAAATACAATGGCAAAATCTAATTTGGAAGGGAGACTTCATTTTGCCAATCCATCAGCGAGCCCTCCAATGAATTTTCATATAAACGATCAACTTGGACCAGACGAACATCTTACACACACTGCCGGTATCAATGAACTTGGTTTTTGTCATGATTGTGCAATGGCTTGTATGAGAAAGAATAAGGCTTTGGGTAGTTGTGGAAATTCTATTTGTCGTTGTACTATTAGTTCAATTAGCTAAGACGATCATAATTTCTTTCAAAAATTTATAAATAAAATAAAAATAATAACAAATTTCTTATTTAATGTTATTCTTTCAAACATTTTTGTTATGATGTATAATAATCCAAACATAATGTATGTATGCACTTGACTAGAAAGTGCAAAATTATTGTCTCTATATAATTAAATGAACTTAGATAAAAAAAAATTTTTTGGCATTTTCTAGTAAAAAGGAAAACACCAAAACCAATTATTAAAAGGAAAACCATTAAAACCCAAAACCATTAATCATATCATTACTCAAAACCTAATGTAAAAAGGAAAACAGCAAAACCAATTATTAAAAGGGAAACCGTTAATCATATTATTACTCCCTCGTCGACTCGAAGCTTGTCCTCAAGCTCCAACTCTAGTAATGCATTTAGCAGCTTCTCTGCGTCCTCCCACATATTCTACCAGGTTCTCTTCTTCGTACGGTTCGTCCTCTTGATCATCTCCGTCCATGACCATCATTATATGAAAAAAAATTGGATTACAAACATATTCTTTTGTGAAAAGCTCATCGCAATTGATCTAGCTAGTGGAGCTGCCAGTAAAACGGACAAGAGTTCGAACACAAAAGTTCAAGAGATTTGTTCATTTCAGGAAAATCAAACAAAATCCTTTCAACGACAACAAGTGGCGGACGCAGAAATTTTTTTTACTGAAGGTAAAAAAAAATTATAAAAAGAATTACCAAAAAATGGTTACAAATACACTATACATTCACTAAAAATATATTATACTGGAGAGGTGAAATGTTTTATTTGTTTTAATTTTTTGGGGAATAATGATTTTTTTTTTTTTTAAAAGCACAGACAATGAAAAGGAATGGCGAAAGAAAAGGTTTTTAGAGTTAGATTTTTTTTGAAATTTTTTTATCAGCTAATAATCAATTGAAACTAGTAAAAATTCTGAATTTTTATTTTACTTTTATGTAAAGTGGGCTTAAACTAAAACTAAGACCAAACCAAAATAAAATCAACAACTTAATTTAAATATATTTTTTGTTTTTTCTTGTTTTAAATTTTTTTAAAGAAATTGGCAGCAATAACTATAAAAAAATATGAATTAAAAGAAAAGCCATATGAAACTAATGGTTAGAGTATTCTCTGTATTTTATATATTAAATACGAAACTGTCCCTATATTCACATTTGAAGCAAATTGAAGCGGATAATGTGACGCTTCTTAATTGGAGACTGTAAAAAGTAAAAATTAATTACATGACACGCCGATATAGAGAAATGGGAAAATCTGTCTCAAAAATTGCAATTGTACTATGTATTATTGTAAAAAAGCCCGTTCTATACTATACTTTCAAGTTTCAACTAGTCCCATTATAGTATACTTTATTTATAATGCAGTGTAAATGAGATATAAACACAGACGCATATCTTATAGTTGTATTGTGTATTATTGTATATATGTCCTTCATATTCTTTAAACTATATCGTATAATGCCGAATTGAAAAGGAATATCAACACAGACGCAGAAATTGATGTCGTACTATTAGTAATTGTATATATGCTCTTACCATACACTAATAACAATATCTCTATCAACTATAGTATACCCTATACTATATGCATACATAGGAAGAGGGGAGACTCAACTAAACGCCTTCAGAGCCGTGCCTATAGTGTTAATAAAAAGGTATTTACCTCAAGTAAGCCAATAATATAAATATTTTGGGGCTCCTAAATTTCAAAAAGTGGTTTATCAGAGTAGTATTAGGGAGTATATTTTAGGTTCTAAACATGGGTTCGACCTACTTCAACCTCATGTTTGTTTTTATTTTTGGAAATAGAATTTTCTATGTTTTTTTTAAAGAACAAACCCAATAAATATTACAATTAGTATTAGATCTATCAAAATTCAAAACCCATTTTTTATATTTGCCTTAGGTTCCTATGAACCTAGGCACGGCACTGACCGCCTTCGCTGTCGTTGTTGAACACCGGCGGAGCATTGCGACAGAAGAGTGCAAGGTCTAAGCTTAGATCAGTAAGCATGGTATGTAGTGCCTCTTGAAAGCGGCTCCAATAGGTAATTTTGTCGACTTGTATAGCTTCTAAATCTTCCGGCAAACGAGGAGTCCGACTTCACAGAGTGGGTGGGATCCGAGAATAAACGCTTCCTCACAGCTGACGTGTGGCTCCGATTGACCTAGTTATAGGAATGACGTAACGTAGTCTCTCTGCACAGCCCGTCACTGATTTTAGGGATAAAATAGACAATTTTAAGGGTTTTTGTTATTGGGTTTAATAACTTATAATTATATTCATGGCTATATTTTCCAATAAAAAGTTTAATATAGTTATTTGGCAAATTGATCCATTTTTTTATTGGGTCAATAATTTTTTTTTTATGAGATCATAACTAATTTTAACCAAAAAAACATATAAATTTTTTAATTAAGGACCCCATTCCTATTTTACTGCCTCAGTCCCCTGACGACAACGCCATTTGCCAAAATGTCAATAATTGTTCTCTTGGTTCGACATAAATAAATTTAAAGAATAAAAGAGGGAAGTGTTTCAGTATAAAAAATCTAAATACTTCTATATCATGAGATCTCGTTTCGATTCTCAAAATATATAATTTCTATTGTCTATGGATCAGCATATTTATTATGAATCTTTATAAAATAGATAAATTTTTCTTTATCTTTGTAATTGTCCTTATAATGTATAGTAATTCAGACTACTAAAAAAATAATAATAAATTTTTGATAAATTATTTAATCAATCTCGTGTTTCTATAGACTATAGCAGATTAAAATAAAATTAAAAAAACCTAGCCTTTTTATACAAGTCTTCGTTGACATTTGAAGAAGACTTTTCATGTTCGCTACAGGCTACAGCCTTATTTAGTTATTTGTCCCCTTCAAAGCCTCTGGTTCGCTCCAAATTAAATGTTTTAGGTCTAACTATTAAAGTTTAGGAAAATCTAAATAACTATTAAGCCTAAATAAATTAAACAAAAACACAGTAGTGGGGATTCCTAAACCCCCCGGTTAAGATTACATGTACTGATGTACATGAGACTTCTCGTGTTTTGAATAATAATAATAAAAAAAACTTGCTTAATTATCATGCAAAGCTTTCAAAAATAAGGCTGTAGCCACTCCCCACGCCCATTGTAGTACCTGAACTTTCATCGAATGAGTAGAATACACAATGCTTGCCATTGTAACCAGACCTTGAGAAATAGACATTGTTCCTCATCCATGGGAGATTACTTCTCAACTCAGAGTTATGAAAACTGACAAAGACTGTCAAGCCCTCAATCTTAGTACTACTCAACTCCTTTTATTGCCAAGAGACTAGTTTATACACCAATATTGGCTTCTTCATGCGGCTTGTAAACATGAGAAAGAGCTCTCCTTTCTTCTCTGCCAAGCAAACTTGTAACACCCCGATCGCCCCTACGGGCGAGTTATCCATCCCTCCGTCGGGCTCGTGTCCCACCCCTGTGCAACGGCCGGTGCGTTATTTTTCTCGGACTCCAACCGACTGATTTACTTGTCCTTGCAATCACCACGTGACCTTTTTCCGTGTTTTGGCCTCACTCACACGGTTCCGCAGAAGACTTCCCGGAAAGTCACCCATCCTAGTGCTACTCCTGTATAAGCACGCTTAACTCTGGAGTTCTCTTAGGGTAAGTGACCCGAAAAGGTAAGTGCACTTTGATGACATAGGTAGCCAAATCAATCCATTTAAACTTATTCAAATGGGCTGGGCCCGGGTCGTTACAATTCTCCCCCACTTAATGGGAATCCGTCCCCGAATTCTCATCCCGCCAGTGTGAACCTTAACCCCCCAAACCCCAAGACAGTTTTCTGGGACAGAACCAGTTTGACTTTTCTTGGCTCTGATACCACTTGTAACACCCCGACCGCCCTTACCGGTGAGTCACCCATCCCTCTTTCGGGCTCGTGGGCCCCGCTCCTGTTCGACGGTCGGTGCGTTATTTTTTTGGGACCCGACCGACTGATTTACTTGTCCCTGCAATCACCACGTGACCTTTTCTCGTGTTTTAGCCTCATTCACACGGATCTGCAGAGGACTTCCCTGAAGGTCACACATCCTAGTGCTACTCCAGCATAAGCACGCTTAACTCTGGAGTTCTCTTAGGGTAAGTGACCGAAAAATGTAAGTGCACTTTGATGACATAGATAGCCAATCAATCCATTTAAACTTATTCAAATGGACTGGACCCGAATCGTTACAAAACTCTCGAAAAGACAGCTCAAACTTAGGGCAAGCTTATGAGCTCCCGAGAAAACGGGTTGAAGGTCAGAAAAAGTCTATGGCTTTTGATGTTTGAAGGTCTGAGCTGATAATGTAAACGTTTACCACACTCAGCAATCGCGAGGGAGAATCATATACGGTGCAATATGTCAATTGAAGAAGAAGAAGACTTCTACAAAAGCCTAAGTAAAAACACAGTAGTGGGGACTCCTGACCCCGAAATAGACTTCACAATTATCATGCAAAGCTTTCACAAATAGAGAAGAAGTCTAAAACATCCTTCGGTGGATCAATCCATAGGCTTCCAGGAGGACAAGGGTCTAACGGGTCCACACCGGGATCGTACCTGCTTTTCAGACAAAGCTTGCCATCGTAGCCAAACATTGAGTAATAAAAATTGTTTCTCTTCCATGGGAGAATAGTTCTCAACTCACAGTTATAAAAACTGGCAAATGTTCTCAAGCCATCAATCGTCTTACTACACATCTCTTCCCATTTCAAAATGACTAATTTATAGACCATTGGCTTCTCGATGCCGCATCTAAACATGACAAAGAGCTCTCCTTTCTTCTCTTCCAAGTAAACTTTTTTACTGTTACACATATACTGCTGATAACGGCATTTGAGTTCATAGGCATCGTGATGATTCCATGTACAACATGCCTCCTTCGTTAAAGAAATAAAAACGATCACTAACATAGACAAGCTTGCTATACTTGTTGCCTATTTGATCAAAACTAGTGGAAGTCATTAGTACTCCACTCATCAGTTGCTACAAGATGGCAAGTGCTGATAGTGACAAGATTATCCACAAACTTTAAAGCTACCACAACACAACTATCCGATGTAGGAGGACAATAGAATGCAATTTCATTACAAGAAAGCTCACAGTTGAGCAAGCTTATGAGCTCCCGGGAAAAAGGGTTGAAGAAGAACATGTCGTTTGATCTCATTCTATGCATAAGTAACCAGCCATCTCTTGCGTAACACACGGTTGATTTCGCTAATTCTGGTAGTTTCAAAGTGTACAACTTGCATTGCAACGGATGTCGGAGTTCAAACAAGTTGCCATGTTTAGGAAAACACAAAATCCAAGGATGTTTTCCCACTACACGAACATATACTGCAGCTTCACGCCATGACTTGCAAGAAGCAGATGCATGGATGTTATTTCTTAACATAAGATGAGACATCATTATCTCTATGAGGCTTGATGGAAGGTCAGCAAAACTCGGATTCACTGCCTTTTTTCTCCCATTTTTGGATCTACCAAACAACAAATTAAATAACTTCAAACTTAGGTATCGTTGGTCAAGAACTCCAACAGACACAATAAGAAACAAACAAAAACTCTCCAACCACAAAAGTTAGATTAACTAAGAAACATATCAACAAAAATTTCCTGACTACACAAAATCTATTAATTTCATAGAGAAGTTAAACTAAAATTTATAATTCAATTCTGTTCCAGACCAATTTGAGCCCAAGAAGATAAAAACTCCTTCGAATTTCTCAAATCAAATAAAACTGAATATTATCATTTGTGGAAACTGTTTGAGAGTAACAAACCGTCTACGTGTGACACTGGTTGCAGACGGAAAAGGTGACGCCATGTTCAGAGACGGCGTTGGTCGCATTAGGAGAATCTAAACTGTTAGGGTTTTTTAGTGTGTTGTCGTTTTGGATAAGGGTTGATTAGTTTCGCTTAAGCAAGATAACTATTTTTTTTTTATTGGATTGCAACTTAATTTTGTAAATTATAATCAAAAGCCATAAAAACCATTAGACTCATACAAAACCACATCAAATATAAATAAAATTTAAAAAAACCTACATAAGAGAAACTTTCTTGATGAATACCTTGATAGATAAAATTTGTCTTGGAAATGTATAGATATACCAAACCGTGGCTTACTCATTCGGAGGTTGCATGTGCAAACTCAAGTAGTCAGAGATTGATAGAGCAGCCTAAAACGATTTTGTAAAATCGCGAACACAAGAGCAGACGCCAGTATATAATTATCAAGTTCTACGTAGAACTTGATAACCTCATTCTTACTTGTTTTTTTATATATAATTATGTCTAATCTCATGCCCTATTTCAATGACTCAGCCGGAAACTAGCGAGGTGAAACGAATTTGAAAAAAAAAAAAAAACTACAAGAAAATGACAGTAAAACTCTGATCAACTTAATATAATACTAGAGTCGATCACACTGCCTAATCCAATCCAAAAATCAACCCGACCCAAAAACTATTCCAATCAAAACCGGCTTGATTCAATTAGCCACCACTTATAGGATAGCTATCTTAGGGTTTGTGTTGATTATTTCAACACGTTTTGATTTTTATCGTTTTCGAATTTGAATATTTAAGTGATTATGGATTCTCCTATATGCATATTAACTAAGACCAAACTGAATCACCTAATCAGAGCCGGTTCTCATCCCAAGCAAGGAAAGCTTGTTTAAAGTGTTGAAGTAGCCTTCGGGTGAGGAGAGGAAGTTTGCGTAGTACATTAGGACAATGCGAGGAAAAATTGTCGCATCCCCTATGAAGTAAATCCATAGAAGGTCAAGAAAACATGATCCACACATATCAATTGCCTCATCAAGAAACATTACAGTCTAAGACTTGTTGTATCACATCAATTTTACACAAAAAAGAGTGTAACAATCGTCCTTGATTTCAATTTGTTTCAAACCAATTCAAGGATATTTAAGATAGACCCACAAGGATCCAACACTTTTATGAACTTGTTAACTCACGCAAGTAGGAATTATTAAAGTAGTCCAAGAAACAAGAGTAGATAAATCAAACTAAAATCACGCAAGTACTTCACCAAAAGAAAAAACAAAATGAAAAAAAAAAAAAAAGAGGAGCTAAGTCCTAAAATAATATCTTCCACACCAGAGGTTTTCTTAGGATTTTTAAATTAAAAAACCTTAGCCATATTGCTTTAGCTTCACATGTAGTCTAAAGCATTCTTTGGTGGCCTAATCCAAAGATTCTCAAGAGGACACAAATCCTCCTGTTCTTGCCACTGCTTACGCGGATAGTACCTTTCTTCATCAAACGAATACGATACACAACGCTTGCAATTGAAACGAAGCCTTGGGAAGTAAACACTATTCCTCATCCATGGGAGATTAACTCTTATCTCTGAAGAATAAAGACTCGTGAAGATTGTTAAGCCATCAAGCGTAGTGCTATCGATCTCCTCCCAATTGAAAGAGTCTGGTGTACGCTTATACATAATCGGTTTCTCACCTCCGCATGTAAACATTTTAAACAACACTCCTTTACGCGCCGCCAAGAAAAATCTTTTCTTCTTCCGCTCATACCGGTAGCTAAATCTAGACGTATAAGGACATGGCGGTGTATACGTATGACAAAAACGCCATAGTCGAGAAGACGGGTCAAAGTAATTTAAGCTTCCTCGATCGTCAAGGCAATAGAAGTAACGATTTGCATAGACAACATTGATGTTCTTAAGTGAATCACTTCTATAAGGATGAATGGAATGAACATCCTCAGTAATCCACTCGGTTGCTTCGGGATGGCAAGTGCTCGTAGTAAAGGTACCATGCTGAACATATTTAAACGCTAGCAGAATACAAGTACCTGATGTAGGTGCACAGGAGAAAGCGATTGCATCATATGATAACTCAAGCTTTGGTAAGTTTATGAGCTTACGAGTAAACGGATTGAAGAAGAACATTTCGTTTGAAGCGGGTTTGCGCATAAGTAACCATCCGTCTCTTGAGTAACACACCGTGGATTTGGCTAGCTCAGGTAGATTCAGCGTGTACATCTTCTGTTGCAAAGGATCGTAGAGTTCGAACAAGTTGCCACGTTTAGGTAAGTACATAAGCCAAGGAGGCTTGTCTACCAACCGGACATAAAGACCGGCTTCACGCCATGTTTTGCAGACAGCGGAGGCGCGAATGTTATCTTTTAAGACAAGTTGAGATATTATTACTTCCAAGAGGCATAATGGAAGGTCAGCAAAACTTGGCTTGCTCTCGATGAAACCGTTTCCTTTAGCATCTACGTTTGACCTGCGAAAAAAAAATTAGATCAACAAGCTAAGTTTTGAGATTTTTTTATGAGTCATCAAATTACACTAATTAATCTTTCAATTCCTATATGACTCTGAGATAAATAAAACAAATGACGCTGAGATGAAAGATTACATAATATGTTCTGTAAAATCTTACAACATTCTAGTCATGTTCTTTAATGCATAACATAAGAACCCTAAAACATTTCAGGTCCTATAAAATCTAAAAACTCTACCAGAATATTACACTGAGATTGAATATTGCATAAAAATGTTCTTATATAAAAATCTTACAACGTTCTAGCCATTCTAGTAAAATATCTTTAATGCATAACTTAAGAACCCTAGAACATTTCAGATCCTATTAATTAAATCTGAGAAATTCCAGATACAATTGGACTCGTATTCAAACAAATTTCATAAAAACCCCTCACTCTTATTACTTAAATCCACTAAATATTCAAATATCCTGAAGATTATAATTAATCTTCAAAAACCGCTTCAAAGGAACCCACGAAATTCTTCATAATCGAAAATAAAGAAGACTGATCACTCACAAGAAAAGATTCCCTTTTCGGCCAGGCATAATGATAAACGACGATTACGAGAGAGACGAATGAATTGAATATTTGTAGCACGAGCCATATATTAAAATTTGCTTTAAGAAAAAACAAAATAGCCTGATAGAAGAATGGCCAAGTCCACTCGTAGCCTTTATATATCACTTCAAAAACCCTAGTAAGTGCGAGTCGTGCGGCTAAACAAAAGGAACCACCAGCCAAAATTACGTCCGTTAAAGCTGACGTGGCGGGTAGTATGAGTAAAATATTGACAAATAAAGAGGATCTGGTATGCTTACAAAACGGCTGAATTGTGTCAAGATCCCAGCGTTTCCGTTTCCAAATGCTATGAGAAGTTAGTAAATAAATTTAAATCAAATATAGATATGCGTTTTAGAGATCTCGATCTAAATATTCGATTCAGGTTACCATATATTAGGCCTCACATATTCTCAGTGTATTATGATATGATCTTGATTGATTTTTTTTTTTTTTTGTTCTAAACTTTTGATAATATAAGGTACCTAAATCAAATCTTTTTCATGCATAACTATATTTTCAGAATGATTACAATCACTTTACTCTCAAATCACACATGTATTATGATTTGATTTTGAATAATTTGAATTAATCCATTATTACAAAACTTTTGAAAATAGAGATAACCAAATCAATTTTTTTTATGCACAAATCATATTTTTTCGGAATCATTATAATCAATTTACTCACAAATCAAAGTTTTAATTACACTAAATCTCGGTTTCCGACCAGCCATAATACTATACACAATAAAGAAGAAAACGATGAAAATGAAGATTTTTCGCACAAGCCATAAAAGAAAATTACTAAACCTCAAGAACGATCAAGTACATAAAACACGCTACACATCAGTATCCCTTCTTTTCACAATCAAACTGCACATCATCAAAAAAATAGACCATTCAGAGCAAGCCACATGACTTTAATGATTGTGTCTGGATGGATGTACGGGGCTTCCGCCAAGAATCTTCTAGTAATTCAAAAAAAAAAATGATTTGGGTCCAAATTGGTTAAGATCATGACAAATTGGTAAATGGAGAAAGTTTCCCAAGGAGAAGAAGTTAGGAGGTCATACTTTATTGTGGATATATTTTGGAACAGGCCTTACATATTTTTATATATAAAACCAGGTCATACTTGGTATTTGGTAATGAGCTTAAAAAAATATTTGTATTTTTTTCTTGAATAATTTGATTTTTCTAGCTCAAGCTCCCTTGCCGGAAACGACAGCAACAAATCCGGGTAAGAACAATTCTAATGTTTCAACAAAAAATGGATATAAAAATTATCGTAATTAATTATGAGGAAAATGTGTTAGCAATCTTTTATAAAATAGAGGGGTTTGATTAGAAATTTTTTTCTTTACTAATTAATATTTTTTGTTACTGATGAAAACGTTTTGATCCATCATTTCTAGGACCACCCAAAGCTGACAAGAATGCTGCAGGCAAACTCGCAGAAACTGGCTTGGTCGGATTCGTCTTGCTCACGATCGCTGCAATGTTTTAGAATTGTGAGTTTTTGTGAGGGCTTCAATATTTTTTTTCGTCAATCTTTGATGTCTTTTTTTTTTTCATAGAACTTAATGTATATATTCTTATCTCAAATTTATAAAAAAAACAAATTTATACTATATGTCATTTGTGATCGTGCACTTGAAAATCCTTGACGTTGATTTTCGTTTAAAAATGATATAATCAGATATAATCAACAAAGATAAAAGATTCTTAGTACTTGTCGACCTTTTACTCGTATATAGATTGGTTACAGTTGTACCCACGTAATAAAAATTGTAGAATTAACATTTAATTTAGTTTATATATTTTTGTAAAAGAAACATTTAGTTTATATGTTGTTTGTAATTTTATATTTCATTGATATATATGTTGGCCAAGCCACAATTCTCATAAATTCTAATTAATTCTTTTTTAAATTGGGTAAAAATAGATTATTTTGGAGACAAATATAGATAACAATTGTGCACAGCATTTTCTAGACACGCGGTAACTATTTTCTTTCCTTTTCTCAACTCTCTAACTCTCTTGGTTCATATAGGGAAGAATATTTAATTTTTAGCTGCAGATTTTCTAGTGACTACTTCTTTTTTTTATTTTTTTTTAGTGACTATTTCTGATGCCCAATGCGATTCTTGCTGGACGTTTTTATTTTTTGGAGAAATTATTCTCTACATTAACTATTTACATTTTTTGCTGTCAAAAACAGTCCAAATTTAAAATGGCCAACTAAAAGCTGTAAAAAATCATATATATATTATGCTACAAATTTCTAATAAATATTTCCCATGGTTTTTTCTATAAATAGGAAGGGGGACACCAAGTACAAAAGGCCAAAAAACAAAAAAAAACATCCTATACAATCGATAATCTTTGTCACATTATATCCTCTGACATTAGTAATGTCTCAAACGACAATGACCACGGCCGCGACTATGACCATTGTCCTCATAACCGCGTTGCTAATGGTGGCAACAGTGGTTACAGGGCAAGGAGCGGCTGCCCCTCCTCCAAACGCAGGTATGGTTTGTGGGGCGGATTTAAGTCTATGTGCAGCGGCGCTTATAAAAGGAGGAAAACCATCAGAAGAATGTTGCAAAGGCCTAGACAAAGCGGTGAAAACGCAGGTGAAATGTCTCTGCGATATCCTCACGAACCCTCAGATATTGGCTAGCTTCAATCTCACCGTCGACAATGCTCTTCTCATCCCTAAGAGTTGTGGCATCGATGCTGGACCTTCTATGTGTTCTGGTAACATTTATATTCACAAACTTACTGAGTTATTGTATGTATTTTTATAAAATTTAAATATTTACAGGCATGTTATATTTAATATTGATTCTTTTTTTTTTTCCTTCTCTTTCTTATAGCCGCGAAAACTCCATTGCCTCAAGGAGTTCCACCACCAGTGGCAGGTAAGAAACGATTTAATTTTTAAAACCAATTGATTTGTTTTTTTCTCTTTAACTAGAGCAATGTAACTGATCATTATGTTACAAATCGTTAAAATACAATGCATAGAACTTTAGGGGAATGTTAATTAGGCAAACTTTTGATCAAATCAATTGGATTAGATATAAACTTTTATTTATCATTTTATTGTTACTATATATATGAGGTTTAAAAATTGTAGGACCACCTAAAGATGACAAGGGTGTTGCAACCAAACTCGCGGGAACTGGATTGGTCGGGATCGCCTTAATGACGATCTCTATGATGTTTTATTAAAATTGAATACTTTTTGGATAAAAAGTTCTTAGTATTTTATATCCATGTAAGAAATTGGTTTGGTTTATGTATATCTTTTTCATTCAGAATTTTAAATTTTTGGGCTTCGTTATTGTTGTTGTCGTCAAATCTCTATTGTTTTTTGTTTCCAATTTATGAAGGCATGGATAAATACAAGGGCACTAAGACAATTTCCTTTCGCATGTGGCTAAGCCGTAGTTCAAAAAAAAAAATATATGGCTAAGCCTGTTTGTAGGCATGGATATATAAATATAACACTTGTATTATGTCTACCAGTTAAGATGTTATTTATATGTTATTTTTATCTCAAAAATACTAAAAAAGTTATATTAAATTACATTTGTTTATGTTACTCAGTATATGCTATTGTGAAAAGAAATGTATTTTATAAATGACTTATCCCAAAATATTTTGTTTAATAAATTAGAAAGGATAAGAAGTTAAGAACCAGGCTCTCACGTTTAGGAGATGCTCCCCCACGAAGTTCCATTTCGTTACCATAAATTACCACCACCAAACTTTATCTCGACTTCCTCTCACTCATTGTACGTGTGAAGATGTTTGCTCTGAATATAAGTCCTAAGAGCATTTCTAGCCCCTAATGCCATTTTTCACTTTAAATAGAGTAATTGAAAAATAGATCGATTTGTTTTTCTCCAATTTTACTTCATTTTTTACTCCTATAAATATACCAAGCATATTCTCTTTCTACTTAATTATATAAAAAATTGTAGTTATATTTTTATATTTATCAAAATTATGAATTTAACCCATTAGCTTTTTGTTTTTGTTTTGTTTTTGAACTTTAGCTTTATTTGTTGATTGTATATATTCAATACAATTATATTTTTAATTTAATTCAAGTTTTTTTATAAATAAAATTATATTACACATTAACATAACAAAAAAGTTTTAAAAAAAAATAAGTTATACAATATACATATACACTACATCTCAAATACATAACCATTCTAATATTTCATAAAAGGAATCCAACCAAAAAGTTGTAATAGAATAGTTGCAATGTACATGTTTGATCAAAGGTGTGGTGGCATAGTAGTAGTCAAATGAGTTGGTTTCTTTGTATCACGGGTTCAAATCATATGTGATACAGAGAGTTATTCTTTAAATAAGAATTTCCAAAGGCATTCTTTAAGTGTTGGGAAAAATTATAGGCTAAAAGTCCAAAACTTTCACAGATATTCAAAAAAAATAAAAAAAATACATATGGTCGAGAATACTCTGTTTTACGCGGATATACTGTATATATATCATTACCAGCTGTTCTAGAGAATTTTTTTTTGGTCAACGTTTTAGAGAATGATTATTTAAATTCTATATGTAATACGAGATCTTTGTCTGATTCATATTGGTTGCAACTCAATATGTCGCATGTGTGATCTCCATAAAGAGAAATTGCTTCAAATTGCAATTGGATATAAAACAAATTGTTGTGACAATTGATTCCACCCAGGATGTGATGTAGATGTCCATTTTGGAACTCCACATAAATTTCAATTCCACTTGAAATGATAACATCCTTTGACAAATTAATTAAAAACTCGAAATTTATTTGTTATTTTCTTGTTAAAGAATTTATTTGTTATTTTCTCATATAATATATTATTAATATTATCTGGTCAATGATGAACAAAAACAAGGTGCAATATATTATTTCGCACTTCTAATTGTCCAGATTGTGCATTAGTGACCAGATTGGATCAACACCTCCTCTCTTACTAGTTGTGGCCAGTACATTTGATTTTCGGTTGGTTGAACTAATTCATATTTAAAATAAATATACAATAGATAACTAAACACAGCATAAAAGGAAAGACCATTGAATTAACTATAACTCCTAAAAATACTTTTTTGTAACCCTAATTAATATTATACTTCATAAAAACCATGGTGCTTGTTTACTGCTTTAATTACATGGTTTTTCTTACATAACTTTTATGTCACTATGATTCTATGATATACATAAATATATACATATATTTAATATGTATGTGCGTATATGTATGCTTGCAAATGCTAAACCTTGTGACCAGTCTCTATGGAGCTCTGACCAAAATCATGGTAGCACTCGAAACCAAAATCTTGAACACCAAAGTCTTGACAATAATCCAACAACATCCAACTTTCAACGCTCTTCTCCTCCGATGGCCATGTAGGAAAATCTTCCCCGGCCGAAAAGTTACTCTTTTCTGCGGCCGAACCCCCAACATCGGCGTTATTGTTGCTCCATGACGCATCGACTAGAGGAGGCTCATCGTCCGTCCATATAATGTTAAACAAATCGTCATCGTTATGAATAATATCACCGAGTAACTCATAATCATCAGCTGAACTATTTTGATGAGTGATTGTGCTACTTTCATCTATGGGATTCATCATCGTTACTCCATCAATCTCTTTGCTTTTATGATCACTTCTCTTTACATTGCCGGCTTTCGATGAAGTTTCAGATGTATGGAATGATTTTTTATCGGTAGATACTTTGTTTAAAGGTTGATGTGTCATAGGATCGATTTCCATCTTAAGGAGCTTCTTCTTGATATGAGTATTCCAATGATTTTTTATTTCGTTGTCTGTTCTTCCTGGTAATCTTGCAGCGATCTTGGACCATCTATATACAAAAAACAAATCAAAAGAAATGTGTTTAGTTGCATTGAATACGTTTTCTTTTGAAAAATAATGGGTTGAGGTGTTGGTAGAGATGTCAAAGTCTTCAGTCTTGGAATATAGCACAAAGAAAATTGACAATTTAAGTTATTCTATATTATATTTGAAAGCGAGGAACGTTACTTTGTCTCGAAGTTAATTTCGAAAATGAAATATATGCCCAATTATTTTAAAAAAAAAATATAGAAGACTTTAGTTCAAAGAAGGGAAACTTACTAATTAGATATATATCATTTTCTTTTTTTGTTAAAGGATATTGTATATCATTTTCTTATGAAGCTCTTCAATCATATGATCCAAACATTATATTATATTATAAGTTTGGATTAGTTTTCAACTATACATGAGAATTACATTGTCTACATGCATTTACCATTAGTCAACAACATATATGGTAAAAGTTCAGTTTTGTGGTTCACAAAGTAACATCTCAAAATTAGCATAAGTAAAAAGCTAATATAAGTATCTGTAAACGTTACTTTGCCTCGGATCATATGAATATAAATTATATAATGATGACTATATCATTCATATGATATGTACATCACAGCATGCATATGATATAGAGGATATATTGGTGAAACTAATTAAGACGTATGATCAATTATATATAATGAGATATTGGTTAAAACTAGCTCAAACCTGTTGCCGAGTAGAGCATGAAGGTCGATGACAAGTTGTTCCTCGGCGTCGGATAGAAGACCTCGCTTCAAGTCAGGTCGCAGATAATTGGTCCACCGTAGCCGGCAGCTCTTCCCACAGCGACGGAGACCGGCCAGCTTCGGCAAAGCCCTCCAGCAACAGTGCCCGTTTTTCATTATAAAGATTATCAGTTTCTTGTCTTCCTCCGCCGTCCACGGCCCCTTCTTCACCTCTAGCTTGTCACAACATGGCTGCCTCCCCATTTATATATATGTATATGAGTGTATTTATATTGGTTATTAATTTGAGGGGGAGAGAGAGAGATTTGAGATAACCTTATGTTTTTGAAAGTGAAAATTAAGGTTACATCAACTTAGAAGATTTAATGTCAAAAGTCTAAGCACCTAAGCTCACCCACCTATATATAGCCCTAACATTTTCTCACATCATCCACGACAAGCTTTTTTAAAAAATTGGAAACTTTTTAAAAAATTATAATTCACATATATGCAGATATAATGTATACTAGTTGACCAAACAGAGGTGGGGAGGAGTGCAACCAAAGAGTAAAAGATACTCCTAGCGTTTCACAAATACAGTATTATTTTGGTATCTTTTTCACAAACAACGATTATTTATATTTTCAATGTAAATTTTTAAATTAAATATTAATTTTTTTTGTCTTTATTACTTTATCTTATTAATTAAGAAGAAAACTTATTTATTTTATTAAAAAGGGCACCATAGTTATTTACATATATTTCATAATATTTGTGAAAAGTGTTAGTATGTCACTATTTATGTAACAGAGGAAGTACTAACTAATATTTGGTTTTGAAATTTGGAATATGTATTGTATGTTTAGAGAAGAATTTTGTTTTTAAATCATCTCTAATCATTGGTCCGATAGACTATATATAAAAAAAGTTTTAAGTAAACGAAATATAATATATAGTTTTTAAATATGATAAATTATATATATAGGCATTAGGTTTATACAATGTATAGACTTTTGGCATAAACTATACAGGAATATATGAATAATAATAAACGCATCATATGTTATTTAATTTACTCGAATTAACATCCCAAATGATATATAAAATTAAATATTCAGAAATATAATAGAAAATTTTGATGGTATATAAACAAAATGTACGATGTGGAAATTTCAACAATTTCGAAAAAAGTGTGTACCTCTCTTATGATAAATATTTTATATATACAGTATGCCTAACGATCGATGATATGCATGGTTCATTTCATATAAAAATATAAAAGTTAAAACATACATAATACGCGTGCAGAAAAGCATAAACTAAAAACATTTTTATTGGGGGTTTTTAACTGAGTCTGTAATATTAAAAAAAATTAGAGAAAATAAAGAAAGAGAAAGAGGGAAGTCTTTCTCATTTGAAAACTTTGAGAGATACATGAAAAACTCATAGCACACTTGTTATCACATAATTGGTTTATTTTTGTTTTCATAATTTAAAATTAAATCATACAATTAAATTATATTAATATATTATTATTATATTGATAAGAGATTCTTGGAAGTGTCTCACCAATGAAGATGATTTAAGTTGTGATGGTGAAATGATTACTTAAAACATTTTTGGTGGATAAACTATAAATTCGGATATTTCAGAATTACAATGTTAATTTGACCACTCGTATACTTCATAGTTATTCTGAATTTTGATATAAATATATATCTTTCTGGAAAAATGTATGTACAAAAATTAAGGTAATCATATCATTTTGGTGGAGAAAAAAAAGTAGTTATAAATTTATAATAGTATATTTTTGTCAAAAGTAAATCAAATTATTTAAGGTTTTTTTAAAAGTTGTTTAATACAATTTCACGAAAAGTGAGGAGTGTTGGAAAACCTAGATTAATTAGTTGGTGAAAAAGACTTTGGAACTAATGTGAAATGATAGGGTGCATACGTGCGAATGAACACACACGTTCGACCCATAGCTAAAAGTTAACACACAATAACATAAGACACTAATTAGTAATTACACAACTCATAAAAAGCTTTTGTCTTAGTGATTATTGGTTTCAATTAAAATAAACGATAGATACAACGTCATCGCCCATCCTTAGCTTCGGAACTACTACAACGTTGACACGGATCAACCTCAAATGGCGCGGCAGCAACATGACTCAAAGTCAAACAGACAAAGTTACATTTCCACTATTAGCAGAGATTAAATGTGTTTCGACTTTCGATGGAACTTTTTTGTTTGTTAATTACAATATTAGTCGATGAAAACAATTTGTAAGCATAGTGTTCGAAACTCTAAAATTGTCAAATGGATATTGAAGTTGCCAGAGTTTATTAGCCGTTGCCGTGGACAATACCGCAAAAAGAAGCAAGCATTTTGTTCGTGGTCGTCTTACATTTATACACGTGTGACTAATTAACAAATAAGCTATCTTATAGTAGTAATATATATATTTGCATGTTGTCTATACGGAAAATATATTAGAGACGAACCCCTATTCGACACGTACAACCCTGGTTGTACGTATAGATCATTGGATCAAAAATTTATGTTCTAGTATTTTGCCACCTCATGGTGTGACTTGCAATTTAGCAGCGCTTTTGCCAAATGAGTCAAGTTTTATGATATTATATCGTGATAACGTGTGATTAGTCTAATAGAAAGTACCAACGTTTGTTTTGGAAGCCAATATGGACGAGTGATATTTCTTTAATTCTTTTTTTAAGCAAGGGTTATGGACGAGTAATATTGTAGTGTTCAGTAAATTTACGTATTGTATCAAAGACAAAGTCTAAAAATTCTAGAATCGAATAATGATTGGGACAAAACTATATTACATTATCTAGTTTCAGATTTGGAGAGATTATATAGATTTCGGCGTAGTCATTGAAAAAATAATTACATATTAAATAAAGAAATTATAATTATTATTAATAATTAAGACCGAGCTGAATAAGAAACTGTAAAAGAAAATCAATCCAAAAGCTGAATCAGAATTAAACATTACTTGGTTTTATTTTTTTTGTATATAAATGATCGATATAATAACTTCTTTAAAAAAAACAACACATGCATTTTTTATTTTAAAGGAATTCACTTAGCAAAAAAAAAAGGAATTTTTTTTTCAAAAATATACCAGCTTATTTTTCTGAAAAGCTTTTTTTTACAACTAATTTAGGAAATTTTTAAAATTGAGAGATTTTAAAACTTCTAGTAGGTTTAAAAAAATATGATTTGTTTTTTCAGGAAAATAAATTTAGGAAGAAGAAGCAATGCAAATAGAAGATGACGAATCAGTGTGTGTTTTTGTTTTTTTCGTGTGTGTGTGTTTTTGAATTACAAAATCAATGATAACTAAAACTTTTTGAATAACAAATGATTTTGGATGGAATTTAAAAATCTTTAAATTAATAATAATGGATTTTACTAAGATTTGAGAATCTATAAACCAATAATGTTGGAATTTTGAAAATTTAAAAATTCTTTAATATCCTTATCTCAATAACCCTTGATTATGTGATTGATAATCGGAACAAACATTTATTAAAATCTTTATAAAATTATATATGGTTTCTATGAATGGAGATGTAAAGGCCTTATAAGCCCAATAATATTAGTTGGGCTTAACATAGTATTTTTTATTTTGCAACCAAGCCCAGACCTTTCCGAACCAGCGTCGCAGTTCCTTTCTCGTCTTCCTTTTCACAGCTTTTGACGAGCTTTTGCTGGCGAGGAGAGAATCGCCTGCCGTTCGCCGATTCCTTCCTGATCTTCTTCTCCTACAAGGTACCTTCCCCGTTCAACTGCGTGATCGTGTTTTGCATGTGAATTTTGATTTTCTCGGTTCAAATTTTTGATGCTTATTGTGAGATAGATCTTAGGGTTTTTAGCCTTGTACCGAAGAATTTGGATACAGAATTCGTCTATATTTATTTCGGCGAACTATCCGTTGATTTTGTATGGTTCGATGTGTTCAATGTTGATTCTGAGTGTAGTTTCTTCACTCATCTAGAATCTGAAGCATTTTACCTCAACACTTTTGAGAAAATTAAGATATTCGAATCTTGAGAAGTTGTTACGAACTCTTCGTATCTGGATTTTCTGAAACAGGCATTTTGATAAGATCTTCGAATCAGGATCTTTCTCTGAAACAGGCATTTTGATAAGATGCAACATTCTCAGAAACACTTTCTATATTGGCTCTTTTAGTTCCACAGCTTGTTGAAGCAACATATAGACTCATATATTGGTTTAGCTACATTCTGTATATACATATGGATTACTCATTCCTGGCTTAGATTTTCAAACATTTTATGTTTGGTTCTTGGCACTCATGTATCTTGAAATGTCTTTGTTCTTGTGGCCAATGCGAAAATCGTTTAGCTTTCTTACCTCTTTATCTCAGCGTAACTCAGATGAGAGTAAAAGAAATGATGAAACTAAGCTTTACATAATCTGCCACATTAGAAAAAGAGTCAACTTGTGTTGCTATGACAGGATGCTAGCGTTTGATTACATGTCTGTTTGCTTTCGGTTTCTATGTTTTGTTTCATCGATTTGAAGATCTTGAAACACTATAATATAAGCAGATATAAAAAAAAACTCGTTTATATGCAAGTCTTGTTGAGAAATGTTTGCTGCTTGTTTACATTGTGACTCGCATTAGATCTTGAAGATATAATGTTGTTTACTAAGTTGTGTGATGTGTTTCTTGATGTGGATTTCATCTTCCAGGTTTTGTAAACTCGGTAATATGGGCGATTTCTCGATTCAGATCAGTTCGGGGCTGATAAATCAGTTAGCTGAAGTCAAAGATCAACCGAAGAGGAAGGCGAAGAAAACCAAACCCAAAGTCTCACCACAGAGGAAGGCAGATCAAGCGAAAACGCACCACGATGCAGAGAAACCGAAACCAGTGGCGGAATTACCGATACAGCCACCATTCTTCTTCCCAATACCGCAACAAGCGGCAGCAAGCGCGGAGTTGGAATCGATAAAATCCGTTTTGAAAGAGAGTGAGAAGGTTCTCGAGAAGTTGGAGAGACGAGAAAAGAACATCGTTCATGAAGTGACAGAGAGGGCCAAGGATCTGAGGGAGAAAGAGTTTAAGATCCCTGAAGAGAAACCAATGCCCTGTTCTTCGGATAACGAAGCTTGGATGAAATGCTACAAGGAGAACTCGGACAACCCGTTGAGATGTAGCGGTCTGGTTATGAGATTCCAGGATTGCGCTCGCCGGTTCAGACAGCAAGTGAGTTCTGAGGAAAAGTAGAGATTAACAAAAGGTTCAAAAAGGCTTTTTTGAGATAAGAAGGGAAGAGAGTTTTTCTTTTGCTTTCTGAGATCTTATGAATGATCAAAAGAATGAACTTGTTTCCTCTTTATTACTCGAAGCAAAAAAAAAAAAAAAAGAACAAATAAGCAGAATCTGTGATTATATTCATGAGATCAAACTTTCTACTGTGTTCTTTATTTACTGTTTTGGCTTATCATCAAGACTTCTTGGATTCTTATATTGTTGTTTTTCTAATTATTTTGGAATGAACCACAAGTTAATTTCATAGGTCTCTCAAAATAATTATTTTAAGAAATTAACTTGTGGTGAAGAATACGAAGATTGAAGCTGAGTGATCTTTCATAGTAAGCTTCAAAACGATTTCAGCCAAAGAAAAAAAAGCTTCAAAATGATAAGTTTGTGGAAAGTTTATATTAATTGAGTTTATTTATTATTATATAGTTTTGTTTGATTTTTATAATAATAATAAATAAAAAATCTTGTGAATTGTCCAATGTATGATTGTGCGTGGTTAATTTCATGCTAGTTTAGTTGATCAAATCTTGGTTTATGGAGCAAGTACCATTTTGATATTGCATAATCAATAATGAACTATTATTTTGATAATAATTGAAGAGGTGACCCATTTTTAATTGGAAAACGAGCTATTTCCAATATAGTATAGTATCAGATGTCTCTCAAACTATGACCTCGTATTAGATATTTTTGAAACCAAAATTAAAAAATGTAGTTCTCCCCAAAATTAAAGTTCAAAACTTGTATCTTCACGAAATAAAAGTTCGAACTTAAAAATTCATAGAGCTCAGTTTTATACGGTTTACTGTTTCATAAATAACCACTAACCAACATTAAACCGAAACTAAACCGAATTACACCTAACTAACCAATTGATGACCCGACCGAATGACTAAACCAAATGACTAAAAGATCTACGATGAAAAGATTGGCGATTTCACGCCGGAGCTTTAGAGCGGCGATGGAGGCTAGGTAGAGATTGCTTGCTCTCTTTCTCGCCGGGTTTCGTGGAAAGTCGTAGAGGGATCGGGTTCGGAGTCAGAGCTGCCAAATCGGAGGTGACGCCGTTTACCGCGGCGGAGGAAGAAACTGAGACCGGAGCATGGGAAATTTGCCTCCGTGCAGTGCTGCGACATCATTACTGTGCGCGGTATGGTGGATCCGATCGAGTCTTTTGCATCTGGCCACTGCTTATGTGTTTTTCTTTTGTTACATTCAATTTACTTATGGATTCCTAATGTTTCCTATTTTTCCTCCTTTTGCAGATTTTGTTAATTGGAACTGAAGTGGGAGCTTGATGTACGCCCAGAAATATTTTGCTTTCCATGTTCTTATTTTTGTTTCTCAATCAAATTCGAGATTTGGATTGAAATTTTCGGTTTCTCTTTTTCAATCCCAATTCAACGCAAAATCCCAAATTGATTAGCCATTTTTATGTTTGATTCCGTCAATCGAATAACATGCTTGCATTACCCAGCATATGATGGACACGCTGATTATGGAAGGAGAGAGGAGAGAGGACTAGAGGAGGAGGAGAGAAGAGGAAGAGTAAGAAGAAGGAGGCCAGAGGAAGAAGAAAGCGTTTTTGTTTTTTTTTTCTCAATATTTTTATTAGTTTTAGTAAATAAAATTTTAAAAGAGTATGAGTTTGTAAAATTAATTCGGTTTAGTATCGGGTTTGATGGTTTGATTTAGTTTAGGTTACATTTAGATTTGGTATCTGATTTAAGTGGGTTGGTATTTGGTTTAGGTGGTTTGGTATTGAATTTTAATTTGTGGAGATACAAGTTTAAAACTTTAGTTTCGGGAATATCTAACCCTAAGTCATAGTTAGGATACATCTGGTGCTATATCATATTTTTCGTGGGCAAATAGCTCGTATTCCCTTTTTAAAATAAAGTATGTTATGGCAATCCACTGCTAGGAGTTTGTAGTAGTCTCTTACTGTACACACTTAATTCATTTTTCTAAGATTTAAAAATTCAGTATCAATCCACATTAGATAATTAAACACTAAACTAATCTTTTTCAGCAATATTAAACTAATCATACTCATAATTTCATCTGCAACAATTACTAATATACAAACCATACAATATAAGTAAATAATCAGTAATACCCTTGACAAAAGAGATCAAATCTGATATGAAAATATAAAAGATTTAGTCTTTGACAACAAAATAAAATCTATTGTTGTGGGTTAATGGTTAAATGTAGAGGTTGGTTTTATTGCGTTTCTAGTTCGAGTTTTAGTAGAAAGATTTTTAAATTCGTTCTTGGGTGTGAATGGTAACTGTGGAATCTGGCGGAATGCGGAATTTGGCGGAATTTGTTTTGTGATTTTTAGTTGAATCTAGTGGAATAACTAATAATGTAAATGGTAACACAGGAATTGCGGAATTGCGAAATTGCTGAATTTTTTTAAAAAATAATTAAAAATAACTAAAAATATGAATTAAGTAAATAATATGTAAAAAACAATTGTTTTAATGTATTATTAATGTGTTAAACAACATAATGCAAAAAAAAACAAAAAACAAAAATTGGAATAATAGGAACAACACTAGAATCGAACCGAAAATAAAAATATTTAGACTTACCATAGACGAAATAACTAAAATAACCAAAAATCTATAGTTATAGTTGTCAAAAAAAAAAAAAAAAATTTAACCAAATAACTGACATACCCAAAAATTTTAGATTTGTTTTGGGTATTTTACATAAATTTCGGGTAATTCGGGTATCCAAAACCATTCCGAACTTTAGACAGAACAACACCAAACCCGAATTGAAAAAAAAAAACTGAATTTGTCTTATCCACGAAATACTCAAAACTCAAAAGAAAACGATCCAAACTCCAACGGATATCCGAATACCTAATACTATTAAGTATTATGAAAAGTAATAAAAAATATATATTTTAAAATTTTATAATATTAATAATACAATAAACAATATAAATGAAAATAAAACATTCAAAACTATTAATTGAAAATACTGTAATTTTATTAAGTAATAAATAATAATATGAAATCTGAATAATTAGTGAAGTAGTTAAATATTTTTTTGGAAAAATGATGATTTTAAAAATAATATTTGAAAGGAATTTTTATTTAAAATTGTAATATATATTATATTAACTTTAAAACAAAAGATTAAAAAACATACAAAACATTGAAAAAATAAAATATTAATCATATTGAATAGTATTCCACCCATTTCATTCCACAAATCCAAATGGCGTATTTTAAAACTTTCGGCCAATAATATTTTACAATTCCTCATCATTCCACAAGATTCATGTCACCATTTAAGGCCCTTATCTTTGGTCCATTGAGATTATGGGCCTCGGCCTAATGTGTCTGTTTTTTCCCTGTTTTGAGCCGGTTTGATCTTCAGGATTTGATTAAGCGTATGCGTATACCGGCTCAGAGGATGGACCGAATGTTTGACCGGATTATTAATCAACGGATGAGAATGGATAATGGAAATAAAAGGAACGGTGAAGATTTTTTTGCAGGTCTTGTTGAAAGTAAAGGATGAGGATGAGAAGAGACCTTTGTCTATGAACACCACTTTGTTGGTAAAAACGTATGTCTTGTCCCATGATTTAGATGTGTAATTAGTAATATTTGATCCTTTAATTACGATTTTGGGGCCAGCAATAAGGACATCACCGCAAAAAGCCAAAAAGTAAATCCATGTGTCGTCTAATTATAAGAAAATAAAGATCTGTGAATATAATGAAATTTGATATGCAGAATCGTTTGGGAATATCGTACGAAAGTGATAGCCAAGAATAAAATTCTCATTAGATTAAAGAGGCATAGAATCATAAACAGACACGTAAACATCATTACCACTCAAAATATCTTATTCGGAAGATGTGTTTGTTACAACTTTCAAATGCCTTTTTTTTCCTCAATCAATTAAACTATTTTTTATTTTTTTTATTGGTAAAAAAAAAATTAAACTATTTTTTAACCATTTGCGGCGAAATGGAGTCGAAATCTAATGGTGAAGATCGTAGAAATAGATTTATAACCTTTTGATGAAGTTACTCTCTTCAAATGCCTTGCATATATGGGGGTATTTGACTAAATTCTCATACATATTAATATATATATATATACTATAGCATTTTATCTCTATAAGATTTTTGAATAAGTAATTCCACTTCAACTCCTCATAGAAAAAAAAATATGTATAGTTTGGTATATGGCATAAGAAATTGTACTTCACCATGTACACAAAAATAATTTATTTCATTATTGATTTTTAGTTTTTTAAGACCATCTCAAACAGTTTACTCTACTGTTTATTCTAAAAATGAATTCTTTTATTTCAAATTTGGAATAACTTATTGAATAATTTATTTTTACAATAAAATATAAAATACTGTTGAAAATAAATTTATTATAAAAATAGATTTTATAGACAAAAATAGAATAGTCACAAACTCTCTTTTCTTGACAGGGTCAGAGATTTCTTTTTTGGCTTGAAATTTTTAAGATATGGATGGGTCCATTTGTAGAGAGGTATTGGATCATGACATAATAACTATATTTATTTTTATCACAATTAAGACATCTATTTTTTTTATTTTTTTGATAAAAACACAAATCAATGCAAATTATATCTTCCGCTCAATTGTTATCATCTCCATTCTCCCCGCTCAGGATTGGATTGGTTTTCCCTAGTATTTGTATTATGTTATCCTCCTACATATTATTTAAGAAGATATTTTAATTAAAAAAGCTTACTTGTCATTTTTATAATAAAAGTTAATGATAACATGTAATTTGACATGTCAAATTTTCTAAAATAAACGAAATATTTTGATTGGTTGAGTTAAAATTAAATAAATTATAAAATTAAAACATGAATATAATAGATTATAACACTAAAATTAATAAATTTAAATTAACAGAAAATAAGAAGTATTATGATTTCCTTTTTTTACATATATTCATAATAAATTGCATAAAATATAATTAAGAAAATTTTACAACCAATATATATTATATTTTTATATAATATATAGGATAGTAAATACGTTATACCATTTTTATCTCTTATTATTTTTAAAATAAATAAATAGTTTGTATCATACTAATATACAATCTCATTGTAGATCGAGAATTTGAGATTAAAAATAAAATAAAATGTAACCGGATGAAAAAATAAATTATAATAAGATAAAAAAAAATATGAATAAGAAGTAGATGTAAAAATAAAAATAAATCTATACAAGTTTGTTTTTCCGTAACACTCTCGTACTTTGTTTTACGAAATCATTTAAAAATCTTAAGAAGTAAGTTTTATAATAAAGGCTTTTGCAGCTCAAATTTTATAATGAACACATGTGTGCATGTCAACCATAAAAAAAAAAATTCGTCAAACCAATTCCTCAATATTGGACGAAGAAATGAGCGGAGAGCTACCGAAGAATTTTATAAAATATTACTTCACAAATTTTATAACAAATTTTTATTGAAAAAGAAATTACTAATAAATTATCCAATGTACTATATTTATTTTCATGATAAAGTCAAATATTATAATTTGAACTTAAAAAAAATATTTGTAATTTTTGTTAATATTTAATATAAATTTGAATTTGAAACCATATATCATAAAATGCTGAAAAATAAGAAAATTTGATTAAATAAAAACCGATAGAAACGATATTAGTGATTGTTCTTAAACGTCAAAAACTGCATCGTGTAAAAACGTAACGTTTGCAAAAAATATTAGAAAAACTAACCAACACCTAAATATTACAATTCACTTATTTTTAACTCATATTTACATGCATAAATATACATATATTTTTTATAAAAAAAATTAAACCATACATTATAAAAATATATATTGCAAAACATATACTTTGTTTTTTTTTAACACTTAAAAATAATATTTCGATTTTTCTACAAATATGCGTGTGGATATAAATATTAATTATACAAAAGTCAAAGTCGCATGCGAACTTGTCTTACATGCATTTTGTTAACCTCAATTACAGTCCAATTTTAATTTTAGTTATTAAACAATTTTTAAAAAAAATCTCTATATGTCCTAAAGCATATATTTTAGGACATATAGAGATTTTTAAGCAATTTTAATTTTATTTTTAGTTATTAAACAAGTATAATTTTGCCAATATATATATTTTAAGCATATATTTTTCCTTTACTTATTGCTAATTAAACAAAAATGGATTTTACAATCTTTACTTATCCTAAGAGCGGATAGATGGTTGGTCTGCACATTCATATTATTTAATTTAACTTTTACATTTGCAATTATATGTCACTGTAAACAGTAGAAAAAAAAATCAGTTTCAAAAAGATACAAAACGATATGAAACATTTGTGTGATTGTTGTTAAACACTAAAATTGTATATGTATAAAAACATAATGTTTACATAATATATAAGAAAATTAATCAATACTTAAATATTACAACTATTTATGTCTATAAAAAAAATTATACCTACACATGCGTGCATGCCAAACATAAAAATTAAATAAATTATTATAATTTTTAATATTTTCAGTTTATTTAGTTATCATATTTACACTTTTATCTAATGAAGTATTTTAAAATCTTGGTTAATGACTATTTTATTTCAATTTCTATTAAAATCTATAAAATTTTTCAATTCATTTATCGTTGTTTTTTTTTAATATTCATATAATATTATTATTAATACATATACAAATAGATCAATTTCAATATACAATATTAATTTTATATTTAACATATAAAATATTTTATATCCCGATCGATCACCTAGTTTTATTATTATATATATTAAAAAAAAAGTGAATGTGAAATGATACAACAATTTTTGCCAATCTCATAGTCTACAAACAGCTGTAAAAATGCAACTGATTCCAAATCTCTCCCCCGAAAACACAATCAATCTCACTCCTTACGCAATTCTCATCCTCACCACTATCTTCTCAATTCTCTGGTACCTTTTCAAACGCCAACCGCAACCGCCTCTACCGCCTGGACCGCGAGGGCTACCTATTGTCGGAAACCTCCCTTTTCTTGACCCGGACCTTTACACCTACTTCACAAATCTCGCTCAAGAACACGGTCCAATCTTCAAACTCAATCTTGGCTCAAAACTAACCGTTGTGGTCAACTCTCCATCGCTGGCTCGAGAGATCTTGAAAGATCAAGACATCAACTTCTCAAACCATGACGTCCCTCTCACGGCTCGAGCCCTTACCTATGGTGGTCTCGACCTCGTCTGGTTACCATACGGTGCCGAATGGAGGATGCTTAGAAAAGTTTGTGTTTTCAAGCTTCTTAGCCGTAAGATTTTGGATTCTTTCTACGATCTTCGACGCAAAGAAATCTGGGAAAGAACGAGATATTTGTACCAGCAAGGCCAACAAGAATCACCGGTGATCGTTGGAGAACAGTTGTTTTTGACGATGATGAATCTAACGATGAATATGTTATGGGGTGGATCAGTGAAAGCAGAGGAGATGGAGAGTGTTGGAACAGAGTTTAAAGGAGTGTTTTCTGAAATAACTAGGCTTTTGGGTGAGCCTAATGTTTCGGATTTCTTTCCCTGGATAGCGAGATTCGATCTTCAAGGGCTTGTGAAGAAGATGCGTGTGTGTGCTCACGAGCTCGATGCTATATTCGATTGTGCCATCGAGCAGATGCTAAGTCTAAGAAGTATGGATCATGATGATGGTGAATGCAAAGACTTTTTGCAACATTTGATGAAGTTAAAAGACCAAGAAGTTGACTCAGAGGTTCCCATTACGGTTAACCATGTCAAAGCCGTACTCTTGGTAATTAATATGGTTTCAGTTTCATAATCTTAGAATATAAAACATACGGGAGGATAGCATACTAATGGAAAGTGAAGAAGAAAAAAACAAAGCGGAATGGAGTCATATATAATTAAAATCATTAATCAACAAAAACTTAATATAGTTACGAAAATGAGGAATTATGGTCTCCAAATTAATTTTGTCATTAGTATTGCGAAATGGATATCTGGTTAGGTAGATTAGTCTGAGATTTTCTAAGAAAACATAACATAACAATATAAATGATTATTCGTTTAAGATAGTGTGATTTGATCGAAATGTTTTTTGTTATGTATATGTGAAGGATATGGTGGTTGGTGGTACAGATACGTCAACGAACACGATAGAGTTTGCGATGGCCGAGCTTATAAGCAAACCGGAGGTGATGAAGAGAGCGCAGCAAGAGGTAGACGAAGTTGTAGGCAAAGACAACATTGTTGAAGAATCACACATCACTAGACTTCCTTACATACTAGCCATTACGAAAGAAACACTTAGGCTTTACCCAACCATTCCTTTGTTGGTCCCTCACCGTCCGGTTGAAACAGCCGTGGTGGGCGGTTACACCGTCCCTAAAGACACTAAGATCTTCATCAATGTTTGGTCTATTCAGAGAGACCCTAATGTCTGGGAGAATCCGACTGAGTTTCGTCCCGAGAGGTTTCTTGATAATAAATCTTGTGATTTCACTGGAACCGATTATAGCTTTCTTCCGTTTGGATCTGGCCGGAGAATTTGCGCCGGTGTAGCACTCGCCGAGAGGATGGTTTTGTACACTCTCGCGACGCTATTGCATTCGTTCGATTGGAAGATTCCGGAAGGGCATGTGTTGGATTTGGAAGAGAAGTTTGGGATTGTCTTGAAGCTCAAGACCTCTCTTGTTGCCTTGCCTGTTCCGAGGTTGTCCGATTCGAGTCTTTATCTATAGAGGCTAATGTTGTTATCTGAATTGCATGTACATGGTGAGGGCGATGTGGTTCTATCTCGTTAATTACTAAAAATATAGAAAATAAAATTACTTATCATTATAATTCCGAATATGTAGATAATAATGGATTTTTTTGCTAACTAAATCATGATATGATGACTCAAATTAGTACCACTGCTTATCAAATTTAATAAAAAAAAATAAGCGTCATTGGATCCAAAGAGAACTACACATTTCTATTTTATGATTTGAAAAAGAAATATATGTTATTATATTTAACCCGCGCTTGCGCAGAAACTCATTTTTAAATATTTTTTTGCAATAAAAGTTGTTTAAATTAAAAACTTTTAATACATTTACAACTATTACATCAAAATAAACAATATACATACTGAAATAGTTTATTTAATGTACTAAAAAGGTAACTTAAATCGGCAACAAGATCACTCATGACTTGTTTCAAACCATGTAAGAAGACAATCAACGTTGAACATATGACTGCATGGTAGTTTCAAAAGAGTTTGTCCATTAACATACTCTTCTTGGCAAATCACACAGATCTTAGTGCCATCTCCTTCTTCCTTTGTATCTATCATAAAAGTTATTCTTTCCAAAAAATTAATTGCATCATCAGTAGGAGGCTTCTTTACGACATTCCACGAATGAAAAGAATCTTCAATTGCTTGGTCCTCCATAATATCTTCATACGTGTTGTTGTGATGGATATATGATGTCAAGAAGAGTGTCATGATTTTTGAAGGCGGGTAATCATTAGACTCAGTCACCTCAGAAGCTATAAGTATAAGATTCATTAAAATCGTATTTGCCTCTTCCACTAAAATCCCTTCATCGATCAAAGAATTATAGAAATCTTCTTTATCTATAGACTTATTTTCCAAAATGAAATCAGCAGCATTAAAAATAAACGACTTCAATATTGGAAACGAAGCAAAGATGTTGTACAACTTCACAATTATAATAATTGTACCCCCGCAAACATCTTCTAATGGTTCGTCAACGCTAACACTATAGGAGGAAGTAATCCCACTCTCCATACCAACTTATAAATTCTAATCTGTAAAACCAGAAATGAATAATTGCCATTAAAAGAGCGAACACAAATATATATGTTAATTAAGAACACTATACTATTTTATGTACCTAATAGAAGAGATGAGAAAGTAAGGTACACACACATTACAAAACGAATCTCTTGTTTAATGATAGTGTTAGTGAGAGTGATGAAAATACACAATACTAAGATATTTAAATAAAGCTTTATAGTCCAGAAAAACATAACATATATGATCGCTTGATGATCGAAACAGAGTTTAGAGAGAAACAAAAATATAATTAATGATAGCAAAACATATTATATTTTTTCAAAACAATCGATTAACGTTCGAAGATAATATAATTCATCATAAAAAGGGTAAATATTACATTTTTCCCAAGTCGATTTATAATCTTAACTTTTATCCAAGTTTTTAAACTTTTGTTCCATACATATTTTGTTGAAAAACGATCATAAGTTGGATTTTGAACTTTTTTATTTTTTTATTTATAGCAAACCAGCTAGAAAGTATACTTTTTTATTCACCATTATAGCATGAATCATTATCAAATGATAATTTTTAGGTGGTTTTGAACAATATAAATAATCTTCAAAAGACATAAGTGAAAATAAGCAATTTTTGATAATTGAAAAGACGCAACCACAAATAACATTTATTGGATTAAAATTAGAATTCTTAAAAAATACGAATAACAATTTTGAAAAGCCACAACTTATTGAAGGGCAATTGACATTTATTCAGATTGTTAAACCATCTAGAAAACATACTTTTTGATTCACCATTATAGCATGAATCATTATCAAATAATCCTTTTTAGTGGTTTTGAACAATATAAATAATCTTCACAAGACATAAGTAAAAAAAAAGCAATTTTTGATAATTGAAAAGACGCAACCACAAATAGCATTTATTGGATTAAAATTGGAATTCTTAAAAAATATGAATAATAATTTTGAAAAGACAAAACTTATTGAAAGACAATTGTCATTTATTCAGATTGTTATTATTGATAGATATTTTATAGTTAAACATTTTATTAATTAAACAAACCATCAAATTTACATTTTAAATTTTTTAACTAAACAAAAATTACATATTTCTATTTTATAATTTGAAAAAGGAATATGTGTTATTATTCTATGTTTCATCAAAATTATGAATAAAAATGATTATTGAGTTGATGAAAAAGTTAAAATGCAATAATGATTATTAGATGTGAATATGATGACGCAAATATCATTCTTCCTTTTTTTGGGTCAAACTTATTGAAAATATCCAAGTATTCTAAAAACATTGGAAAGTGTAACATCCGTTCAAAAGTTATCAGCTTGAAACTAGGGATATATGTTCAATTTAGCAAAACCAAATCGAACGGAATAGAATAATATGATTTAATTTCAGTTTGTTATATCATACTAACCTTTATAGATATTTTATAAAAACAGTAATAATATAAATATAATTTAGTTATAAACCGATTATATCGAAAAATCGATTTATTTTGAAATAGTAATCTACATTAAACGTAAAACTATATAATATTTAAACCTCTTTCAAAAAAAAACTATACAATATTTATAATGATCATTTTTATGTATAATCCCATTCATATCATATTTATATTACCTGATAATTTGTATACATAATTCATTTCAATCATATTGATTTAGTTTAATAAACTAACTAATTATAAAAACAGCCAAATTAAACTTAATTTAAAATAAAATAATTAATCTAATATTAATAATAATAATAAAGGAACCCTACTTTTTAAAGCATATGCAATGCAGAGCTGCAAAGCTCTAAACTTTTTTTTTTTAAATGACATGGCAAGGTGAAAGAGTGAGAGTCGACTCTATGCGCAGAAACTGAAGAAACGGTTCTATCCTACGTGTTACGACGCGATTCGTCGGACTTTTTTTTTTTTTGCTAAAAAATCTATTTAAAAAAAAAAATTTAATATTAAAAAATGTTTAAAAACTTTAACATCAGCTCTCCAATGCTGATGCCTTAGAGCACCTCCAATGGAGATTTTTAGCATAGGGTTTTTAGAGAAAAAACTAAAAAAATAATTCAAAACTAAATAAAATGTTAAGAACTGGTTCTTAAAAGAAAGTTTTTAGAATTGTTAAGAACCTCATACGTGTCAGTTTGTGATTGGTCGGTTCATTTTAACAAAAAAAATTAAAACTCTTCACAAAATTTTAAAACTTCACAAAAATTAAAATTTCACAAAATTTCACAAAAACTAAAACTTCACAAAATTTATAAAATGAAATAATTTTTAAGTTTTATAAAATATAAAATATTTAATCATTTAAACAAAATAAATTCTACTTAAAATATTATAATTTTCAAAATAATATTTTTTATTTTTAAGAACCTCAAGTAGGTTCTACTGGAGGCATACAATTTTAATTACTCTTAAAAAAAATTTTAACTTAAATATTTTAAAAATTTATAATTAAAATAATGTTAAAGGATCCTATGATCTTAGATTGTCTTTTCTTTGTTGTTTTTAATCTCTAGTACCATAGGATCCTATGCAATAGATAAGGGACAAACCGTTAAGTCTTTCATTCATGATTGGCTTGCCTATTAGTAAATGTGAAATAACTAACGTAAAGAGCACTGTCCTCTGTTAATCTCACAACACTCGGCAATAATGTCTCCGATTTCACATCTCTTCACCGACAACACAACCCCTTATGCGATTCTCATTCTCACCGCAATCTTCTCGATTCTCTGGTACCTCTTCAAACGCCAACCGCAACCGCCTCTGCCGCCCGGACCGCGAGGGCTACCGATTGTCGGAAACCTCCCGTTTCTTGATCCGGAGCTTCACACCTACTTCGCAACCATCGCTCAAGAACACGGTCCAATCTTCAAACTCTATCTCGGCTCAAAACTAACCGTCGTGGTCAACTCTCCATCGCTGGCTCGAGAGATCTTGAAAGACCAAGACATCAACTTCTCAAACCGAGACGTCCCTCTCACGGGCCGAGCCGCTACTTATGGTGGTCTCGACATCGTTTGGTCACCGTACGGTGCCGAATGGAGAAGACTTAGAAAAATTTGCGTCCTCAAGCTTCTTAGCCGCAAAACTTTGGATTCTTTCTACGAGCTTCGACGCAAAGAAATCAGGGCAAGAACGAGATTTTTGTACGAGCAAGGTCAACAAGGACCGGCGGTGAACGTCGGTGATCAGTTGTTCTTGACGATGATGAATCTTACGATGAATATGTTATGGGGAGGTTCGGTGAAAGCAGAGGAGATGGAGAGTGTTGGAACAGAGTTTAAAGGAGTGATTTCTGAGTTAACTAGGCTTTTGAGTGAGCCTAACGTTTCGGATTTCTTTCCGTGGCTATCGAGATTCGATCTCCAAGGGCTTGTGAAGAGGATGGGTGTGTGTGCTCGAGAGCTCGATGCCGTACTCGATCGAGCTATCGAACATATGCAAAGGCTAAAAAGAAGAGGTGATGATGATGATGGTGAATGCAAAGACTTTTTGCAATACTTGATGAAGTTAAAAGACGAAGAAGGTGACTCGGAGGTTCCCATTACGGCTAACCATGTCAAAGCCGTACTTACGGTAATTAATAATTTCAGTTTCATAATTTTAGAAGAGATTAAAATGTGAACATTTCGGAGAGAATAGCATATTCGTGGAAAGTGAACAAACAAATTATGTAAAATGGAATTCTTAATCACTAATCCATAAAAAAACAACTTAATTTAATTACCAATATGCGGAATGGTTGTTTCACAATTATATTTGTCATTAGTATTGCGGAATCATATGGAATTACATAATGTATCCTTCACTTTAGATTTTAGATTTCAAATGTAGGGTTTGTAGTTAATCTTGTTTTCGATATGAGATGATGTAGAACGTTACCGGTAAAATCTTGCTGAAACATGGAATCATTCTGTTATTCCGCAGAATACCAATCATAGGCTTAGTCACACAAGAATATAGATATTTAATTGTTCATGAGAAGTGATTTGATCAGTGTTGTTTGTTATACATATGTGAAGGATATGGTGGTTGGTGGTACGGATACATCGACGAACACAATAGAGTTTGCGATGGCGGAGCTAATAAACAAGCCGGAGTTGATAAAGAGAGCTCAACAAGAGCTAGACCAAGTTGTAGGCAAAGGAAACATTGTTGAAGAATCACACATTACTAGCTTTCCTTACATACTAGCCATTATGAAAGAAACACTTAGACTTCACCCAACCCTCCCTTTGCTAGTCCCTCACCGTCCGGCTGAAACCGCGGTGGTGGGAGGCTACACCATTCCTAAAGACACTAAGATCTTCGTCAATGTTTGGTCTATTCAGAGAGACCCAAACGTTTGGGAGAATCCGTCTGAGTTTCGTCCTGAGAGGTTTCTTGATAATAACAAGTCTTGTGATTTCACCGGGACAGACTATAGCTATTTCCCCTTTGGATCGGGCCGGAGAATTTGCGCTGGTGTAGCACTCGCCGAGAGGATGGTTTTGTACACTCTGGCGACGCTATTGCATTCGTTCGATTGGAAGATTCCGGAAGGGCATGTGTTGGATTTGGAAGAGAAGTTTGGGATTGTCTTGAAGCTCAAGACCCCTCTTGTTGCCTTGCCCGTTCCGAGGTTGTCTAATTCGAATCTGTATCTATAGATGCTAAGGTTATCATATTTGGCAATTCTTATATGTTACCCCAAAAAGATTATTATAGTCATTTAAGTTTTCTAATGAAAATCAAACTTCAGTTTGGGTGAAAGTAGCACAAACTATTGAACTACGATCACTTGCTTTAATATCCTGTTGGATATTAGTTTCGTATCATTCCAATTTTATCACACTGAATTGCATAACTCACATGGTGTGGTTCTCTCTCGTTTCTTTCTATATTAAATTTTGTTGGCCGGTGGATATGATAACGCAAATCATCACACATCAAATTTTTCTATAAAGGTTTAACATTATTAGGTGAGATAAAGATTATAGGATTCAGGGACGGAGCCACTCACATCATAGTATGATAAGATTGTTTATTAAATAAATAGTTCTAGTACATCCAATTCATTTGTTATTCAAACCAGGGTACTAGTACATCCAATTCATTTGCTCAACTTATTCATGGTAAAAGACGGTCACACATGTACATCCTATTACTAATTTAAAACCCATAATAATAAACATTGTTTTGATTTAGAGCACCATGAATCTATAGAAGATCCAAAACTTTTTTCCATGCTTTACTCTTCTCAAGCAGAAACAGATTTAGCTCCACAAACCGGAAGGTCACGTTCGAAGTTTGGAGCGGCTTTGAGAATTGGATTGCGCTCGAAGAAATTTGTGGGTTTCAAATCGAAACTCGATGAAACCGTGGGCATTATTGGAAAATCTTCTTGACATGGAATGTGATGGAAGCCAAGTGTGTACCACACAACTATATCCTTGTTCTCAATATCTCTATCCCTGCATAGTACCAATATTACATCAAATAAAGCAATCAAATTTTAACTATATCATTAAATAGTTAAAGTTTTCAATTAATCACCTGTCGGACCAAACTGCAAGAGTATCATCACCATGGCTTTGGTAAGTGAACAAACCAGCAGCCCATTGCTCGGACTTATTGTACGGAGTGACCCAAATTTGATTATTGGTAAAAGCTGCTCTCTTCTGCGGCGGATCATCATGGTCAAGCAAACTAGCCGCCGTGGCTCTAGGCACGATCTTGTAACCCGCCGGGTTACCCACCCGGGTGGTTTTAGCAGAATTGATGATGTGGAATTCCGATGGGTCGTACAAACTAAGCTTAATCTGACCATCCTTTTCGGTTTTCGCAACGTTCCTAACCGCTTTCATGTAACTCTTCCTCGGTGACTCGCCCGGCTCGGTCTCTTGCCTCTTGAGGTTCACTTTAACGAAGGAATTGTCAGGGCCATCGACGTCGAGGTCAAGGTAGAAAGTGACGTAGTGATCGTGAATTACTCCGATTATATTTTCAGACAGAAGCGTGCCGTGAAGCTCTTCTTCATTACCTTCATTATCTTTCTTCACTTGGTTCTTGTTTTGATATGGTGTCCCTTTAACCATCAGTATTCCACTAAGTCCAACCTATCATAGTCCATACATTTGTTGTGGGTTGTGACAAAAAAATGAATATTCATTATTCTACGGAACTTAAAAGAGATTTTTTTAGTAGTATTTTGGAAAACGATATAAAGTAGAAATGAAAGTACCTTGGTTTTTATAAGCCCATCAGTCTGGAACTCATAATCAATGATGTAATCATAGTTACCTACCGAAGCTACCATTCTTACCACTAACGTCACTTTCGGTCTCACTTCCCTTATCTGCTCAATTTGAAAAAAATCACAACTTATCTTAAAACCATCAATTTTTTTCAATTTACTTACTTTAACCCTAAACTTTTTTTCTATGCAAATTTGAACCTTGAAACAGAGAAGCAAAAAAAGACTAACCGGTAAACCGGTAATGGGGCTTTCCGAGTGACGCCACCCGATATCTCCGGCGTAGCTCTCGAAGATACAAACCATATTCTCTCTCACGTACGGCGTTCCATCGGCCGTCGCGAAAACGCCGTCCATATACGCTGCGTTTCGTGGACAATCATTAAGCGGTACGAGCGGCATGGCTTGTAACCCGAACCCGTATTCACCTGCGTCCATGTAAGTCTTGAAGTACCACGCGTCCGAAGGATCCATGTACGGAACTAAAAGCTCCGACACGAACCCTTGGTACATCACGTCACGTGTCTCTTGTGTATCCGGATCGTGTACTCTGGCTCGTGAGATAACCACACCTGCTCTCGGGTCCGGCTTTAGATGAAACTCCCAATTTGCCCATTTCACTAGATGGTTGTCTTCGATTACGAAGCTTGGACCACGTGGCTGCTCGATCGATATCGGGTTGAGAGGTCGGGTTTTGTCGGTGGTCACGAGGTTCTCGAAGCGGTATTCGGTATTGGTCGAACCGGGTATGGGTATAGTCCGACCCGTATCGACGATCTCGATCACCTGCTTCGTATCTAAATCTATAAGAATAGTTAAACCTTCGATGGGTCGCATGTAGAAATTAGCCGTGCCTTGGCTTATGTAACACTGGCTTTTAATAACCCTTTTATTTTCCTCTTTTTTACCGTACCAGCCACTTGATATCGGGTAGCATATCACATCCGTCAGATTAACTCCACGAGAAACAATCGTACGGTTGACATCCGCGTTTAAAAACGGTGCCAACGTGACTGCGTTCATCTCTTCTAGAGTCATCATCGGGTAACCGGAAACACGTACCGGAGTGTCCTCTATATCGACCCGACCAGAAGAAAGGTCAACGGTCAGCACGTGCGTGTCGGGACCGACACGTGCGATGACGGAAGCTTTCCTCGGAGGAAGTGGGTTTCCTTTTTCCCAGTGTCTAACGAGAGTCTTCTCGGGCTCTTCAAGGACGACGGAGTGAAGCGCGTGTGGTACAGGTAAGGAGAAGAGCGCGTGAGAGGAGAGGATTGACCGGACTTTGTTGATTTCGACCACCGTGAGTGGGTCCAGAGGGTGGTTTGGTGTATCGGACAAGTGGTCATGGGTTTTGGGTTTTGGTTTGGGATCTTTTTTAGAAACGGGTCGTTTTGGTTTGTTGAAAAGGAAGTTTCTTGACGCACAGAGAGGTGAAGAGGAAGAGTCGGTGCAGTCAAGAAGCCCCGTCTTGGACGACGGCGCGTGAGGAAAGTTAGTGGAAGTGAAAGAGATGATGAAACCGGCGGTGACTATGAGAACAATCAAGCGAAAGAAATGATTTGGCTCCATGTATGGTTTTTGTTTTGTTTTGTTTGTGAGTATAGATCATATAGGAGTTATACGTATTATATAGAGAAAAGGAACAGGTGGAGCTTAGTTAAGTATGTTTTACCTCACCATATACTAGACAAATCGTTCATAAAATGAATATCTAGTCTATGAATACTAATAAGCTAGGGAATCTTATCTTTGACGATGGAAGATGAAGACAAAGTAATTCGTCTACTCCTAAAAACTTTCAATACGAGACGTACTGTGACATATGTGTATATGTTATCACTTACTTATTAATTAAGGATCAGTAAAACACAAAAAGAGTATATTCAACCAAACACTTAAAAGTGATTTGGTTTTTAATAAGTTTTTAAATGATTTTATTGATTCTGGATGAATTTTAAAAGGTTATATTCTATAATCTCAGTTAACTCCATAAAATTTGAATATTTATATAGTTAACTAAAAATCTGAAATACCTTAAACTTATTAAAAAATCAATGCTAGAAATATTTTCAATAACAATAAATTTGAAGTTATTTTTAAATATTTTTAGTAGGGATGGGCATTTCGGTTTAATTTCGAGTTCGGTTCGATTTCGGTTTAATTCAGTTCGATTTTGGTTTGGTTGAATTTTCACTTTCGAATTTTCACTCCCACTGATTTATTATGTAACTATTTGATAAAGCTTTATATTAGGAGCAAGATAAGAAGATGAAAAATTATGATGAATAAATTTTATTTTCTTTATGAAACTTAGTCTTTTAGGTGTAACTGTGACTTTTTAGATTTTTATTTTTCAGTTTTGAAAATCGAGAAGTTTTTAAATAATAGGATTAAAAATAATTAATATCATAAATATTATTAATTAAATAAATATATTGAGTTTTCGGTTCGGTTCGGTATCAAACCATTCGGCTTGACCAAAATCCTAACCAAAATATTTTGATATAAACTTTTATTTGGTTTGAGTCAGCTTGGGTTCGGATTGGTTCGGTTCAGTTCGGTTTTTTTGTCCACCTCTAATTTCTAGTTCAGTAATGCTAGATTTTAAGGAATATTTAGAAATTTTATAACCAATAATACCAGATTTATTTTTTCTTTAAAAATATATGATTAAATAATGTAGAATTTGTTGTTTTAACACAAATCATTCTAAATGTTTGATTGAATATATCCAAAAACGTCGAGCTTCTGAATTTGCACAAACAGAGGCTCCACGTTTTTGCTAGGAGTTTGTTTAGTTGCTACAAAACAAATGAATCGTGACATAATGTTATTTTTCGCCGATTTCGTACCAGCTTCAGCAACTAAAGTTTCAAAAACTCTGATTTGACTCATGGTGTTGTTTTGATAAAAGACATTTGGAGTAGAAGTAAAGAAGAAACAAATGGGTGGTGTGCGATGTGTATGGCAAACAAGATTACACGTTGGCTTTTTACTAAAAGGCCTTATACGACAAACCATGGAGGTGGCAAAAATTTGTAAAACGTCCTCCAATATATGGACAAGGAAGTATGCCTTTATCTTAACTTTTGATAACCATGTGATGAAATTAGTTTTATTTATGTTTTATCTCATTGTCCGTTTCTATTGGGTGAAAAACCAAAAGATGAGAAAGCAAATTAAAGTCTATGTGGTCGAGCTAGAAGTTGTGTGGCATTACCCTACTAAATCGTACAGAAAAACAAAAGAGATAAAAAACTGGAGATATTATATGATTACTTTAGTTGGTATCCAAAACTAAAATATAAAATTAAAGTAAATAAAAAAGAAATTTTGAATCAAAATAATTTAAAGTTTTTATTTCTCCGAGAGGACAATATAAATGTTTTATCATGTTCCATGAACACATTAATAAAAAAAAAGTTATATAAAATATCTGATGTAAAAGTAGGCCAACATTTCTATTGGCAAATAGGAAGTTTCAAGTCCATGCACAAGTCTTAATTACTTATTGGGTTGTAATTGCTATTTTATTAGGTTTCGCAATCCACAAACTATTTCAACTGCTGGCCAAAATTTGTTTAAATTCATTTGAGACGTGAGTCAAACTCAAATTGGAGAAGAGTATGGTTGGGTTCCAATACGTTTGCCTATCACTTATCAGTATTGTATAATTATTTTGTAGTTCCATTATTAGATATTTATTCTTTAGAAGATATATTGGATTAGTGATTTGAATTGATTTAGATAAATTCAAATCTTAGGAGGATTTTAAGAAATTTAAAGGTATAAAATGATTTAAACAAATTTTGCATGCCAAATTCTCTCAAATAGGGGTGGGCATTCAGGTTCAGTTCGATTTTTTCGAATTTCGGGTCTTTCGGTTTTTATAGTTAAGATCCATTCGGATATTTTTTCTTTTCGATTCGGGTTCGGTTCGGTTTCATCCGGGTTCGGATCGGTTCCGGATATCTGAATCTCTCAAAATTTATTTAATTTTTTTTTTACAAAAACTCAAATATTTTGTATCTTTTAATTATTTGGTTGAATTTTGCGAAACAAACAAATTATTTTAACAAATAGAACTAAAGATTTTTTGATATTTTGATTATTTTAGTCTAAAATTAACTAATATATTTGATTTATAATTATAATTTTGAATATTTTAATTATTCGAGTTTAAGTATAAATAATATATTTAGGTATATAATTATATTTTTGGTATTTCGGATACCCATTCAGTTCTCGGTTCGGTCCGGATTCGGGTCCGGTTCTTCGGATATAGAAATATAGAACCCATTCAGATTATTATGTCGGTTCCGGTTCGGTTCAATACCCTTAAGTTCGGTTTGGTTCGGGTTGGTTTTTCGGATCCGGTTAAAATGCCCCGCCCTACTCTCAAATATCATCATATAATATAAGGTGGATCTAGAGGAAGCGTTGGTGAAAATCTTGGCTCGATTTTCATTGAGGAGCATTTCAAGATTCAGATCAGTATGCAAAGACTGGAAATCGATAATCAATTCTGACTTCTTCTGATTCCTCCTCCTCCGTGTCGTGGTCAATCATGAACGTAAAGAATAACTCACTGTCTCTAAAAATCGTTTGGACACCATGGATGCGAGAGATGGAGACTTACAAATCCCCTAGGCTCTTTCATGCGTTACAATCCCGAAACCACAGTGAGAAAAGTCTCGGTCTTGAGCTGCACCGATGGATTGGTATTGCTTTACACGGAGACCAGCGAAGGATCACCTATGTAGCATGTCGGAAACCCCTTGTTCCAACAATGGGTTCGTATCCCTCTTCCTCCACATCTCTCCGCTTTTTATGTCGTGAGGTTACAGGACCATATGTATTTTAGCGACACCGGGTTGGTCACAAAGATGTACTGTTGTGGGTTACAAGGTTGTCTGGATCTTGGCGGCATCTAAATCAATGGCATCTAAAGAGCTCACTTTTATGATATATTCCTCGGAAACAGGATTGTGGAAAACCGAAAAGGTGCATTGTATCCATCCCTTGATCTAGTCTAGACTAAAGTATTTGGTTCCATTGAATGGGATTCTTCACTGGCTTGCTGCGGTTAGTAACAGCTTTGGCGAAAACTATGTTGTATCCTATGATTTCTTTAGTGGAGATAATGATAATCTTGAGTGAGCTTTTCCTGGTATACAGCGTGATCAAAGTTTCAAGAGAACAATCTCTACCTATGCATAATTCTAATGTATTGTAACGTTTTCAATAGGCACCGAATAATTATATTGTATTGTATTGGAGGCTGGTCAGTTATACGGATGATGATCCTCATCAGGCATGGCAAATGTCCTGGAAACTCGACACGAGTCGTCTTTGGTCAGGTTTGGTGTCAATTATTTCCCGTGGTGATGCATCCTTTCAACTCCGAGATCATATACTTGTGGAGTTGGGACAAGAACGGTCTTGTCTTGTTAAACTTGAGGACTCACAAGTTTAGTCTTCACAAAGAAGAGTCATCTTCGGAAGATGAGGAGAACAAGTCTTTGGATGGTGGCATCATGACACTTAGTGGTTGTAAAGAGTATATGGACTCCGTCTATGAAGTTTATGTCAATTTGAGCGGTGGTGATCACACTCTCTATTTTTCACAATACGTGCTCCCACGCTGGCTAAACCCGCTCCCTTAGCTTTCTTCTTGAGGGTGTTTCTTTTTCTAAGCTTAACTTTTGTCATTTGCTTCTTCTTCTTTTTTTCAGTTTTTGATTTTTTTTTTATTTTTCTATCATACAAGTTTGTATCGACACAAACCATATTTATTAGGATTACTCCATGGCTATTAATTTATCCACTTTGATAAGGAGATGAATTAGTTAACGTTATGTTCGGTAATGTTCACGGTCTTGACCCAAGTTAAAGAGCAATTCCAGGGACTTCTTCATTACCTTCTTTGTCTTGCTTCACTTGGTTCTTGTTGTCGTACGTTGTTCCTTTCACCTGTTGGATAATTCCGAAACTTGAAGAAAACGAAATCTCTTAAGGAGAAGCTTAAAGAGATAAAGATAAGGATTCAATAGAAAAAAGAAATTTTCTAATGTCATTAGAAAAAGGAAAGAGTAGTTTCTTATTTCTAAAAGGAATAAGGAGTAGCTTAGTTCTATAAATATAGAGCCTATGGAGAGATGTTCCATAAGGCTCAAGAGAGAGATTTAGTTTTGAGAGAGTTTCTAAATCAATAAAGAAGAGTTGTTCTTTATACTTTCTTATTTCCAAAGTTTATACGACTTGAATAATTGGTATCAGAGCTTCAGGTTGGAAGACTCGATCCGAGCCTTAGAAAGAAGACTCGATCAACACGGCAAGAGAAGATTCACTTAACCAAGTATGGGAGATGCGATAGCTCCGCCGCCGAGAAGAAAAGACTTTGGATCCACATTGATCCAATGTCCGATGTTGACATCGACAAACTATACAGTTTGGTCGATGAGGATGAAGATCATACTTCGAGTTCATGAAGTATGGGAGACAATCGATCCGAGATTAACCGATCCAAAGAAGAACTCTCGGCGATCGCGATCTTGTTTCAAGCAATACCCGAGACGTTGATTCAGCAAGTAGGAGATCTGAATACATCAAAGGAGATTTGGGAGGCCATTAAGTCACGACACCTTTGAGCGGATCGTGTAAGAGAAGCGAGATTACAAACCTTGATGTCGGAATTCGATCGACTAAAGATGAATGATGCAGACCCGGTTGATAGCTTTGTGGAAAAGATATCAGAACTTGCATCAAAAGCAGCATCCCTCGGAGAAATCATAGAAGAATCAAAGATGGTGAAGAAGTTTCTTAAAGGTCTTCCTAGAAAAACATTCATTCACATCGTAGCATCCCTTGAGCAAGTCCTAGACCTAAACACAACAGGATTTGCGGACATATTTGGGAGGATAAAGGCATACGAGGAGCGTGTAAATGAAGAAACCCTAGGAGGTGAGCAAAGCAAACTCATGTGGGCAAACAATGAGCAGAATGGTCATGGGAACTATGGAGATTCTCGAGGAAGAGGCCGCGGTGGTAGACGCAGGGGTCGAGGAGGATCTACTAGTCAAACCACAGGAGGAGAAGCAGGAGGACGTGATCAAAGGCAGAAGAAAGACAAAGATCGGTCCAATATAGTATGCTGGAGATGTGACAAGCCGGGTCACTATGTATCATCCTGTCCCGAAAGACCAAAAGAGCATCAAAAATCAAACCTAAATGAAGCTAAGGAAGAAGACGCTCTTTATGTCCATGAGGTTGTGTTCTTGAATGAAGACAAAGTGTTTGCAAGAAACTATGATATCAACAACGACGATACAAGCGTTTGGTACCTAGACAATGGAGCAAGCAATCACATGACAGGGAACAAGGATTACTTCTCAAGCTTAGATGCTAACATCAAATGGAAAGTCAAGTTTGGTGATGGATCGTATATTGATATTATTGGGAAGGATACGATTGTTTTTGTAAACAAGACTAGAGAAAGAAGAGCACTCAAAGACATCTACTACATACCCGACTTGAAGCACAACATAATACGTCTTGGACAAGCAACCGAGAATGGGTGTGGAGTACACATGAAGGGAGATACTTCAACACTAAGAGACCCTCGCAGAAGGTTGCTTATACAAGTCGTAAGATCATCAAACCGACTCTACAAGACACCAATGGAAATTAGCTTTCCTAAGTGTTTTCAGATACAACGTGAAGATCCTACATGGACTTGGCACGCTCGGCTAGGACATGTAAGCTTCGGTGTGATGAATAACATGGTAGAAAGAAGAAACAGAACCGTGATGAAGGTTACAAGAAGGGTAATCATTAGTAGAGACGTAGTCTTTGATGAGAAGAAAGAATGTGATGAGGACATCGACCCAGCCGAGAGTACCGAGCATGTACCAGTGCTCAAGTCGACACCAATGACGCGGTCCAAGACCAGGAAGCTTATAGAAGGATTCAATGCAGCCGTGGAGACCCTTCTGAACACTATGGAACTCGGAGCCGCATTCACAACACCGCCACCATCAACCAACCTCAAAGAAAGCTCCAAAGCACCCGATATAGACATATTGGAGGATTTTGCAAGGTTGAGCCTCAAGGAAGACCAGCCTCGTACAAACCAAGGTACATCTGATTACTTGGCAGGTAATGGAGTCCAAAACAGCAAGAATCTCGTGGAGATCACTTCCCAGCCTCAAGTTACCGCGAAAACAAGTCGTGAAGCCGAGAGAGAGCAAATGGAGCAAGAAGACGTTCTGGAAGCTAACCACGGGAAGACACTTGAAGATTGCTATCATCTCGACTTCACTGGACATCAAGAAGATGGAATCATCAAGAAGCCGGCATGGAACGGACCAGGACCAGACACAACCGCCAAGAAAGCATTCCCGGTCATTGCGCGCCAAAACCAGGTATATTCAATTTATACGATTTGTGCAGGTAAGATGACTTCTCCCAGTGGTTCTTAGCACGTCCAAGAGCCCCAGGATCGAGCCCCAGAGGAAGGCCACGAGCTAAGGCTTAGTTTCGTTTATTTTCTTTTCGTTTAATGAACTTTCCTTTTTGGATGTATTTTGTTTTTGCGTTTTGTTAGCTTTGCTAGGATTTATTTTGTCATTTTATTTATGCTTTCGGCCTTAGGGCTAGCTGACGAGCTGTTTATAAAGCTCCCCTGCAGCGTTGTATCTTTGGTTACTTTTTGATTATCAATAAAAACGACGAACTTTCTTCTAAGACCTAGCCGCTGCCGCCGCTTGTTCTTACTTGCTTGTGTTCTTGCGTGTGTGATTCACCAAGGCCAAGTGCTTGTGCAGTATCAGAGATCTTCCATACCTCTGTGGTGCCCTTCAATCCACCTTCACTTTCCCCTTTAACCATCCAACAAGAGAGAGCGTGAAAGCCAGCTTGTTCGACACCATCTCGGATCAAAGACTTGAGGAATCACGCCTTTGTTCTACCACCGTTCACCCACTGATCTAGAAGAGAGAGCGTGAAAGCCAGCCTCTAGATCCCATCTTCCGCCTGCCTTAAGACTCACACCGAGTCTTATATCATCTGGTATCAGAGCCAAAGGTTCTACCTTTGGTTTTTCTTACCCCTATCCCTTTACGATTCATTGTCGCGGTTTCTGTCTTGCTTTGAATTTTTGTTTTGTTTCACAAAAAGAAAACCCATAAAAATCGTGTTTGCTTGTTTACCTAGGTTGCTTAGTTTCTGTTTAGTTATAAAAGAAAACCCCAAAAGAATAGTCTTAGATTGCTTGCCGATCTGTTTCTTGTTTTCATTAAAACCTAAAAACCAAAAGAATTTCCGTTTGTTTAATTTGCTAGTTTCTTTGTTTCTGTTTTGTCTTGCTGCGTTTAGCATTAATCAGAAAAGCATAAAAAGGTTTCGTTTGAGTTTTGGTGTGTTGGATTAGTTTGTTTAGACAATTGTTGCATCCGCTTGATTGTTTAAGTAGGCTAGTCGTTTCTGTCTTGTTGAGTTTTTGTTTGCCGTGGTGCTTTGATCTGTTTGTTAAGTCTTGCAAGGTTTAGCAATAACAAGGACAGCATGACGGACGGAGAAGGGGTTCCCCAAGATGCTGTGCTACAAATGATGGCAGCACTGAGGGAGGAGCTGAGAAACATGGGCCAGCAAATGGGTACCATGCGACAAGAGTTTGGTGAACGGATTGACCGAATGGAGGCTCCACCACCAAGGAGAGCTCCGATCAGAGGAGAGCCTCTACAACAGAACGGCCAAGAAGAGGGGATGCCGGACTTGGAGGATGATGTCCAGGACCCACTCATTCACCGAAACCAGAGGAGACAAGATCCTCTAAGGAGAAATCCAGCAAGAGAAGTAGATTTCCGTGAACAGAATCATGAGATTAAACTAACCCCTCCTACTTTTGCAGGAAAATCAAATCCAGAAGTATATCTGGATTGGGAGAGACGTCTAGAGCACATCTTTGAGTGCTATGGATACGTGGAGCGCAAGAGAGTGGCTGTAGCTGCAGCAAATCTCACGGAGAATGCACTTGCATGGTGGGACAGAAGCGTAGCCGAGAGGAGAAGGCAACGTTTTGGTCCAGTAGCTAATTGGAGTGACATGAAGTTCCTCCTAAGGCAAAGGTATGTCCCTGAACATTATCATAGAGACTTACAGAAACGTTTTCGTAAGTTATCTCAGGGAACCAGGAGCGTTGATGAATACTTTGAGGAGTTTGAGAAGCTGATGAACTCATTAGAGTTAGAAGAATCTGAGGAGGCCTTGATGGCTCAATTCATTGACGGCTTGCAAGAGAGGATTGCAAGAAAGGTGGAGAGACTCCAATACAGTGGGATGCATGAGCTATTGCATCTTTCTGTGCAAGTGGAGCACCAGATCAAACGCAAGACATCTCTCACCAGCCGCAACAAATCAACTCAACCGTGGGCATCAAATAGTTCTAGACCTCTAGACAAAGGGAAAGCCGTGGAGATTGATTCCAGGTTCAAGGGAAAGAACACCGAGGCTCCTAAGTTCAACCGACCAGAGCAAGGTAAGTTCCCTAGTACTAATCAAAGGACTCGTGACATAACTTGTTTTAAGTGTCAAGGCAGAGGGCACATGGCAAGGGAATGTCCGAACCAGAGAGTGATGATCCTCACGCCTAGTGGAGACTACGAGTCTCAAGATGAGCAAGAGGATGATGCTAGTGATCATAGTGACGACATTCAGTACCCTGACACCGGCGAGATGCTAGTGACCAGACGAGTACTAAGTGTTCTCATCAACCCCGAAGAGAAAGTACAAAGAGAAAACATCTTTCACACAAGATGTACCATCAAGGGAAAGGTATGTAACTTGATTATAGATGGTGGTTCTTGTACTAACGTGGCTAGCAAGTATATGGTGGATAAGCTAGGACTTGAAAAGACTAAGCATCCGAGACCATACAAGCTACGGTGGCTGAACGATCAAACGGAGTTAAAGATCGTGGAGCAAGTTTCTGTGCCATTCAGCGTGGGCAAGTATCAAGACCAAGTTACTTGTGACGTAGTACCAATGCAAGCTGGGCACATTCTGCTGGGAAGGCCGTGGCAATTTGACCGAGCTTCTCACCACCATGGCCGCACCAATCACTACTCATTCACGTTTAAGGACAAGAAGTATAACCTTGCGCCTCTCACTCCATCTGAGGTACATGAGTTACAAGTCCGAATGAGCAAGGAAACCGAGGTAAGTAAGTCTAGTCTATACTTATCTACAAATACAATTCATAAGACCCTATATACAAAGGGCACCGTGCTACTAATGCTATTCAAAGAATGTCTAAGTTCAGGAACCATTGAGTTAGAGCTTCCTGCCGAGGTCATAGCTGTTCTAAACAAGTTCAAGGACGTGTTTCCTGAAGAGATACCATCTGGATTGCCACCAATCCGAGGCATAGAGCACCAAATAGACCTTGTTCCCGGTTCTGCCTTACCCAACAAACCAGCATATAGGATGAATCCGGAGGAAACTAAGGAACTAGAGAAGCAAGTGAGAGATTTGATGGACAAAGGCTATATCCGAGAGAGTCTCAGCCCCTGTGCCGTGCCTGTGCTTCTAGTTCCCAAGAAAGACGGTACATGGAGGATGTGCGTGGACTGCCGAGCTATAAACAACATCACCATCAAATACAGACATCCTATACCGCGTCTAGATGACATGCTGGACGAGCTAAGTGGATCCACTGTCTTCTCAAAGGTCGACTTAAAGAGTGGATACCATCAGGTCCGAATGCGTGAGGGAGATGAGTGGAAAACCGCATTCAAGACCAAACAAGGCTTGTACGAATGGCTTGTCATGCCTTTCGGCCTGACCAATGCCCCAAGTACATTCATGCGCCTTATGAACCAGGTTCTGCGTTCTTATATAAGTAAATTCGTAGTAGTTTATTTTGATGACATACTTATATATAGCAAGAACTTAACTGATCATCTCAAGCATCTCGAACTAGTGCTTAAATCACTTCGCAAGGAAGGCCTTTATGCTAACCTTAAGAAGTGCACCTTCTGTACTAATCAGCTTGTGTTCTTAGGCTTTGTAGTGAGTGAACAGGGACTACAAGTAGATGAGGAGAAGATCAAAGCGATCAGAGAATGGCCTACACCGACTACAATCGGCCATGTAAGAAGCTTTCACGGCCTAGCAAGTTTCTATAGGCGATTTGTGAAGGACTTCAGCACAGTAGCTGCACCACTCACGGCTGTTATCAAGAAGAATACACCATTCTCATGGGGATCAGCTCAAGAAACAGCTTTCAATACGCTAAAAGAGAGGCTCACGCAAGCCCCGGTTCTAGCCTTACCAGACTTTGATGAGATGTTCGAAGTGGAGTGTGATGCATCTGGTCTAGGGATTGGAGCTGTGCTACATCAGAGGAAGAGGCCAGTAGCGTTCTTTAGTGAAAAGCTCAGTGGGGCTACACTAAACTACCCTACGTATGATAAAGAACTCTATGCCTTGGTTCGGGCATTAGAGACTTGGCAGCATTACTTGCTGTCCAAGGAGTTCATTATCCATACTGATCACGAGACCCTTAAGCATTTGAGAGGACAGACTTCACTCAAGAGGAGGCATGCTAAGTGGTTAGAGTTTATAGAGACGTTCCCGTATGTAATCAAGTACAAGAAAGGGAAAGAAAACGTGGTAGCCGATGCACTTTCAAGGAGACACGCACTGATCACTACCATGGAAGCAAAGGTGCTGGGCTTTGAGCATTTAAAGGAGCTGTATAAAGATGATCCAGAGTTAGGAGAAGCTTATCAATCCTGCGGTAAAGGAGCTTTCAGCTCATTCTACTTACACGATGGGTTTCTCTTCAAGGACAAACGCTTGTGCATCCCTCAGAGTTCAATGAGAGATTTAATACTCAAGGAAGCACACGGTGGAGGTCTAATGGGTCACTTCGGCGTGGACAAGACATTGGCAGTGGTATTTGATCATTTCTATTGGCCGCATCTAAAGAAAGATGTAGAGAGGCACTGCGCCAGATGTGTTACTTGTCATAAGGCCAAATCCAGGTTACATCCTCATGGACTTTACTTACCTTTACCTATTCCTAACGCACCATGGGTGGATATTTCTATGGATTTCGTGCTAGGTTTGCCTAAGATCAGACACAAGGATTCTATCTTTGTTGTTGTGGATCGGTTTTCAAAGATGGCACACTTTATACCGTGTGACAAAACCAATGATGCTACGCAAACGGCCGATCTGTTCTTTAAAGAAGTGGTACGCTTGCATGGAATACCGAGGACCATTGTCTCTGACCGAGACACGAAGTTCCTAAGCCACTTTTGGAGAACCTTGTGGAGAAAGCTTGGTACTAAGCTTCTATTCTCTACAACTTGTCATCCACAAACGGATGGACAAACTGAAGTGGTAAACCGTACACTCTCTGCCTTACTTAGAGTTACACTTGGTAGAAATTTAAAAACTTGGTTAGATTGTTTGCCATTCATTGAATTCGCTTATAATCATGCCACTCATTCTGCTACTAAGATGTCTCCATTTGAAATAGTTTATGGTTTTAATCCACTAACCCCTCTTGATCTCTCGCCAATCCCACAAGTTGAGCAAGTTAATTTAGATGGCCTCAGGAAAGGAGAGTTTGTTAAGAAACTACTTGAGAAGGCCAGGGAGAACATTCTAAAGAAGACCGAGGGATACAAGAAGCAAGCTGATAAGGGATGCAAGGCTTTGCCATTCGAACCAGGAAAATGGGTCTGGCTACATATGAGACCAGAGAGGTTTCCACGCCAAAGGAGTTCCAAGCTTGCACCGAGAGGAGACGGTCCATTCAAAGTGCTAGAGAAGATCAATGAAAATGCATACCGCTTGGAGCTGCCAGGTGAGTTAAACATTTCCCATAGCTTTAATGTCACTGATCTCTCCCCGTATGATGCAGACGAATCAGTTTTGAGGACAAAACCTTCGGAAGAGGGAGGGAATGATGAGGACATCGACCCAGCCGAGAGTACCGAGCATGTACCAGTGCTCAAGTCGACACCAATGACGCGGTCCAAGACCAGGAGGCTTATAGAAGGGTTCAATGCAGCCGTGGAGACCCTTCTGAACACTATGGAACTCGGAGCCGCATTCACAACACCGCCACCATCAACCAACCTCAAAGAAAGCTCCAAAGCACCCGATATAGACATATTGGAGGATTTTGCAAGGTTGAGCCTCAAGGAAGACCAGCCTCGTACAAACCAAGGTACTTCTGATTACTTGGCAGGTAATGGAGTCCAAAACAGCAAGAATCTCGTGGAGATCACTTCCCAGCCTCAAGTTACCGCGAAAACAAGTCGTGAAGCCGAGAGAGAGCAAATGGAGCAAGAAGACGTTCTGGAAGCTAACCACGGAAAGACACTTGAAGATTGCTATCATCTCGACTTCACTGGACATCAAGAAGATGGAATCATCAAGAAGCCGGCATGGAACGGACCAGGACCAGACACAACTGCCAAGAAAGCATTTCCGGTCATTGCGCGCCAAAACAAGGTATACTCAGTTTATACAATTTGTGCAACTAATCTGACTTGTCCCAGCGGTTTTTAGCACGCCCAAGAGACCAGGGTTCGAGCCCCAGAAGAAGGCCATGCAGAATAGGCTTAGTTTTTATTTTCTTTTAGTTTAAGTGAACTTTCTATTTTCATGTAATTTTGCCTTTTGCGTTTTGTTTCTTTTTGCCTTTTCTTTGTTGTCGTTTTGTTTTATGATTTCGGCCTTAGGGCTAGCTGACGAGCTGTTTATAAATCTCCCCTGCAGCATTGTATTTTTGGTTACCCTACATTATCAATAAAATAACGCAGTTCTCCCCTTTGCTCAAGCCGCCGCTTGTCTTAGACTTTGCTTGTGTTATTGCGTGTGTGATTCACCAAGACCAAGTATTCGTGCAGTATCAGAGGTCTCCCATCCCTCTGTGGTGCCATTCGATCCACCATCACTTCCCCTCACATCGTCCAACAAGAGAGAGCGTGAAAGTCAGCTTGTTTGACACCGTTCGGCTCAAAGACTTGTGGATTCAAGCCTTTGTTCTACCATCGCCCTCCCCTGATCTAGAAGAAAGAGCGTGAAAGACAGCCTCTAGATCTCATCTTCCGCCTACCTTAAGACTCACCATCGAGTCTTACATCAGCATGGGACTGGACGTCTACAACGAGAGAAGCCGATGGAGAACCAGAAAGTTACTATGAAGCTTCAAGCTCAAAAGAATGGATTGACGCGATGGAAAGTGAGCTAGACTCTATCATAAGAAACAAGACTTGGGAGCATGTAGGCACAGAACAGAAGGCGGACATCCTCACTAAACCGTTAGCAAGGATCAAGTTCAAAGAAATGAGGAGTCTTATTGGAGTGCAACCAATCGAGCTTCTCAAAGTTCAAGTTGGAATTAAGGGGGAAAATGTTGGATAATTCCGGAACTTGAAGAAAAGGAAATCTCTTAAGGAGAAGCTTAAAGAGATAAAGATAAGGATTTAATAGAAAAAAGAAATTTTCTATTGTCATTAGAAAAAAGAAAGAGTAGTTTCTTATTTCTAAAAGGAATACAGAGTAGCTTAGTTCTATAAATATAGAGCCTATGGAAAGATGTTCCATAAGACTCAAGAGAGAGATTTAGTTTTGAGAGAATTTCTAAATCAATAAAAAAGAGTTGTTCTTTATACTTTCTTGTTTCTAAAGTTTATACGACTTGATCACCATCAAGATATAGGTTGGATGTCCATTCATTTGACATTGATTTCATTCCAAAAAAGCATGACATGTTTTTAAGATACACTCAATCTCTATATCTCTCTCTATCTTTTGCATATCTCCCTCTCAACTCATTTTTTTTTTTTATTACCAAGAGGTTCTGGACCAAAACACATAATCTCTCTCAACTCATTAACTCGATAGATTAAACCATGCATCCCATTTTTACCCGATTCAAAAGCTAACATTCATTATCTTCCTCATGTTTCTCGTTTTTCTACCCAGTCTAGGTGTCTCTTCTCTAGCTTGAGCATAAGAGAGCTTTTTGGTAAGATTTCACCCATTCGTCCTCTCAATATAGGTCGGATGTCCATTCATTTGGGAGGAGTTCACACTTGAACCGCTCTCTCACACAAACACTACCAAAAACCGTAAATTTCTTTTTTTCATTAATCAAAAGTACTCTATGCTCTTGATTTCTCTAAAACGCTAAGCCCAAACACTAGGGAAGCTTCTATCTTCTATATTTCATTTGCAATTTGTGTATATCCGATTTTCTTTTCAGAATATTTTCAGATATTTTTCTTTAATTAAGTGAATCAGTAGATATTGCTTCATCTCCACAATATGATATTTGTGAGCCACTCAGATCATGCCATGTCACGACTTGAAATATGTTTTCTCCTGCACCTATTGTATTCCCATTTTTAATTTAGGGGTGGGCGAAAAACCGAACCGGAGCGAACCAATCCAAATCAACCAAACCCAAACCAATCCAAATCAAACCAAAGTCTATACCAAAACATTTTGGTTAAGATTTTTATCAATCCGAATGGTTCGGTTATAAACCGAACCGAACCGAAGATCCAATGTTTATTTAATTAATAATATTCATGAAAAGTTTTTGAAGATTCAAATTAACCGAACTGAAGCGAAACCAAACCGAATCCGAAATTAAACCGAAATGCCCACCCCTAATTTTAATTTTTCCAATCTTTTGATGCTTTCAGAAAACTGGATATATGTCAAAAAAAACGTGACTCACTGATACCATAAACTTTTACTAGCTACTTTTATTCTTAGTTATTCACATATTGAAACTATATATAACCAAACTTTTACTAATACTATCCAAGTAACAACAAAACCTACCAAAAACCTACCAAAAACCTACCAAATGGATGGTGGCCTATTAATAGTACAAATGGTTGGTTTTTTTGTGAACTGAAAAATGTTAAAATCTCATCGATTTGTTCGTAGATATGCATGTGCATGTAGATTGTAGATCAGTGTTGTGAAATCACGAAAAAGGAAAAGAATAAATTTTTAAATTTTAAAAATAAAAACGAATTGAGGAAAAAATATTTGTCTAAAATTCTTTGTATATTAATATGTGAATAAATGTTTACAAACACCTAAATTTTATATTTATAATATTCCAAAAACCCGATTTATATAGAACTAAAAAATTGTACAATTTTATTAAATTTTTATGGCTTTCAGTTCAGTATATGAAAGTGGGAATACATTCTTAGATTTAAGTCACACTGGCATAATTTTGAGGAAGGGCCCGTTAGGACCACATTGTTTCAGTGATAACGAACCTATATAAACTCTTCTTGATCAATATTTTTGTGATACTGCTGTATTTGGAATGAATATAACGACCGACAAGCTAATTTGAACCTATACTATTCAGAAGTTTAACATCAAACTGCTATTTTTTACTTTTACGTCTGACGTTAAATTTTCCAAAGCTTGATAAATTTTGATTTTGACTATATGACATCATTTATTGCTTTGCAACTGAATCTTGGGAAATGAATAATGAGAAATCTGGTTAAGTTGGTAGATTCTTTTTTAGGTTTCATGTGAATTTGAACTGTTGTTAGAGACATAATTAATTCTCTTTAACTTAGCTTTAAAAACAAGTTTTGTTCTTTTTATTTTATTTTATTATACTCCTTATGTTTTAAGTATGCATCGCAGTATTTCATTGTTTATAATTCTATGTTCTAATTAAATTTAGTGCTGACCGGAGTAATTACAAATTAATGGATAATGGATTAGATAGATATGGCGTGATCAATGTTTCTGCAGTAAATGAAATTTTTTTCTTTTCTGTGTAAACCTTAATTTCATTATCTTAAACTTCTAGAATACAACAAAAGAGATAATTATATATATTTTTTTAGAATCATACATTTTCTTTTTAAATTATTAAACTATATATATATATATATATGAGTTTTTTAGACTATTTAGACATATATCGCAATCTGGTAAATGATGTCATGCTTATATTAAACACTTATAAAAATTTATAAATCTTATAAAATGAATGGCCATAAAACTTTTATTTTAATACTACTAAAAACATACATTTTCGTCCAGTGTTGAAAAATACTACAGTTAGGTGAGATACAACAATCATGAACAAAAACAAAGCAATATTTAATTTATTACAAGATTACTTCCGTCAATAAAATACCAGTTTAGTATGAAATCGCTATAGTATCTTCTTTCTTTATTCGGTAATATACAAAATCATCAAAATTTAGATGATTGCTTGTTTGCATAGTCTAGTTATCTACAAAATAAACGATGATCTAGCTTGTTTATGGTAAACCAAACCACTAAGAAAATATAAATATTTAAATCTACAACTCCAATTTTTTTATAAAAGACATTGTCTCTACAATATCAATCTGATTTGCATATAAAATGTAAATATTTGATCATATACAGAATGTTCAAAACTCTACGGGTAAAACTAAATGTCATATGATCGTTAAAAGCCGAAAAATACAGATGTAGCGAAAGTATTGTACATATAAATTGAATAATAATATAGCGTATAAATATAAATAAACAAATGTACATGCATGATCGTTATAGAATGCGATACGAATACAAATGTCAATAATCTTAAAGCACATTTTACCTTGAAAAGCAATCTAAGTACATGGAATCTGACAGCTAAATTATTAGCATGACTTGAAGATTGAGCAAAATTTATATAGGAGTACCTTTTTTTGGTTTAGTCACAATCAATTTAATCAATTTAATCAATTTGAACATATTAATTACAAGTAAAAGATCGTCTCTTTCTTCTTTCCCGGAAAATCCTCATTTTGACTTGCTCTCTAGAAACCAACAACCCCTTTAATCGCCATTTTCTCCGATTTCTTGATTCTCCGGCGAAATGTCTCTCCTTGACGATCTTCCTTCCACTCCCGGGAAGCACAAGACCGATAAAGTTCCTCCGTACGGGATTCTTCACTACCACCGTTACCTCCGCCTCTCGAAACTCACGCTCTGGGCTTCGATCTTCCTCGCTCTGTTCCTCTTCTACATCGTCTTATCCCCTCCGCCGTCTCCTTCTCGCCGGAATCTCAACGATTCGTCCGTTTCCGCCGTTAAATACGGCGGCTCTCACTGGGAGAATCAGGTCCGTAAATCGGCTCGTCCTAGGTCTCGCGGCGGGTTAACTGTTCTAGTCACTGGAGCCGCTGGATTCTTCGGCACTCACGTCTCGATCGCGCTGCGGAGACGCGGCGATGGGGTTCTGGGTCTCGACAATTTCAATCGGTACTACGATCCGAAGCTGAAACGAGCGAGGCAAGGGCTTTTGGAGAGATCAGGGGTCTTCGTCGTCGAGGGCGACATAAACGACGCCGTTCTGCTCAGGAAGCTCTTCGACGTCGTCCTCTTCACGCACGTGATGCATCTCGCCGCTCAAGCCGGCGTTCGTTACGCGATGCAAAACCCAGGGTCGTATGTGAACAGCAACATCGCCGGGTTCGTGAATCTGTTGGAAGTCTCGAAATCGGCGAATCCGCAGCCTGCGATTGTCTGGGCTTCGTCTAGCTCCGTTTACGGCCTCAATTCGAAAGTACCCTTCTCGGAGAAAGACCGTACGGATCATCCGGCGAGCTTATACGCAGCGACGAAGAAAGCAGGCGAAGGGATCGCGCACACTTACAACCATATCTACGGTTTATCGCTAACGGGTCTGAGGTTTTTCACTGTCTATGGACCTTGGGGTAGACCAGACATGGCGTATTTCTTCTTCACTAAAGATATCCTCAAAGGGAAGACGATCACGGTGTTTGAGTCTCCTGATAAAGGTAGTGTCGCTAGGGATTTCACTTACATTGATGATATCGTGAAAGGTTGTTTAGGTGCGTTGGATACTGCTGAGAAGAGTACTGGTAGTGGTGGGAAGAAGAAAGGCCCTGCGATGTTTAGGATATACAATCTGGGGAATACTTCGCCTGTTCCTGTGACTAAGCTCGTGACGATACTAGAGAAGCTTCTGAAGATGAAGGCTAAGAAAAAGATCATGCCTTTGCCGAGGAACGGGGATGTCGAGTTCACTCACGCGAATATCACGTTGGCGCAAGCGGAGATCGGTTATAAACCGGAGGTCGATCTTGAGACGGGTTTGAAGAAGTTTGTGAAATGGTACATGGGTTTTTACACAGGCTCGAAGAAGAAGAGTTCTTGGTGAGCTTTCTCTTTTGGTTCTAGTCATCATGGTCTCTGTTTCCCCTCTTGAGCTCGGAGTTTTACTCTTATCTACTACTCAGCTTTGAAGGCTTAAATGCTGAGCACTTGCATCGTGAGGAAAAATGGACCAACACTTGGTTTATCTCAACATAAGGCTATTTTACATATCTGCATTGTTTCTGTGTTGCTAGATTTTTTTCTTCATTTATTTGTTAGTAGATTTTGAGCAATGTACAGCTTCAGGACTTGGTGTTTTCAATCGTGGAAACTCAATTGTCTCTTTTGGATCCTTGTCGGAAGAATAAATTAGCTTGGACTTTGATGCATATACTATTTTGTTTACCTTGTTTCTTGTGAATCCAAAACCGATCTTTATAATGTACGTTGTTCTTTATTCTCACTAAATTTTACATAGCTCTAAAGACTTGATTAGCCATATGAAGGTTTCGAAGAACAAATCAAATTACTGCAGAATCTCAGAGAACAAAGAAACAATGAATGAAGAAGCCTTACTCTACTACATCAAAATTTTCATTCCTCAATCCATCTCTTTCGGTCAATCCAAAAATATGCCAATAGATTCAAAAGATTGTTCACTAGCTTCGAGTTTATAAGACTCTGCATCATGTGATCAATCTTCCTCTGTTCAATCAATCCCAGCAATGCTATGATGTTATCGAGAAGGTCATGAAGATCCAACACAATCTCCATTATCTATCTCCCACCAATCACCACCATCACCAATCTCCACAGGTTCCAACTTTGTTCCATTCTCAATCTCATCATCATTACCACCATCAAACTCGTAATCCCAACAATACTATGATGTTATTGACAAGGTCCTGAAGATCCAACACAATCTCCATTATCTATCTCCAACCAATCACCGACCATCTCGAATTTCCACAGGTACCACCTTTGTACCATTCTCAATCTCATCATCATTACCACCATCAAACTCATAATCCCTCCCGACAATACTATGATGTTATTGACAAGATCTTGAAGATCCAACACCATCTTCATTACCTATCTCCCACCAATCACCACCATCTCCAGTCTCCACCTCTGTTACATTCTCAATCTCATCATCATCAGAACCAAACTCGTAATCCCAGACGCCGCAAGAACCTCTCTCTTTCTCTAAAACAGGATCATAAGTCCACTCCAACTTCTTCAACACATCTCTATCCTTCCACTTCCCCACAACCTTCTCAACTTCCTTCTTCGCCTTCCCCATCACAACCTCCTTCCACGAATACGCAACATCAGCCACTCTCTTCAACGCCCCTTCGTTCAAATCCCCAATCACAACGGTCCTCAAACACCTCTCCTTCGCTTCCCACAGAATCTCTGCAAAGCCAGAATCATCAGACACAAGAACCACACATTCGACTTGTCTCTTGTCCATCACTTCCACCATATGTTCCTTCAACGCTCTGTCTGCAGCTTCTGGCTTATCACTCACCATCTTCACCCAAAACCCAGCTCGTTTCAGCTCTTCTGCTAAACCATAACCTTCTTTAGGAGTCATAATGTTCCTCGCCGCTCGTTTATACTTCTCCATCTTCATCGAGTACTTAGCCACAAGCCTCACCCTTTGGTGTCCTTTCGCGGATTCGATCTGCCTCATACGTTTCAGATTCTCCGACTCGTGAATCTGACGGAAATGGTTGATTAGCTTCTCGTTCGTGTAGAATCTCCGGTCGCAAACGCCGCAGAAGTAAGGCTCCGGAGGTTTAACTAAACCCTTGTTCTCCAATTGGTTAAGCAATTTCCTCTCTTTCCTCTGTTCTCGAACTTCTACGGGAACGTAGCTGAAGGCGTGACGGTTCGCGTAAGCCACCATCAGCTTCACGAAGCCGAAAGACGACGCGGCGGTCCTGAGCTTGACGGCGGCGTCGTAAGGCGGGAAAGAGGCGGGTGGTTTGTTGTCTAGATCCCAGAAAACCGCCACTCGGATTGTGGGTTTAGGGTTTATCGAGCTAAAACCTTTGATTAAATCGAGAGACGTGATTAGGGTTTTTGGTCTCCGAATTCTCTGGACGAATCTCGAAAACATCGCCGGAATCTTCAAATCGACGGGGAGAGACTTCGAAATCCAGGTTTACATACCAAACCCGTACCCGACCCGAATCCAATTTATACAATTCGGTTGATAACTTCAGACTATAGTTTGGGAGGGGACTTGAACTAAGAAGACGAAAGAAGTTTGAATTAAAAATAATAATAGTGACAATAACCCTAAATATTGTTAATTTTACAGTTTCTTCCTAAACTTTAATAGGGAACAAAGTCATCCAAGACTCGGATCAATCAATTAATTGAAAAATCACATTTTTTCGCTCTTTGCTCGTAAGAAATTGTATGCAATGATCTTACGATTCTCAATCAAATTTTAACGGCATTACTTTGAAAACAACCATCTTACGATTTTTAATCAAATTTATCGGCATTACTTTGAAAACAACCACCATGGTTAGATAAATTCGAAAAAAATACAAGGAGGAGGTAGCGAATAAAAGTTTTTAAAAGAGTAGAATGTACAAGTATTATTAGCAGAAAGCACAATGGTTTAATCCAAAACCCAACCAAAGTTTTTCTTCCAGAAGAGTAATAATGACTTGAAACATACAAATAAGCAAATAACTCTTGCTTTGTCTGTCAAACTTACACAAAAGTACAAGAGAAACCAAAACAGATCAAGAAATCCCAAAAAGTAAAAAAACAAAAAATTAATAAACAAAGATTTAACAGCAAATTAATAATATATAATAAAGAACACTAAACCGATTGTCTGGAGATGAAACCACCGTGAACCAAAACCAATGTACAGTAACACAACGTAAAAAGCACACAGGACTGATAAACTTCACCAGTGATGATCAGTTGCACTAACATGAGGTTGTCCATTGATGAACTCTGCAACTGAACAGTGTCCGTGGGTAGAGGCGGATCGTTGGAGCTTCCCGAACTTTCTGGAAGCGTCGGTGATTGATCTGAAGATGAGCTTCCAGAGCCGCCTTGAGGCATATTGTTGCTGCTACGGTCTTTTTTCTCCTCATCAGCCTTCTTCTTGCTCTGGCTACTACTGTCTGTGCCATCTGCGCCATCTTCCGAAATGGTTTTAACCACTTCAGGCCGTGGTTCTACTCCTACCCGCCTTAGGTGCAGCTACACACATAGAGTGAGATTCATCATATAGATACAATGCTTTTATGCAACAAAATAATGTTCCTATACCAAGCCATTTCTTTCGAATAAGTAATTGAGGTTTTAGATGCTGAGTATGTATATACCTGTAGATGCAAATTGACTTCATCAGGCCGTGATAGGAATGGAAAATCTCCTCCGGTTTTTAAGTAAGCTCTCCTTGCTTCGGGATACCTCTCGGTAAGTTCATCCTTAAAAGGTTGTGGAATTGCGCAGTAATCATTCGTCTGATTTAGACGACGAAAAACAGCAACGTTAGCCGATAAAAAACTGACTTGCATTTAAGATTAGGGTTAGGCAAAACCTACATCCATTATAGTGATGAAGGAATCAGAGAGTAGTAGAGATCCCACGGAAGCAGTATCCACTGTTAGAGTTAACCGGGAAGCCAAATCATCTTTTGACAATGTCTCAACCTATATCAGAGCAAACCAAAGGGGAACCGGGATGGTAAGTTCATCTACAAAGCCCTTTTTCACATGTTATTTAGATCTGCTCAAGAAAATAATCGAGGGAATCACCTGAGAAACAGAAAAGTCGACAGAGTCAGCAATAAAGGGTTCGTGAGGTCCATCACGTATTCCTGTTAAGACGTATCGTTTCAGCAAAAAAGAAGGAGTCCAACTAACACTGCACAGTGCATCCCAAAAAGTGTATAGAGTCAGTACAAATCCTTAGGTACAAGCAAGAACATTAAAAAAGGAACAATTCTACAAGAGAGACATACAAAGGAGCCCATGGCATTGCAGCAGCAAAAGTGCGAGTATCCAAATATGTATTTGACAGAACCAATGATTTAACCCGTCTTGGACGGTGATGAGCAAAGAGTTGTGCTAAGAAGCCTCCAAGGGAGGTACCATAGAGATGCACCTATTAACAACGGTCAAGAACAAATCACTTGCAATGCTATATCTTTCCACAGCAGTAAAAAAGAAATTAAAGAGATAGATGAATATTTGTAACTTCAAGAGGTCTTACGTGATGAACATCAATGGTATCCAAGAATTTCTCAAATGCTTGAATCCACTCATGATAATTCCAAACCCGTGGAATGTCAACTGAAATTACTCGATAACCCTGGAAATGCAGATTCCAAGGACACGGCAACACATAAGCATTTTAGTTACCATAGCCTAACAAGTGTTTAAAAAGATTGTTTGCAGATAAACGTTCAAAGACTACGTTATTGACATACCTTCATAGAGAGTGACATAATCTGTTTGTAGTAAACATCTGCAGTTCCTGCGATTCCAGGAATACAAATGAGCGGAGGAACAGTCTTTGGACCATAGTCATAATAACGCCATTGCTTTGTCCCAATCTGCGGTTAAGATGCATAGATTCTTGAAATAAGAGCAATAGATTGTACAGAGCTCAACGAATTACAGTTTCCCAACTAGAACCAACCAAAAATTCCATCGATCAAAATCAACAAGAATCTCAAAACCTTCCCTTACTTAACACAACGAGAATGATTAATAGAATCTAACAATCTAAGATGCAACCATAACCAAGAAAACTCAACAATACACTATGAGAGTCCCAAGCTACTCATAGATCGAGTCAAAGGCAACCCCAGAGAAGCTATCACTAAACTTAAAACTAACAAGTTCTTTCTTGCTCGTAGACCAAAAATATGAATACTTACAAATTTGTCTTGTTATAAATCAACTCAAGTAAAACCAGAAACTACAACCAAATGCGTTCATAACCCTAAGAAACTGGTTCATTCAAATGCATTCTAAAGTATTTTAACCCAAGTCATGTGAAATTCAGCTGCATAACCCATCTATGATAAAGAGAAACGATTGAACTACTCACATAATCGAAAATTAGCGTCAAACAATTAAAACCCATACGAAATTAATCGACAATTAACATATTTTTTCGAACCTCCAGAGCTCGGTATTAGACCTAATTGAATAGCGGAAACGAATGCAGAATTCGAGAAAGGTCAAAGAGAGAGAAGAAGATGAAGAAGAAGAAGAAGAAGAAGAAACTTACGGGAATCTTGTGAAGAGGAACCTGAGATTTGAAGTAGACGTAATCTCCGGGCGCCGAGGAGACGCCTTTCATGGCCGATCGGAGATTTTCAACATCCGAGACTCGAATCGATCAAATCAATCCAAATAATTGATATATTTATTTTAATTTTTTAATTTTTCTCGCTCTTTGCTCTCCCGAACAACTGCGCAATTTTTTTTTATCTTTTTCTTTTTCCTCTAATTTAACGGCGATATAACAGAGTTTCCGATATAAAGTTAGGAACCGCCCGTCAACGTTCATGCCGTGACTGTACTGGTCATCATGACTCATCAATTTCACTGAACGACGGTTTCGGTTATTCGTAAGGATATTTCTCTCAAAATAAAAATAATAAAAATATCGCAGAATATTTTAAAATTTTCGTTTGATTTTTATTTATCCGATCCATTTACGATTTTTAGACCAGTAGCCAGTAGAATTGAACTAATATTCAAACTTATCTACAAATCAAACTTAATTTGCCTGATCACGTGGATTTAATTTGAGTTAGTGTATAAACAGAGAGAAAGAAATAGAAAATCAAAACTCAATTTGATTGCCTAGTAAACAAATTTCATAGCATTATTGACTCTCTCTTTTTTTTTTTTTTTTTTTTTTTTTAACATCTTCTTTATTGATATTAACTTGAGATACAATAATAGTCACGATGTAATGCGTCTGTGATTACAGCAGGAATAAAAGAATAGGAAAGAAATTGAACATCATTTGAAATTCTAGAAATGGAAGTTGCTCTTGCAGGAACATAAGAGCCGTCATAGTTGCATTTTTGTCCAAGTGAAATCCGGTCTACGCCAGGGTAAGTGTTGGAAGATGCACATAGCTAACTAGTAGCCACAGACTTGACTGTGTAAATGCCATCTTTTGTTATAATGCCATCCCAACATCTCATATGTTTCGTGTGAGCAGAGTTTCAGAGAGAGAATTTGTTCTGCATCTTCAGCGACAACTTGATCTCTACTCTAACCTTCTCTATATTCCAACTAGAAAGGAGTATCATTGAACCAATCTCGTACTGTAGTTGTTGTATCTATTTCTCCTCTTGGGATTGGGGCTCGTGGAGGATGAAGTGGTAACCGTGGGATCAGACCAAGCTTTAATCAAACGACCATCGCCAACAACAAACCGAAGCCCCTTTTTGAGTAGATCTCGAACTTGCCTTTTGGTTGCAGGATTCACGTTGCCGCCAAACGTGATGGCTGATTTACGAATATTTACTGCTTCTCCTGACGATTCTTCATGTTCGGATAAGATGGTTTTGATTTTGCGAGCTGAACTGGCGTGGCGTTAGCAAGTGTGACTCATCTGCGAACAACAGGTGACTCACTCTGCTGGGCTTCTAGTGGTGAACTTTATTCACTTTAATTTCTTCTCTGACATCTCTCTATTCATCAAATGTGAAGAACCTCTGCACAAAGAATGAAAAGATATGGCGACAGAGGGCAAACCTGTCGAATTCCTCTTGATGGCGTTATAAAACCTTGTGAATGGCCCATTCACCAGCACTGAAAATGTAACATAACTGATAATCACATCCTTGCAATAGAGTTACAAATGAAAACTCTGACGATCTTGACAACAGTTCTGATATCACTGCTGTCAAGATCTTCGGGGTTTTCATTGGTATCAAGCTCTATTGCAAGGATGTGATTATCAGTTCATAAAGAGATCTTATGTGACACGAACATCAATGGTGTCCAAGGATTTAACAGATGCTTGAATCCACTCATGATAATTCCAAACCCGTGGAATGTTTGGAATTAGTACCAATGACAACACTGTGTCTTCTAGATATAAGACCATTTATTCTCTGAGCAAATGACATTCCAAAAAACCAAATATATAAAAAAAAAATGGAAATCCTTCATTCTGATTCTTGTAATAAGAGAAATAGATGTACACAGCTTAACAAATTATGACTTTCCCCGACTAAAACCAACCAAAATTCGATAGAACGAAACATTTGTAGAGCCATTCGATCAAAATTAATCAGAATCTCAAAACCTTCCCTAAACACAATGAGAATGATTAACAGATCCAAGAATTTAAGATGCATAACCAAAGAAATCTCAACAATACACTATGCATTCATAACCCTAAGAAGCTGGTTCAATCAAATGCTTACATTCTAAGTACTTAAACCCAGATCATGTGAAATTCAGCTGCAAAAACCCATCAACGACAAAAAGAAAACGATTGAACCACTCACATAAATAATTCTCCTAAGATTAGCGTCAAACGATTAAAACCCATACGAAATTAATCGACAATTAACATATTTTTGGGAACCTACATAGCTCGATATTAGACCTAATTTAATAGCGGAAACGAAAGCAGAATCTAATAAGCCTGTGACCTATCAAACAAGCCAGTGACATGTTGGTTGGTAGAGAGAAGAGGGGAAGAGAAGAGATTTTGATAAACTTGTTTGATCAATTCGACAAGTGTTTACAGAGGAAAGCTAGAGCTAAATAAGAAGAAAACAGTAAAGATAATGGGCTTAAACAATAAACTAATGAGCGAGCCCAATGAGGCCCAATTACAGATACAGATCATATCTGATCCATTTAACATTATTTAGACCAGTAGTCGTCAGTAGAATTGCTGCTACTCGAACTAAAATTCAAACTTATCTACAAAACGAACTCAATTTGACTGATCACGTGGTTACTTCCCGGGATTTGAGTTAGACAATCAAACAATTCGGTAAATGCCGCCAACCCCAGAAAAAAAAAAATGGTAACTAAGGGTTTGATTGGTTCTCCCGCTAGCATCCGCAAACGCAGCTTTTGCGGGTGGTAGCAGTTGTTGGCGTTTGACAACAATCACACAAAACGTTTTTTATCGCTTCGAACTGCTTTGTGTCGCTCAAAATCAAAAGCTCCTTGCAGCTAGCGTTTGCGGTTGCGGGCGATTGCGGATGGATAATAAAAAAAATACAAAATTAAAAAAAATACAAAATTTATTTAAAATTCAGATATATATATATAAGAAACTTTTAAAAAATAAGATTTGAATATTATAATTACAAATAAATAAATAAATTTGATATTTTTTAACTAATATTCATTAACAATCTTTCATAATTTTATATGTATAAGATCTATAAACTCTAATTATTTTGATAAAATTTCTCCTCACCACTAATGTATATATAACAACTAAAATTCTTTTCATCTAACATCTCCATACAAAAAAAAACAATTTCTCTATTAAAATCATAACTTTCATCCAAACTAAAAAAATTGATAAATTAATAAAAATAATAATATTTATAATTAAGTATGTTTACTTAATAATTTTATAGTTTTTTTTATAATAATATGGTTTTTAATATTTTTTTATAGTTATAAAATTTGTTTATATTGTTAATTTATTGTTTAACCGCTACTACACCTACAAGTTAACCAGTCGTAAATATCTCGCAAATGCACCTGTTTCTAACCGTTGTGCCAGTCGTACAACCCGCTTAATAACGCTGTTAACTGTAATCTTCCGCGAACTCCCGCAACCACAACCGCAGCAGCTGCGTTTAAACCAGTCAGATCCTAAAAAGAAAAGTAACTGCGTATAAGAATGTTATTTGCTTTTCTTTGGGTGTGTTGAAATAGGATGATGGAATGTTTGGATTATCAGAATTTCAGAATTTTTTGTTGGAAGAAAAGTAAGATCTGAGAAAAGAGAGCGACGGCCAAATAAGTTTTTAGAGAGCTAGGTATCGTTGCTCTGATACCATGTAAGGTAAATGATTATCGTGTATAATTAGAAAATGATTTACAAGACATATATAGGAGATTACAAGAGAGGTGTTAGGGTAACATTATTTGCATAATAATTACATATCATTCCTTTCCTTATATACTCTAGAGTATTATGTATCATACGGTATGCGATTTGGAGATTATTTTTTTCAGGAGATATTAGCCTTGCACACAAGCGTTTGTGATAATAAAAGAAAAAGAAAAAAGAAATTAAACTACTAGAAAAACAATGAAATGAGATTTAATTTTATTTAAGGAATAATGTTTATACAAAACGCAGTCATGGAATCTGCTTAATGGAAAAAGTTAAGAAAATTGAGAGCGGATACTTTCTTGAACAACAAGGTACCTTGGTTTCTTTTCTTTTTTAATAATATTTAAATTGATTAAATCTTTATTTATTTATTTATATATAAAAACAATGTCGTACACAATGTCATCTTGTCGTGAGATACTACATACTTATTATCACTAGCTGTAGAGGAACCAAAAAAGCAAAGAAGCAAGCAAATGCACTAAACAGAGGAATTGTGAGCCGGTGAAACAGATCCAAGATGATTGTGCCTACAAAAAACGGTAAAAAAAATAAGGAAGCCAGAGAATAAGCAAAGAAGCATGAAGCTAGGAAGCAGGAAATCAAAGAAAAAATAAGGAAGCAAGCAAAAAAGTAAACAACGAGTCAATGAAGCAAGACCCGGCCCAGAAGACAGGCGGGATAAGCTAAGGCTTAGGGACACCAAATCTTTTCAAAAATTTTGGGTCATATATTATGTTTGGTATACTAGATTTATATATTATATTTTGAAGCCCACTTTTTTTTTTAAGCCCACATTCACAAGTAGTTTTTAGATTTTTTTTTCTATATGATTTTTTTTTAAGATTTAAATTTTTTTTTGTAGTACAAAAAATAATTATAGGAGGCCACAAATTTTTTTTTGGCGTCTGACCAACATTTGGATTGGACCTGCACTGCACACAGGGAACCAAAGAAAGAAGCAGTGAAGATAGTAATTAAACAACGAGTCAATGATGCAAAAAAAAAAGCAAGCAAACATGCAATGAACCAATGAAAGGAGCAAGCAAGCACACATAAAACCAAGAAAGGAGGCAAAGAAGTAAACACAAACCAAAAAAGCAAAAAGGCAAAGAATCAAGGAAGCAAGAAAATATGCAAGTATGTATGCATATATGTAAGAATGCACACATGCATGTCTGTATGAATGCAGATTTATGTGTGTGTGGATGCAGATGTGGATGTATGTATGAATGCAGATTTATGTGTGTGAAACAAAACTAACCGCTAGAAAGAAAAAAAACTTAACCGGGATTTAAAAAATTGTTTAGAAAAATCCTGAAATATTTGTGGTTATGGTGTAAGTGTAACCGCCATGATGGCTTGGCTATCCCACCTAAAATTACAGAAAAAAAAACAGACAAGAAAAAGGAAAATTTTAAAACAAAACAGAAAAAAGGAAACTGATCAATAGGAAACAAAAAAGGAAATCCCAATGAAGCGTTTATACATTCACATAAACCCTAATAAAAGCTTCATAATTCATTCTCACTATTTTTCTCTCGTTTTTTAGGTTTTTTCCAGTGAATCTTTCTTCTGAATTTCGTCGGGAATCTTTTGTTTTCAAACATGGATACTCCCCAACTTGAAGTTCGCGTCCTTCGAGCGACTAAACATTCTCCATCACAAGGGCTCGCAAACTCAATCATCATCCTCGTCGACGAGATCTTCGACACGGGCCGGTCGGTTTCCACACCGGTTATCATCAATCTCCATCGCTCAAATCGCCATTACATCCGAGAGCTTCTCCATGATGAACTCCTTAGTCACTGTTGGTGGTTATCCGAAAATTTAGAGAGGATGATCTCAACGGCTGCAACCGAGTTGGGTTTTGGCCGTAACGATTTCACATTGACCATCTCCGTCAAACTTAACTCACCAGACCGACGCTGATCCTTGTCGGTTGAACAACAACACATACGACGAGGCGATTTTGAGGATGTGTCGAGGAATGATAGATCGCAAGGGATTAAAGAGTTTGAAGATGGAAACAGAGCCGTGTTCCATCTGTCTGCACATTCTCTCTAGTTCGGATTCGAAACCTACACGCATGACCTGTTCCCATGTTTTCCACCGACGATGTCTCTTGGAGTGGCTTCAACGCAACAACACTTGCCCCTTGTGTCAGACTGTTCTGTACGATCCATGATGGTTTTTGGAACGAAGGGGAGTGAAATTAGGGTTTCATCTACTGATTGCACAGCATTGGTCACACGTTCTCTATCTGTTGGGAATTTCTTTATGTAATTTCACAATTGAATTGGTTCACACGTATTGTGTACTTGGAATTTAATTTTGGTTTTTCTTTTTCTCTTTTAGGGTTCTAAATCCAACAAATGGTAACCTCCATGTTGGAATGAGACCACCAAACTGAATAAACTTGAAATTTGACAGGGTAAGCATCAAAACGAGCTATAAGCTCTTGGCCAACATAGCAGCCTTTTTTTCGGAGATATTAGCCTTGCACACAAGCGTTTGTGATAATAAAAAAAAGAAAAGAAATTAAACTACTAGAAAAACAATGAAATGAGATTCAATTTTATTTAAGGAATAATGTTTATACAAAACGCAGTCATGGAATCTGCGTAATGGAAAAAGTTAAGAAAATTGAGAGCGGATACTTTCTTGAATTAAGGTACCTTGGTTTCGATCTTTTTAAATAATATTTAAATTGATTAAATCTTTTTTATTTATATATATAAAAACAATGTCGTACATACATGTTACAAATTTATCCCCCACAACAATCTCTCAACAATCTCGTCTTAAATAACAAAAGAAAGGTTGAAATTAGCAGATAATAATGCTAATCGCAATAAATAAATAAAAATAATGTAATAAATACGTAAATGTATTGAACGACGATATCATGAAAATTCATGCTAGATAGCTAGCAAGTGTGTGTGTGAGTAAGTGAGAGAGCACATTCACAAAATCAAGTAGCAAGGAAGCATACAAACAAGTTAAATAATTAATGAACTAAACAGAGAAACCAATGTAGCAGAGGCAAACAATGCATTAAACAGAGGCACCAAAAAGCAAGCAATGCACTAACAGTAACAGAGAATCAAAGAAGCAGAGAATCAACGCACTAAACAGAGGAATCGAAGAAGCAAGAAGCAAAGAAGTAGAGAAATTAAATTGAGCAAAAAAAAAGAAGAAAAAGAACTAAACAGAGAATCAAAGAAGCAAAGAAGCAAGCAATGAACTAAACAGATGAACCAAAAGTTAAAAAAAAAAAACGCAATGCACTAAACAGAGGAATCAAAGCAGCAAGCAATTAAAGCATGTAAGGAAACAAGGAAGCAAAAACGCAAAAAGAAAGCAATAAAATAAGCAAAAGAAGCAAAAAAAGGAAGCAAGTCAAGCATGTAAGCAACGAATCGATGAAGGAAGCAATGAACAAAGTAAATTAGAAAATATGCATGAATGCTTATGCATGTATGCTTAAACAAAGAAGCGATAAAGGAAATAATGAACAAAGCAAATAATCAAATAAGAAAATATGCATGTATGCGCATGAATGCTTATGCATGTACTTATTATGCATGTATGATTATGCATGATTGCAATGTGTTTGGAGATTCAAGAGATTGACTGAGATCACGCTATCAAAGGAATTCAAGGAGAATATTGTTAAAGTAGTTGAAAAATATTATAATACGTTCAACTACTTTTACAATAAATCACTTCCTTTCCGCCAATAGCGTAATTTCAGTCGTATATACCTTTGTTGATTTTTTTTATACCTTTATTGAATATATGGAATCTGAAACTGCATTTATTAATAAAAAAGAAGATAACTTCTTCAAACTGTAAGAGAGCAAAATCGAAGACTAAATAGAAGAAAGAGATTGAAGACATACCTGAGAGAAGGATGTAACTTGAGAAACTAGAAGATGGAACTCTAGAGGTTATCTCTCAAGCATTTTGATCTGCAAATAAGTGTTATACATTATGTGCTCCTGATTTGAAAACCACATCAAAAACTTAGAATTTACAATATAATATCAAAACCATCGGTCCTTTTCTATTGACTTACCTTCCACAAATTGAACCAGAGATACATATGGACTCCTTTAAGCTACAAGTTCGAAAAGCAACATTCAAATGAAGGGATTGATCAGTCCCTACGTAGATATGAAATATTTTAACAACACCGCTAATAAGAGGACCCATCGATATTGAAAATTATGGAAAACAGAATAGTCCTATGTGTTAGAGATTGTTTTGAGATGAATAAAATGACAACTTACTCGGTGCAGCGTGTGTTTTTCAGAGACGCAAATTTTCCCAGCAATTTCCACTTTATGACACTGTTCATTGGCCAGAAAATGAATGATAAGAAGGCACTGTACACTAATCATCCTTTGTTTGTTTAGTTCGATTGACCTGACTGTTTATAGATTAGGTTGAAGCCACTATTAAACAGTAATACCTTAGTCGATTGGGTATATGTAACTTTGGCAGTAAACAAGCGGTTTCCAAGGATAGAAAGTCTATTTAGTTTTGGTGCACCTTCCTTGCTAGGCCAACACATCACTGGGTGGAGCATATCTCTGCTACTGAGTGTATCTTTCTATTGTTTTCACCTAAAAATTTAAGATTATTCAAAAGATACATGGTCAGTTCTGAGGATTGCTACGTCTTAAGTAGAACAAGTTTTTGCCGAATGTCTGATATAAATAACTAATATACCATACAAACTAAACTCAATATAGCATCAATGGCTAGAGCCTAGACCAAAGGTTCATGCAAACCCATGAACATCTTCAACAACAAATCTCCTTAGGGCACGAATAGAAAGACAAACCCAGATACCAGAAATCAGCAAATCGTAGAGATTGGTAAATGGTCGGTCATTGCTCGGTTCTCCTTAGGGCACTAATAGAAAGACAAACCCAGATACCAGAAATCAGCAAATCAGCCAAATGGTCGGTCATTGCTCGGTTCTCTTGACTGTTGCCACAAATGGAGCATATTCTCAGCTTGGATCTTGATTTTGCCATGTTGTTAACTCAAGCTTCACACGGTCTCGAGATGAGTAGGATCAAATACTTCCCCATGTCCAAAAGTAGCCTTCTAAAGTGATGCCATACCTAAAGTATCTGAAGTAAATTGAAGTTTGATCATTTCATAGTTTTCAAAGTAGCTACTCCAATCTATCGGTTCACATAGACAACGAAATCTGCTACTGCAGAAGAAAAAATTGAAAATGTCTTAAGCATAATAAAAACAGGGGAAGACACATACCTGGAAGAAGGATTAAACTGTAGAAACTAGAAAATGACACTCTACAGGTTGTCTCTCATTCCTTTAAAGACCTGAAATAAACAAAATGGTCTCTGAGAGGTGTGGCATTATAATTGCGTGTCCTGAATTTAGAACATAACAAAAGCTTAAAATTTACTACTGCAGAAGAAAACAGAAGGATGTAACTTCAAACTATAAGAGCAAAATCAAACAACTAAGAATAATAAAAATAGGGAAGACACACACCTGCCAGAAGGACTAAACTTCATGAACATGAATCTTAGCCATTTTAGACCTGAAATAGGCAAAAGGGTGTCTGACAGATACATAACAATCATTGATGTTCTTCCGCAAGTCTGTTCTTACTTACTCTGGTTGTCGTTTTTTCTTTAGAATTTCAGAGATATTATTCTTTTGGAGACTGTTCTTCATCGTGAGTGTGTGAAACAGATCCATAATAATTGTGCCTACAAAAACGGTAACAAAAGCTTACAACTTGCTACTGCATAAGAAAAGAAAAAAAGGAGAATGTAACTTCAAACTATCAGAGCAAAATCAAACGACTAGGAATAATAAAAATAGGGAAGATACATACCTGGAAGAAGGATTTGATTCAGAAACAAGAAGATGATACTCTAGAGGTTGTCTCTTAGCCATTTTAAAGGAGCACGCATGAAACGTAACACTCGGCAACTACAAACCAAAATTCACAGAAAACACACAAACGATGAACATAATAATATTTGGGGAAAAATCTAATCGTGGGTATTCAAACCCGATTGAAACTGCGATTGGGAAAAACCCTAACCCAAACACAAGATCGAAGGGAAATTACAAAAAAAAAAAAAAAAACCACAACATATTTGATGAAAACCTAGACATTATTCAACAAAATCGCTGCAAAAACAAATTCGGATTCAAATTCTTACTTCTTTTAAACAGAAGCGAAGCTCCTCCCTCCTCTTCAATCAAAACGGCTAATTCTTCCATCGGCTTTACAATGACGACTTCAATTTACTTCCGTTTAGGATATTTTAAATTTTAAATCTGAAAAAGAAATTCAGAAGCCTAAAAGGGCCTGCCTAGGCCCATTTCAGAAAAATTAAAAAAAAATATCCCAACGACGACGACGCGTTTATATATCATTTACATATAACCCTAGGCTTGCCACTTTTCTCGCTCATCACTCTAATCTTGAATTCTGTTGCGCGGCAAACATGAATCCTCTTCCTCCCCAAGTTGAATTTCACGTCATCAGTTTGAGTGAACGTTCTCCATCACAAGGGCTCACAAGCTCAATCACCCTCTTCATCGAGGAGATCTCCGACACGGCTCGCTCCGTTTTTACAGAGGTTCTCATAAATCTCAGTAGCTCAAATCGCCTTTACGACCGAGAGCTTCTCCAAAATCAACTTGCTAGCCACCACCACAATTGGTTATGCGAACGTTTGGCCAGGATGATCTCCACGGCTGCAACCGCGTACGGTAACGGTTTGGAATTGACCGTCTCCGTCGTAATTACTCACCGGACCGTCGCTGATCCTTCTCCGTCCAACAACGATGAGGCGTTATCGAGGATGGTTCTACTAGGAAAGGTAGATAGCGAGGGATTAAAGAGTTTGGAGATGGAAACAGAGCCTTGTTCTGTCTGTCTTGACAATCTCTCCGTTTCGGATTCGAGACATGGTTTTCCTACGCGCATGACCTGTTCCCATGTCTTCCACCTACGATGTCTCTTGGAGTGGCTTCAACGCAAAAACACTTGCCCCTTGTGTCGGACAGTACTGTACGATCGATGATGGTTTTTGAAACCAAGGGTTTTATTATTATGTAATTTTTGTAATTTCTGTTAGGAATTTCTATTTTATGTAATTTTGCCGTATCGTTTTGGAATCGAAGTTAGAAACTGTAATTTCACAATTGAATTGGGTCACACGTTTTGTGTAATGTAATTTTTGTTTTACGTATTTCCAAATTCATCAAAGACGACCAAACTGAATAAACTTGAAATTTGACAAAGCTACTACGCATCAAAACTAGTAGCTGTTAGTACAACAAAATTATCCGGCGGGATAAATAACTCGCCGGAAAGTTTCAACCTTTATTACTTATTAGTATAACAAACAGTGGAATACAAACAAAGCTACAAACTTTTACTTGTTACCGGAGCTACAGCCACAAGAAACTCCAGAGAATCTAATGACCTTCTTTTGCAGTTTTCTTTGAGCATCAGGAGCTGGAGAAGAACGCATGTGATCTTTGAGATACCGATGAGAACCATCACAACAGAGAGAGGAATCAACACCCCAATCTCTGGCCGTATCAACTATCAAGTACCAGATTCTTCAGTGCTTTCAGCTGCAAAATCCTACTGCAACCTTAATAACCGCAGATGATACACAAAGGACCTCATTAATACAAACATTATGAGAAATGAATTTTGACTTGAATCCTCATTATTCTCTACTTACCTGTGAATAAAAAAAAAAATTGCAAATCAGCCAAATGGTCGGTCATTGCTCGGTTCTCTTGACTGTTGCCACAAATGGAGCATATTCTCATCTTGGATCTTGCTCTTGCCATGTTGTTAACTCAAGCTTCCCATGTCTCGAGATGAGTAGCCTTCTAAAGTGATGCCATACCTAAAGCGTCAGAAGTAAATTCAAGTTTGATCATTTCAGAGTTTTCAAAGAAGCTACTCCAAATGATCGGTTCACATAGACAAACGAAATCTGCTACTGCAGAAGAGAAAATTGAAAAATGTCTAAGCATAAGAAAAAACATGGGAAGACACATACCTAGAAGAAGGATTAAACTTCAGAAAATAGAATATGAAAAAATCTGCTAGAGGTTGTCTCTCAGCCCTTTAGAGCACCATTTGTGATGGACCTGGAATAAACAAAATGGTCTTTGAGGTATGACATTATACATGCGTGTTCTGGTTTTAGAGCATACCAAAAGCTTAAAATTTACAAGTGCAGAAGAAAAAAAGAACAATGTAACTTCAAACTATAAGAGAAGAATGTTAACCATTTTAGAGCTTCAGTTGTGATGGACCTGAAATTGTTAACAACTTCATGATGTCTCTCTGCAATCCCCACTTCTTCTTGCTTGCTTTTGAAAGTTTCAGCCTTTTTGAATCGAGTGGTCCTCTTACGATGTGCACGGCCTTGACTGTGTTGCTCCCACTCATGTCTTCCTCTTCGTACCTTGTTCCACAAGCCTGCTTCAACAAACATGATTTCAGTATTTCTTTACACTTGATGTTAAGAGAAGAAACTGAGACAGAAACTTATTGTTACCTCACAAACACATTGACTCCATAGATCTCTTTCACTCAACTTTCCTGAGATGGAATCATGACACAGTTCAGTTTCTGTTTTCAGGAATCGCCGGAGAATCTCTGAAGCCGGTTTAACCACTTGAGCATCCCGTGACTCTTCAGATTTGCCTTTATAAGAAAGATTGTTAAGATTTTATTCACCAAGTAGCTTTGCTATTTACTCTGTTGCATCAATGTGACGAATACTCCAGCCAAAGACCGTTTCTAGACGACTGACTCTCCTTTTCTGAAACACAAGATACAAAAAAGAAAGGAAATGCTTCAGAAAAATGATGGATCAATTCTACAATTAGAGAGTAAACTATACTTACTTGACGACGAAGAGTTAAAGCCATTCGTTTTATGATATGAACAAACGTATATTATTCACAATTGCGTAGTACACGAATACGTATCCAAGCGTATTAGCTTGCAAATAAGTCCTCTTGATCTCCAATGAGAAATAAGCCCAGATTCCACCAACTAGAATGAATGTAAAGTAGTGAATGGATCCTTATTATATACCCAAGGCCCATGTACAATAACCGTAACCAAACGCAGTCAACTAATCTAGCTCAGCACGTTGACTCTCTTTTTCCGATGACAGCTTAGCACTTCCTCCTCTGATCATATCAATACCCAGCTTGCCCTCAAGCTGGAATGATAGAGCTTCTACCCAAAGATACAACTTCTGTACCACAGTGAGGCTTGTAAGTTGTAAGGTCCTGCTTCTAAAGGAACAACTTCCTGATCAGTGTAAGCATTCTGTGAAGCATAAAATCAAGTTCTGAGTTGGCTTATGTCCGTGAATTGCCATGATTTCAGAAACTCCCTCTGCTTCAGCTGGAATTGCAGTGAATAAGGCATTTATTCTTGCCCTGCACCGACAACACGTTTCATTGCAGAAACCTGAAAAACTGCAGCAAATAGTACACCACCCTCAGCCTCGTCCATTGCTAGCTGTAATCGCAAAACATAGGAAATAGAGTGGATTGTTGCTGTAACAGGAACCCTCATCTGATACGCAACAGCTGGAATACTCTCCAATACTGCACCAAGTCGCAGCTTTAACACTAGCAATGAACCAACTGCAATTTTCGTGGCTTCTTCTTTTGTACCAGCATTCTTGTGCAAGTACTGTTGAATTAAAGCTTGTAGAACTTGTAACCTTGTTCCCACCTTGAATTTCGTTTCCAAGTGAACTCCATACTTCTCATAATACAAGGTAATATTCTGCAGATTTTTCTTTTTCCAGCAAGTCCATATAGAGAAATAGATTCTCCATCTATAAATTCTGAAACGTGCGTGGACTTTTAACAACTGCAGTGCTCCGTCTGTCCACTCTGCATCAAGCTCACAATGTGCAGTCTCAGCTTCTGCTAACCCATTCCTCGATAACAATGAAAAACTTCTCAGATAATCCTCTGTTCTGTTCTGAGCTTTGTGTCCTTGTATAATCTGGCCACCCTCAAATTCTACATCAACCTCACTGTTATTGTGCTGTAGAAACCACCAAACAGTCTTTGTTGTATCCTTATGGTTCAACAGTTGAAATGAATTGATAGGTGTGAGGCAGGAATAGGAAGGCCCAAGCCTGAATATGTTATGGGTTGCTCCAAGTAATATGGATGGGGATTGACCAAGGAGCAGAAGGTTCTAGAAGAGTTGAATAAACCATCACGCTAAGGATCTGTGCACATGGGAATAACGGCTCACGTGGGACCCTGTGTATGTGGTGTGGCCTTAGTATATAAGAGTAGATGGTAGAGAGGATAGGTATCACAGATTTGAGTGATCATCATGTCCAGGGGGAGGTGAGAGACTCCATTAACATTCTCTCAAAGTTCTGTAACACCGTTTATCATCAATACAATCATCTCTATTTCTCAGTTATTCTCTTGTTCTTCCGATTCGATACGCTACACGTATCATGAATGTACTTCCATTGTCTTCAAATGAGGTGTTGTAGGAGCAGATATTTCAAACAACATAGATGTAGAGTATGCAGGTTTGCTGATTTGAACAATCTGAGACCACCACACAACAGTCTGGTTCTCTATTCCAAAGCTTGTAAACAATCAAAAATCCAAAGTGAATGTTCTGTCCCTTGTTACGCCAACGATGCCACATAGAAAAACAGAGTCTCATATACACTCTTAGCTCGAATTCTAAGAAAGATTGTAGATTCTGAAATCTCCATTTGTGTTTCACTTGATATCCTTCTTCTGACGGTATAGAGAGTGTTTGTTGCTTCTCAACCATCTTGTTTATGAGTGGAGACTTCACTTCAGTCATGGCAACAATGCAAACATAGAAACATAACCAGCATATACCACCAGAAGATCTGTATTCCCAGAATCTGAAACAAGTGCCTTTGCCACCTCAGCATCTCCAAAAACAGACTGCCATATTGCCATGTGTTTCAACTCGAACTCAAAAGCTACAATCCCATACCGTGTTACAGAACCACATCTCTGGTTTGTTGCATTAACCGCAAAACCTTTAGTGTTCTATTTTGCTGCAAAAAAATTCATTATTGCCTGCTTCTTTGGTATCTTATCATACGGTAGTGCCTTGTGTTTGAACTTGAATTTCCAAGACTTGGGATATTTTCTTTGTTTCTCCTGAATTTGTACTTGCCGAATCATTGTATCCGATATACTCGAGTGAATCTGCTTCTGCTTCCTCTCTGGGTTGTCCTTCTGTAACACTTTGTCTTTGTATTTGGAAATTTGCTCTGCATCCAGTGCTGCTTCTCTCTTCTTATTTCTAGAAGCATTTTAGCGAGCAGTTGGTAGGCACAAAGTGTAGTCGTGAAGCTTGTTGACTTCTCAAACCTTCCCAGCCACTTCTTTGACATGTAAAACAACCATGCTCTCCACTTGTTGATCGAATCGTATGGTGATGCTTCGTTAAAGATCCCTACTACTTCATGAAGATCTTCAAAGATTGGATACTCAAAATTTTCTATCACCATTTTTGGATTCTCCTCTGTATCATAGCCCATATTGTTTTCAGCCAATTGACCACCTTGAGGTTTTAAGTGATGGGTCATCACTAAAATGGAGAATTGCCACCGTATTAGCCAGCATACCATCTATAACGTTCATGTATGGGGAGTATGGTCTCACATAGGATGAAGCTTGGACATTTGAGTTGAAGTTGCTTGAGCAACCTAGCACACAATGAGGAAAGTCATGTTCTAATTAAGGTGACATGGATGAACTTTTCTTAAACAAGTTTGAAGCAGAGAGAGCATATCAAAGGCAATAACAGCTTCCACTCATGAGAGAGACCAAGCTTATTACCCCTAGACATAATTAATTTTGGTTGACTCCCCAAATCAACTAGGCTTCATGCTTAAAAACCTTGAGTGAGTGATCGTGCGTCTTTCAAAACTCTGTTGGGATCACTTAGATACCAAATTTTATTCAATATAAGATCTTACAAATGCCTTTAGCAGTATTCAGACGCCACATGCTTCAGCTAAATCATCTCAATCCTACCATGTATATGGATTCTATGAAACCCTTCAATTATAAACCATGATTTAGAGTCTAAAACAAATAAAACATTGAACGAATTTTTTTAACCAATTTTCTCATACGATTTTTTGGGTTTGAACCAATTAAAAAGGAAAATTAGATATTTATTTATTACAGAAACAAAGAAAAAGGAAACTTTTTGGTTGACAAGAAAAAGGAAAACTTTTAAACAAAACAGAAAAAAGGAAATTGATCGATATGACCGTTAAGAGCGCGAAGCAAAAAAACAAAAAAACAAATAACAATATCCCCAATGACGCGTTTATATATATCTCCATCCACATAACCCTAAAGCTTCACAATTCATTCTCACTCTCTCTCTCGATTTTTAGTTTTTCCGTGAATCTCTGTTCTGAATTTTGTTGGGAATCAAGCATGCATACTCCCCATGTGGATCCTCGCATCATCCATTCGTGTAAACGTTCTCCATCACAAGGACTCGCAAACTCAATCCACATATTCGTCCACGACATCTTCGACACGGGCCGGTCCGTTTCCACGCCGGTTCTCACCAATATCAATCTCCGTGACTCAAACCGCAGTTACATCCAAGAGCTTCTCCTAAATAAACTCGTCAGGCACCGTTGGTTATACGTACACTTGGACAGGATGATCTCAAAGGCTGCAACCGAGTTGGGTTTTGGCCGCAACGGTTTCACAATGACCATCTTCGTCAAAATTACTCACCAGACGACCGTCGCTGATCCTACTCCGTTGAAGGACAACAACGAGGCGATTTTGAGGATGGTTCTACTAGGAAGGATAGATAGCGAGGTATTAAAGAGTCTGAAGATGGAAACAGAGCCGTGTTCTATCTGTCTGGACAATCTCTCCGGTTCGGATTCCAAACATGGTTGTGTTCCTATACGCATGACCTGTTCCCATGTCTTCCATCGACGATGTATCTTTGAGTGGCTTCAACGCAAGAACATTTGCCCCTTGTGTCGGACTGTTCTGTACGATCGATGATGGTTTTTGGAACCAATGTGATTGAAATTAGGGTTTTCATCTACTGATTTGCATAACTTTGGTCACACGCTCTATCTGTTAGGAATTTCTCTTTTATGTAATTTTGCTGTATTGTTTTGGAAAGTGTGATTTCACAATTGAATTGGGTCAACACTAATTGTAATTTTGGTTTCTTTTCACCTGTTAGGGTTTTAAATCCAAGAATTTGAAACTTCTATGTTGGAGTGAAAGTAATTTTGGTTTTTTTTTCTTCGCTTTTTAATTTTTAGAAGTTAAACATTGACCAAATTCATCAAAGACCACCAAACTGAATAAACTTGAAATTTGACAGGGTAAGCATAAAAACTAGCAACAGTTAGTACAAAATTATCCGGCTAAAACTCGCCGGAAAGTTTCAAGCTTTATTAGTATAACAGGGGAATACAGACAAAGCTATACAAACTTTGATTGTTGCCTGCCATTGACATAAAAAAAAAAAGACAGCTTCGGACAAAACTTGTTACCGGAGCTACAGCCACAAGATACTCCAGAGAATCTAAGGACTTCTTCACCCACTAAATCCTCAACTATATCAAGTAAAATCACAATCTCACCTTAAAAAAGAAGTCACTATGCGGCGGCTGTTTCGGATTGATTCTGTTGGAACCACTCAGCCGGCCACCACGTCGGTCTAATCGCCTGCACTTTCACCTCCGAACCCTTTACAGTCAATTCAGTTGATGCTGTGAAGGCTTCTTCTACCCTCATTACACCCATTCCTCGGCTTCCCAAAGCCGTTGAAACCGTCCCCATTTTCTTGCCGGTTCCTGACTCAACCACTTCGGCTCCAGCCGCTATTTTCTGGTTTAACTCTACATAATCAAGACCAGAAGTTGGTTTCTTGATCATAAAGAAGTAAGAAATTTGACTTCTTTATACGAAAACTAAGTTTACCTTTTCCATTGTTATCGATGAACCGTAGAGGGATCAAGCGTTTGCGGATGACACCCCGGTGGTGAGTACGAGCTATAAGCTCTTGGCCAACATAGCAGCCTTTTTCAAAGCTTATTGCATTAAGACCAACAAAGTTATATTCAAGCGGAATTGCTTCGCCTGTAAAAAGCCACACAGAAACATATTATAAAATGCGCAGAGAAGAAGAGAGATCGAAAGAGTTTAAAAAAGAAAAAGATCGGCATACCTTTTGGGATTTCAGCTGATCCTTCAGCAACTCCATGCTCTAACCTCCATAAAAGGTAATTGCTTTCATCTGTTTCTTTATCTGCCTCAACTAAAGGCGCTGCAAAACAAACAAAAGCAAAGCCGCAATTTCGTAAGGTTCTTGCCAATAACCACCAGAATCAGTACTCCATCTCAAGAAATCTTACGGGTTGCATCGGAAGGAAAAATGCTTCTGTAACCGAGACAATCAAGCCTTGGATCCTTGTACCATTGCCATCCGTACTTGTTACCACTAGCTGTAGATTCACCAGCACGATCAACGCCACCGCCCCAACCAACAGACGAAGATCCAGAAAGATTCATACCGTAACGCTGCCAACACGAGAATTCCTCTGCAACGTTTTCAATATCCACTTTGGATCTCAAGCGATATCTATGAACATTCATCAAGTAAAACACAGTTCAGAACTAACGTTAACAAGAGAATAGCTCCATTTACAAAATCTAAGCTTTTTACTAATCTCAGCAAAATCTATAGACATGGCATCTAAATCCATCTCTATTTTATAATCATCTATAATTTAACAAACCTTCGTAATCTCAAGGACATTGCTAAAACCTAATTCTTCGAATTTGTGCTGAAAATGTGAGAAGAAAATGAAGCTTACTTTTTTAGTGTTTATCTATGAACATTCAAGAAAACACAACTCGGAAATAACCTCTACAAAATCTGAGCTTCTTACTAATTTCAGCAAAATCTATCGACATGGCATCTAAATCCATTATCTTATAATCATCTATAACTCAATAAACCCTAATCTCCAAGGACATTGCTAAGACCCAATTCATCATATTTGTGCAGAAAATGTGAGAGGAAAAAAAAAAAGCTTACTTTTTTAGTGTTTCCAGCAATTCTTCGAGAACAGAGACATCAACATCTGCAAACAACTCAATCGACCCACTACGACCCGAATCCGAATCCGTCCCGGGTCCAGAACCAGTGCGATCGAGCTTTTCCTCCGGCCGCGTCGGGCGATACAAGAAGAAATCGTACAGAAACCTTCCTTGAGGAGTTAATAGCGCCGCGTACATAGGCGGCGTCGAAACGGAAGCCATGTTCGGTGTAGGGACCGTCGAGCTTTTCTCGCCGTCCGATTCACTGAACCTCCGTACATCGTTGGTCAACAAACCCTGAAGAAACTTAACCGTATCCGGTCCGCTAAACCGGACAACGGAACGGGATTTTAGCCGAGACGCCATCGGACCGGCATCTCCGAGGTCGCTGTGTATCTTCCGGCGAAAAATTCCGGTAGATTTGCAGATTTCACGACGGAAATTGAATCGAAGCATTGTCTTTTTGAAGGTAGAGTCTTGTTCTTCGTCTCTGTGGTTAAACCACTGCCTTAGAGAGAGAAGCTCTGAAACAAAGAAGACACGTGAATAACACGTGGCGGTGTAATTGATCTCCGGTTCTGCCACGTGTACTCGAAGTACGGAAGTTGTGCGGTTTGCATCGGTTCGGTTTGATTCATTTTTTTGGTTTTTCGCATTTTCGATTTTTCGTTTAATTAAAAATAGTTACTATCTTAATATCATATTTATTTTAGTTTGGTTCGTTTTAATAACTTTGGCTTTCATTTTATTTGATTTATAAACAAAAACTAAAAATTTTGTTTGATAAATTTTTTTAATAAAAAATTAACAATCATAATCAATAAAAAAACATAAAATATAAAAAATTATTTTTAATAAATATTTGTTTAAACATTAGATTTCCAAAATTATATAATTTACATATACTTAATGTATACTATATATTATTATATTATATTTTAAAACTAATTAGTTTTTTTGGTTTAATTAGTTTATATTTAAAAACATCTTATGATTTTGAAATTATTATATGCGTACAATTAATATAGTATATCTATATTCTATCCATTTATTTTATTTCGTTTCGGTTCGGTTTTACCAAATTGATCAACACTAATAGGAAGTGTTCAATGAAATTACTAAACCAGCCATCAAAAAAAAAAAGACTTTATTTTCTCGTTTGGACTAATTTTAAAATTTCGGTCGTTATTTCCCGCTTACTAGGAGTTTTACCACATCCAATCTCCAATACTCTACAATTTCTATAACCAAATGATAACAAATATCACTTTAATAGCTCTTTTAGAGGTTTGGGTTTCTTACATATATGCTATGGACAAAAGGAGACAATGTTGTTTGGTTACATTCATCAGCTTTAGTCTTTAGAGGTTTGGGTTTCTTTCATTTGCGTTTGACGTTTGCGTTTGAAAATTGAGTTTTGTTTAAAGTGAATAGAACTATGAAAACATTTGAGAAAAAAATACATAATAAAATGCAAATTTAAACGCAACATACAATCGAGGTCAAAGGCTCATGATATGCATTAGAAAATCAGCGAGGAAATTGAGTTATATATTAATGGATTGAGTCATACTTATCAAGTTATCAACTTATGTAATTTTCTCAAGAAAATACTTTGTTAAGATGTCATTTTCTGAGTTCCTCTAGTGTTTATCTGCTATTGGCTTAGCTAAATCAAATCATTTACCTTAAACTATTGATGGGTCAAGTTCACATCCTATGATAATGATGGGTCAAGTTCCATGATCCATATATTTAAACAAGTAATGTAAGTTTTTTGATTGAGCAGAATAGTTATTCACATTTCTCAAATGGATCCAAGATTGATCACAGCCGCTCAAATCGGAAGCATAGATGACTTGTATGCTCTAATCGATGAGGATCCGTACATTCTTGAAACCATCGATGTCGTACCTTTCATCAACACTCCTCTTCATGTAGCTTCTGCTTTTGGAAATCTTGCTTTTGCCATGGAGATAATGAATCTTAAGCCATCATTTGCTAGAAAGCTAAACACATATGGGTTAAGCCCATTGCACCTTGCTATAGAGAAAGGCCAAACACCATTAATTCTCGGTTTACTCAAACTTGATCCCGATCTAGTTTGTCTTCGAGGAAAAGAAGGTATACATTTATTTTTTCCCTTTTATTAAGAGGTACTTTTGTGATTCCACCAATAGATATATAGTATTGAGCCCAATGACCATGCATTTTAGTTGTTATTTTTTGTCAATTTTTTTTTTTAATATATATTCGAGTTTGTGAAGCTTCTCCTTCTACTAGGCAAATCCTTGTGTATCTGATCCGAGATTTGTACCTTAACTAATTGAATTAATGGGATTTCTCGAGAGAGAGAGATAAAGTAGATTCTCTAAACTCGAGTTTTAGCTATGAAAGATAACATTATTACATGATCAAGTACATATATATTGGTTCTGAGGAAAATGCTATAATTTTATTAATATAATTTTGTGTTCACATTTTGAAACACTTTGATGAGAGAGACTCCTAATTGGAGGTTATCTTAAAGCACCAAACTTCTTATAGTTAAAAAAAGTATAATTTTTATGTGTTTGTTTTGTTGAAATTGTTTGATCATTTGTTTTTTTGGTTGTGCATGTTAGAAGTTCATGTTTTATTTTTGATAACAGGTACGACACCGTTCCATATGTTAGTAAGAAGAGGAGATATTGATCTTTTGACGGAGTTCCTTTTGGCTTGTCCTCGTTGCGTTAGAGATGTGAACGTGAACGGTGAGACCGCATTACACATTGCGGTTATGAATGATAGATATGAAGAACTCGAAGTACTTTTGGGATGGGTGCAAAGACTGCGTCAGATGGATGCTGAATCGTTAGAGATGCAAGTGTTGAACAGACGTGATCACAATGGTAACACGGCCTTGCACTTAGCAGCGTATCAAAATAAAATCAAGGCAGTTAAGATTTTGCTAGGATCTCGAGCGGTTAACCGAAACATCCATAACCGGAATGGTTTAACCGCTCTAGATATCTCGAAAAACCAGAGACATAATAATTATAGGACTCGAGAAATCGAAGAAACTATTCGAAAATCAGGAGGCAAAATCGCAAACTCTCTACCAAAGTCGAAGAAATTGTCAGAAATATTGAGATCGACCATCCATTTCAAGGAGCATTTGTTCACAAACGCTGCTCGGTACAGGAATCAGATATCAGATGGATCACGTAGTGCGCTTTTAGTGATAGCCGCATTGATAATCACAACTACTTATCAGACAGCTCTTCAACCACCAGGAGGTGTTTACCAAAGCAATGCTGAGGAAAGTAGTAGTGGTAGTAGTGGTAACAGTATTAAGAAGAGTGTTGGTACGGTTGTGATGAACCAGAGTTATTTCTATATTCTAAGGGTCGTGAATACTATGGCTTTCGAAGGAGCGGCTTTCATGGTGTTTTTCTTTTTACCAGCTGGAGAAGAATACGTGTGGTCGTTTCTATGGATAATGGTGCCTCTACATGTCTCTTATTTAGTCTCAATGTCTGTTATATCTCCAGATACAATATGGTACTTACTGATTAGTACTGGTTGGCTTATAATCGTTGTTATTGTTAACATGATTGTGGTTTTCTTGCAATGGAAGCGGTCTGAGAAAAAGATTCCTGAACCAAGAAGCGAGTTGATTCTTGAAGGCTTGACAACTTTGAATCAAGCTAAAGGAGTGTAGTGAGTGAAGTGAGATTTGTGTTTGGTAATAATACAAGACATTAACTAGTGTTGATTATGTACTAGATTGTTTGATGTAATAAATCATTGTTAAATACTAAGTGGTATCTCACGCCATGCTGTACTTATTGAGAAATGCAGGTTCGGCTATAATGATGTGAGATTTGGTACATACGATAGTGTTTTTCCTGAGGTTGAAGTGGGCTAAGAATAAGATACCTGAACATAGCTAGAAGCGATTTGCTTGACAACTTTGGATCAAACTAAAGGAGTGTAGTGATGTGAGATTTGGTAATAACAAGACATTAAGTTGTGTTGATTGTGTGGTAGATTGTTCAATGTAATAATTAAATCACTTAAAAAAATATGTATCATCATGTCTCTTCCTTAGGACTTGGGAACATGTAACACATATAGATATGATGACAATATTTTGTGAATTCTAATTCCGTAAATTGTACTGTATTTGATATTTTTTTTCCCATGAGAAAATATGATCTTAAATTTATCCAACAATAATTTATGTTTTAACATATCTTTTATTTGTTAGATTGAGGAAACAACTAACAATTTTACCCAAAAAAAAAACAAACAAATAACAATTGAGATCAAATGGAATGAACAAATTTGATTTCTCATAACTTTTTCTTTAGTGGTACTTAATAAAATAAAGATTTGAAACTATCAGAGGAAAAATGTTTTAAAAAATATGTGAATATATAAAATGGGGAATTTGATAGTAAAAGTTGGGAGATGAAAATTACTAAAAAAGCAAAATGACTTTTGTAAGAGAGTTTGTTTGTTGAATAATTTACGAGAAATTGTAAACAGACCCTCAAATTAACCAAGTTTGCAAAACAATCTATACACGATGTTATATACATAGTTGGGGCCGTTTTAGAATTTCTATAGTTGATGATGATTTACTTTGAAATGTTTGGTTACTTTGGGAGCTGTTCTGCAATTTACCCAAAAATATAATAAAAGCGTCCCTAATTTTGTCTTCCACACACGTCTGAGAAAGAGAAAACTCGTTCAAAGTTTGAAAATTCACGGGCTCGCTGGAGCTCCGACCCAGAAAAGAGAAAAAACGGAAATCTAGAAGCGCCAAGTTTCTTTGCTTTTAGCGTTGTGTTATCTTCGTTACCAAGTAAACCCTAGATTCTCATTTTCTCCGATCCACGATTTCGAAATTGGGAAATTTCTTCTTCTTCTTCGGGAATCTGTTTTTGAGTTTTTTTACCCACCCCGAATTATATTCGATTCGGCTAGATTTCTCCTTTTTTTTTTCGCTTTCCATCTTTACAAAACACCCTTTTTCGTCGACCTTATCGATGATTTCACACGCCATGTCTCTCTCCGATTCTGGATCGTTCTCAAACGGCGGAGATTACAAGAATTTCAGGCAAATCACCAGAGAGAGTGAGCTTCTTTTACCCTTTCTCTTACCAATTTTGAAATCGGGATTTTTGATAGATCATTCGTCTCTGTTATGCGGCTTAGTGTTCTAGTTACAATGTTAATTTTGGATTATATCATGGGATTTGCTTTTTGGAAGCTTCTCGTGTTTGGGGCTCTAGGGTTTCGTCGGATTAATTAGAGAAATCGTGAACGTCTTAGGGGTTTATGGGTTTCGATTTAGGTCACAATGAATCAGATGTTTTGTTAAACTAATTTGATTGGAGGTTTACAATTAAGGTAATTATATCAAAAGCTAAGATCAATTTTTCCAGGTTTGAAATATATTACTGTCGCTTCTGATTTCAGGATTACTGTATGAAATGCTTAGGCCTGAGAAAAACGGTAGCTCGAAATCGGCTTGGAAGGTATAAATCTCTATCCAATTTGCTTAATTGATGCAGATTCTTCTCGTTCCATTCCATTGGTTCCCTGAACCTGGAAATGTATAATTAGGTACTTGTTATGGACAAGTTCACGGTGAAGATAATGTCATCTGTCTGCAAAATGTCTGAGATCACACAAGAAGGCATCTCTTGTAAGAATTATCTTGCTCAGAACTCGAAGGGATCACTATTGTTGTTATTTGATCTTCTCGGCATTGTTTATTATGGAAAGATTTTGATATTTTGTTACACTTTACAGTGGTTGAGGTCATAACTAAACATAGACAACCAATGACTTCCATGGAAGCCATATACTTCATTCAACCGACCGAATCGAAGTAAAAACTATTTCGTCTGAGACTGTTGATATCAATTTCGCAGTCAATGAAATCTTATGAGGTTCTGAAGCTGTTGCTCTCTCTTTTTTTTTTTTTTTTTTTTGTTGCAGTGTCACTACGTTTTTGTCAGATATGACTGGAAAATCCCCGCTTTACAAGAAGTATGTGAAACAATTCCTTCCTATTTCATAACTTCCTGTATCTATGGACTGTCTTGTCCGAAATGACTAATCGTTTTCTTTAATGTGGCTTTAGGGCTTTCGTTTTCTTTAGTTCTCCTGTTTCGAGAAGCTTAGTTACTCTCATTAGGAAGGACTTGAGAGCAATGAAACGAATTGGCGCACTGAAAGAGGTTGCTTCTATATGCCACTTTCATATTTTTGTTCTCACTTTCCTTATCTACATGCAATCACTCAAGATAGTTATAAAATGTAAAATTTGATTGATTTCCATAATATGCAGATGAACTTGGAGTACATTAGCATGGACAGCCAGGTATCTTCTCCGTTTAAACTCTTGATTGATTTCTGTCTATTCCTCAAGATTTGCATAGTTTGAAAATTGTGATATCTTGTAATGAGTTTCATGCTTGAAAATTGGTTTCTTTTTGTTGAGGCCAAACTCACATACGGCTCTATAACAACTTAGAACTGCCTTCAGAAAGTCTGAAAATTGTATTGATTGATATTATCAAGCGCTCTTTGTCTATATGATAATGCATTTGTTTTAACTACAATTCCATTTTGTTTTCTATTTTGAAATCTGATTCATAATTCTTCCTATTTCTATTTTGAAATCTGATTCATAATTCTTCCTATGTACATTATGTTTTTGCAGGGGTTCGTTACGAATAACGAAAATGCTCTTGAAGAACTTTATAGTGACGAGGAAAACCATCAGAGAGCAGATGCTTGCTTGAATGTGGTAGCTAAACGCATCGCTACAGTTTTGGCCTCATTAAGGGTACGAGGCACAAATCCAAAGCTTGTTTGTTGATGTGGCATGAAATTCGTGCGACAGTTATATCTTTAAACTCTTCTGCTATACAGGAATACCCCTTTGTGCGCTACCGTGGAGCCAAAGCTCTTGATGCCACGACAATGACAACATACCGAGAGTTGATTCCTACAAAGCTTGCTGCTAGTGTATGGAATTGTCTGGCAAGATACAAACAGACAATCGACGATTTTCCTCAGACTGAAACATGTGAACTACTTATCCTGGATCGATCCATAGACCAGGTCTGGATCTTCACTGAGACAATTTTCTTTCATTTACGCTGTGATATGCCATAGCCACTTTAAACAGAATAACCTTTTTGTGCTTGCTAGATCGCACCTCTCATTCACGAGTGGACATATGATGCGATGTGCCACGATTTGCTTACTATGGAAGGAAATAAGTACACACACGAGGTGACATTTTGATTTTGCGTTCAAATCTTCTAAAAGTTGGTTGTAGTTCATCACTACAGCATATGGTAATTTCCCTTTTATTTCTTAGAGTATAGGTTCCGAGTAAAACTGGTGATAATCCTGAGAAGAAAGAGGTTCTTCTAGATGAAGAAGATCCCATTTGGCTGGAGCTTCGTGATGCTCACATTGCAGATGTATGTCTAAGCTCATCTATTTCATTTTTAAGATTTGACATGTCGGCTATGTGGATTTCTTTATAAATAATCTATTCTTGTGTTCAGGCCAGTGAAAGATTGCATGAGAAGATGACAAACTTCGTGTCAAAGAACAAAGCCGCGCAATTGAAACACAGTTCAAAGTAGTTACCGACTTTTCATTTTTTCTTGTTTCAAGTTATCCACTAGAACTTCTCTGATGAATTTATTGACTTCTTGTATACAGAGACTATGGTGATCTTTCATCAAAAGACTTGCAGAAGATGGTTCACGCTTTGCCTCAGTACAGTGAGCAAATTGACAAGCTTTCTCTTCATGTGGAGGTCAGTTTCAAGCTTATAACATAAACCATGGAAGAAAGTTTGATTAAGTGTTCTTATCTTGCAAGTTGATTAGTTTGACCCGACAAGGTAGATCCTTTGTTTTTTAATAAAATAAAATATGCTTAATGTCACTGCAGATTGCTAGAACAATTAATAGAACTATCATGGAACAAGGTCTAAGAGACCTCGGGCAGCTCGAGCAGGACCTTGTTTTTGGGGATGCTGGAAGAAAAGATGTTATCAAATTCTTGAGCACCAACAATGTAAGATGCTCTGCATTTTTAGTTTAAGTCTCAGACATCAGAAGATTGTTGTGCTGAAAATCATCAACATTATTAGGTTATAAACCAAGAAAGCAAGCTGCGGTTAATGATGATTGTTGCGGCAATTTACCCCAAGAAGTTTGAAGGTGAAAAGGGACGAAAGATGATGGAGGTAATAAACAATATTTATCTCCATCATCTTTCGTCCCTTTTCACCTTCAAACTTCTTGGGGTAAATTGCAGCAACAATCATCATCAACCGCAGCTTGCTTTCTTGGTTTATAACCTGGAAATGTTGATAATTTTCAGCACAACAATCTTCTGATGTCTGAGACTTAAACTAAAAATGCAGAGCATCTTACATTGTTGGTGCTCAAGAATTTGATAACATCTTTTCTTCCAGCATCCCCAAAAACAAGGTCCTGCTCAAGCTGCCCGAGGTCTCTTAGACCTTGTTCCATGATAGTTCTATTAATTGTTCTAGCAATCTGCAGTGACATTAAGCATATTTATTTTATTAAAAAACAAAGGATCTACCTTGTCGGGTCAAACTAATCAACTTGCGAGATAAGAACACTTAATCAAACTTTCTTCCATGGTTTATGTTATAAGCTTGAAACTGACCTCCACATGAAGAGAAAGCTTGTCAATTTGCTCACTGTACTGAGGCAAAGCGTGAACCATCTTCTGCAAGTCTTTTGATGAAAGATCACCATAGTCTCTGAATACAAGAAGTCAATAAATTAATCACAAAGTTCTAGTGGATAACTTGAAA
>JAHZTW010000001.1:408492595-408599931 GCA_020283515.1 Alliaria petiolata | reverse complement strand
ATGCGAGAAAAGAGCAAAACCCAGTCCCGACACACTTATATATATCAGGACCCACAATTGTCGGAAGCAGCATTTTCATGTGAACTTACAAAAATATAAAGGTAGTTAGTAACAACTTTGACGACGTAAGATAAGACACACCCGAAACCTACTCCCCTTTTCTTTATCGTGAAGCTGACTAGATCTTGCCTAAAACTTCTCCAAGTAATAGCTTAGCATTTCTTTTTGACCGGTTAAAAAGCTTCTTCACTGGTTTTTTACTAATCGGATTTGATTCCTCCGTTATGACTGTTGCTCTTCTTGGACGACTCCTTGATCTGCAATGAGTGAAGCACACAATGAAAATCACGGATAACTAGAAACATGGTCTAGATTCTTGTTCTAGAGACCAAGTAGATGGAGGATTTACCTGCTCAAGAAGTTTCTTCTGGAATCGGTAACCCTGATCCAGGAAACAAAAAAGAGTAATATAACCACATGGTTAATGCTTTTCAGCTAGAATTGGTGGATCAATCGGTGAATTTTGATTGAAACTTTATGTACCTTGTCAGTTCCATATATATAATCACAATAAGTGAAAACTGAAGCAAAGTTGCTTTGGCTTTGTCCTCCAACGTAGTGATGGTAGTCATGGTACTCAGCGCCACCGTAGAAAGGGATGTATTTTGTTGGACTCCATGGAAAATCATATCTGCAATGGAACAAAGCGAATGTATATGCCTTAGTAACAAACGCCATTTTGTTATGGTCACTAGAGATACATTGCAAAGTTTCGAGCAAGGAAGCGACATTTCTCATTCGCCGAACTTTCCTTTTTAGCCCACTAGTTTCCTGCTTTAGATGTTTTGGGTTACCCAAAAAAAAAAATGAGCCTACCTGTTTATCACCAAAACCAAAAGGTATCTAATCTTAACTAGTTCCAAAACAATCCACAATAGCTTAAAAAAGCCTAAGAAAAAAGTATCAGAAAGAAACCTAATACCTAACTTAGCTCCAGTTGTAAAAAGGCGAGCTCTTTATATAATAATATATCCAATCCATACACTAACGAAAGATGCGAAAAAACAATTCAGAATTTGGTATGATGCAGTCACACATATATTTAAGTAAAGAAACAGTGTATAATACTGTAAAGGCAAAAGGCAAAAAAACAAAAGGAAAGAGATTTGTTATATGATTCTTTAAACGACGCATGCCTTACCCACTGTGAGTCTCTATAGCCTCGATTTGCCTTAAAGCTATCCACAACCAAAAGGTTATCATGTGGCCAGGAGCAATCGCTGGTCCCATAAACGTTGGGATCCCAAGAAGCAACACTTCAGCCCAATGTGCGTAAGGTGCAGCGTATCCTATCGGAGCTGTGTACTCGTGATGGACACGATGAATCTTCTCGTATCCCCATTCACTGTGGAAGAATCTGTGTACCCAATAGTTTGTGTAGTCTTCTACCAAGAAGTAGACTAATAACTGTGGCAGAATCTCTGAAATTGTTGGTAATGGTAACCCAGATCGAATCCCAATCATCTGGTTTTTTACAGAAATCCCCAAATAACATTACAGAGAGTGCTTATCGATTTCGAACTTCAAAATCATCAAAATCGAAACAGGGATTACCTGAATCGAAGGATAAGAAACGAGCTGCAATGGACCAACGACGAGGATGAACATCTTCATGACGTCTCTGTAACACTGGAACATATCGGAGAAGGAGTAATTTACTTTCGGCTGGATCTTATACCGATCGAACCACCCCGAAGCGGATCGAGCCAATTCGACGAAAACCAGAGGGAGAGGAGCGAGAGAGAAGACGAGGAACAGGAAGAGAATGTTGTGGCAGTAGAGATAGTAATCGGACTTTGTGGCGGAGTAATCGAACCACACGGTCTCGAGCCACGTGAGGTTTCGTCCAAGCGCGAGCGATGCTTCCTCAGCCGTGGCGTAAGGAATCATGGTGTTTCGACGGTGGTAAGTTTCTCGTTTCTCCGGGCGAATCTGCGACGGCGATTTGCTGACGAGGAGATCTGATGCTTTGGGGGAAGAGAGAGATTGAGAGGGAAGAGAAGAGAGTGTTTGTTTGTTATACTGTTAGCGAATGTTTGGACTGGAGACGTGGCTCCAGTGATCAGTATTTATATACTTGATTAAATGTTCTTTTTTTGGGTCAATAACTTGATTAAAATTGAATAAAAGCCACAGATATTTCTAGTTGCTTCATTTGTGGATTTTTTATTTTAACATTTTTGTTTTTGTTTTTGTTTTTACCACAAATACAGTTGTAACTTTTAAAAAAAATTCTTCCATGCCAAATGTTAATTTTTCATTGGGAGTTTTTTTGTTGTCATCTGGGTTTTTTAATATAAAATTTTAAAAAGATACAAGATAGAAAACATTGGGAGATTACTTAATTAATCTTCTGGTGTGTACATGATAAAGCTATTGAAAATTGGGTTTATTTGCTAAATGACATAATTATAGGCAATGTTTGGACGTTATTTTTTAAAATATGATACACTATTTTTAAACATGATTCACAATTAATTATTAGCAAAATATTTTTTTGCTAATAATTTAAAACCAACATATCATATTAAAATTAATGTGTTAAATATATATAATTTGTGATCCAAAAAACTAACACTAATTTTTTAAAATAAAAAGTGCAAGTTTGCATTCCATTTCTAGTTATTTTGCATGTCAATGTTAATTATTTTGGTAAATAATAAGGTCCATATTATAAATGATGACTTATCGATTTAATTCAATTGCATATATCACATGCAATTATAATGAACAGTTCCACGAACAACAATTTCATAACACAGTTTTCTCGTAACATATAAATTTGTGACGAACGGTTCTTCATGCATCATATTTATAATGGACAGTTTTTCGCAACACTCGTCATGCAGTCTCAGTGCTCGCGAGTTTGTAGATACCATCCAAAGTCATTATGAAGTCACAAAAACAAGTATTTTGTACAGTACATCGATTAACCATTACCAAATAGTTTTTTATTTAATCAGGGAATTTTACGTGGAAATTCATACATTTTTATCGGAGTAAAACCCCCCTTTCAAGCGATATTCAAACTACCATTACCAAATAATTTTTTTTTTTCATTACCAAATAGTTGGTATATATCCCTCTAAATCGATAGTTCAACATTGTTTGGAAAGTATAATTTCTTAAAACACGATATTGTTAACGATTGATCTCGAACCTATGAATAATTATGAGCCAAACCCAAATTTCTAGAGTTTAAACAAAAATGTCATTAACCATATTCACCTTAAACAGTTGATTATTTGCCACTAATTTTTTAAATGTTATTATGTTTTTAGCTCAACACACTTGTATCTCTTCATTAGAATAATTGACGATGTTTATACATATCAGTCATTATCGAAACTGTAGCCAGTCAAGAGAAATCATTGATAGTGTTTCAAATTCGGACTTGAATAGACTAGATTAACATAGCGACAATAGACGAGGACTTCTGTATTTTTCACAATGTTAATTGATATCAATGGACATCCCGTTAAGACTTATAATTAGTTCTTCTGAATTGCGAATAGTATTTAATATTCTCTACATCTTTTAATACCAAAATTTTCTATAAAATCAAAATCAAAATTGTTGTAAGCCTTTTTTATTTTTGGAAGTCTAAACACAATTTTAATCAAAAACATCCATGCATCAATATATGTATTTTTTATTATTAAGTATATTCATATGGAGAGAGAATTCTAGGAACATAACATTTAAATGTTTCTAAATTTAGTTTTTAAAATTATTATTTTTACCATCTAGTATAAAATATATATATTCACAACATTTTTGAGTAATTGCAAATTTGGAGTACCAATAACTTGAAAATTAAACGACAGTAAAGTAGAGATTCTGACATACACTATTCACATCAAAAAGACATGTCTGCCCTTATTTGAGATTGACATATCGATTGAAAGAAGAAAAAAGATTGAAAGAATAAGAAAAAGAAAAGAGAAAAGAGAAAAAGGAAAAGAAAAATGAAGATGGAAAAAGAAGATTGAAGATGAAGAAGTAAGAAAAGGAAGAAGAAGACAATGGTGGTGATCAACGATGATGATGACGGCGGCGATCGCAACATATAGCGACGGTGGCGATGGTAACGCTAGTGGACGGTGGCAATAATAACGTTAGCGATATTGTTGGAAACAGTTAGTTAAGAAGTTATCGAAATAATTCGCATAATTTGTATAGTTAACAAGTTAGTTAACCAATAATTAATTCATAATTTTATGAAATGGTAAGAAAGTTAGTACGAAAGGTATCACGATAATAAAGTTAACATGATAATTTTATGATATGATAACAAAGTTAACATGAAAAGTATAACGATAACAAAGTTAACATGATAATTTTACGATATGATAACATACTTACCATGATATTTTGCCCCTATATGCTAATTAGTTTAATATGTAACCGCATGATAACAATGTTGTACGATGGTTTAACTTCAAATAAACAGTATTGGAGGACGTCGATGAACAATATCTTTGATTTATTGTGATAACATATTAGTCAGAGAGGTAATCGATTTGTTATCCCCCAAATTCGCATAAGATAATTTTAGGGACAAAACAGTCATAATTTTCATATGTAATGTGTATCAAACCAATTTCAATTTATTTGTTCCTCTTTCTTTGTTTTCATATTATTTAGGGTTATATATTAAATTCACCCAACATTTTTAAATATTCCATTTTTTTTTGGCTCACCATTTTTTATTTTTCCTTAAAAAAAAAAAATTCCCCCTTTTATAATTTTCAGAAACACCATAGATAATTTTAAGACAGGTTCTTAAGCTTTTCATAAATACTATTAAATACTATTAAATAGTTGAAGAAAGAGTTCTAACTTTTTTGACAAAAAAAAAAATGAGTTCTTTTTTTTGTGTGGTTCTAACATAAATTTGAGAAAAACATATTTTAGATAATTACATAAATCTATAAAGTATTATTTCACTCTTACATATGGAATTAGAACCGTTATATGGGTTATGCATTGCATGCTGGCCAATCAGAAGATAATAAAAATGATGGTTTTTATTATAAATTATTCTAAACCGGTGAAAATGGTGGTTTTCTCACTATATTTGAAAGATTTTTGAAGAGCAAAGAGATGTTTAATTTATTTTTGATGTCTTTTGTTCAATGCACCTAAAATATGAAGACAAACAATTTAGCAAAGCTGCTCGAATCTACCCTCATGCGATAAATTATATATATTCGACACTACCGATTTGTATTTTCAAACTGTTTTAAGTATATTTGTTGTTTAAGAAAAAGATAATTATCCAAAACGATTTAACGATTAAAAATTAGACGTTTAAACCAAAAAGACACGAAACAAATTGGACGACTTTAACATAACAAATTGGACGGATCTTCAATTATTGATCTAACATCCTTGATTTTTTTAAGAAAATAAAAAAACCTGGTTTGATCTAAAAAAATTAAACAAGTTTTAAACATCGGTGCAGGCCTCCATGATAATAAGTATTAAGTTTTTTGTTGTTACTTTTTGTTGTTGAATTGAGATAACTACCAAGTTCGATGAAAATTCTTTTAATGATTAATTTGTCGTCACGCTTATTTGCAATTTTAAGTTTTCAACCCAACCAAGCAAATCATTGGTCGGTCTAAAAGTGTTGATTAACGTAATAATCCATATTTATCTTTGCGGCTTAAAAGATTCTCTATTACGCATGCAAAACTATAATTTTACACTACTCATATTTAAGAGTCAAATGAGGCCACCTTTAGACTGTCAATGTGACGTTTGTAACAACAGATATTATGGTGAAAAAAAAAAAGTGATTAACTAATTTTACTGTCGAAATTAGAGGATTGCTTCTATTCAGGTCATGGGTAACAAAAGGATAAATTTCGTTCTGTTTATCTATTCCTTCTTGATTGAAATGAATTCATATCGCTCTCCACTAAACAAACTAACAAAGTATGATCGCTTCACTGTTTAAATAATAACGAGATGGAGAAAAAGACGACCTAAGGATAAAAAAAAATACTGAAATATAAATGAAATAGATGAAAAAGGTTTAGATTGAATAAACATCTAAAATTGAAATTAATTAACCATCTATATATATCCATTTTCAAGAGTGCATATTCTGATTTCTTATATAATTTAAGCTCGGCATTCATGATTCATCATGTAGAAGTTTCATTTTCTCGACCTAATTTTTCAAATAATTAAAAGAATCATACACTAACTTGTTTTATTGATGAGGATAAACAATTATATCTATCTATATATATATGCTAAAAATGACATTTTATAAATAGTCATCATTGGAATGTTTGTAAATACTATTTGGTGCTCGAGAGTCGAGATAATAAAAAATAGTTAAAATCCGAAAATATGGCTAAGAAGAATTATAATCATAAATGTTTTAAAAAAAAACAAAAAAATTATAATCATATCTATTATATAATGATTTGGATTTGACGGAGATCAAATATTGGTAGACCTATGAACTACGATATGATGCGACGCTTTCAAATCATTGGTGCGTCACTATTCCATTTCACCTCTCCTTTATCCCAATTCACTCAACTATATATGATTAAAATTAAAGAGAAAGGAAAAGTAAAGATTGACATTATAACAGAAATAAAGTTACATTTGCACTGTTTTATTTTAAAGGAAAAGGAAGAAAACTGACCTGACCTGATTATAGATGTGTATATATAATTTTATATTAATAGTCATTTTATAAAATTTGTAGAAAATTCATACACAGTGAGAGTTTAATGTTAAAACGAAAAATTCAAATGTTAAATCTAGCATCTTTATAAGAACACATCCATATATTCGTACACAGTGTATTTATTATTCACAAAATTAATAACAAAAAAAACCTTAGACAAAATAATATTTTTTTTTTTAAAGAATGTAAAATTATATTCAATCAAAAACTGTTTTACATCAAGTGCTTCATTATTTTGAATTTTTTGTTTCTTAAAAAACTAACTAGAAACTAATCTAGAAATCAATATCTTGTACCAAACCAATACATAAGACCTCCTTCGTACGATTGATCTCCGACAAGCCGTATTGTGCTTAATCGGTTTCTTACGTTCTTATCGATTAGCTTCACTAACCGCAGCGGTACCATAACCTTCTCACCATGTCTTCTCTCATTTCTTTCTCTCCATAGCCCATAGACGGTGGCTTGAAAAACATAGCGGTGGATGAAAAGATGGATTCGATCTTGGCTTGAATCCTTAATTAGATTTTTGACAAAATAATATTTGCCTTAATTAGATTTTGTTTTTCCTTCTCTTTTTCACTTATTCAACTAGTTCATCCGAATTCGATCACAAAAGAAAATTATTTTCCAATTTTCTCATATGTAGTTCGTCTTTAAATGGACATTGATGTAATACAAAAATGAGAAAAAGTAGATATGCATGATAGCTAATTGACTTATGAATATATCAATTATAATACCACAAATTGTTTTCCTTATTGTTTATCTTCCTTAGCTGTATTGTTTTTTGGGGAACACCTTCGATTTTTTGTTAAAAAATCTCATTCTCGACAAAACCATATATTAGGAAATTTGCATAAATACACTATGCATGATATGTGGAACCCAAAATGAACCAGAAACCATATTTTATTTGATTGCTTTTTTCTCGGATGATCTGACTAATATGTACTTCTAGATTGAAAATCCAAAATGTTACGAACCTACGATTGGGAAGTCTATCGCTCTATAATGGCTTTTGGATCCACTTATGCTAAATCTCACCCAATGACAAGTATATATATGTTAATCAGGAACCTAATAGCGTATGGCTTAATGGTTGTTCGAGTGGGGGTAGATGATTGGCATGTCATAAATCAAATTCCAACATGTACGAAATTTTTTATGGTTCTTTTTTACTATTATAAACGTTTTGAATGGAAAGAATACTTGCTTTGTAAGTAGTATGGAGTTTAGTCTTGTTTATATAAACGTTTTCCGATTTATTAAAAAGGAAGAAAAAATACTTGTATATATGTCATATATTAACTTTTTACAAAGGGTTATCTACAATTGGAGTCTTGTTTTTCTTTTCTTTTTCTTGTTAGGTGGTCTAATCCAGTTTAATTATCCTCTAAACAATTAATGTATTCGTTTTTAGTTTCTAAATAAAATTCGTTTACCAAGAATAAAGAAAATCAACCATGTTAACCGAAAGAAAATGCTACAACGTAAATAATTTTAAGGATCTTTTAGGTGAATATTCATATTGTGATATAAAATTAAGCTTATACCTATAGAAATCTGAAACATAGAAAGTAACCAAAAACCCTAGATTTTCTAACTTTTTAGACGAAAATATCTTTATTGACCAAACCGTTCGCTGAGAAAAGAAATGGTCGAAAATTCTATACTATTTTATCATTGTGAAATAGTCTATTTTGTCATTGTCAAATAGTAAATATTTATCATTCTATTCTATTTTTCAATACAATAATAATATATAATGTTATTTCACATGCCGTGATTCTGTTATAGATAATACAGTTATATAGAATGCTAATAAACATTTATTTCAAAAACGAAGAAACAAAACCGCCGATCGATATACATTTTATAATCAAAGGTGAAATAAGCTTAACCATGAATATTATTGCTAATAAACACATCGTTTTATATAGACACGCTTATAATAGAATAGAGCATTCTCTATTATTGTTAAAAATATTATAGAACTACCTCAATTTGAAAAGATGAAACTATTTATTATAATATTCTACTAAACTATTTACTAATTTTATTAAATATGCGAAATCTTAAAAAAAGTCTTGTTTCAAATACTAAAAATAAGTTTCAAAGACGAAAATATAAAATAAAATAAGAGTGAACTAAATAAATTTAATTTTGGAATGATTGGTATATTATATGGTTTATATGTAAAATTAAACTATATTATTTGAATATTAAAAATAACATAGACTTTCAATCTTAAATACCAGAGCAGAACCGTCGCAGCTGAGCCAAATTGAGGAGGAAGACGGGAGAGGAAGAGGCACAGAGAGAGCCACGCAGTGTGGGAGTGGCTAGCTGAGGCCATGTCACTTTTGTCTTTGATTGAAATGAGATAATTTGACTTTGATTTTTTTACATTGATTTTTGATTTTGAAGGTGTAAAGGCAAAAATTGATTTGGGAAGAGAGAGAGATAAGGTCACCGTTTTTATAGAGAAATTGCAAAATGTGATAACCAATAATGTTAAAATTAACTGACACAATTGCGCTTCGATCGATGTGTACTGTAGCAATCCAAATGATGCTTATACCACCCAAACGACTGAGTCGAGTTGATAGACGAAGAGCAGAGATGTATTATTTGGCATTAAATATATCATGTGTCAGATAATCTTTTGCTGGATACTTTTCAAAAAGGAATTAAAGAGAGAGAAATGCATATGTTCGAGTGAAACAAAGAGTTTTGTCATGTCTCTCCACAGACCCTTGCTTTAACCAGAATCTCGTTCGCTGATTGCAAAATTCCGAAGTTCCGGCAAGCCCAACAAAGAAACTGCTACAAAATTAACCACCGACGCTGTACTTGCCCCCGGAGAACAGCCGCTTTGTGAAAGGGTTAATGTGTTAAAAAGAATCGAGATAATAAAGATTCTATGTGAAACTCTGGAGGAAGAAGATCTTCAGTTGACCCGTCAATCATCCCGTGGATATTTTTTTTGGGTTTTGGGAATGTTTTTAGATTTTAGGGATTTTGCTGTGTTCAATCTCATTTTTCTGGATCTTAGAATTTTAGATGTTAATATGTTAGAGGATTATATGAATTGTTTAATTCTTTATTATTATTGTTATTGGTTTATCTCTGCATATCTTCTTATTAACGTTGTTATCATTGTTGCTGAATGTTCTATATAAATAATATATTAACATAACTATTATTTGTATTTTTACGATCTTATCATGTTAATATCATTATTATACAATATTTTAATATGTTATTATGTTACAAACTTTAAATATTATTGTTACAATATTATTAATCTATATAATAAATTATTATATTTGTTAGCATGTTAATCATATATGAGAAATACTAATATTTTTTTTCATTAAATTGGTATACACTTCAAAAATTACTATTTCACAATTTGAAATTAATATTCCTCATTTTAAATACTACGATGACTCGTTTAACTTGATAACTTTGTTGTTAACTTATTCATATATCTTCATCGTTAACATTGACCTTGATAATGATAACTTCGTCGTTAACTTACTCAAATAACTAGATAAGTTCATCGTTAACTTACTCAAATAACTAGATAACTTCATCGTTAACATCGATCTTAATTATTTCGTCGTTAACTTACTCAGTCAACTTTATCGTTAACTTGCTCAGATAACTTTATCGTTAACATCAATTGAGTTTGACGAATGAGTTATAGGGATATTTTCGTCAATTTACAGTAGAGAACTAAATAACAACATTCTATTACTTGTTTCTTAATTTTTACATCTATTTATACCACTTACCCAATTCACCCTTTTTTTAAGTGTATTTTCGTCCATATTATATATTACACCCAAAATATTCTAGCCATAGATTTGATATGGTTATTTCATTAATTGAAATCTTTTTTATGGTTATTTACTACTTCCTCTGTTTCTCAAAGATTGATTTTTTAGATTTTTCACAGATATTAAAAAAACAATAATTACTTACTTTTTCCTATTACTTTTTGTTTGTTTTTAAATTTAAATTTATTTTTTCTATTACTTTTTGTTTATTTATTATTTAAAAAAAAAAAATATATTAAATCTAATCTATAAAATTAATCTATTAGGAACAAACATAAAATATAAAACATTAATGAGAAACGAAGGGAGTATAATTTCTCTAATTTTAAACCGTTAACAGAAAAAAAAACAATAAAGTATGGAAGTCAATTTATATATTAAGAGAAAAGAAAGCACGCGAAATGAGAATGCATCAAGTGCGATGGGCCTCTTTCGCTACTGCTCCCAACTCACTCCTAGTTTTTTGGTTTCACGCATTTATTTTTAATTTAATCGACAGATAATTCGCCACATCAACATCTCTACTCATATGTATACATAAATAAATGAACCTGACAAGTTTAAAATTCGAATATTTTTTCATATTTTTTTAATTTATCTTACTTTCAGTTTCAGATGTGAACCGTGGCGGATGCATGTTGTATGAAAGGTATTTTTTTCAAAGATCTCCAAAACAATTTTTTTATAATTCATTTACTTACAGGTATTTCTTTATTTTTTGAATTATCTAGTAAACGATGAAATAAAAAACAATAAGAAATAGTATCTTACATATGTAACAAAATCTATTTAACGAATACAATATTTTCTTCAGATAACTCTATCCCAATGGTTTTTTTGTTTCTTGGATTTGCAGAAAACCATTAACATCAAACAAATAATCAGGAATTTTAAAAGTGTTCATTAAGTTATTACTGCAATCATCTTTTTCATCCTCGGTGCTGCAAGTGCTACTAATGATGTAACTTGTGGAATTTGAGTTTAATGGAGTCGGGCTCGAAGAAGATGTGGTCAAAACCGAAGCAAAATCGGAGTAATAAGGTTCTAACGTAAAGTTAGATTTCGAATAATCATCGTCGTGTGGTTCGATGGATACGAAGACATTGAATCTTGGACTGTCTTCATTGCCACAATGTCTTGAAACTCCGCGAATTGATCCATGACAGGGAAGCAAGATTGTGATTCTTGATTACCAATCACGTTGTAACCATTTTGGTTTTGGTTTTGGTTTGGTTTATTGTTTTGTTCTCGTGTGTGGTATGGTTCTGGTTCTGATGATGTTGCTGAGAGGTTGAAAAGAGAGAGGTCGCTACTTTGAGTATCTCCAGGTTAACTAATGAATGGCTGATGATGGCCATCACCCATCATGAGCCTCGACATGTTCATATGTTGTTGATGATGATGATACGAAGAGCTGTAGAGAGATGAGTTGAGAATGGAGGAGATATCGAGAAGATCAAGACGTGGACTATGTTACTGGATCGATTCCCATCTTTAGAAGTCTTTTTCTAATGTGAGTGTTCCAATAGTTTTTGATCTCGCTGTCTGTTATTCCTGGCAATCTAGCCGCAATTTCAGATCACCTACATAGTTTATCAAGAAAGCAAACAAAGTCAGGATCTACAAGATTTGTAGTTGTTAGATAGATTTTGTAATGGCAATTATAGAAAAGTTAATACATCGAAAAACATGTCGGAAAATAAATAAACTAAACTCACTTGTTTCCCATGATGCCGTAAAGTTGAATAATGCTCAAGAAGGTGTTAGAGTGTTGGTTTTGGTGTGGGATAATCCAACTTCAAAGAGCAGCATTTCGGGGTTAAATATTACTGTAAGTTCTTTACTTTGTTTTATGTTTCCCTAAACATTCTATTATTTTAATTTTCTTTTAATTATAATTCAGATCTGTTAGTTGTTGATCCACATTTGGACAAAGCAAAAGGGTTCTTATAAACATAACATGTTGTACAATTTGCCGGACTATTCTCTGTGGTCACTTGATTTGGATCTGAAGCTGATCATTTATGGCACATTATCACGCAAGAGCATGTCACGTGTCCTTAATTATTTAACTTTTTAAAAATTATTTCACTTACATTAAATGCGAACCTAACAAAATATTTTTATTCCCTCGCAGTTAAGCAGAATTGAACTCACAATTCTCTTAATAAAATCCAACACCCTTATCCATTATGCCATGAGTATTTCTTGACAAAGTTCGCAAAGTTTATTATAATAATAGTGAAAGATATAAAAAACTATACTGATCTAATATACACTACAATTTTAAAAATAACACAACAAAATAAATCAAAAGAAAAAATAATAGAATTAAAAAATAAAAAGTTTTCAAATAAACACCATAGGTAACTGCAACTTACCAAATCACTAGATTATACTCCCTCTATTTTAAATTAACTATCGTTCTACATGATTTCACACAGATTAAGAAAAATATTAAATTTTCTGTTTTACCCCTAATTAATATATTATTTTGTTTGATATAAGTAATTAATAAGCTAAAAAGATAGGGATAAAACTGGAAATTTTGTCACAAATCTGCATTGGAAAATGAAAACGACAATTATTTTGAAATAGAAAAATAAGCCCAAAATGACACTTAATAAAAAACGGAGGGAGTATACAACATATATTATAATTAATGACAATAAAATCTTATTCAAAAACCCCAAAACCAAAAAAGAGCATTTAAGTTAAAAAAAATTTTGGATTAGTGTTTCAGCTTATATTTTCTTAAATTGAAGTTAATTGATAACAGGATTTTGCTAACAATTACTCAATCCTACTACACATGTCATTGTAGTATTTGAGGATCAATCCATATGGGTTTGTTGTAACAAAAGGAATTCATAAAACTTCTTAATCTAAGCAAGTCTAGTGAAGGTTTTGATATGTGACTAGTAGCATTAAACAAGGTGAAAGATAAGCTATCTTCAAGATAAGTTAAAACAAACAAAAACAAGTGAAAGCAAAAACAGAGTTTTTAAAAGCTTTTTGTAAATTATGGAAAGATGAATCCAAGGGTATGGTATTGATTTTCAAGTGCTTAAAAGTGTAATCAATGATGTCAATCTACTCATATAAATGCTAATCCCCAAGCTTAGAACTTCAAGAATAGATTAAACCATTTTCATGGACTTAATCCTTTTATCACATTTCTAATCAAGAACAAACTTTCATTTGTGATTAAAGATGCAACAAGCATAAAGATTCAGTTCTAATCTGCTAATAAACACCTTAGACAATCACTTTCATGAGCTAAGTATGTAAATCTCTTGCTTAAATAAACCAGAAATTTTACTAATCTTTTGGATGAGAAAATTTCCTAAAAATCTAATTCAACATGATCAAGGTTGAAATTTAGCATTAAGAACATCAAACAAGAGGGGATATGGAAGAATTAACTTATAGACATCAAGATTAACACTCTAAACACCCTAGATCTAACCAACCTTGGATTCTAGAGAACTACTCACAACTCATGATCAAACCAATAAAAACTTGTAAAAACTTGATAATAAGCATTAGAAAGAGTAAAGGAAAGAGATTAGAGAAGAAGAACTCTTGAATTGAAGTTTTTGATCCAAAGGTCTTGCAGAAAAATCACCCAAAACAGAGAGAGTTTCTGGAAAAGTTTTAGAAATAAAAGTCAACTACTTAATGATGATCAACAGTATTTTTCGTCTTAAGTAAACAGAAACGCGGGTTCAATATCGGTGTGATCACACCGATACGTCTGACCGATATGCGTATCGGTGTGATCACACCGATACATCATACCGATACGTAGTAAAATGACCATATCTCTTGAACGGCTTCACTGTTTGACTTGAAACTACCACCAAACGAAAGCTAACTCAAATATCTATGACTTTCATGAAGATCGCCGAGGCTAAATCGGAGTTGAAATTCTTCATCCGGCTCGATCTTTACTCATGTAGTGGTTTTGTACTTCAAGTCCATTTTGCTCAACTTCTTTTGGTACACTTTAGTTCCATGCCATCCTCCAAGCAATGCTTAACCTCCATAATCTGAAAAGTCCTCCAATGTACCTAAAAACACTCCAAAATGCAACAAATATGCAATAACCTAGTCTAAGACTCAATAACTCTAAAATAGATGCAAACTAGACTATATGGACAAGTTATATACATGAAACAATGCAAATGCTTTACTAAATGAATGTTAAAATGATGTAAATATGCTAACTATCAACTCCCCCAAACCTGCCTTTTGCTTGCCCTCAAGCAAATAAATATGACAAATCCAAGAGAGATGTGTGAAAGTGGGAGCTCAAATCCAAAAATGCCAACAAGAGAGATCAAGCCATTGTCCAAGTTAATAATTCTAGGATGCATATCGAGTTTGTTCTACTTTAAAAATCTTAGCCACACTCATCGCAAACATGAATTGAATTCAAGTCTAGCCTACACAAGCCTTCCTATCCTTCATTCCTTTAACATTCATTCAATTTGTAACCATGGATCATGCTTATGCACTGCAAGTGAACTCATTTGGATAATGGAAAAGTTTATGAGATAAAAAATGATCTCATTCTTGTGGGTTTTCCATTGCAAGGGATCTCTCAAGAAAGAATGAACTTTGGCAAAATGCTAAGGGTAAAGAACAACTTGTGCATACAAGGACAAACTTCCATCTACCCAAGTACCAATTGCAATTTTAACCCTTATCTCTAAACCCAACAAAGTCCCTCATATTCTACCCTTTTCTTAAGGCATTTGCCTTCTTGACCCACACAATCTCCTCATATTCACTTCCATTTAAACTCTTAGGAGAATTTCTTCTTCAATCTTTGGTAAACAAATGGTTTTGGCTTTTTACTCTCATTACTTAGCTCTCATTTTACATTCTAGGTAAGCCAATCTAATCATCCTTGAGATGCTTTTGCCATTTTTGACTTTTTTTCTTTTCTTTAGCTTAGAGGCTTACCAAACATTTATACTTAGAGCTATTTTACAAATTTTCTTTGCCAACCAATCCAAAATTGTTTCCTTATACCTTCTCCAAATCTTTTCTTCTCTTCCCACTTTTTTTCTTCTTCTTTAGACAGCAACTCAAGCCCCTACTTAAGCTAACCAACCTAGCTTATGTCTAGCCCAATGATGTGTGAGCTAGTTCTACATGGAAGACTCTCCTTGTCGTGCTAAACCCAACACTTTTTGATAAGTTCATTCGAAAATTAGGCCTCAGAACACACACAAGAGCTTTTTGGCTTGAAAGAAGGTTTGGTTAGGGGTGTGGTAAGCTACTTGGGATAACAAGAGAGTGGTAGAAGAAAAGAAGACATCCCAAATATGTATATGATATCCATGAGTCACTTACCAATGTATAAACATGATAATTGCAATTCAAGATTAATGGTTCTTATAAATAGGAATGAGTTCAATTCACAGCAAGCTTCAACCAAAACATGAAAATCAAGACATGAATTCCAAGTGTGGTGCTATCTTAACTTCAAACTCATTTGCATGCATCAAACAATTATGAACGTGGGCAATGGTTTCATCTCAAAAATCAGCATTTTACAAGGAAAACTTATCATAGCTCCCTATGCAATATGAATGCAAGCCTACATGAAATGCAAATAGACTCAAACATAAAATGCAAATACATCTTCTAAATGCTTTTTTTTTTTGTTATTTTTTCAAAATTTTCAAAATATTTTTTTTTTTTTTTTTTTATGCATTAGATGATGCATGAAGACTCAAATGTGTAAAATAGAAAATAAGAAACACAAAACATAAAGTCAAATCTCTCAACCTCTCCCCCAAACTTAAATTACACAGTCCCTTGTGTAATAAAAGTTCAAGAGAGACTCAATCAATATGACAAAAATTATGAAACACAAAGCTAAATGATATGTATAATGGAGGTTGAAGTGTTACCTCTAGAATGGTATGGAGGAGGAGGAAGACGAACCTGCTGACCACAAACACTCAAAACACACATTATTGAAATAAAAGCAAGAATATATACAAGGATAAACATGGGAATGCCTCCCAAGAGCGCTTGTTTAACGTCACTAAGCTTGACTTTCCTTACAAATCTTTTTAGTCTGGCTTAAGGGTGAAGTGGGTGGCTGGAGATGTGAATGAGTATGAACTTTGTTGCATGTCCATGGTGTAGATAGTGGACAGCATCTCTTGCACCCTTGCTTTGTTCTTCTCTAAACCTGGTGGAAGAATGAACCTTGCCTTTGAGAATGGTGTTGAGCGTCCTTTGCTCTTGACTTTGTACTCAATGGAGCCATCCTTGAGTTCAAATGGATGTAAACTCAAATAGGTCCTTGGCCCAGCACGTCCATTTCTTGACCCATCTCTAGCTTTTTCGGTTAAACTCATCAAAGAGCACTTTTTCTTCTCTTTCCCCTTAGGTAGCTTCTTCTTGAGAGGTTTTTCTTCTACACCACCTAAAAATGTCAGGAGGGACTCACCATCAGGTTCTTCTTCAGCCTTGAAGTCGATCTTAGGCTCAGCTTTGTCCATCCTAGCTCCATCCTTAGGATTTTTGGTTAAACTCATGAAAGACCTCTTTTTCTTGCCTTTCTCTTTTGGTGGTTTCTTCTTGATAGGTATTTCGTCTTTACAACCAAATAAAGTCAGTAGCGACTCACCATCAGGCTCTTCTTCAGCAGTAGATCTAAGCCTAGGCTCGGCCTTATCCTTGCTTGTACTGGAGACGCAACCAATCTTAGCCTTTCCCGCGGGCTTGTCTTGCAAGCTTTTGTCTAGTTGCTTGGTTCTAAAGGCTTGGACTTCCAAAAGCTTTTTCAACTCAGCCTCATCTCTGATCTTCTTACAGACATGTTCTTCTTGATCAAAAGTGTCTTCTTCAGCTTCCATCATTCCACAAAACTTTGTCAAAGGAGGTGTAATCGGGTATGAAACCAAGTGACTCACATTCTTTAGGATGACCTCTTCCTTGGCAAAATCAATTGCTGCACCAACAGTGCTGAGGAATGGCGTGCCTAGGAGCATAGGAAGGTGCTTGGAATTGTCTATATCCATGACCACAAAATCAGTTGGTACCAAGCAATTCCCAATTTTCACCGGATAGTCTTTGATCAAACCAAGAGGTTTCTTTGTAGACCCATCTCCAAATGTGATTTCAGTAGGATGCCAATCCATACTCCTTATTCCAAGTCTCTTGACCATGTCAAGTGCCATAACACTCACTGTGGAACCTGAATCACACATAGCGTCTTGAACTTCTCCATTGCCTAGGTTGCACACAATTGAGAATTTTCCCGGATTTTTGTGCTTGGTCAAGGTCTTGAGCTCATCAATTGCTGCAATGTGCTCTCTTGTAGGCTCCTGGATCTGCTCTTGCTCCTCATCACACGGTTCTTGCATCATCAAAACATCCTCAACCGGTTTCTTCAAGATGTTTTTAGCTTCAACATGGTTGATCTTTGTGAAAACCGCCTCCCCACTTAGGTTCTCAATGACCTCATTGAGACTAGAATCATCATCGGAGTAGATGTAGGCCTCATGTTCAGGTTCATGCCATGATGGATACAAGTCATCAAGAGTGGTGGTCCTCTCTTCAAGATCTTGGATAGCTTGACAATACTCCATAGGGTTTACGTCACTTTCCCCCGGTGGACTTCCTTGGCTACTTGAGCTAGCTTGTTCTTCCTCAGGCTGGTAAAGCGTGGTGTTGAGGTTGTTGATTTGTGTGTCAAGGGCAGTGTAGGAAGCGTACATCCCAGTGTTTGAATCATTCAATATCGTGTCCATGTATACCTTGCTAGCGTTTTGTGCTAGCAAAAGCTGTTGGAGCATGTCAATGATGGAGTCTTGGGTGTGAACGTGAGCTTGTTGCTGAGGTATAAAACCAGGAGCTCCATATGGCTCATTCCATTGTGGTTGGCTTTGAAAGTTTCCTTGATAGTGGTTGAATCCCATGTAATAGCCTCCTTGGTTGGCTAGATAGTTAGCTTCCGGATTTTGACTAACAAAATGCATCTTGTGAAACGGTTTAAGCGAGTTGTTCAAGCAAGTTGTAGTCTCTTCCTGTGCCTATGTTCATGTACCTGAGAAGACAACTACTGAAACAGAGAGATTAGTAACCAAAATAAAAATAAAAACTTAGTCTCAAGAGGATTTAAAATCCTAATGCACAAAAAGAACCCAAATGGCAACGGCGCCAAATTGATAACAGGATTTTGCTAACAATTACTCAATCCTACTACACATGTCATTGTAGTATTTGAGGATCAATCCATATGGGTTTGTTGTAACAAAAGGAATTCATAAAACTTCTTAATCTAAGCAAGTCTAGTGAAGGTTTTGATATGTGACTAGTAGCATTAAACAAGGTGAAAGATAAGCTATCTTCAAGATAAGTTAAAACAAACAAAAACAAGTGAAAGCAAAAACAGAGTTTTTAAAAGCTTTTTGTAAATTATGGAAAGATGAATCCAAGGGTATGGTATTGATTTTCAAGTGCTTAAAAGTGTAATCAATGATGTCAATCTACTCATATAAATGCTAATCCCCAAGCTTAGAACTTCAAGAATAGATTAAACCATTTTCATGGACTTAATCCTTTTATCACATTTCTAATCAAGAACAAACTTTCATTTGTGATTAAAGATGCAACAAGCATAAAGATTCAGTTCTAATCTGCTAATAAACACCTTAGACAATCACTTTCATGAGCTAAGTATGTAAATCTCTTGCTTAAATAAACCAGAAATTTTACTAATCTTTTGGATGAGAAAATTTCCTAAAAATCTAATTCAACATGATCAAGGTTGAAATTTAGCATTAAGAACATCAAACAAGAGGGGATATGGAAGAATTAACTTATAGACATCAAGATTAACACTCTAAACACCCTAGATCTAACCAACCTTGGATTCTAGAGAACTACTCACAACTCATGATCAAACCAATAAAAACTTGTAAAAACTTGATAATAAGCATTAGAAAGAGTAAAGGAAAGAGATTAGAGAAGAAGAACTCTTGAATTGAAGTTTTTGATCCAAAGGTCTTGCAGAAAAATCACCCAAAACAGAGAGAGTTTCTGGAAAAGTTTTAGAAATAAAAGTCAACTACTTAATGATGATAAACAGTGTATTTTCGTCTTAAGGAAAGGAAATCTCGGGTACCATATCGGTATGATTACACCGGTATGACAGACCGATATGCGTATCGGTGTGAACCCACCGATATGTCAGACAGATATGCGTATCGGTGTGATCACACCGATACATCATACCGATACGTAGTAAAATGACCATATCTCTTGAACGGCTTCACTGTTTGACTTGAAACTACCACCAAACGAAAGCTAACTCAAATATCTATGACTTTCATGAAGATCGCCGAGGCTAAATCGGAGTTGAAATTCTTCATCCGGCTCGATCTTTACTCATGTAGTGGTTTTGTACTTCAAGTCCATTTTGCTCAACTTCTTTTGGTACACTTTAGTTCCATGCCATCCTCCAAGCAATGCTTAACCTCCATAATCTGAAAAGTCCTCCAATGTACCTAAAAACACTCCAAAATGCAACAAATATGCAATAACCTAGTCTAAGACTCAATAACTCTAAAATAGATGCAAACTAGACTATATGGACAAGTTATATACATGAAACAATGCAAATGCTTTACTAAATGAATGTTAAAATGATGTAAATATGCTAACTATCATTAATCTCATATATATTTTTTTCTTAATTCATAACATACTAACACCAATTTATTTATTAAAAACTAACTACTCGTAAATTTAAATTTTACATATTTAATATATTTTAATCGCAACACGTGTCAAAATTTGACCGATTCACTTACCACGTGACTCGATGATGTTAGCTACTAATTCAAACACATCCAACTTTATATGATACAACAATATACACTAAACATAATTATCAACAACAATAATTTTCACTTTCTTATTCTTTCAGATTCAATTGTGTCTTCTGTTATGTATTTAATAAAATGTCAATTATTATTATATAAGAAATGATAAATAACATATTCAACAAAAAAATCAATGAAAATAATAAATAAATAACACATTCACCAATCACAAATAATCATTTAATATATAATAGATGAAGGACACGTATAAAGTATATAAGCAATTTTTTTTAAAAAAAATATCTAGTAACATAAATAACTATTAACATACGTACAATTAACTATACATAAACACTATTAAATTTGAATTCAAATATTCATAAATTATTATAAGTAGATGATATTCAAATTTAATTAAAAGTATAATAAATATATAAATCTTGTACAATAAATAATTTTAAATATATCATTTTATTTTCTGTTTTCGAGTGATTTAATCCTTATTTTCAAATAAATTAGGATAATTAAATTATTGTACAAGTGAAAACAATTATGATATTGAATAAATTAAGAAATTAACTCAATCTATAAAATAGTAAGCTACAAATTATATAAAACAATATAGAGAAGAAAAAAATAAAAAGAAGAAGAATGGATACAAAAATGTACAAAATTTTAAAACATAGAAAAAGACATGAATTCAATGAAAGATATATAAAATAAAATCTCAAAATGATAAACTGAAAATCGAAGATTAAATTTAGATTCAGAATTTTTTAAATGATAAATTAGACTTTTAATAATCATTTGGGGCTCCTAATGGTTGAACGAGAAGCATCTATTACCTGTTTCTCATTCCGTTGAAGAAATCAAAACTTTATTTATCAGTAAGTCCAAATGGGAAATACAAGTTTAAAAGGGTCATATTTATATAAGATTGGAATCACTCCAACATATGATCACTTAGTGATCAAGAGAATTCCAAGCTTATGAGACGGAAGGTGGGATGAAGTCGGAATGGAGGTGGAAATGAGATTGATTGACTCGCTCAGTACGTGGGCTTGACTGACTCTCTCAATCGGTGGATGAAATATAATGTTTTGAATCACACAAACAAGATAAATCACAACTTCTAAAGAACTAAGTGAATCACACACTTAATACTAAAAAAAGAACAATTCTTCAAGAAAACACACTTGAAAGAAAAGAACAAAATACTTTGATTAATTTTTGATTGAAAGTTAATTTACAAAAGAAACAACTAATGAGCTTATATAGGCTCAGTACACGTTCTTAAACTCTAAAGAAAGAAAGATGATTTGCAGAATTAAAAACTCGCCATTTGGTCATTATGAGCAAATGAGACGGAATAAAAGTCTAGTCTAGTAAAATCGCCAGTTTCAAGCATTATAAGCCCCAAATCCCCTATATATTAATTGAGAAACATTTTTAGAGAGTACACTTACTTTTTAAACTATTTACAGTGGTGCCATTTTGTTGATGTGTCACCACCACACTTATTCTCCCATTATTTAATACAAATTTCCTTTTTTAATTAGAATAATTACATTATATGTCTTTAACTATTTATTACTTTTAACATTGAATTTATTAAGATATAATTCATGACTAATTTCTTTATATCATTTATTTATACATAATTCAACATTTAATTTATGAAGATATTATTTTTCTTTCTATTTCTTACCAAATATATATCATACTAATTATTTTTTTAAACAATATATTTCTTCTCTTATTTTTGTTTAAATTTAGGTTTGTAAAAAAATAAATCATCACAACATCCATATAGTTAAAGATATATAGATTTTTTATACATGTGTTATAATTCGAATTTTCAAAAATGAATATAAATTACTCAAATGATTAATAAATATGAGTATGTTTTAAAAAGTCTCACATTGGAAATGAGAATGTGTAGATGGTTCAAAAATCATTATAAAAAGAACATAAATGATATAAAAAAAACTGTAAAAAAGTAAGAAGCTTGATTTAATAGTAATCGATATTTATAAATATTTTTTTGTTTTAATATGGTTTGTTAATAGAACCATATAAATTAACCAAATAATATAAATATTTAAACTTGACAACAAGTTAAAAATATTATATCAAAAAGCCGAAATATTAAAATAGTTTAATATGTTAAAAACAAATAATATTATAAATATTTTCTTTCTTTATGAAGAAAACATCATTTAATTTATGAAGATATTGTCTTTCTTTCTATTTTTTTATCAAAAATATATCATACTAATTATTTTTTTAAACACTACATTTCTTCTCATATTTTTGTTTAAACTTAGTTTTGTAAGAAACAAAAATCATCATAACATCCATATAGTAAAAAATATATAGATTTTTTTATACAAGTGTTATAATTCGATTTTTTTTAAAATGAATATAAATTATTCAAATGATTAATAATATGAGTATGTTTTAAAATGTCTCACATTGCAAATGAGGATGTGTAAATGGTTGAAAATCATTATAAAAAGAACATAAATGATGAAAAAAATGGAAAAGCAAGAAGATTAATTTAATAGCCATCCATATTTATATATATATTTTTGGTTTATTATAGTTTGTTAATAGAACCATATAAATTAACCAAATAATATAAATATTTAAACTCTACAAAAAGTTAAAATATTATATCAAAAAGTCAAAATATTAAAAATAGTTTAATATGTTAAAAACAAATAATATTATAAATATTTTCTTTCTTTATGAAGAAAACATCATTTAATTTATGAAGATATTGTCTTTCTTTCTATTTTTTTACCAAAAATATATCATACTAATTATTTTTTTAAACACTACATTTCTTTTCATATTTTTGTTTAAACTTAGTTTTGTAAGAAACAAAAATCATCATAACATCCATATAGTAAAAAATATATAGATTTTTTTATACAAGTGTTATAATTCGATTTTTTTAAAAATGAATATAAATTATTCAAATGATTAATAATATGAGTATGTTTTAAAATGTCACACATTGCAAATGAGGATGTGTAAATGGTTGAAAATCATTATAAAAAGAACATAAATGATAAAAAAAATGGAAAAGCAAGAAGATTAATTTAATAGCCATCCATATTTATATATATATTTTTGGTTTATTATAGTTTGTTAATAGAACCATATAAATTAACCAAATAATATAAATATTTAAACTCTACAAAAAGTTAAAATATTATATCAAAAAGTCAAAATATTAAAAATAGTTTAATATGTTAAAAACAAATAATATTATAAATATTTTCTTTCTTTATGAAGAAAACATCATTTAATTTATGAAGATATTGTCTTTCTTTCTATTTTTTTACCAAAAATATATCATACTAATTATTTTTTTAAACACTACATTTCTTTTCATATTTTTGTTTAAACTTAGTTTTGTAAGAAACAAAAATCATCATAACATCCATATAGTAAAAAATATATAGATTTTTTTATACAAGTGTTATAATTCGATTTTTTTAAAAATGAATATAAATTATTCAAATGATTAATAATATGAGTATGTTTTAAAATGTCACACATTGCAAATGAGGATGTGTAAATGGTTGAAAATCATTATAAAAAGAACATAAATGATAAAAAAAATGGAAAAGCAAGAAGATTAATTTAATAGCCATCCATATTTNTTATTCCAATGAATAAGGGGTCCTTTATATAGGAGTACAAGAGAGGGTTTTACTTGGTGACAAAGTAAAACCTAATGGGCTTATGGGCTTATAATGGACATCACATAATAGTTCATAACACTCCCCCTTGATGTTCATTATACAAAAATATTTTCTAAAGCGCATGTGATGCTGCCTCGTTAAAAACCTTACTAGGAAAACCCAATGGGAAAAACCATAGCTAAGGGAAAAAGAGTGCATCGCGCATTAACTCCCCCTCATGAGTACATCGCTTGATATCTTTGAGATGATGCAATCCAAAATGATGAAATAGCTTCTTGAAAGTAACGCCTTGGTAAATCTGTCTGTCGAATCTTCACTTGAATGAATTTGTAGCATTCTTACATCGCCATTCTTCTCCAGTGCATGAGTCTTGCTAGTGATTCGTCTTGATCATTCTCTTTGCTTCTCTTGTTCTCATTAAAGTATGACAAATACTTTGGAAGGGTGATAAACTTTCATCTTTACATTTTCTTTTAGATGTCTATCATTTGCGTGTTCTTTGTTGACTCGTTAAAACCTTTCATGGAAAAAACCCAGTGGGATAAAAACCTTTCATCTTTAATAAAATTCTTTATTGATTTCTCATCCTGCGCAGGGCGCTAGTTATCACCTAGTGAGTTTCAAAAGTCTAGTAAAAATTTGGAAACCATCTTTGAGAAAAGAAGATAAAACCTTTATGAATTTGTTGATATGAGATTATAATATTATTACAGATTTATTGATTTGTTTGTTAAGGGCTGGTAAATGAGTTTATTGTAAAAATAACATTTTAATTTTATTTAAAGGTATCATAATTAATGCCAACGAATATGCATATATATTTTTTTAAAGGATAACAATTTGGAATATATATTTTTTTAAAAATAACGAGAAAACAGGAAAATGAAAATTTGAATTGTAATTGAATTATTTATTTATTAGGATTGGATTAACAGATACAATTTCGTGCTGATTTTCCATAAGATAGATGATGCTACAGTAATTTAAAAAAAAAGATGAAGAACAAATCGAATATTGTAACGGTTAATTTATAAATTAATTGAAAAAATTAGTTTAAAAAAAAAACGGTTAATTTATAAATGAAAAAAGAAGAAAAAAAGCAAATCGAATTATGCTATTTAATTAGCTGTTTTCTTCTGTTCTTTTTTCTTGTTAACAGAGGAAATCTCTACTATTAAAAGAGAATTACATTTTAGAATTGCCCTCGGTTTGCGTTGGGATATTACTTAAAATGCTATCAGTGCATTTGTATTTTATTAACAAAGTTTTATGTTTCATTAAGGATAATTTCGACATAATTTCAAGTTTGTGTTTGGCAACAGGTTTAACAAACACGAGTCAGATGAGTTAACTCGGTGACTCGATCAAACCCGATCCGAAAATTAAATGGTATAACACGCGGATCCTCCATCACTTAAATTAAACCGATTGTAATCGTATTCTAATATTCATTGGTTTAGAGATATCATTTATTTGTCTTCTTCTAAATTCACGTACTTATTGTTTCAATATCTTTGAGTATCAATATATTAATAGCGATCAATACATTACCATACGTGGCTATAATAATAATAATAATAAATAATAATAACCATATGTGGCTATAATAGCGATCAATACATTACCATATGTGGCTATAATAATAATAATAAATAATAATAACCATAAAATTTAATTTAAACTAAATTTGGTGCTATATAAAATATCTAATTAATCGATTCAACTAAATATTGTGATACTCAAAGATTTTGTTAATATATAATCACTAAAATTGTGGAGCAAAAGCTTCCTATATTTTGAATTCCAATATTTCTCCAAATATTTCGGATCTTATTTTTTTTGCTGGTCAATTAATTTTGATATTATTAAGAAATTATAAGATGTCAATATTTTCAAATGAGAACCCTAGATATCTTTCACTTATAAATAGTTTCATCTCTCTCCAATCTTTCTCCGCCATCGCTGCATTTTCTCTCTTTTTTGGGTTTCATATAGATTGCATAGATTGCATTATGTTTGTTTAGGTTAAAAAATCAATTTATGTTTGCAATCGTCACATATCCCTTTTCATCTTTGTTTTGTTAAGAAAGATATATAATTGGATTCGTTGATCTCTCTAAACAACGGGTATGTGCTTTCACCTTATCACCAAAGCTCAGTTGTTTATAGGCTTATAGCCACATTCATTTTTTAGATGTTACCTATCAAGACTCCATTTTAGAATCTCTATATGTTCTTTGATTTGGTCAGGATTGAGCCTAAATGACAAGAACTATGGATTCGAGGTCGAAGTTTAATGGGAATCAAGCTACACAACAACCCTCAAGCTATAATATCACAAACTCACCAGACCGTTCTAGAATCATGTACCACATCTGCATACTTTAAACCCGGAGTAAGTTATATATGTTTACTTGCAATCCAAGAAAAGTTTTTTATAACGTGGATTTATTTTGCAGAATTCCTAGATTCTCTAAACTCCCCACAACATAGAAATATGTTGAAATGGGGAATAAATCGAAGATTCGCAAAAATCTATAATCAGCCCGTATATGATATGATATGTCTTCCGAGAGAACTTCTGGGTTTACAGAAGAGCTTGGGCGTTTAGAGAAGAAGACAATGGAGGTTCATGAAGCAGAGGAAGTCAACATTGAAATTGGCGTAGAAGGGAATATAAAGAAGCAAATCTTTTAAGGTCATTAGAGGCTTCCGTCTGCTCTTTTCCTTTATGACACTACTCCTCCGATCGTCATGAAATTGTACAGTAATAGTTTACCATATTTGTATTTCGTTTTTTTTAATTCAGATATTGGGTACTTTCTATTCATTGAGAGAGTTATCTAGGATAACTATTAGTTTGTTTAGAAACAAGACTTGTGGATCGGGTTTACGTATGTAGTCAAAGAATGTTGCTTACAATTTTTCTGAGCAAATCTTTTTGGTCATTAAAAGATTCGGTCAAATTTTTTTCTGTTAATAACCAAAAAACTCATGTAAAATTGCTACGTGATTGTACTCTATTATTCTAAATAGGGGTGGGCAAAAAAACCAAACCGAACCGAACCAATCCAAATCAACCGAATCCAAATTGATCCAAACCAAACCAAGTCTATGCCAAAACATTTCGGTTAGAGATTTTGTCAACCCGAATGGTTCGGTTCGGTTATAAACCGAACCAAATTGAAAACTCAATATATTTATTATTTAATTAATTATATTAATAATATTAATTAATATTAATGATTTGAGTTTTTATAATTTCGTTTCTATCTTTTTTACAAGTTTTATTTAAGTTATTGAGTTTCTATTTTTATATTATTCTTTTATTAATATTAATTATTGATGTTGGTTGGGTTTAATCTTGTATTTTGTAAATTAATTCGAGTAAACCGAACCTAAAACCAAACCAATCCGAACTATATTGATTTTATCTTCTAATATTGATTTTATTCACAAACATCAGAGGAGCTTTTAATGTGTCACAAAAGTCTGTGTTAATTAGGTCCGGATCAGGAACAAGGATCTGAAATATAATTCAGATCAGGGCATCACCTCTTACAAGAAGGTATTTATTTCTCTATATTGTTCTTTACTTTTGTGTGTTTTGTTTGTTTATTATTATTATTTTGTATTTAGTAGACATTCGGGATCTGTAAACAATGGAGACAAACGAAATGGATTTGGGATGTGAGATCAATAAAGTGGATTTAACGATTTGTGTTTTCCGTGTGTGGTTAGAGCATAATGTGGAGAGATGTTTCGAAATCGTCCGTCCGTTTCGGTTTTATGTCTATGTTTCCTATCTCTTTGCTTTGCCAAAGGAGTGAACTATAGCCTTTAGGTACATTCAATGTATATTTGATATTTCCTCTATTACTATGTATCCTCTCTAGCTTGTGTTTCTGATCTTCATCAGAAATGAATGTCATGAAATTTTTCTTTGCTGCTTTTTACAATCTCGGACTTGTGTTCCTTTGCGGGTCCGTCTTGTCAAACTCCATTTGACAAAGTTACACTACATATTTTCGTTTGTTTGGTACATAACATATATACTATTTCATGATTTGCAGCTTTTATCATCCTGGTGATATTTGTGTATACGAGACATAACCTACATTAAATCCCGACGAACTTGAGCCTGTTGAGGATGAGAAGCAAGAAGAAGAAACACTTCCGCAGGAAGAAGAGCAGACGCAGCCACAAGAAGAGCAAATGTTTAGTTTTTTTATATATGAACAGAAGACAAGGTGAAACGGGAAACAAAGATGCAATCTCGAGTTTGTGTGTTGATGTAACAGTAGCCATTTTTAAAGGTTTTAATCTTTAATCTATATCCAATTAAAAGAAAAGTATATTCTCTTTAATCTTTATCTTTTACACTTATTTTATATATGATATAAATCATTGCAGGTTAATATTATATACGTTTGATATTATATATGACTAGAATAGGACCCGCATATATGCGGATTTTTAATGAGATATTTTAAATTCGTAAAAATAAATTGAAAACAAAATCGGATAACCTATAAGGAAAAAAATAAAATTTAATTTTCAAATAAATATTTTTAATATTCTTATATGAATTATGTTTACTTCTAATGTCTTATCTATATCTATATATATATATATATATATATATATATAAAATTATTTATTCTAAAATTTTAACGAATTATTTATCCTACTTTTATCATAATTAAAATCTATATTAGGATCCGCGTATATGCATGTTTATAATAAATAAAATTTAAAATCCATTAAAATATATATTTTTTTAAATATAAAACAAAATCAGATCACTACTGAAAAAATATATGAAAAACACAAAATCTAAATTTAAAAGTTATTTATTTATTTTAATTTTTATTTATTTTTAATTAAAATATTCAAAACACAGAATCTGTTGCGGATCTTAAGCAACATTAACCATATTTCTCATATAGTTCACACTTTATCAACTATCATTTTTTGTTCTGCTGCGTTAAAAACTTGGGTATGCAATTCGAATCCTTCGAGTATGTTAACGATCTCCCATTAACTCTTTTCAAGCAAATAAAATCTCTCTTTCTCTTCACAATCATCTCCCGTATATGATCTCTCTTCTCTCTAGATAAGTTATGCATCTCAAGACTCGCATTAAAGGATCTTTATATGATTATTGCTATATTTCTCTTCATTGAGCTCATCATCGTCTAATACCATATCATTAGCATCTACAATTTTTTTTAATTGAAGTATATCCTAGTTAATCTAATTTACTTTTTGTTTTTATTTTTCTTAAATTGAAATAGATCCTTTTGTTTTATTTTCTTTTTGCTAAATTGAAATATATTCTAGATTTGTAGTTATGGATCGAATGGGCAGGGAAAGCCATTGATTGTTTTTTTGAAATTCGTTTTTTCTTTAAATATAATATTTTATCGAGATACGCGTCAAAAATCTTATTGATTACCTTGACACATGTCACAATCATATTAATAAATAACTTTTCCGTTTATTTTTTTTGTAAAATTGAAATATATTATTTACTTTTGTTTTATTTTATTTTTCTTAATTAAAAGATGTTATTTTCCTTTTATTTTATTTATTTCTCTTTTAGAAATAGTAGTATTTTCCTTATTCTTTTACGATTAGTATTTTTTTTATTATAATATATTTTTAGTCAAAACAAGTGTTGAAATCTTATCAATTAGCTTGCCATGTGTCAAGATCATGTGAATTTTCCTACTTTATCATAATTAGATTTAACATAATTAAAATTTATATTAGGATCTGCGTATACGCGAGTTTATAATAATCAAATTTAAAATCCGTTAAAAAAAAAAAAATAGAATACAAATTTGGATCACTACTCAAAAATTATATGAAAAACATAAAATTGTAATCTTGAAACATTGTTGTCATCTTTATCTTTTTATCTGATCTTTTTCGTAATTGTTTTTTTATACAAATATTATTTTATTTATTCTTTATTATATTTTCCTTTTTTGCAATTCTTTTAGTTGATCTTTCCTTTTTTCTTTACAAATATTATTTGATTTTTCCTTTTTATTATATTTATCCTTTTTGCAATTTTTTTTTTCTATAAGATAAGATAATATTAGTTGACACGTGTCAAAATCTGATCGAATGACTCGTCACGTGTCACGATCATGTGAATTAGCAACTTTGACGCATCCTACTTTATATGATAAGATATACAAAGAAAAAACATTCATCAATGTGAAATATATAAATCAATATAAAACACGCTAATTGACCCAATTCAATTAAAACAAACCAATCTCTTAAAACCCGATCCATTATAACCCATTGAATTTTTTTCAAATAACAATTAGTTTTGGAAATTTCTTAATTATTAACAAATATTTCTCAGATAAAAAACTCATATCCATAAATTTAGGTAAATTTCATTAATAAACAGATATTCATTTTGAAATAGAACGAATATTTTTTACCTAATTTGGTTCCTAAGATTATGGAATTTATATTATAAGTAAATTTTTGTTTTGAATAAAATCGGAATATCCAATTATTTAATTTGTTATCTTGGAAAAAATTTTTAATGCGCATATCTCTTCAAATATATTTTAATCATATTAAGAAATAAAAATTGTCAATAAAAATAAAAGAGAAAACTAGATATATTTCACTTATAAAGTTATAAGTAGGTTTACATCTCTCTCAAGTCAAAATTAGAAAAAAAAAATATTAAACCATGTTTAATTAGAAAAGACAACTTATATTTCGTATGAGATGTTTCAACTTTTAAAAAGTAATATACATTAAAGATTTCTATTTGAAGAAAAAATAGTTCATATAATTATTTTTTCTTTAAACTTCATATACAGTACATGACTTAGTTTTAATTAAATATTTTACCCAATATTTTTATCTCGACCCAAAAAAACCACGGGTCAATATATTAATGAATTTTGTATTTATGTTAATTTGTTTTCAAAAATATTGTGTATAAATCAAGCAAACATTTTGTAAGTTATTTTGATTTCTAGGTTGTTATGGTAGTTTCTGAGATTATGAGAGATTGTGAGTTTTTGTATTTATGTTAATTTGTTTTCAAAAATAATTGATGCAAATATTGTTTTTAAAAATCTTACCTATCTTATCGGATTTGTATACCTACCTTATCGGATTTTTCAAAATCTTGCCAATCTGAATCAACCATATATAAATCTTTTATAAATTTAAAACAAGAACAAATAAAAGACCAATAAAGATGTGGACGTCTAACATAATGATAATCATCAAGTTAACATTCTAATTTCAAAATAAACATTAAATTATAGCATATGGTTACATCAACCAATCTTGCCTATCTCTATTGCCATTCTTTTCATTTTCTCCGAGTGGCATAGTAAAATCTTTATCAAAATTTACATTTTATTTGATTGAATTTGTAAGACGAACCGTTAAAAAATAAAATAAAAAGTTAAAACTTCAAATTTTATATTTTACTCACAAAGTCATAAACAAACCTTTGATGTTGTCACACACCGGTTGAACCAGTAAGCGGGTCACGGATTGATAACAGTTTTTCCCGGTTTTTAGCCGGTTTTCAAGTAGCAAATATTAGCACTAAACCCAAACCGGATTATCTGAGGAGGGGTGCAAATCGAATCGAAGCGAAATGAACCAAAATAGAACATATGATTAAATTTTGGATATATCATATGAATCATATGGATGTAATCATTTCTAAATCGTAAGATTAGGATATGGTTTAAAAAAAAGTTTACTGTAATAATTTCTAGATAAAGCAATCTACTCTTTGCTTTTTTGTAGAAGCCGTTGTCACCTCAAAATACTATTTCTCTTATTGATAGCGAATATAAGAAACTCAAACTTTCCTTTTATTCAAATTTTAGTCTGATTTTAAGTTTAATTTTTTCTTTGATTATGTTAAAAACAAGTGATTGAGTGCTTTTGTTTTTCTTTATTTTTTATTTTATTTGATAAATTCTAGAGTTGAACTTATTTTAAAATAGGACAATAACTTTATTTTCTTTGATTTCAAATTTTTATATGTTTTATACTCTTTTTAATTGACTACTATTTTTAATTTTGTATGAAAATTCAAAATCTACATTATACCAAACAAAACTTTTGGTGTTAGTTAAAAACCGAATAAATCGAAAACTTAAGGTATATAAATCGAATCCAAGACTTAATAAATTTGGTTTTAAAATGGTAGTTATTTTTACTAACCCAAAAATCGAAAAACAGAGAAAAGCGAACTAAAACCGAGCTGATACCCAAATTGAACAGTCCTATGGGGACACCGATTTTACCGAGTCAATCACAGTTCTGGGATGGGTCTAAAAAATGATTTTACATGTACACATCAACAAACTCTACCAAACACCAAATTTATATTTTACAAACAAAACAAATATATTACTTTATCTTATATTTCTTATATACGGTCTAAACGGAATCTTCCTCTTCAATCTGAACAAAAAAAACTTCATATTACATCAGAAATTGGGTCGTCGAGTTTGATTCGATCGACAATTTCTCTCCGGACGATTTTTCTCCGCGATTTCTTTCCGCTTCCATGGAATACAATCTTCTGGCTAATCTTCCGCCGGGGCTTGATGCCCTTAGCGTAAGGATTCGTCGTCAGTGGTTGAGGTTCTCTGACCTGAAATCTCTTTTTCTTCGTCGTGAAGAGCTTCAATTGATTTGGTCTATTTCACGTTCTAACTAGAAACATTTACAGTTCTTCATTAGTAGAATAGAATAAATAAATCAGAAATCAAAGCAAAATTTCATAAATCTCACAAACTCGTACAAATTTTGTTCAAAATCGAATCTAGTTCAAAGAAAATGATTCTAGAAATTATATAATTTTGAAAGTTTACATGTAAGTCAAGTTGCGTATTGTGTTCTGAACTGTTAAATTCAAGTTGCGTCGCCTCCAGAATTAAGATTTACCACTGAAAATCCTTTACAAAAAAAAGTATTCACAAATTTTTAACTAAAATTCTCTAATCAATCAGAAACAGAACAAAACCCTACAAAATCCCAACGTTACTAACCTCCTTCTTTGGGCATATTGAAAGGTTCAAAATGGAAAAAAATTCGGCAATCCTAACTCACGGTAGCCTCATTTTCATATCATTAACATTGTCACACACACACATTTTTGGAAAATCCGGACATGATTAATTGTTGTTTGTTGCTCAAAAGAATGGGTTTTTTTTTTGTAATTTTCTAACTGTTTTAAAGTTATATAAGTTGAAATCAAATTTAATTTTTCTAGTTCGATTTCAGAGTATGACACAAGTATACATATGTGTGTGTATGCTTGTTTGTTTCAGATTAATTTTGTCAACCTGAAGTTAACTAGAATCCAACTCCGTAAAACACGTGTTCAAATATCCAATAACTGCTTCATCTTTGGTTCTTTTTTAATCAGTTTTCACAATATAACGACATTTCTCTTTTTTCTCGTTGGACTGCATAAGTGTTGATTTTACTAATCTGTGCAAGTTTTCACCTTTAATAAATATTTTATCTATTTTATAAATAGTGTCATCTGTTAGTTTTTTATACATATTAAAGAAATTTATTAAAAAAAATATTTTACTTTTTATTAATACATTATATACATTATATATATTTTTTATCTAATTAATATATAAAATAATAGAGTTAAAACTTAATTTTTATTTAAAATTTTGCATTAAAAATATGAAAAGATACATTTTGTGAAATAAAAATTAAAATTTAAAACAACATTTTTGTGAAACGGAATGAGTAGTATATTTTTTAAATAGAAATTCAAGCTAAATATATTTTACTTTTTTTTAATAAAAAAAGGCAAAGAAAATAAAAACGGAAAGCGTCTTTTCGTTTTTGAAGCAAACCAACAAAACTTTTTTTTAAAAGAAACAAAACCAACAAAACTTTCTCAAGCTAACTGCTTCTACTTCTTCCTAAAGCACACACCAAGTACCAAAATGTCAGATTCAATTCACCGGAGAAGAATCATGCCATCGGACTCAAGCCGTGGCCGGAGCTCCAGGACCAGACGTACGAAGAAGCACCAAGTCTCCCGTCGTATTCCCAGTAAGATTCGTTCAAAGTCTAATAAGATCCTCAATCGAAGTTTCTCGGCGCCGAATCTCCTCCAAATCATCGCTGTGGTAGAAGATCGTGATCGGCGTTTCTCTACGCCGGTGATAGATCTCCCGGCGGAAGAACCCGAGCAGATCGTCTATCTGTCTAAGATCCGTTCGGAGGTTTTCGCTTCAGCTCCGTCGTTGTCTGGATTCTCTTCGCCGTCTTCTTCTTCTTCTCTTTCTCCGATTAACCAACAGGTAAATGCAATCATCAATCAAATGAAATTTCTTATTTTAGTCCTCCATGTCTCAAAGTTTATGCTATTGGAGCCAAATATTTAACATGTTACAAACTAACCCATCGATTTCACTGTTTTATAGATAGTCCTTTCAGTAAGCATCAAATTCCTTTATTACGTTCCCGTAGAAGTATAACTGTATAAAATCATTCAGTTCTTAAGTTCCATTCGATTTTCGAACATTGTCTTGAGAAACATCTACGCACACAATCTGACTGTAAGAAAGAAGCAGAAAGATTCTGAATTTCAATGGTTATGATTCTTTGATACCAAAATCAGGTTAACAAGAGAGAGGCAGCAAAAGTTGTGATCAGTGTATCAGTAGAAGGAAGTCCAGTACCGGTAAGGACTTTGGTTAAACTGAGCTGCAATGTTGAAGAAACGATCAAGATGGTCGTGGACAAGTATCTTAAAGAAGGACGAACACCGAAACTCGATAAAGATCTTGCCTTTGAACTGCATCAGTCTCACTTCAGCATCCAATGTAAGCTCCACAACTCAAATTTTGGTCCGGTTATCTGGTTAAGAAACAGAACCAAAGATTGAAACTTTTCGAACTATGAAGGTCAAACTGTAGAACCGAAGTAGACAATTTTCTCTTAGGTATGTTTAAATGTGACTATGTGAACCAACAACCAATTAACAACACACAGTTTTGGATTTTACTGATCTGTAGGTTTGGAGAAAACCGAAGTAATTGGTGAATTAGGCAGTAGAAGCTTCTACATGAGAAAGAAAGAACCTGAAAACATGATTACGGTTAGAAGAAACCTCCCGTCATCATCCAATTTGATCGAATCGTTCATCGCGCAGAAGATTGGGAGATTTGTGAGGAGGACAAGGAAGATATGGAACATCTTGGTTTGTGCTCAATGAACAACAAAACCGGTTTTAAGTAAGTATTGTTTTAGTTGTGTTTTACGGTCTGAGCGGCACATAATATTTACTTGTGTTAGCTCGAATTTCATACAATAGGTCTCACTTCTTTGTATAAATTTATTTACTTTTTAACTTACAACATAGATCTATATTATAGGTATATAGATTTGTCAATGTACTGTAATTCGATTCGGGTTTCTTCATTTTTTATATGAAATCCGAATTGTATGTTTCGTTTGGTATGTACTTGGAAAGTGGGAAACTTTTATGTAACCGTCATAATCTTTTTGGTTGGTTTTATAACTTTGGTTTGGTTTGGTTTTATTCTACTTACGATTTTGCTATTTTGGAGAAGAAGAACCTGCTGATGTAAAAGTAAAACGGATGTATTTCGGTTCTATTGGTTTCATTAGGTCCGGTTTACTTTCCAATCATATACTAAATTGGCTTTAATAAAATATCTTTTATATATAACATTTGTTTTTGTCAATTTGTACATATTATTTAAAGAAAAGGATATGCTTTTTAATGAAGGATATTCTTATATACTTCAATTCAAAGAAGCCATGCTTTGGTCGGTTGACTCAGTTCATGTAGGACCGCCCAAAGATATTTAAGCTACAGAAAAAATAATGAAAATCAACCCATCGCAGTTATTTGATTTTGAGTAGCATTCACATTATTGGATTCAAATGATATAGAAATATTAGTTTATGGATGAAAAAAGTAAATGTTCTTTGATTTAATATATGTAACTCAAGCACGTAATAGGCACGATCATATTACTGTTTACTTGCATACAAATGGATTTGATTGTAATGAAAAGAAAAATAAAATTATTTTTGTCAACCCATATCAAATCAGATAGGGAGTCGTTGAGGCTAAAAGTCAAACTTCCAAATATGCTTTAAATTGGAAATATCAAAATTTATCAATTTGCATCAGGAACCGAATATATATTACAAGTAGCTTTTATCCAACCAGATCCAGTGGGATTTTAATAGTTTTTATAAATTTAATTTATTATATATATTACGGTTTATACCTGCAACAATTCCCAAAGCTTTGACCAAAACACCTCATAGACGCAATTCGTAACTGGGCTTCGACGACAGAAATAGGCGGCGGCAACGGCGGAGAGTGAACCTCGCGGCGCGGCGGAAGACGGCGGAGGATGGACGATCTACTCGATTGGATCATCTCCTTCTTATTCCTCGTTACCCTTCTCATCATCGTTATTTACCAGGTTTTTCTCCTAATAATTTTGTTTGGTTAAATCAATTAAAACTAGTTATGTAGTTTAAAAACAAATCAATTAAAAACTACTCGATTAGTTTTTCTGGGTTTGAAGTTTAAGATCAGTTATTTACTTTTTATTGATTTTGTAACCAAAGTAATGAAATTTTTTAATGCAGCTGACATGTTTGGCGGATCTAGAGGCTGATCATATAAACCCTTACGATTCATCTACCAAAATAAACCGAGTGGTTCTACCGGAATTCGGTTTGCAAGGACTTCTTTGCTTATACTATGTCTTAACCGGACATTGGTTCATGGCGGTTTTGTTTCTTCCTCACCTTTTCTACAACATTAGACTGTAAGTAAATTATTCACTCATTTATGTTCATACTGGTCAATTTTCGAAGTGAACCGGGAAATCGGTTCAACGAATCCGGTTTTAACCTTGTCACTTTGTTATTTCCGGTTAAAGATACATGAAAAAGGAACATTTGGCGGACGTGACAGAGATGCACAACACAAATAAATGGGAGCAAAAGAAACGAGTTTACAAGATTGGTCATATCTCTCTCTCCATTTTTATCACATCTTATTGGTACATTTTCTTTATCTTAAATCACTATTAATTTTCATATCTTCATATATATTTACCAAGCTAAATCCTAATTATTGTTATTATTTGTTTCTATTATTCTCGGTTTAAGGTTGATCCACTCGGCATTGGGAGATATCTAAGGTTGGAGATATCATCAGACTTCACCAAGTTTTTGTTTTTACAATTTAAGAACGGATTCGTAATGGATTTTGTTGACTACGCCACAAATCTGAATGTAGTTTTTCATTTTCTTATGATTTTTTTGTTGTTTTTTTTTTCCCTTTTGGCATTCCTTTTTAGTCCATCACACAAATCGTAACGACGAACGATGATGATAAATGATCTATTTTTGAATTTAATGGAAATTCACTGTGGTCTATTATTAAAAGTTTGGTGACACAAGTTTTGGTTCATGGCACAAGTTAGAATGTTAGATAACCAAACATCGAATCCAGATGGATGGTTTTATCAAGTACATATATACTCTCAGTCTCAGATGTCAGATCGATCCTCACATGTAGGTTATATAGTGTTTTGTCATTAAGATTAAGGTAATCTTGTTTAGAGAGAGATTTCAACCGGTTTAACTTCAGAACCAAAACGATACATGTATTCGTGTTTGATACAACAATAACAGACAAAAAAACTGAAACGATGACCAGTTTCAACAAAATTTAAGGAAACAAGATGATTCAATCCGAATAAACAAGAAGGAATTGGAAATAATCATCCATGCGACAACGATGGAACCAATATAAGACCCTAAAACCCTAAAAAAGCTACAAGTTTAGTAGAACCCTAATGTGGAAAAAACCAAAACAAACTCAATGACGGAGAATACAGAGGAAGATTGGATTTTTTTCAAGTTAAATTAACGTTAATATCGGAAGACTTGTTTCTTGGATCAGAAGCTAAAGAAGTCTGCCATGTACTACTGATCGGAAGATGCGATACCGAATGGATTGTCCGGTGATCAGCTGCGCTAGAGATCGGAATCGCAGCGGTTGGACTCGACAACACAAAATCGTGTTTGTTCTTCTTTGGTTTCTGATCTTGCTGGTCCGTCCCGGCTAAAAAACTTCCTACAACCACCTGTTGATTCAAACACACGGAACTTTCCGGTTTAAGATATGTACAAGTTCTTTTGGACCAGAAAATCGGAAAATGGTTAACCTGAACCGGACTCGCTGCTACTAGTAAACCGGCGACACCACCGCCTAATACACGTCCGTCAGGACTTGCTAACGATACGCTCATTCCTCCGGTTCTACTCCTAGTTCCGCCTATGTCGTTAGGCATGAATGAACCGGACAGTGATAAAATCTCAAACCGGCCCTAAAAAAAACACAATAAATCATCAAGAAACTTATCTTAAATCATCAACAAAAATAAATTTGATAGATGAGATCGAATTACATACTTCGTATGTCAATGTGCCACCAGAGGAATCGGGCTGACGAAGTGTTACGCTCGAAATGACACCGTTTGCTGATAAAACGCAAATGGCACGAGGTCCTTGTTGCGAAAACGAGATTACCTTCATTGTTACATCCTAATCGAACCAAAATATATATCACTCAAAACTCGGTTCTACTATTATTTATTTAAAATTCCGGATCTTAAAAAGAAATAGTTCCGATCAGCTTACCTCACCGGCGTTGACAGTGATTACGTGAGGTGTGAAATTACCACCGACGGAGCAAGGAACCCATTCACCTACACAAAACATAACACAAGAGCCAATTTTACTCGTTGATATCCTAATACATTTTTTCCACTTATTGTTAGTGTTTATTTCTTTTTTTGTAACCATGTATGTCATTTGCTGGTAGTACCCGAGTATATTTGTAGTAGAAATTAGAAATCTCTAATTGCGACGTTAACGTCTAGAATTGTTACTAAATTAAGGTTAATGTTACATTAAAGAAGTGATTATCAAGAACAAGAACAAGAACATGACAGATATGTGTAGATACTTATAACCATAGATACAAAAACGAGGAGATCTGTTTATATGCTAAGAGGCCCCACTTAAAGAAAAGCACGCATTAAATCCCCAAAATTAACCCAGAAAACCCCAAAAATCAATTCTTAGTCCAACGAGAGTCAGATTGGTTTACGAAACTAGATTCCGACAACAAAAAAAAATTTTAAAAAATTTTATTTTTTGTGCTGAATTTTTTAGGAAAAAACAAAAAAACAGAGCAAAGAAGATTTACCCAAATTCTCGACTTGGTGATGATACTTTGTTCTGTTAAAAGAGTTTGTTGGTTTCACTTTGCCGCGTTTTTCAGAGTCGGAGAAATCGATGACGTGTGAACTCGCCTGAGGATGCGACGGCGCCGGCGCCGATGAAATCGGCTTTGGAGATAACGCCACAACCGTCCCGTCCGGTCCGTACTTCCTTGGCCGTCCACGCTTCTTCTTCATCGGCCCGCCGGAGATATCTTCCATCATCGTTGTCGTCGCCGTCGAAATTAACGGCGGCGGAGCTACTCCCGCGAGCTGATTCGGGTGATGAGACTGTGGTGGAGGAGGAGCGACGGAGTTGGGAGATGGATTTGAGCTTTCTGATCTCGGAGCTACGTGGAAATCTGACGGCGCGTCGGATACCACCACCGTTATACCGCCGCCTTTACCGGCGGTTGTTGACCTAACAACTTCTCCGGTAGACTCCATATCTGAAACCATTAGCTTTTTTTTTCTTCTTCTATATTTCAATAACCCATGTAGATTTTGGGTTTTAATTAAAAGATAAACAAACACGAGATTAAGAACACAGCGGGAAAAAATGGAAAAATTAGCAAATAAATATAATTAAGATCTAGAACACGAAAATCAAAATATAAGGACTAATAAGGAGTTGTTTTTTGAAGAAAAAAAATATATTGCTAAGAACAGAGGTTGGAAATTAGGAAAATGTTGGAGATGAAAGTGAGGGAAATTAGATTTATTTATGCTATGTGGTTTTGATGAGAAAAAAATTATAGAAATGGGTTTTCGATATTGGAAATATTGACATTAAATAATGGTATTTTCTCTTCTTCTTTTTTATTGTGGGTTTATTTATATTGTAAGATTTGTTTCATGCTTTCAGCTAATTTCCAACGTAACTTTTTCCATGTCTGCCCATTTATTTTAATATTGAATAAATAAAATAACTGTGAAAAGGAAATGTTTAATAGCGTGTTATAATAATATAACTCAAAATGGATTTATATAATAATAACTTTTTTTGGAATATATAGATATTCGTGTTTTTAGCTGGAATCCGATGGAGGGGATTAATAAAATATAAAGGTAGTAAGGTAATAAATAGTATAGTAGACAAACATTAAACTGGGTACAAAAAATAAACTATTTCTTAAAAACAAAAAGAAAAATGTTGAAGACAAGTATATATCGTTTTATCTTAAGAATAATTTTTTTTTTTTGCAGCCGTGAATTTTTATTTTATTTCTAAATATTCATTTTCCAGCAAAAACAAAAAATTTCCTTAATTAAATAATAATCGGGCTTTGGAGTAAAAGACAAGTAAAACTAGGCTACTAAAATGATAATGAAATATATTATACTGGAAATAATATAAATTTATCTATCACTAACAATTAAAGAAGGCCAGATGCAAGAATGACAATTACCCGGGGCCAGCAATAACATGTCAATTCTCATAGCTAGTTAGCTACCTATATACTAAGTTACTAACTAATCTTTGTCATAGTTTTCGCCAAAAATCATATACAATAATAAGAATTAAGAAATTAAATGCTGTCAAGAAAAAAAGAAAAAAAAAATTCCAACATCTAAATCTTCTCCCCATTTATACTTTCCCACTATATAATCAAATATATTTTTTTCTTTCCATTGTGTAATATATAAAACAAAAGAAGTAACCGATAATAGGTTAAATATGTAAAGCTTTTTTTTTTCGGCGGGTGATGGGCTCATGGTTAGCCTCGGTGGTGGCTTGGTTTTGATTAGAGGCGGCAGATTTTGTTTGGCGACCAATTACTTTCCGTGGGAGATGAGTCTCGCAGTTTTTTCAAACTCGGGATTGGAGAGCTAGAAGCGGTTACTCTAGCTGGCATACATGCTTACGTGCCGCCGATTTGTAATTTTGGTGGATCGAAACGTTTCTGTTTTTGTGCTTGTTCTCGGAAAAGCTGTAGGTGCCGTTTTCTGGCGAAGTTTGAGTGGTGGCCTCGTCTACGGTTGCTCGTGGCAACAACGATGAGGACTCGAGATCTTAAGATTTGCAAGTGCAAATTTCCAAAGGTAGGTTATTCGGAATCGGTGTTTGGGTTTCGGACTTCCGCTAATAGGTTTGGTTGTGGCCCTATCTTGTTGTTTTTTGTGCTTTCTATTTCCGTTAGTAAATGCACCTTTGTTTTAGATTTCGATCTTTCTGTTTTCTAATTTTCTCTGTAATTTCTGTTTCAAATTCGAAAATGGTATAAAACTTAACAATCATTAAAAAAAACAAATATATGTAAAGCTTTCACTACAAAAAAGTAAACCATTTCTTTCTAAAAAAAAAAGTAAACCATTTGCAATGGTCAAAATTGTCACAAGGATGATTAGCAACGGACAGACGTTGCAAATCCTTTAGTCGCAAATTGCATTACGTCCCAAAATCGTAACTATACAATATTGTATATAGTTTTTTTTTCTTGTTTAACCTATTTGCGATGATAGGTTCAATTTAATTTCAAATCATCAAAACCAATCAAAGAGATACTGTGTATAGTTTAAATCAACTATTTTTAATTAGGGCAAACATGAAACTTTTAATACATATACACTAGATTCTAGTTCACGTCGTGTATGAGGTAAAAAAATAAGTAGTGAAATCACTATTTTTTTCTATAACATAGTATCATGAAAATATTATTATTTATAATTGTAGCTGTGAAGATATATTATTTACCATGTTATTCAGATAACGTTAAAATTATTATATTTATATTTTTAGATATTTAAAAATTCTTTGTAAATGGTTATAGCATAACTTGAAAATATTGTAATTTTAAAAAGTATTTTTAACATATTTTGTAATATATAGGATACCTTATAATTTCCTTAGAATTTAAAGATGATATTCTTTCATATATTTGTCAACTAATTTTATAAAAATTTAGATTATATCCGACTTAAGAGTCACCGATGTATCTTTGTTGATTAGTTTTAATATTTTCAAGCAATTTTTTTTTTGACAGCCGCAAAATGGGTAAAACAATTTGAAGAAAGAAAAACAAAATTTGTAATTAATTAACAAATATAAGAGCAGAAAAAAGTTTATTATATGTAAAGTATATATGAAAGAAAAGTTGATGAAGGATGAGAACTAAATACATATTATAAATTGGCATTCCATTTCCCTTTAGGTAAACAACCTAGTTGTCTAAAAATTTTCAACTTTTTTTTTTTTTTGGGTTTTATGACTTTCAACTTATTTTAATATATTGTATTTTATGCTATAGACTTCTAAAATATAAAATAATGTTTTTTGTCAAATAAAATACCTGTTATAATACACAGATAAAGACATATAATGCTAAAAAAGAGAGACATATAATATTTCATTTGCTTCATGAAGGTTTTTTTAATATAATTTTAAAACATGTTAATAAACATTTAATAGTTAACATATAAGACATACGAAAAAAACATATAAGACATAAAACGATCTTCATAAAACAAAAAATAAAGCTAATAAAATAATTTTCATTCAAATATAGATATCATATGTCATGGTAAGAATAATTTTGTTTCGTGTATTTGTGGGAATCCAAAGGTCTTTTTTAACCTTTATTTGTATCTTATCTTTGCAACCCTTTTTAAAATATTAAATACTGTTTTGTGTTTGCTTTACATTCATTTCATTTCTTTCCTTTTACATTTCCTACCTAAAGTCTTCGTCACAATTATAGCTACCCAACTAATTTATGCCCATTAAAAAACTTGTGTAATAAACTATAATAATCAATATATCTTTTCTCTAATAAAATTTAGTTTGTAAAAATGAAAAAAATTTCTCTAAGAAGAACAGTGAAAATTTGAGTTAACAATCAGATTGTGGAAACGTTACAGTCACCCAAAATATTAACAGACATATTTTAGAAAAACAGAACAAAGTTAAAGTTTCGCTGTAATAACTTAAAATTTTAAATAAGGAAAATGTAGACATATTATCAATTTTTAGTTGCTCTTTTCTTTTCACTTTTTACCTTTTCATAGCTAATGACAAATACAAAATTAATTAATTAATTAATATAATATGAAAGGTATGAAACAAAAATAATAAATTACAGAAATTGGAAGCAATCATGAAACGTAAAATTATTTTAAACACAATATAATTTGGGACCACGAAGCATTGAGTCATTGACCAATAGAAATGCACATCTAAGTCGAAAACAATACGATTAATTAAATAACCTGGAGTTTAGATAAGATCGAACCATTTATTAATCGTTAAATAAGTCTTTTCTGTAAATTAAAAAAATAATAGTGATGTGCTCGATGTGCATTTTCCTCCGCGGCTTTATTTTATATCTCTTTTAATAAAGAAATATATCACCTCCCATATATCACCGTATTTATTTATATCAACAATAGACAAAATATTGATTTCACATTACTTTTATATGTGATTTTATTTTCATTTATAATTGCGGTCGGCATTCTTTCTGACCTAACTTCTTTTCCTTATACAGCTCACGGGGGGAAAAATATGCATAATTCATATATAGCCATTTAGTTGTTATTTTTTTAATATTTACCCAAGACCACTTGATTTACAGATTTGATTGAACCTTTCCATTAATCAAAAGAAAGAAAAAAATGTCCTAAGTAACTTATTTTTTTTTTCCAACACATTTCATTCCATTAATCAATAACCTAGGTTACAACTAGAAGAGAGAATTAAGCATTTTCTTCGAAAATTACAATATAGCATAAAAATACTTAAATATAAAGCATATTTATCTTTGGAAAAAATTGACATCGGATTTGAAATAAAATTCAAATGCGTTGAAAAAACTTTCACGGCCAAGCTTGAATAAATAACCATAGCCACGTTGTAAAAATGACGTTGAGAACCAACTCCTACCTCCAAATATCGTTGGAACGAATCTGATTCTCTTCTGGTCCCGTANAAAGTGATAACAATCGCTCTCCGCAAAGAGAAGAACATGGTAAATTTCTCTCATTAAACAAGGATGAAGATGAGGTAAAGCTTTCCTTAGCAGATTGTATGTCCATCTCGGCCACATGACCACGAAGAACAACAACGAACGATGCACAAAAGCGATTACAAGGCCTATACCCAGGAAGTGCAGAATCATTGTGGATACAAGTGACACAAGACTCGAAATCGCTTCAAGTAATGCTCCTTTGAAATCAGACCTTCAAGCTGAAGTGGATGGAAGAATGGTTAGATGATGATGAAACCGGTTGTGTTTGAACTCCAAACACCAAGAGTTAGACTCTAGTTCTTCAAGAGCTAATCCTCACGAGAACAACTAGATTCTACACGTTCTTATAAGCTTCTAAATCCCTCAAGAAACTTAACACAAAACACATGAGCACTTTGTATGCAAAGAGAAGTTCTTTGAAAACGAAAATAATACTTTGATTGATTAAAAACTTGGTGAATGAAAAGTACAAAAGACTAGAGCTTATATAATGCTCAAAATAAATGTGAATAAACGGTCATAAACTAAGAAACTAGAATCAAAAAGGTCTTCAACTAGCCGTTAGGCTTCAATGGGCGAGATTTGGTCTTTAGCAATGAATGGGGGATCTTCCTTAAGTCTTTTGCACAAAATGAATGAGATGAATCTTCTAGGGATGATGAATGGTCGAGATTAAGCAAGAGATATGGTCGTTGTTCCTTGTTTCCATCTTCTCTCCTTAAACCAATAAAATCGGTTCCACTTTTGGTAAGTGTTTCTCCTTTGATATCTTCTTGGTTTTGATCGGTTTGGGCTCGGCTATTAACTTGGTCTGGCGGTTTAGGGGTCTTCACAGCTTCAGTAATCATCAAGGGACGGTTGAATAAGGTCTTCTTATGATATAAATCCGAGCTTTCCATAGTTGACTCCAATAATGCTCCAATGACTTGATTTTGAGGTTTAAGTGGATTTGATGGTTCTCCTTTGGTTTGGCTCCGGTTTCCAGCTTGTATAATGGCTTGTATATCTTCTGAGAATATAGAATAGGAGGGTGGGTCGAATAAAATGTGCTCCTTCTCCAAGTTTCCTTAAATGGCTCCAAATTGGTTCTAAGCGCCGGATTTGGTATTTTAGTGGTTTGATTCTAGTTCTCTTCTGAATAAAATAAAACCAGCGGCTCCTTTGGTTGTGTAGCTCCTCTTTGGCCTGTTGATACTCCTAGAAATCCTCTTGACTCCTCAGCTACAAGCATTGCTTCTCCTTGTTTAGTTCCTTTGCTCCTTTCCTTGTTTGCTCTGGTTGTATGAGCCTTGATGCTTACATCATACTCTCCCTCTTGAAGAGATTTTGTTCTCAAAACTTTGAAATCTGCATCAAACAACCTTAAGTTAGTTTCTGTTGAATTTTGAAAGTTTAGAAACTTACCTTGGTGTTTAGTCTTCAAATGGTGCAATAGTTGATGGAGGGGAATGTTTTTGGCTTCAGCAAGCTCTAGTGTGGGTGTCAGCTCGTGTAATGGTGGAGTCTCCTTAATGAACATCAGGTTTTCAACATAGTTGCCCACGTTTTTCTCCTTAACCTCCATAGCTTTGAACTTTTGTTCTTTAAAACCTGCAAAACATTCTCTTGACAAAGACAAGTGTATTAAATCTGGTGAATCCAAATCTAAAAACTCTTGAATAGCAAAATAACTAGCCTTTTCCTTAGCTATGTTTTGTAAAACTCCAACATCTTTATGTGCTAAAGGACCAAGAATAAACTTACAGTGGTTAAATGAGAATGAATACTCATTTGTGCGCCCATTGTGTGCAACATTTCTGTCATATTGACATGGCCTTCCAAGCAGTACATGCCCAGCTTGCATAGGCGCAACATCACACATAATTTTGTCCTTGTATTGGCCAATGGACAGAGGAACTTCTACTACTTGGACACCTTTAACTCCTCTTTGCCATTTAGCCGTTTAAACTTGTATGGTCGTGGGTGTGGCTTAGTTTTAAGCCCCAACTTTTCTACTAAACAAACACTAGCAATATTAGCACAAGAACCACTATCAATTATTAAATGACATACCTTGTTTTGTATATTGCATCTGGAGTGAAAGAGATTGTCTCTTTGTTCTAAGTCCTCCGAAACTGGTTGAGAGTTTAGAGCTCTTTGAATGACCAGTAACTCCCCTTCTTCGGCATATATAGTCAATTCTTCTTCTGATTCTTCAGCCATATCCTCATCTTGGGAATCATATCCACCATCTTGTCTAAGAATCATTGTCCTCTTGTTCGGACATTCTCTTGAAACATGACCCCTGCCTTGACATTTAAAGCAAATGATGTCATGATGTCCAGCGGAATTACTAGACTTACCTTGCTCTTGGGTATGGGATTTGAAACGTGATTCTACTGCAATCCCCTTTTCTTTATCTATAAATGGCGTGGGGTTTGGTTGCTGCTGAGTTGGTTGAGTTTGTTGATTCCAAGCTGCATTGTTGTTACTAGAGAGATTTCTAGTAGTTGTTTTCTTCTTGATTTGCTTCTCTCTTTGAACAGCTAGATGCAAGAGTTCGGGCAGTGAGTGGTAAGTCTGCATTTCCACCTTTCTCTGAATTCTGTCTTGGAGTCCATCCATGAATTAGGACAGCAAAGACTCCTCTGTTTCTTCTAGAGCTAGTTGACTTCTTAGAAGATCAAATTCTTCATAATATTCTTCCACACTCCTAGAACCCTGAAATAGAGATCTAAACCTTTTTAATAAATCCATATGATAATGTGGAGGCACATACCTTCTGTTTAGCTCAAACTTCATGTCGCTCCATCTGGTGATTTGTGGATATCTGAGCCTCCTCTTCTCAGCTACTTCTCTGTCCCACCAAGATAAAGCATGGTCAGTGAGACTAGCTACTGCAAGAGCAATCTTCTTAGGTTCGGTGTAAGCATAGTAGTCAAATAGGTGCTCCATCCTCCTTGCACCAACAACTTCACTTCTGGTGGCAAGTGTCTATCTTCATTATAGGGCCTGTTTCGATCGGCTTGATTTCTCCGGTTGAGGAGATCGTGCGCCGCTTGCATAGGATCTAGTGCACGAGTTTGTTGCAAGTCTGGGGGTCCCTCCACATGGTTAGGGTCATTGTGAACCCTAGGAGCAGCTAGCTGGACGTTTCTTCTAGGCAGCATAGGATCATTGCATTCAGGAGTTTCCAGACGGTCGAGGCGGTTGTTGGTATTGTCTAATCGAGCAGATTTGGCCTGTAGATCGGTTCTGATAGCATTGACACTCTCGGTAAGGTTTTGCATCATTGCCATCATGGCTTGCATAAGGTCTATTGGTGCATTCTCCATGGATGTACCTTGTAAATAGTGAAGAAAACAAATCAAAGATATGTTTTAATTTCAAAGCAAAACCCAAAAACAACCAATTAGGCAGTTTTTACCAGTTGAAAGAAAATGGTTTTAAAAATTAACAAATGATCCGAAAATTTAAGGAAAATATTTTTTTGTAGTTTTTAAGAGTTTAAATAAACAGAAACAGAAAGCAGAATATTCTTTTGGATTTTTATAATTTTTATAAAATTCGAGCAACGTAGATAAACGGAAAGAACAATTCTTTTGGTTTTCTTTTTGATTTATATGAAACAAAACTTGAAAAACTGAAAGAAAAATTTACAAACTTGAAATAAAGATAGGAGTACACCTGAGATAGGAGCTTTTAACTCTGATACCAATGACACAAGACTCGAAATCGCTTCAAGTAATGCTCCTTTGAAATCGGACCTTCAAGCTGAAGTGGATGGAAGAATGGTTAGATGATGATGAAACCGGTTGTGTTTGAACTCCAAACACCAAGAGTTAGACTCTAGTTCTTCAAGAGCTAATCCTCACGAGAACAACTAGATTCTACACGTTCTTATAAGCTTCTAAATCCCTCAAGAAACTTAACACAAAACACATGAGCACTTTGTATGCAAAGAGAAGTTCTTTGAAAACGAAAATAATACTTTGATTGATTAAAAACTTGGTGAATGAAAAGTACAAAAGACTAGAGCTTAATAATGCTCAAAATAAATGTGAATAAACGGTCATAAACTAAGAAACTAGAATCAAAAAGGTCTTCAACTAGCCGTTAGGTTTCAATGGGCGAGATTTGGTCTTTAGCAATGAATGGGGGATCTTCCTTAAGTCTTTTGCACAAAATGAATGAGATGAATCTTCTAGGGATGATGAATGGTCGAGATTAAGCAAGAGATATGGTCGTTGTTCCTTGTTTCCATCTTCTCTCCTTAAACCAATAAAATCGGTTCCACTTTTGGTAAGTGTTTCTCCTTTGATATCTTCTTGGTTTTGATCGGTTTGGGCTCGGCTATTAACTTGGTCTGGCGGTTTAGGGGTCTTCACAGCTTCAGTAATCATCAAGGGACGGTTGAATAAGGTCTTCTTATGATATAAATCCGAGCTTTCCATAGTTGACTCCAATAATGCTCCAATGACTTGATTTTGAGGTTTAAGTGGATTTGATGGTTCTCCTTTGGTTTGGCTCCGGTTTCCAGCTTGTATAATGGCTTGTATATCTTCTGAGAATATAGAATAGGAGGGTGGGTCGAATAAAATGTGCTCCTTCTCCAAGTTTCCTTAAATGGCTCCAAATTGGTTCTAAGTGCCGGATTTGGTATTTTAATGGTTTGATTCTGGTTCTCCTCTAAATAAAATAAAACCAGCAGCTCATTTGGTTGTGTAGCTCCTCTTTGGCCAGTTGATACTCCTAGAAATCCTCTTGACTCCCCAGCTACAAGCATTGCTTCTCCTTGTTTAGTTCCTTTGCTCCTTTCCTTGTTTGCTCCAGTTGTATGAGCCTTGATGCTTACATCAACAAGGATCAAGCCCAAGAAGTGGAGGAAGTGAAAGATTGTAGTGATTACAATGACCATGCTCAGAAAATGGAAAAAGATTACAAGGACCATGCCCAGGAATTGATGAACAGTAGTGAATACGAGAGGCAGGACAGGCCAAACCCAAAATGTTACAACGCCGGATTAGTAAAGAGACTCTCCTGTTGACGGAAAAGCTTTTCCAAACTTGAATTTCACCGGCGAGGAGAAGGTCTTGTCGCTTCGGTTGGCCAAGGCTTCGAGAAGTGGAGACGGAAACGCGGCTCGCATCAAGAGGTCCGACTTATGTGTGGTTCTAAGAACCATCAATTAGATGAGTACGACAAAGGAAAAGCAAGCGCCATCTGAAACATGAAACAAACACGTTTCAGGGATAGCTCGAGAAAAGATCTGATCTGTTGGTCAAGCCTAGAATCGGAGAGACTGAAAGCTCAGGGCAACGGTTTGGAGAGATCAGATATGGGGGCGAACAAAGGAGATCCTTTAGGGCAGTGGACGATAGAAGGGCTAGAGGGAGTGTATCTGGTGGATCCGGCGGGTCCGGCGGATGAAGAGAGTTCGGCTGCGCCAAAGAAAACATCAATCGAAGGTAAGAGAGGGACGGCGCTCGCTCTGGCGGCTCAGACGGCGAAGCAGGATAAACCGGAGAAGCAGATTTCAGAAGTACCATAGCTAAACTCACCGGAGTGATGGAGCGGCCGTAATGAGTCTCGCCGGTGATAACGGAGTGAGGGAAATGGTTCAGGAGACAACACTGGTTAGGAAGAGATCTTACCGGAGAAACACTGTTGGAGGAGCTTCATCGTCTAGGCCAGGTGAGCGAATGCGGCTGCCTTGGATGTCGTGCCTGGGAGGAAAACTTCTAGGGCGAACTCTTGAGTGCAACTAATAGCTAAGTAACTTGTTCTTAGTATCAAGGATTTCTACTTTAACTACAAATCAAAATCCTGAAAACTTAAAAAGGGATGAAATCAATGAATTCTATTTTTTACAGAACTTTATTCCAAAATTTAAACCTTCAAATAATGTGGGGAAAAAAATATGCACCAATAAATGTAATACATTACATGTGTTACTTTTCATTCTTTCTTTAACACTATCTAGAGTTCTCTATAAATAAAGAATAGCTTTGTTTCAATGGTTAACTCTATTTTTTATAATAGAAAAATAATATTTCTATTATATATTTTTTTCTTTAGTTATTAATTTTTTATAGGTCTTTTTTACTTTATTTTTTCTTATACAAATGTCTTTTTACTTTACAAATATACAAATTTTATCCATTTACTTTATATGTTTAACAAAATAAAAAATTTGATTTCATTAAAATTAAACATTTACCGCAAAAAAAGTAATTTTTAATCATGTATCATGTTATTTTAATTTAATATCATTCAATGTTGCATTTACATATTTTAATTAGTTATCATTGATTTTTTTTAAGTGTGATATAAAACATCTAAATTTTATTTATATACAAAATAAAAACATATCAAAATGTAAAAGATTATTTTATAAATAAAAAAGCATAACTTTAAAAAATAGAGATATCTATTTGTGACTCCAAATTTGGAGTTATAAATAGAGATATCTGTTTTTAGAGTAGGATATAAAATACTATTGAAGATACTTTTACTCTAAAAATAGAGTTTAGTGGCAAAAATAGAATTTCATTAGAGATCCTCTGAGTTTGTTTTGAAATTAATCATTTTCAATTCATTTTTAGTTTTATATTATTATTTTTAAAGAATAGATTTGCATTTTATACTAATTAAAATGTAAACCCATTAATCTGTCCGTGTGAATGGTAGTCAAACGACGAAAAAAGAAAATACCATGTAATATATCATTATTATTAGGTGGTGGTGGTGATCATATCGCATGTTCTTTCTGGTGAAACTTGACTGGTTACAAGTAATCAATATTAAATATTCATAGCATTTTTTGTTTTACTAAAAAACAACTTATCATGGCATATTGACAATATTTGCAAATTGCAATACCCATCATTTGAACCTTTTATACAAAAATAATAGAATCCTCGGCGTGCTTTAAGAAAATTTATAATTAGTTGTCACTTCCAATTACACGAGTTATTAGGTTTTCCAATTAATCATGTCCTTCAAAACCTTCATTAGGAAGTAGGAACTACACCCTTTCTTTTTTGTTTATTCATCATCACCTATATTATTTTTTCCTAAACATTAAATCAACACTATAATTTTGGAAGAAACTCTCAGAGGCTGACAACTCAGCATGTCAATAAATAAAAAAACTTGAACTACCAATAAAACATTTCATTTTTACAAGTCACATTTTTATATGGATCTAGATATTTAATTTGGTTGGGCCTTAAAAGAAAATCTAAGGTGTTATGTCACATTTTTATATAGGTCTAGATATTTAATTTGGTTGTATCTTAAAAGAAAATCCAAGGTGTTATTATTCATTAAATTAGAAAACAATTATATCAAATAAAGAAATATGTTAAAGTGTAGAAGCAATTCCGATGAGAGATGATGTCTGAAGATCAATTAATCTAAACTCTAAAGTTTGTGTTTGGTTATGCAATTTTTCAAAACTTTGTTCGATCGTTTATGAGACAGTATTCTTCTTCTCTTTATGGTGGAATCTATGGGATTGATGACTAAACTAAGACCATTTGTTCGATCGTTTATGAGAGAATCAAATGAGATGTTCGTGATGTATATATACATGATGGGGTGATATGCGTTACAGTTGGGGGACAGTATTCTTCTTCTCTTTATGGTGGAATCTATGGGATTGATGACTAAACTAAGACCACTTGTTCGATCGTTTATGAGAGAATCAAATGAGATGGATAAGCTGTTAGATCCGAAAAGTGAGTATTTTTGGGATCAGATTATCATATTCTATCTGGTGATGATGGTATCATCTATGGTGAGACATAAGAAATTTTTTGATATTGTCTTGGAAAACGACGAAGTAGAGGTAATCGTCGATGACTCAAAGAATGTTTTTGGTCAAATGAGCATCAAGGTAACTTCATAGAAATTGAGAAGTACCACTTATTTGCTTGAAGCTCCAAACACAGAACTCTAATTCGTTATCAGAGATAAAGATGGATGAAAGTGAATTTGATGGAGCTCTTAGTACAATTCTTAACATTCTAAAACAAACTCATCGCTTATTTTTTTAGGACACAAATAAGGATCTAACTTATAAAAATGTGAGATCGATGCTAAAACAAGCGCTGAAAAAAATGACATCAAATTAATGTTATTCTAATAAGTATCATACATGTAAATGTAAATTATGTAAATAAAATAAATAATTTCATTGTTCAAAAAAAATGTAAATAAAATGTTCAAATAAACTTCCCCGCAAGTAGGGCGGTCAACATCTAGTTATACTAATAAAATTACTTCTCGAAATATCTGAAGTTGTTTTACAAAAATGTGTCACGCTTGGCATTGGTTTGAAAATAATCCAAATTGCAAATCTATAATAACTAAGCCAACACTTAGGGAAGAAAGCCCATCATAAGCTGTTGTTCGGCGTTGCAATTAATAGAAAGCCCATCAAACTTACGATCATTTTACTATTGAAGGTCCTGCATAAATTCTATATAAACTCTGAAACCTATAAATTGCACCATACACAATAGAGTCAACGAACCGAGCCAAACTCTGTCTAATACATTATCGATTTCAAACAATAAACGAAAGGAGGAATAAGAAAAATGTCAAGTTTGTGACAAAAAACTATAAAATCTCATACATTATCAACCGAGGCAACGAATTGAGTCAAATCTCGACTAAGAAAGACATTATCGATATCAAGCAATAAAAGAAAGGACGAATGATAAAGAATCTTATTGCGAGAGATATCTCGAGCCTAAAATAATTGTTTTAACTCGATTACAAAGCGGGGTTTTATGTTTATCTAAAGCCGTACGTAAGAGCTAAATCATAAAAAAATTATAAAAAAAAATTCGGGGACATTTTTTCCTAAGAATTTTGCACATGTTTTAAATTTTTATTCGTTTTAATTAAATATGTTTTATCATATTTTATTTATAAAAAGAGGAGACAAGAAAAGAAAAATCAACGAAATAAAAAATTAATGTATCATTCATTGGACGAATTAAAAAACGCATCATCTATTTTAAACGATTATTACATTTTAAATAATAACTCAAATGCCAATGAAAATAATTCATTGAATTTTTCATTTTATTATTTGAAATTCCGATCAATTATATGATATAAAAACGGTAAACGCTTTAAGCTAACACAAATGATCTAGACTAAAACTACTACGAGTAGATTACGAAACTCTAACGTTTAGTCAATTTTGACATAAAACCGGGAGAACCAGGATCAAAACCAAAGTAATTCCTGAAACATGTGGAAAAACTATTAACAGTGGCCAACTATAGTTAAAATTGCTGTGAAAAAAATCTGAACTTGCTCTTTCAACCTTGAAAAATAAGAATTTATGAAAAAAAAAATCATATTAGAATCAAATATTCTATAATTTCATCAATGGTTTCTTAGAGTGTGCATGATTTGTCGCAAAGATGAGAAAAAGAGACCGAAGTTTGGAATTTGTTCGAACGATCGAGCAATGATTTCAAAAATCATGTCATTCGATATTTTTTTCATTAAAATCTAATAGTTTGGTTATATATTGTTTCTTTGTTGTTTATAATGCAATACACTAATTATGATTGTGAAAAAAATGTTGATGTTGATGATTGAAGATAATATAGAAACTGAAGAAGGTTTAAGTTGTGAGGGGAGTGATTATTGTGAGATCGATTATGAGAGTTTTACGTAATATATATATCGATGGTAACGATTTAAGTGTGAATTAATGAAGATGATATAGAAACTGAAGATAGTTTAAGTTGTGAGGAAAGAGATTATTATGAAATCGATTATGAGAGTTTTAGGTAATTCGGATGGTGATGATTTAAGTGTGAATGAAGATATAGAAACTGAAGATGATTTAAGTTGTAACTTGTAAGGCGACAAATCATTGTGAGATCGATTATGATAGTTTTACGTAGTTTTTTTTTTGCTAAAGAGTTTTACGTAGTGTTGATGTTGATAATTTAAGTGTGACTGAAAATGCTTAAGTTCTAAGAAGAGAGATTATTGTGGGATTTAATTCTTCTACTATTTAAGGTTCAAAGACAAGTAAATTTAAAAAGTTTTGCTTTTATGCTTTAGCTTCTCTTGCGCGCGATATTCTTAGTATTCCTATCACTACCGTTGCTTCAGAGTCCGCATTTAGTGTTGGAGGTCGGGTCTTAAAACCCTTTTAGAAACCGCCTGCTTCCAAAAAATGTGCAAGCGTTAATTTGCACTCGAAACTGGCTTCGAGGCTTTGCAAATTTTGAAGGCAAAGATTTCAAGATTAGTTTATTTCAAAATTCATTGATTTTATTTTACTAATTTGTAATTTTGAATGGCAGAAGTCATTGATGATTACTTTGATAATAAAGATGAAGATGCTACTAAGAAATCAAGTAGCTAGGTAATTGGAGATTCAAACATATGATAAGATGCAACGAAGGACTTTTGTTATCTTAACTTTTAAACTCTTCAATTTGTGTTTTTAATTTTTTGATTGCCATCTTTTTTACAAAAAGACTTCTAGAATTATCCCTATAATACGATTATTTTTGCAAATTTACCGCTGCTCTGTTTTCACAAAACTCATCTGTAAAACAAGTTCACTTTTACACGATTTTTAAAAAAAAAATTAGAATATCAATCGTTGGAAAAAGCTGAAGTTATAGAGCTGGGTTAACCCTGGTTCAGCCCGTTTTTGTACAAATTACAGGGTTAAAAACGGGTTAGGGCTTGCAAAAGGCCGAGCTAATATGAAACAGGGCTGGAAAGAATTAAAAACCCTGTTTTTAACATCCCTATGTTTTATCGTTTCTTTTTATGGTTACGTACACAATCTTCTCGGACAGGATCCATTTCTCATCGTCCACAATCCATCCAGCTCTAATAGATTTCTCTACTACTTTCAAAGAACAAAAAAAAAAAAAAGCTTTCATTAGAAAGAAAAGAAACAAGCATCACGGGAACAAACTAAATATAACTAACCTTATAGTTCATCTCTCTCGTGTCTCAATTATTTACATGCACGTATAAATATTACACATCCCCAAAAATATAACAGAAGAAGAAAAAACAAAAAAAAAACACAAGAGACTTCATCACAAACTCACAAGGACTCGTTAGTAAAAGGGATCTCTTGGAACTTAAACGAAGCATTACCCGCATTCTCTCGTTCAAACCTGAACACATCCTCGTCATCATCCGGCAATGGCATCACTTGTCTGTCACCGACCTGTCGCGGCGGCAAAACCTCACCACGCCACGAAAACTCGGTAGAATCGAGCGTTTCGTTACTGAACAACAAGTGCGTACCGCCGCTGCTGCTCCTGGGCGGTGAGGAGAAAGCCGCGGTGGCGGAGGAATCCCAAAGGATGACATGGAGGACGATTGAAACCTTGGCGTGACGGTGCAGTGACAGTTTCTGGCTGAGAGAAACGGTGTCGTAGCAGCGGATTGCTCCTGTTGAGGAAACCATCCAAGGCAATACCTTCTGGCTGCCGACACGTGACACAACCAGACGACGCGACGCCTTGGCTGCGTCTCTGTACAATGGGCTTAGGCCTGATCTTGCAGCTGGTGCACTCTCGTCGTCGTGGTCCGTCACTGAGGAGACGTAAATGAAACCCTGTCGGAGAAATATTTCAATTCAAAATTTTTTAAAAGGTTGGAAATCTTGAATTGGAAAATCTTGTCCTATTTCATTTCTTTTTATTGACGAAAACTGAAATGTGAATGAAAAATTTATTTAACTTAAGTTATGTTCTAAAATGAATATAGCAATGTAACAAAATAGGACAAAAAAACAAACAATGAATATATCATCGGTTTAGGATGTTCTTACAACTAATGATTGTATATAGTTAATGATTGTAAAGTTTCAACTTTTTTTTTTGATGTTTCGGAGTTCACTTTTTTTTCCTGTTTCATAAAGTTTGGTCTTTTTTCTAATTTATATGCTAATATATTTCCAATCTACCTTTATAAAACTATATAAACTTTTTGTTGTAAAACAAAATCCTATGTGTGTGGAAACATCTAATTTTATGAAAATCAAAAATCGTATGTGTGAAAACATCTAAAACAGTCACAAAACATATATAACTTGTCTGGTAGATTTGTCTCAACCGGTAGAAAATGTCTCGAAATTTACAAAAAAATATATATATATATATTTTAATTAAATAATTTTACTCAAAACCGGATTGTTCTGCTCTGTTTTCAAGAAAGTATAATTTCAAGAAAGTATTTTACCTCTTCAGTACGGCTAATGGAGAACCCGAGTTTGGTGTCATCATCTCTGAGTTTGATTTCGAGTGGGCACTCAACGCCAAGAGGAGCATACCAAAGCCGAACCGCTCTCACCACACCAATATCAACTCCATGATAATCCTCAAACCCATAGAGACTCGCGTTCGCAAGATTCGACAGATCAGAGAGCGACGTCGTATTAACCGTCGCCGACGCTGTCTCTCCCGATATCTTTACCATATAAAAAATAAAACAATCAACATTTTCGAATTCAAACACTCTACTTAAAAGAACATTACACAAACTATAAAATCACTGACCTTGGTAAGCAAAGATTCAGTCTGGATATTCATAAAGACGATTGGAACTCCGTTAGCTTGTGAACAACTTAGCCAAGCATTTGCACGAGCAAGCGTGTCTTCCAAGTCATTGTACCGAGAACCCGCCCTTCCATAAGCTATTTTTTTTTTTTGAACAATTGTTAATATTCACACATATATATAGAGAGGGTTTAATAAGATGAATCTGTGAATAACAATTTCAGTTTTGTTTTATTACCAGAAGCTTTGGGAAGAAAAAGAACGGAGAGGAAATTGCTTGAGCCGGAGATCGGCAAAGCTTCTTGCATTCGTCTTTCCCATGGATATGAAACGAAACCGTCTTGAAGCTTTGCTCTCACCAATGCTTCCACCATTCTTGATCCTCTTGAAGCTGCATATCGTTTTAACAACATTCTTATTTCTCTATAATATTCTCTAGTAAGATTTTTGTTTGAATGCCAAAATTTGATAAAATACTGAAATAGTACTCTATCTGATTCTTTAAATTAGATAGTAATAATGTATATTTTTGTTGGTTTCTTAAAGATGAATGTTACATGTATCAATGTAAATCTTGAATAAATTAATAAAACAATTTCTTAAATGTGTGAAAATTCCAAAACATACAACTTAAAAATTCATAGAAATTGTCTCTTTCTATTGGAAACATTCTTAGTTAATAATCATTGACCAAATAATAATAATAAAATGTATATATAATTGATGTTTTGCAAGACAAAACATAATTTACTAATTCTAAGTCAAAATACTAAGATATCTTCTGAAGAAAACATTCACAAAAAAACAGTATTTAATTGATGATCAAATAAAGTGTACAAAACATATTTGTATGTAAGAAGATAATTTATTTAGAAGTTAAAAAAAATCACATTATGAAAATTCAAAACAAATACCCTGTTTCTCGATCAACAATAAAATTCGTACAATTTTCATTAAAAAAAAAAAAATCGTAATTCATAAAAACAGCATTAATTGAAATCCACCAACTGAGAAAATGATTTTTCCTATATGATGCAAATTGCACAAAGGGCAAAAATCAAAACAAGTAAACCAGAAAAGTCAACACAAGAAACCAAAAAAGATATTTAACCGACCGAGTTAACTCACCTTGTATACCGAGGCAATCCGACTCAGTCCGATCCGAGAACCCAACAGTATAATTCGGGTCATCAATGGATCTGAGCATGTACTGCCTCTTACCGGCGGATTCGTTAGGAACAATACAAGCAGACAGATCGGAGAAATCTTCGGAGCCACGTCTGACTCGGACAACAATCGAAGTTTCTTTGTTCCTGAAGGAATTGTGCAGAACCTTCTGAAGCCAGGCTTTGCCTCCTTTAAACGGAGCTTTGAAAATAGCCGAACCGGGTCCTGACCCGATTCGGATCTCTTCCACTATGTCTCCGGTTTGAAGCATATCGCCACTCCATTCCTCGCTCTTGGAGCTTCCTTTGAGACAGTCGATGGAGAGGACGACGGTGTTTCCGGGCCGGGTCGTGGATTCGGGTTGGTGGGTACGATCCATAAGGCGACTTTATGTGTCTGAATCTCTGTGAGAGAGAGAGAGAGAGAGAGAAGGGAAAGAGAGAGTTTCTAAATTTTGTCGGAAGATGATTCGAGAGACACGGAATCTTGAAGAGACTACTATACAAAGTCGTACTTGGCTTGAGATTTTATTCTTTACTAGATATATTAGGATAATTAAAAATCTTAAACAACACCACTTGTCAAAGATGTAGACGTTTGAAAGTTAATTTATTTTTGTGGAAGCCGGTTTGGTCGTGTAATTGATAAAGATTTAAGGTTTTCTATTCAAGATTATAATCATTAGATAGATGCAAAATTATCAAAAATTTATGTTTATTGCAGTTAGATCCGTTCGATTTTGTGTGTCAAGGGAAAAAAAAAATGTCCGTCATATAGAATCGTTTATTGTGCATATGTATTACACATAATTAGATTTCTCTGTTATAAACAAGAGTTTATTATTTGTAATAAGATAATAGTCAAAAGATCTCATGGTTATGTAGATGACGTCAACAAAATTAATTTGTCCTTTTGTGTACTTAATTTTGAAAATTTTATACTTTTGATATACCAAATATTTCAACGTAAGCATTTAAGATACCACTTTTTTTTTATTTTTTTCTTTCTATTCTCACTACCAGATCACGTATGAAAATCAGACTCTTTTTCATGGAACAGAGGTAAAGAGAAGATGAACTTCTCTCATGCTTTGTCTCTCCAGGCGTTGACTTATTAGAAAAGAAAAAAGAAAAGGATTCTAAAAGGACAGAGAGAAAACATGAAACACAATAGTATTTGAAATATTGGAGAAAAGAAATTAGGTTTGAGCATTCATTTTCTTCTTAAATGAAGACTTTTATATCCAGATTTGAATTTTGTTTTGCGATATAATCTTTTCACATGTTGTATTTGTTGCAATTGCTCAAATCTGTTTGGTCGAATGAGTTCCAACTATCTAATTTTTCTAGAATTTCATTGGATTTTTTGTCTTTTTTTTTTAAACATCGTGGGAGTATTCTCCCGTATCCGCAATTAGCTTTCAGATATTTCGATTTAAAAAATAACTCTCCATTACCATAAAAAAATTGAATTTAAAGCATAAAAAACCAATTTCATTGCACCACCAATAAACAATCACTATAAATAATGAACCTAAATCACACTTAAAAGCTAAGAATAAGAGATTTCCACATACTATATATATTGTTCAAAAATCTTCCAAACTTTCAATGAATCAATTCCAACACACTCCTCAAGCTTAGAATTCGAGTTTTAAGCGTGAAATTTTTGGGACTGCACATCCACAGGTGCAGAACACAATCGAGAAATTTCAGTATAATTTGGACTCTGATACCATATTAGTTATAAACATAACTCACTTGCAGAAACTAGTTTAAAAGTGTAAGTTTGCCACATACTATATATATGTCCACAAATCTTCCAAAATTATGATATGGAACAATTCCAACAACCACTTTTTGTATAAATTTTCTATCTCAAAAACACACAAGAAAAACAGTTTGTCGTTGATCGTTACATTTGTTTACACTGTAGACAACAAGCTAGAGTTGAACGTTCTACTGAAATAGCCTGATGGTGAATGGGACCTCTTGAAGACATCATTACCTTGGCTTTTGATTTTAGGTCTTGAATTCTTTCTAACAAGTGAAAAAATAAGGACATGCTCTGCTAAATGGTCCGTATTGTGTTTGTTTCAACCTTTAATAAGCCCATATAAGAAAGTTTATTCTCTTTTTGGGCTTTCAAACGTCAACAAAAATTCAAATTATAAAATGGTAATCTGAAACGGCATCGTTTCAATGGTCTTCAACCTCCAGGAATCTCCCTTCCCCAATTCTGACGCTCTTTCATTTTTCCCGTTATCCAAAAAACATTTTACTCCTTTCTTCGCTACAGAAATGGCTGCTCAATCTTGTTGCAAATTGACTTTGGCGAATCCAATGATCTTACAAATCGATTCTTTCTCTAAACAGAAACCATCTTCTTCGTCATACTTCTTCTTCCCTACGAGAAACCCAGTAAAATCCATGAATCTGACGAATCCATGGCTGAGCGTTGATTCTTCTCTCTCTCTCGATTCTTCCGCCTCCGTCCTACGAACCAATTCAATCGCTCGCCGACGCATCCCAATCGCCGTCGTTTCCAGCTTACCCACCGCGTGAGTTTTCTCGGATTTTGTTTGATTGTTGATCAATTTTAGTTTTTTTTTCCAGCTAAATCACAAGATTATGTGTTCGATTTTGATTACAGTAATCCGGAATCTGCGGTTTCTGATGCGAAAAAACCCAAGTAAGTGCTGTTCTTAAGACCTATAAGTTAGCGAGAGCTGAAATGCTATATTGCTATGTGTGTTTGAAGTTCCTGAGGTTGATTTTAGGGTTTTTAAGAAATTTGAGGGAAATGTAAAAATGTAGATGGTCATGGAGAGGAATCAAATCGTTTGCCATGGGAGAGCTTGAAGCTAGGAAGCTCAAGTATCCAAGTACTGGAACTGAAGCACTTCTCATGGGTATTTTGATTGAAGGTACTTAACTTTTGGTTTATTGCAATCAGACTAAATGGAGTTCGTGTTTTTTCATCGAGATGATACAAAGCTTCCGTGTAGGATCTTGTTAGTGATATTGGAATAAGATTTGAAGTGTTAAAATCTGATGGGCAGGAACTAGTTTCACTTCGAAGTTTTTGAGGGCGAATGAGATAATGCTTTACAAAGTTCGTGAAGAGACGATCAAGTTACTAGGAAAAGCCGACTTGTATTTCTTCAGCCCGGAACATCCTCCTTTAACCGAAGATGCTCAAAGAGCACTTGACTCAGCTGTGGATCTTAATCTCAAAGCAGGTTTGTCTCCGTTCTAACTGTCAACTTTTCTGTATAACTTTGTGAATCTCATCTTGTGCGAGCTGAGTTTTATGGTGATAAATGTCGTCATGAGAGCAAACATTACTTGGTTTATATCGATCGAGAGATGAATGTCTGCTAGTTTCTTAGCTTACGCGGAAGTTTTCATGTCGTTGGCTACTCTTGTGTTGCAGAAAAGAGTTATCTTTGGTTATAATCTGTTCCATTTTTTATGCAACATTAAGCAATATAGTTCCACTGCTTGAATCTCAAGACAGAACCTTAAGCAATATAGTTTCACTGCTTTATTGTTACAGGTGGTATCGGGGAAATAATGCCAGCCCATATACTGCTGGGGATCTGGTCTGAAGTTGAATCTCCAGGACACAAGATACTAGCATCTCTTGGTTTCACTGATGAAAAAGCTAAAGAGTTGGAGTCCTTTGCCTCTAAACCTGGATTTTTAGATGAATAGTGTGTTGTATTACATGTAACATCCTCCATTAATGTCATCTTATTTTTCGTATCAAAATCTCCAAATTTATAGTTGCGGTTTGCAATAATGTTCTTATGTGTTCATCCTACTGATTTTTATTTTTCAGTTCTTTGCTTTTGCCTTGAAGACTTTAAGCTCTTCCCACAGAAATTACGAACACTGACTCCTTAAGCTTAACTTGTTATCTTCTCTCGATTTCACAATTGTAATGTGGTTTCTAAATCTTTTGATTAAGAACCCTTTAAGCCTCTCTAGCCTTGAATGCTGATCTTGCGTACATTCCGAGTAATGGCATCAGTTAGACATGTTAATATAGGCCAACAACTTGTGGACTTGCAATTCCAGTTTTGTTCTTTGAAGCTTGCGAGCTTAGTTCTTAGCTCTGTTAAAACATGGACTAACTATACCGCTCGAGCTTGGTCCGCGGGCTCACCAGCCTACCTGCGGGGTACTCTCGGGTCAACTATGAGCCCAACGTACCCACATGCGAGCTTAACCGCTAATAACGAGTTTGGTGAGCGTTTGGTAACCACAAACTTTTGGCGGGAGGGTTTCTGTCGGGTCGGGTCAAGAAACCTCAATGTTTGTCAGAATATCTCTCTGCAAACCACTACATGAGCAACGTAAGTATGTAACCCACTCTTTCACGCCCATTATCAAGACCATCTTCACACAATTCAAGATTACATTGACGCGTATGGTCAAGATTGAAATGGTTTGAACCAGGGTTTGACAACTTTCCCGGTTAACAACACCAAGAACTCATCATAGCCACCAGGCTCACCATTCAAGGTAATCGGTTTAGCTCAGAACGAGATTAGTTTTGTCCTCTCCGATTATATGATTGATGTTAGTAATATGACTTCGCTACGTATCAATAAAGTAGTCACTGATCTGAGAAGACTACAAGCTGGAACTTATGTACTACTATAATTTTCTATGATAAAAGAGATACTACAATATAGTTGTAGTTTTTGTTTATCTATTCGTCTGTCTACTTAAATAGTAATATAGATAATTAAGGAACAAAAAGTTAGCACCATGGCAAGGACAATCCACAAAGGTTTTTAAATTTTAATTTTTGGCAACGAAAATCCACAAAGATTCTGAATGATAAACTTAGTGCAAAAATATTAAATGTTAATAAGTTTGACCCTGAAAGAGCTCCTGAAAGGTTGGACGATTAACTTATAACTATTGTGCGTACCAAAGTTATTTATTGTTTTAGTTCAGATACCTAAGAATTGTTAACGATGCAATCTTAGATTTGGGCATTCTTATTATTTATAACTTAATATGTACGTAGTACGTATAACGTATGAGATTCCCCTTATTTTGGAATTTAAAAAAAAACATTTCAAAATTATTATTATTTGCTGTTAATTTTTATAAATGTTTATAAAGTATTTGAAAATTAACAGCAAACAATGGTTATTATAAAAATTGTATTATAAAAATGATTTTTTTTAACCCCCTTGTTATTTCATCAAAATATAGAAATATTATTTATTGCAGAGTTCTCTCTAATCATCAATTTATATGGATATAAATTGTAGATAGAAAACAGTGTAAACATTATAAAAAAAGTAATACTATTTTATATAATTAAGTAACATAATAAAAATGATTGTTTTATAAGTATGTTTTACCACTATAGTAAGAGATATACCGCTTGGATGGTGGATGATATAGAAAAGGCTAAGTTTAACTCAAACGAGATATGAAACTCTATTCAGGCCAAAAAACTTCTTGTATCATGGTACTCCCTCATTTGGCATAAGACAGCTATTCCTCGACACTCGATCTCATCATGGCTGTTCATTTTAAACCGTAACCACACTCTAGAGTCTAGACAGAATCTCCACTTGGGGAATGGACGTGGAATTGACATGTCTTCTATGCGGCCCGTTCAACGAATCTCGTAAGCACTTGTTTTTTCAATGCAGCTACTCTAAACAAGTATGGTTAGCGACCTTGCAAAAACAAAATCTGTCACTTGGTCCAACTTCATGGGATGTTATTCTACAGTGGCTACCTTCGTCAACACCAACGGGCTTCGCAAATCTGGCAGTCCTCCAAGGCTGGCAAGCTTGTATGAGTGAAATATGGGCTGAATGGAACAGATGTTATCATTCGGGTTTAACCATCCCACCATCTCTTCTAATCCGACGAATTTTAATTGTGGTTCGCAGTAAATCTTTAGCCTTGCAGCTAAGAGGTTTAAAGTGCGGAGAGCCACTCCTAACGATATGGTCACCAGGCTGAGTTCATCTTCTTTTATGACTGGGTACGATCTTTACTTAGCAGGATTAATATCTCCTCCTTCCTCCATTTCTCATTTGCTTTTCTATTTGTTTTTGTTTTTTTTCATGTAAGCATATTTTATGCAACGTTTTAAATTCCTAGTTAAATGAAAATCCTTTTAAAAAAAAACACATAGAAATAAAATAGACGATCTTAACTGCACCACGTTTACGATGAATATTTATATTCATTAACACAACCGACTATTTCATACGTAAATTTTTTTTTTTTTTGAACATTTCTTTTATTTCATTAATATGCTAGAACATTCAATAAATTTGCCTTCACAATTTGAAAACCAAAACTCCAAATTTGATGTAAAATCACTAAATATTAATTTTAAAAAACTTTAACTATTTTATACTTGTAAATATATTATTTAGTATAAAAATGTATATTATGTAAATGAGTTAGGCCTTTTTATATTTAAGAAAAAATTGATGAATTTTGTTTGTAAAAGATAAATCAATGAAATTGTATTTCTGTAACGTTTACAAAATATAGAAAATAGATTTAAAAAATAAAAACAATTCTGCAGAAGACTCTCTTAAAATTAAAGTCTTAAAAGATATTTCATACATGTTAAACATGTTTATATACACAAACGTAAGACAATACGATTATATACATATCACTTCATAAAGCACATCATCACAAAAAGTTGTGTGTTGATATTTCTCTCTTTGTTCTCTGTATTAATATATAGGAGAGCTGTTAAACTGTTGTCATATTTTTTGAAAACATTTCGTTCATTTGTTGCGGTAAAAAATCGAGTTTCATCCTATACGTTTTAGTGTTGACAATTGTATATGCTTAAGATGGTAACAAAAACTCAGATTTCTGTATTCTTTGATGTTAGTCTAATTTTGACTCATAATTTACAAAACTAAAAAAATATTTGGATTCTTTTGATATTCTAATATAACAAAAAAAAACTATATAAAGCTAGTTTAGATCCCTTAAAACTAAGATTACACTCTAAATTTTGTTATAATCAAACCTTGTTAAATTTTGTTTCGCACATATATAGAATATCAAAACTAAAAATTCACAAGACAGAAAACCCATGAGGTTGTGAATATGTTAACGATTGTAAGTATATAATAGTATGAGATTAAGAAGACATTAATTAATTATCAATCACGATTCACAAGATTCCTCATGTGAATTTTTTTAGCTTTAGCTTTGTCGTTAGCTCAATTTTGTCTCGGCTCTCAAGTCTCAACAATGCCGTCTTAATGCTCCACTAATTGTCGCTTAATCATTATTTAACTCACATGCCCCCACCACTTTGATATTAATTTCCTATTATCGCGACTTTTTATGAATAGCAGTGACCAATCCAGTTTTTGATTAGGGCTTTTATTACATTTTCCAATTTAAGTTTAATTCGAATTTTAGGCTTTCAGATATATTTTTAATAAACTTTGGGTTGATTGATGAATTTAAGCTTTGGGTCTAAATTTAGATGAAAACAAAAATATAGTAATTGATTGATGAATTTACGTAGCTTTTTCTTATTGGTTGGGTATTTATATTTACGATCATTAATATTCCCTCTGTTTTTTTTTAATTGTCGTTCTACATGATTTCAAACGGATTAAGAAAAACATTAAATTTTTTGTTTTACCCCTAATTAATATATTATTATTTTGTTTGATATGAATAATTAATGAGTTAAAAAGATAGGGATAAAATTAGAAATTTTGCTACAAATCTGTATTGAAAAATGAAAACGATAATTATTTTAAAACATAAAAATAAGCCCAAAACGACACTTAATATAAAACGGAGGGAGTATTTCCTATGCTTCTAATTGATACTACTGTTTTGGAGTTTTCACACATATTAAAACTTTACTATAAATGCATCATTTTTTGTGTTTAACAATTTTGTACAACTTTAAATCAATAGTAATTCAATAAATTCAATTACTTTTTTAAAAATTTACAATTTATCATCATTAACTAATAATTTTTTTTATCTTTTTTGTAAAATAAAAATAAAAACTAAATATCCTTGTTTTAGAAAGAGAGAGAGCAATTATTTACTTCAACGTTTTTTTTTCCAACCAGATTTACTTCAACGTTTGTTAATCAGTATAATACACATATAATTACATTTGGCTGGGAGGGGACCATAAATTGAATTCGTGAGGAAAGCAGAAGCACGATAAGATTCGAGGCAATTAGGTGCCTTCCACATGGGGACTTAATTTTGAATTATTTAACTAATCTGCTTAATCTACCAACTTCTTTCTTTGTTTAATTATTTTATCCAAGTTGTGCTAATACAATTATATAAATATTCAATTGTCGTAGACTTTTTTTCTTCTAAGGTGATATGTTCATTTATTTATTTGATTTAAATGATATGTGACATAATTTATATATTCTTTGTGGGCATGAAATATTATATTATAGTTTTATTTAACATCGCATTTTTTATGCTTTCCAAGCTTTGCATCCCTTTGGCCTTTTACCAATACATTGTCTGTCTTTGCCTTTACTCTTTTCTTGTCTTCATCACGAATTTAACTTTGACAACGCATAATCTGAAAAAACTTGATAAGCCATAGTTTTATATGCTTTCTATCCAAGATTCATTACCAATATCATAATATCCTCATATGTTTTTTTTTTGTTAAAGTTTGTTTTATCATAATTCTTAAAGTTATCATAATTCTTAAAGTTATAACAACCCAAACATTATTCGATTCAAATAATTTTACTATTTACATTTCTACCATCAATCTCGTTGTAATATTGCAGAACAAGTGAACATCGTAAAAATACTTTAGATTAATTCATTAGATAAAAAATATTTGAGAAAAATATCAAAGTGGAAAATTCATAAATAAGAGGGTTTTTTTTTTGAGAAAGATAGGGTGGCCAATATTTGATACAGTTTAACGGATTTTTTTCCTCTCCAACAACCCGCATGTTAAATATTTATATAACATGTTATATATTACGATATCTCATTATTATGACATTCATGATACTTGAACACTCATTTTTCTTTTATTTTTTGACTTAATCCCACTTCATTTTTTTATAGTAATTAGTAGTTACACTAATAAACAACTCATCACATAAATTATCGCATCTTATATGATAAATATCCCACTGTTACATCAATTCACATTTTTGATATCATCCAATATTTGGACATATAGCGTCAAAATTCGTCAATAGCAGTTTTATCACTCCTTTATTTAGTTTTATTTTTAATTTAATAAAAAAAATATTTAAATTAACCAAAAGAGACTGTCTTCCAAGCTTTTCTAAATCAAATAACAAGCAGAAAATTAAGCATAAGTCTTCCTTCCTTATTTTTTATATCATCCTAAGAGTTTCAAAGCAAACCCCTCGAATATTCTCAAAATTACAACAAACCCTAAAACTTCATCAAAATTCTACCACAATCATTAAGTATTTTAAGCACTTAAAGAATAGAACAAGAGGGAAAACCTAGTTAAGTTAAAGGTAAGTATTGATTCAATTAGGTTAATACTAAATACTTTTAAAATATTAAAATGTTTAAAAAAAAAAAAAGTATTGATTCAATTAGATAACCAAAAGAGACTATCTTGTCTTTTTAATAACAAGCACAAAATTTAGCATAAGTCTGATTGATAACGGCATGTATTTTTTTTGTAGTAGAGCATGTCATATAAAATGGTGTAACCGAATTTTGGGATAGTGACATACAAGATGATTAGAACATCATAACTATACAGAGTATGATTCAAATGTTTTTTAAAATACTCATACTTTAATAAATCAGTACTAAATACTACTAGTAAATGATTAAAAACTAAACAAAACCTAATGAAATTAGTAAAAGAATCAATAATAATCCGTAAAATTCGGGATTGAAAGCAAGCTGTCCTCCTCTCTTTTTGCGAGCTTCTGAACTCAAACGCTGGTCTGATAAAATTCATGCCTTTTGAGAATAAATTTTAGAAAGTGACATCTTTTCCCAAAAACTTAATTGATTTTGTTATTATTAAGATAATAATCACACTTCGATTAAAAATGACGTAAGGTAATCGTTTGTATTGGGATCAATAATCGTTATCAAACCAACCAATTGTTGGAATTTTTGATGATAACAAAATTTGGCATCTCTAATTTTGATAATAATTCAGATACAAGTCATACGACCTAATTAAAAAATTGATGCTTGCTATTCTACACAATTATATGGAAGATAAAGATAAAGATAATTAAAGAAATTATTCTAAATTTTTTTGAACGTGTAAAGCATTAAACAAATGTCTTAATTTATGTGGTTGGAGCCAAAATTGAAATTTTTGATGAAGCTGTAGATCGACCACCCTTATTGTTTGAATTAAACCTTCTTAAATACGATTAAAAACAATTATAAATAAGACATTAATTGTAAGCATTTTGTGTTTGGATTCGTACATAATCAAATGTTTCTAACAAGATTTACGCCTATAACTTATGAATCATATTGGAGATTATGAATCATATTGGAGATTAGATATCAACTAATAAAGTCAAACATCAACAGCAACTTCCCCGTTTGGTGGAACTGTGTTCTCGTATTAACTTGTTTTTGTCAACCAACTATGTCTTCATATAAGCTGGTCCAGATCATCAACAAACTATATTTTTAAATGTCAAATACAGCAGCCCAATGTATATTTCGTTTGATGGTAATGTATTATTAGTTTCTTTCAACTTTATTTCATGAAAATAATCCATCTTTATTCTTTTGCATCTTCCGTTTAATAAAAATGTACATGTAATTGGATAGATATATTTATTTATCCACCTAATACTCAAAGATTAGATGCAAAGGGAGATTTACTAATGATCAAATGTGTCTTTATATATATAGAGTGTACAAATTATTATAGCTTAACCATTTAAAATAATAGTGGTTTTTTTTTGTTGAGTAGTTAAACAAAATTTAAAGTTTCATTCTTAGAAAATATAAATTATTAATTATTATAAACTAATTAGAAGTAAATTTACCGAAGATTTTTAATTTGGTGTAAGTACAACCGTTTGTTGTGGTTTCGTGTGTTGTAAATGTTTGTTTTTTTAACTGTTTGTATTAAATTGTTTTTTTCTTTTTAAAAAATTTGGATCTAATCAACAATTTTACTGTGGGTCTAGTTATAAACCCAAACCGAAATGAAAAATGGAATAAACCCGCGACTAAACCAAAAACAAAATTTAATATAAACTGTGAACGACAAAATCTTAATTTGTTGCAGATCAAAAAACCTCTGTCAAACTAAAAGATACTGCCGCACAAACTCTGACGCCATAGAAAATCGCCGCCAGAACCGGAAGTAGAACAGTAAACCTCTGCTTAACCCCACGGCAGATCTGAAAACCTCCATTGCCTTCACCTTACTAAATCGACAATGAGAGTCAAAGAGGCGCATAACCAGTGGTTAACAGGAGAAGTTTAACCTATTTTATGTGGGTTAAACTATAAATTGTAAAGTCACCGTTTAATCGTTGTTGTGTTTCTAAATGTTGTAGAGAGTAAAATTCATTCGTCATAAATAATATTCTCTATGTATTTTAAAAAATTGATGTTTTAGATTTTTTCTTTTTCTGAAAGATTGATATTTTAGATTATAATAATTAATACATTATTTTTACTTTTATTTTATTCGTATAATTGTATTAAAAACAAAAAAGTAGCTAAAAATAAAAAATAAATAGTTATTGTGTTTTAATAAGTGTGAAAAGTTCTAAACATAAATCTTTCATCATCATTAATAATAAAATAAAAAGTATTTCTAATAATGATTTAACAATAGATATAAGCTCATCTAAAATAATATACATATTGTTTTTTCATTCAATACTGGTGTTTAGTTTGAGTATTGTGCTATGTTATGATTTATATCTTTTGAAAACATATATGATTTAATATCTCCGATCCCGTAGATTATATTCAAAACCTAGAATTTTTTAGAGATTGAGGTTTTTGAATATTTGATCTGTTGTACATTTGATGCAGTAGGAACTTAGTATATCAAAATTTTATATCCATGGTCATATCGCGCTCCATAAAACTTTACAAAAATAGATCATTCTTGTTTTTACGTCCAAAAGAATACTAGACTTGATCATTTTTTGAGAAAAATACATAAATTAATTGAAATTAATCTTCTTTTTGATAAAATACTATATTAGTTTATTAATCATTTTGACCTATACAACTCATATATACCACATCGATCATATTCATATTCTTATTTGGCGATGATAATATTTTTTGCTAATATTTTTTTTTTATCATTTGCACTAAAAAGAAAATGGTCTTAACCATGAACATTAATACAAAATTTCCTTGGCCAATAACATATTGAATGGTTAACCACGAGAAAACGAAAAACAAAACATATTATTCTGTGGCCGTTTTGTGGCTAATCCAAGATGCAAAACAAGAGGAAGGAGATGGGCACGTGGAGAAGGGAAGAGCATGAGAGCCGACAAAGAGCATCTTTTAAGACATGGGTTTGCGTCCACAAGAGTCATGCCATTGCCTCTCTTCTCTCTCTCTCTCTGCACATTCACTTCAACACTCTCTTCTCTCTCTCTCTGCACATTCAATTCAACAATCTCTTGTCTCTCTCTCTCGTGCTTTCTCCATTTGGGTTTGAGATTTGTCAGCGCCTTCTTCGCGTCTTCCTAATACTTACTTCACTCTCTCCAATGCCATACATCACATCCTCTGTCTCTTTCCTAATACATAGTATAATAGTATAATACAATAAAATTTATCTACTTTATTGATCATGCCTAGAAGGTATAGAATTCTATAGTATTAATTACAGAATGTAACTATATATATATATATATATATATATATCTCACTACTTAGTGTACTTAGCGATGCCCATACCCTGCATTACCCTTGAAGTTAGAAGATTCTTATTGATATGGAGAGAACCAGTGAACCATTTTCATTCGCATGATATACATAACATACCAACACAAATATACATATACAATTTTGTTGAGAATTCGCGAGTGAATAACAGATAAACTTCTAAAACATTAAAATGAAAGAGAAAACGTACGATTGAAGTAAATACCATTTCTTCTAGAATTTTGTCTTATTATTAATTTATTATTAAAAAAAAATTAGATGTTTTATAAACCCCAAAAACCCGATACAACTAATAAATATATAAAAACAGAAAATGATTCAATTTTCTCAAATATATCGTATATCTACACAACAGAAATAAAGCATGATAAAAAACACATGTTGATCAATCGAATGACTAGAAATGATAAACCAACACTCATGTAAAAGTAAACGCAAACGAGAGCGACCGAAATTGGAAACGTTATAGATAGAAAGAAAAAAAGGATGGCGTACAGGTGGGACCAAAGCACCGCCTAAAACATGAGAATGATGTCATTGTCATAAGCACAAGAAAAAAAACAAAAGCTACATCTCTCTTCTCTTCTCTCTCCTCCTAACCCTAATTTACCAATCACCAACCAAAACAAAAATTAAGCAGACCACCCCCACAAACTCCTCAAAACCCCAAACACATCTCACATAAACTTAAAAGGAAACTAATAGAAAAGAAAAAGAGGAAGAAATAAAAACCCACCAAAAGCCCTTTTCACTTCCTCCAAAGTACAACTCAGATCAAAAGAAGAATAGAAGACAAAGAGAGAGAGAGAGAGAGAGAGAGAGAGAGAGAGAGAGCCTTACCAAATCAATCAATGAAAGAATAAGATGAAGAAGAAAAATCCAGCTTGATATTTGTTGTGAAACATTATTAATTCTCTTCCTCCTTAATCTCCATCTAGAGTCTCTTCAAGGTCAAAATCATCAGAATCGATTCTTATCTCTCCCTCACCGATCAATCTTAAAGAATGGATCCAGTTCAATCTCATGGATCACAAAGCGCTCTCCCTCCTCCTTTCCACGCTAGAGACTTCCAGTTACATCTTCAACAACAACAACAACAACAGCAACATCAACAACAACAGTTCTTTCTCCACCATCATCAGCAACAAAGAAACCCTGATCAAGATCACGAGCAACAAGGAGGGTCATCAATGAATCGATCCATCAAGATGGATCGCGAAGAGACAAGTGACAACATGGAAAACATAGCTAACAATAGCAGTAGCGAGGGTAAAGAGATGAGTTTACACGTCGGAGAAGGAGGAAGCTGTGGAGGAGGTAGTGGAGAACAGATGACAAGAAGACCAAGAGGAAGACCAGCAGGATCCAAGAACAAACCTAAAGCTCCAATAATCATAACACGAGACAGCGCCAACGCGCTTCGAACTCACGTCATGGAGATCGGAGACGGATGTGACATCATTGACTGTATGGCCACGTTTGCAAGACGCCGCCAGAGAGGCGTTTGCGTTATGAGCGGCACAGGAAACGTCACTAACGTCACAATACGTCAGCCCGGATCTCCACCTGGCTCGGTGGTTAGCCTCCATGGCCGGTTCGAGATCCTTTCCCTCTCCGGATCTTTCTTGCCGCCACCTGCGCCGCCAGCAGCCACCGGACTAAGCGTTTACCTAGCCGGAGGACAAGGGCAAGTGGTTGGAGGTAGTGTGGTAGGACCCTTGTTGTGTTCAGGTCCTGTGGTGGTTATGGCGGCTTCTTTTAGCAATGCGGCGTACGAGAGGCTGCCCTTGGAGGAAGATGAGATGCAAACGCCAGTTCACGGCGGAGGAGGGGGAGGAGGAGGTGGTAGTGGTGGTGGAATGGGATCTCCGCCGATGATGAGACAGCAACAAGCTATGGCTGCTATGGCGGCGGCTCAAGGGCTGCCACCGAATCTTCTTGGTTCGGTTCAGTTGCCGCCGCAGCAGCAGAATGATCAGCCGTATTGGTCTACGGGTCGGCCAGCGTATTGATTAGATTGCTACTTCTATATATATTACACACATAAATCGAATATATAGCTATGTATTTATATATATGTAGCTATTTACTAATAGATTTTACATATATATATAAAGCAAGCTAATTAACATGGAATGATTAAAAGGAGGTGTACACGAAGTATGATGAGAAGATGAAGACGGCGACGATGAAGAAGCTTCTCCGACGTGTTTGTGGATTACAATTCAGTAGATGTTTCAGGTTCTTCTTTGTTTTTATTTTTGCTGGGTTCGTTTTAGTTCCTAGATCATTTTATGTTTGATTATGCAAGGTTTAAGGTTGTTCTTTTCTTTATTGAACTTTCTTTGATGAATTTGATTCTTGATTATCTTTTCCTTGTTTACACGAATTACTTAACTATATTTGGTAACGAATCATTCCATTAACTATGGTAATTCAACTCCCATGGTTTTTTTTTGTTACCAACATTTTATAAGTTTAATTAAATGCCGTTTTCCAAGTAAAAGTTTCTAAATTTATCTCTGTGTAATATTATGTCATTTAAAGCATATGACAACGTGGCGCCATAGCTATAGTATATACTATAATAGGAACTTGCACACATTATACAATAGACAATGAAACAGTTCAATCTGATTAAATTGCTCTTGTCTATTCATGAAGAAGATTGATTCTACAGGTTGAGTGGTTAACAGATGTTTTAGTGTTTTAAGTATTTACAGTTATAGAAGGGTGTTTCCAAAAATAGAAAGACTGGCCTCACTCGTGATTTTAATTAACACTGGTGAGAAAGTTATTTTTTATTGGTAAAACAAGTAAATGAAATTTTATTCATCATATTTTTATTATTAATTTACTGCCAATATCAAAATCAAGTTGAATAAACAGTTTCTTTATATATACGTCCCTTGTCTGGACCCATAGACATTTGACTTGTTCATGGGTTTACATGCGCGTTTACTTTATTTTTTTATGCGCGTTTATTCCTAATATTAGAATATTTTTTTTCCAACAGCTTCAAATCCTAAAACGGTTCAGAAACTCAAACCGGTAAAATTGAATTTATATATACAATAAGATAAAGGTAGTCGCGAGCAGTTCGTGCTAACTTGTCCGCCTTCTGTATGCGTGAGATGTACGAGAGAGAAAAAAATATAATTCTTTCTTACTTGTCTCGTATTCCTCCAAATGTAATGAAAATGCCGGTCATTCCTCAAGTTTACACACCATCTTTACCAATTCAGAACAGTCTGTGACAAAAGTCACTGTCAATCTCCTAGCATTGAGCATACAATATTACAATGCATGACCCAAATCAAGGCCTCTAACTCTGCTTGTAGTGGGGATAGGCTTCGCCGTATATTTCGTGCACCTAGCATGGTTCTTTCTATGCCAGCCCCCATTGCAATACCTCCCAGCCCAATATTAGCTACTGTCTCTTTCCAAGAAACATCTATTTGGCATTGTAATCCGGTATATGATCTTGTCTGTAAAATATGAGTCCTTTGTGGTGAATGCACACTTGGGCCAACTCACACCCCAGTGCTTCCGCCTTTGCTATTCTAAGTATTTCCCGAGAATCCCGATCTATATTTGAGAATAATTTATCATTTTGCGCCTTCCAAATATACCAATAACCACGGATAAACCGTCATCTCTCCATCATTATGTAGATTCCAAAATAAATGTGACATATTAGAATACAGTGCATCTGTTGGAAACCTATTCGGGGGTGTGGGAATTACTAATAATGTCCAGACTTGATGAGCCGGGGGCTTTCAGATAATGTATGATTTATAGTTTTTCTTTATGCACCACATCTGCCGTATTGAAGATCACAATTAATACCTCTACTGCATAAGCGATTCATGACTGATATGCAACCTGAAAGTATTTGACATAGAAAATGTTTCATTTTTGGTGGGTATTTAACCTGCCATGCATAGCCTTGTAGCCTACTTATATCCGGACCGTATGTCCTCTGACTATCCCCGTTTGAGTGGTATTCCTACTTTGTTGTATAGCTAGACTTGACCGTATATCTTCCCGACTTAGTAAAACTCCAGCACAATAAATCCGGTCGACTTTCCTTTGTAGTGGGAATCTCTATAATCAAAGGTATATCCTCTGGAACAATTAATTGTTCAAGTAGTGGTAAATTCCACAATGCTGTAACAAGGTCTATCAGTTGATTGACTGTTAGCTCGGGGTAAAAATTGTACCCTTTGCATGATGCTGATCTCGGGCGAGATGTCGGGATCCAGGGATCATTTCATACCGATATAGAATTACCTGACCCAACTCTTTTAATAAACCTTTGTTTACCAGAGACCGAGCGGAGATAATACTCTTCCACCCATACGATGGTGAGTATGATCGAATTGGATCGAATGGGTTAACATTCCTAAAATATCGACCTTTGAAAATCCTCGCAAAAAATGATTACGGAAGTTCAATGAGGCGCCACAATTGTTTAGCCAGTAATGTCGTATTGAAGTCCTCTATCATTCACAATTCCAGTCCCTCTTCAGATTTTTGTTTACATAATTTTTTCCAAACCAACCAATGCATACCACGTGATTGACCATTAGTGGACCACCAGAATTGTGAAACAGTACTAGCTAGCTTTTTGGTTATTGTTTTTGGCAGTCGAAAACACGACATAGAGTATGTCGGCATCGCTGTCGCGACTTCTGCGAAATTTCTCCCAATATAAGAATTTATGGGTTTCGATTCAATTTTTTTAGTTCAGCTTATTCATTCTGCGATATTTTATGGTATCAGAGACCGAAGTTTTAAGATTTGGTTTGAAAAAATTGATGAAGTTAATGTTAAAAAAAAAACTGATGTAAGTTTTAAACACTTTATCCACTATGTTTGAAAATTAATTCAAATAATCTCCGTGGACTGGGCTTAATTGGGCTTACGTTTCATTTTTCAACGGAGAGACTTTTGGGATGTGTGACTACTAAAGCACCCTTATTGGGCCTGTAATGCTCATATGCCAACGAAATGATGAAAGCACAAATCAAAGAAGAATCTATTCCCATTTTCCATCAAATATCGTATAATTGTCCTTATCCAACACAGTTCATAGGTGTTATCTGATGACTCGACACACCACACCAAACTGATTGAGACTGCCATTTTATGATTATATGCCCATTATCATATAATGCATGATTCGAAAACAAAGGCACTAATCTCTTGGACTTGAATCATCATCATGTTCTTCAATCTCTTTTAAGGTGAATCAAAAACAGTAGCAAGAAGCAAATAGATTCAATCTCAAGGCGTCTTACTTTTACAGATGTACGAGCAACGAGAGACTCCATTTTAAGAGACTTCAATAGTAAAAGATTCATGCATGAGAGAAATCAAAAGCAGCAATTTTCATTTTGATTCATGGAAACCCAACATCGAACATGATCACATCACATCAACATTCTCAGGAAGAAACTGACCAAATGCAGAGAGAAGACAGAAACCCCAAAATACTTAGAAAAAAAAAAGAAAAAAAGTTTTTTTTTTTTTTCAAATCCTCTGGACTTTATCCGCCTTAACCACAGGGTTCGCCTTAGCGATTGCATCGCGTCCAACTTCTTTGAAATCGAAGCTACACTCGTGCTTCTCCGGGTACCTATGGTTCCCGCAAAACGTGCTACCGCATTTGCACTTAAACCCCATAACCCCAACCTTCTTGTTACAGCCGAAACACCTGTTCGGCCGAGCAGGTTTCGCCGGCCCTGCCTCGTCCTGTTCCGCGGCTAACGGAACAGAAGACGGCTCAGCGGCGGTTACGACGACGACGGTTTCCACAGAAGCCGGTTTGGTTTCCAGAGGCTGTTTTTGTTCCGGTGGTGTGATGAGACTGCAAGATGGAAGCTTTAGCGATTTCTTGACTGCAGCTTTCGCTACTGCGGTCTGATCTTCCTCGGCTCGGAGGCTTCTGTAACATTTCGAACAGAGGTTCATGTTGGAGGGTGACCCGAAGAATCCGCATCCGTTATCGCAGAGCTTTGGCTCTGTTGGTGGGAAGCTTGTGCTGTTGTTTTGCTCAGAGCCCATTTTTGCTTGTTGTTGTCCTTTAAAAACCCTTTCTTCTTCTCACAATCTATTTCACCTTCATTAAACAAAGACGAAAACACAAATCAAATTATCGTCTGACAACAACAGAAGAATGTTTTTTTTTTTAAGGTTGTTGTCGATTCAGAGCATCAAAGATAAGCGCCTCAATTCGATTTAACCCAGCTTCGACGTAATCATTTTGACTCAATTCAGTTTAACCGAGCTTCGATGTAACCAAAATGATTCAATTCGATTTAACCCAGCTTCGATGTAATCAAATTGATTCAATTCGATTTAACTAATCAAAATGATTCAGTTCGATTTAACCCCGCTTCGATGTAATCAAATTGATTCAATTCGATTTAGCCCAGGTTCGATGTAATCAAACTGATTCAATTTTATTTAACCTAGCTTCGATGTAATAAAATTGATTCAATTCGATTGAACCTAGCATCGAATAAGATCTATATCGGTGTCAATTTCCCCCAAATCCAATTTCGAATTACACGGAAAATTCAATTGACACACCAGAAATTTCGAATTATACGGATTATTACAGAGATAATCGTTAAGACAAAGAGAAGGAAATGACCCAAATACTAAGAAACATTTTCTACGCATGACCAAAGACAATTTTTTCTCCCAAAAATGTTCAGATCCATTCGAAGAACAAACAAAGAGAAAACTCCCGAAGGAGAATTTACCAGAAACGGGAAGATCAAATGGGATTTTTCCTCCAATTTCCAAAAGCTTCTTTTATCGACGAAACTTCGCAAAAAAACGGGATTTCTGATCTTCCGAAGAAGAAGAAGATGAAAAAGGATGGGTTTCTTCGTTCGTTCAGGTTCTAGGGATTTGTTATTTTTTTCTGTTCAAGATTGATCAGAACAAATCCCTTGATTTACGTGAGAGAGAGATTAGAGAGATAACCAAACACGCAACAATGGGTTGATCAGAAAAATGTCTGTTTATATATATAATTTGGGTACGAGACACGGTTATGTCGGTCTTGGGTTTCATTTCTTACGTCAGTGTTGGCGTGCTTTCGAATCGTTTTTAGCCGTTCGATCTGTACGACCGACGTTAACGTGACGTTACTGTTTTATGATCGTACGGCTTATTGGAAAATGGGTATAGACGTAATATGTTGGAACATTCGAGGTTAATAGAGTAAGTTTAGTCCACAGTCCATTGTTTTTTCTTTTTGTTTAGATGAATTAAAGGATGAGTTAGCTAGATATATCCATTTGACCATAAAATTAAGTAAATAGGAACTAAATATTGAAAATTAGAAATGTGATAACATTGTTATCAATTGTGGTCTATTAAACCCCTATAGAGAGAGAAGACGTTTGCATTTTGATGTAATTAATGAGAAGAGAAAAATCAACAGAGCATTTAATGATCGAATCTGTATAAAAAATGTTTGCAAATTTTGGTTGTTTTCGAAGTTAATTTCAACCACTTGTTAATTAATACAAAAATCGTGAGCTGAATATATATACATAGATAACTTATTAATTTCAGCCACATATCTTGCTTGGTTACACAAACTGCTATTGGTATAAACTTTATTATCGACGTTAAATCCCGACAACACTTTTAACCATTTGTCGAATATAATGTTCATTGAAGGTTAAAATGGTCGTTGACACTGTTATTATGCAATTAACGTATTACCCCACTTAGTATATGGTGAACAAAAATATGCTAAACCAGTTATTGTATCATAAAAATATGAAATTGTCATGTTAAATCAGTTATCATATATATAGATTATCGTATTCATCGAGTTATCATAATATAGAAATATATGAAATATGAAAATATAAAAATTATTGTGTTATTCAAGATATCATATAATAAAAATATATGAGTAGTTTATTACTTAACATTGTTAACTTAACAAAATTATACGAAGTTAAACTGCTAACATATTAACTAACTTTGTTATTGTTTAACTTTCACCATCACCATTGTTACCATCAGCAAAACGTTATCGTTATATCTGTTATTGTTGTCAGCGTTAATATGTTATCGTCACCATCGTCCACTAACGTTATCACTCACACCGCTACCGTGAACACCACTGTTGTCCCCGCCACCACCATCACCGTCGACATTATTGTTGTCCCCGCCACTTTTGTTGCAGTCTACATAGGGTCTCCGGCGACCGTACTAATGAAGATGACCTTTTCAAGTATCAAAACTGTGATGAAACTTCGATTAAAAAACTGATTTTAATTTACGGTGCATGAGATGTCTTCCATTCTTTCAGAACCGAAACAAGGATGGTGTTATCCTTTTAAACTTAAACAACTTATCGTGAGGCCTATAACGACGAAAAAATATAAATTTAATTAAATATTTGTTTTTATTTCTATAGCATCAAATATTTGAAGAGGGCCCACGATATCATATAGTAGAATCTACAGGCATCGTGTGTCGGGTATTTTATAGTGATTGAATTGACATTTTAACGTGAATAGTTGAGTCAAAAAGTTAACGGCGGAGGAAACTTAATTATGGTATTTTTCTAAATTAAACAACTTTTAGCTGATATAAGAAAATGTCATAATTTTTCATTTTTCTTATCGAACTACACCAAATTTTTATGTGTCTGACTTTGATCTCTCATAACTCTAAATAATTTGTTTTATTTTAAGCAATAACTAAAGTGAATTTACTGTCGCAAATATGTCTTCGGTTGTTTTACTTTTGTCTTAAAACATTTTTTATTTGTATAAAACGACAGCACTATCAAAAACTACTAAATAATATTGTTGTCGTCTCTAACTTTGTTTCCCCTTGCGATAATGAATAATACATTTTTTTCTCTTTATTTCATCAATTTAAATCCGTACTACTTGTAAGAAAGAAAGAAAAAAGTATACATGCAATGATGCAATCAAACGATACTCTGCCGAAACAAATGAGGCAATCATAAAATATTTATAATATAAAAAAAATTGGTCTAGTCAGGCATGACATTCTTCTTTTGAGCAAAACCACGAATAATTTTGTAGATAATGCTTAGATCATCTTCCACCATGATTCATAACCATTGTGATTAGAGACCCATTTAAAAATATTTAACTTTTAAATGATATTAACTTTCAATTGGAACAATGATACCTGTTAAATATGGATTTAGTACCCCTTTAAAAGATTCTTTCTGAACCCAGCTCGTTCCATTCAAATTAGGGTTTTTTGGCCCACTCGACTCGTCATAACGTATAGGTCGGCGCCGCCTTCCGAAGAAAAAGAAAATCTTCCGAAAAGAGCAGTAGGTCGGCTGAAGATAAAAGAAATCTTCCTTTTCCCCAAAAAGGAAGGAGTTCGAGTGACCGACTTAGGTCTGCTATAAATAGAGGAAGGATGGTCCATTCGCAAGGATCCGTAATTTTACTATCGAGACCTAGGGCAAACTCGGCTTCGACATTCAGTTCGAGATCTCGATTCACTGTTTAAAAGGCTTAGATCGGCGTTCTTATTCCGACGACCTAACCACCGCTGTACTATCTCCGAGCTCCGACTTAAATCAATAAAGACTTACTCTTTTCCCCCACAAACTCTTATTCTTTCTCTAGATCGGATTTTAGTTCTCACAATTGGCGCCGACTGTGGGGAAAAGAGAGACAAGTCTTTGAAAAGCCTAAAATTGCGAAGATGGTCGGGACACCACCGCCAGAGGATACTACTACCGGGGCTGGAGACCAGAACCTCCCACGGAACACATCGGGTGTCAACAACGCATCACCACCACCTTCCGATGTGATGACCTTCATGCAGACTGTCATGCTGCGCCTAAACGAGATGCATGCTCAACAGATCGCTTACCGTGATGAGCTGGACAGTCTTCGGCAACCAGGAGCCCGTAACACCATCGACACTCCAGAACCACAACAACCCGCTTTCCAAACTAGATCGAGACTCAACAGAACGTTGTTTGGAGATACCCCAACTGATCAACTTCCGGGACAGCAAAGAGACATAGCGGCGTCGAATGCCGGGATCAGGCCGATCCATCCCCCGGTTATCACAACTCCGGTTTCAGCATCGAACCCCTTAGCATCCAGTGCGGATGCCAGAGCCATGGAACTCATGTAAGAGCAGATCAGCGCGATAGGATCTCAAGTTCACCGAGCCATATCGTCAGCACCCGAGCTCCACAAGATGTTGCAACTCACGCAACAAACACCTTTCGCTCCCAACATTACGAGCATCCCGCTTAGAGACCACAGGAAGCTCAAGAATCTGACTTCCTATGACGGAAAGAGCGATCCCAACAAGCACCTCACGGAGTTCAACATAGCCATGGCGAGGAACGCGACGCGAGTTACTGCCAATACTTCGTCGAAAGTCTGAGTGGAAGCGCCCTCACCTAGTCCTCCCGACTCAAGCCGCACTCCATTACGACCTACGATCAGTTGTCGCAAGCGTTTCTCAAACACTATTCCATCTACATCGAGCAAGCGACCTCCACTCTAGACCTTTGGGCCTGTGTCCAAGGCAAGAACGAAACCCTCCGGGATTTCATAACTCGCTTCCGAGACATCGTATCACGGACCAACGCGTCCGACGATAGCGCGATCTCCGCACTGCTGCAAAACCTCCGAAAAAACCAGCTGTTTCGCGAAAGATTGAAAACCGGGAGACCGAGAATGCTGGAGGACGTGCTTCATAAAGCTACAGGGTTCATGAGTCTGGAAGAAGAAACTCTCGCAGAACAACGCGAAGAGACCGCCAAGGACAAATGGAAGTCAGCTCGGGATAAATCTGAGGACTATGAGGAGCCGAGACAGCACTATGATCGGGAAGATAAGTCTCGGAAATCGAACGTATCCGCAGTATCCCGATCATCTCGCTGGAACACATGGGATCGGAGAGCTGGCCGACCTGACAATACTCCTTCGAACCCGGATTCTTTCTGCATATGGCATGGCAAATCGGGCCATACCGAGGAAGAATGCAGAACCTTAACGGGAAGATTAATACGAAAGTGGAAGAAGGGCGAAATCAATCTCGATGATCGCCCACCGAATCCTGGAGGAAATCAAAACCGACCTGAGAGCGGTAACAGACAAATCATCAAAAGGGATACCAGGCCCGAACCGCGTCAGGGCGGGGATGAGCACGCCCCGAAAAAAGCACGCGACGACGCTGCACCGACCCCGCCAGATTCGCCCCGACAAGTAATCAACATGATCATGGGCGGACTCCTCACTTGCACTGAATCGATAAATTCGATTAAAAGGTACGAACGCCGAGCTGTGAACGTCAAGATTGAAACCCCGCTCTATGATGATGATATACTGATCACATTCACTGAAGATGACGCCAAAGATATAGACCGTCCTCATAACGATCCTCTCGTTATCTCACTAAGAATGGGTCAGGACGAGGTCTCCAAGATACTCATCGATACAGGCAGCTCGATCGACGTAATCTTTAAAACGACACTCCAGAAGATGGGTATAAAGGAGAGCGAGATCAAGATCGCACCGAGACCGCTCACATGATTCACGGGAGACTCGATCTCTACGATCAGAACTATCCAACTACCCACCCTAGTTGGAGGGGTGATGAAGATTGTCCATTTCGATGACATTGACAGGCCGGCTATCTACAACGCCATACTTGACACCCCGTGGATAAACTCGATGCGAGCCATCCCGTCCTCGTATCACCAGTGCCTTAAATTCCCGGCCAAAAGAGGAGTTTACACACTCCGAGGTGACCAACGCGAGTCCCGCCATTGCTACATAGACAAGCAACGTGTTCGCAATACTTTCACTATTGGCAGGCAGAACGATTTCGATCCTCGAGTCGTCCATCACGTGAAGCCAAAGAGCGAGCTGGTAGTACAAGTCAACATAGACGAAGCCAACCCAGATCGATGCATTGGAGTTGGTACCGAGCTGCTCCCAAGCATGAGGGACGAGCTCATCGCCTTTTTGTGCCAAAACGTGGCAACCTTCGTCTGGTCTATGGAAGACGTGAAAGGAATTAGTCCGAGCATAACTAGCCACAAACTCAACGTCGACGTCACTTTCAAACCGATCAAGCAAAAAAGACGAAAACTCAGAACAGAGCGAGCCCAGGCGGTTCACGACGAAGTGGACAAATTATTGAAAGCAGGATCTATAGCCGAGGTGCAATACCCGGACTGGCTAACCAACCCCGTCGTAGTCAAAAAGAAGAACGGGAAGTGGACAGTATGCGTAGATTTCTCCGACTTCAATATGGCATGCCCAAAGGATAGCTTCCCTCTTCCTCGAATCGATCAACTCGTTGAACCCACCGTCGGAAACCAACTCCTGTCCTTCATGGATGCGTTCTCAGGATACAACCAAATCGTCATGCATCCCGACGACAGAGAAAATACGGCCTTTATAACTGACCGCGGAACATACTGCTACAAGATGATGCCTTCCGGCCTGAAAAACGCGGGCGCGACTTACCAACGGCTCGTTAACAAAATGTTTGCCAACCAGCTCGGAAATACCATAGAAGTATACATCGACGATATGCTGGTCAAGTCAGCAAGGGCCGAAGATCACATTACACACTTAAAAGAGTGTTTCGTCATCCTTAACGAATTCGACATGAAACTCAACCCGACCAAATGCACGTTCGCGGTCACGTCTGGAGAATTCCTCGGTTACCTCGTGACACGGCGCGGAATTGAAGCAAATCCACAACAGATCTCGGCGATTCCCAACCTTCCTTCTCCGACGAATACAAGAGAAGTCCGGAAACTCACCGGACGGATCGCCGCTCTTAATCGCTTTATTTCCCGGTCAACAGACAAATGTCTCTCGTTCTATCAGCTGCTTCGGGGAAACAAGCGTTTCGATTGGGACGAGAAGTGCGAAGAAGCTTTCCAACAGCTCAATGCCTACCTGTCAACACCCCCGATCTTAGCAAAACCAGAGGACGGTGAAACTCTGTACCTTTACATAGCCATTTCTAGCTCGGCGATCAGTGGGGTCCTCGATCGGAAGGAGAATACAGCTGCTGACGCCTTGGCCGCCCTCGCCACCAGCACCGATCCCGATCTTCGACGTACCATCCCTGTAGCAACCATACCCCACTCCAGCATAATGCAGCCGGAGAGATCTGCACTCTGACCTATCAAGAGGACAAGTATGACGACCCGATGGAGCTTCTCAACGAACCAAGAACCGACGGCGTAGATTGGCGCGTCGAGCATATGTTGTACTTAGCAGATGGAGAAGTACCAAGTGATAGATGGGCAACACGTCGCCTTAAAGCCCGTGGTGCAAAGTACTCGATGGTACGCGACCAACTCTATCGATGGACCTCAACAGGCGTCTTGCTCAAATGCATCAATGGTGATGAAATCTCCCGCGTGATCAAAGATACACATGACGGAGCCGGAGGCAACCACTCTGGCGGCCGAGCTCTCGCTCTCAAAGTAAAAAAAGGCTGGCTTTTATTGGCCTTCTATGATGACGGACTGCGAAACATACGCCAAGAAGTGTGAATTCTGCCAAAGGCATGCCTCAATGATCAATCAACCCACCGAGCTGCTTACCTCGGCAGTCCCGCCCTACCCCTTCATGCGCTGGACAATGGACATCGTTGGCCCTCTCCCGTCTTCAAGACAACGAAAATACATGCTAGTGATGACCGACTATTTTACTAAGTGGGTGGAGGCTAAGGCATACGTTCGGATTCAGGACAAGGAGGTACAAAACTTCGTTTGAAAATATATCATTTGCCGACACGGACTTACATACGAAATCGTCACTGATAACGGATCCCAGTTCATCTCCAAGCTCTTCGAAGGGTTTTGCGAACGATGGAACATCCGACTAAGTAAGTCAACCCTGCGCTATGCCCAAGGCAACGGTCAGGCTGAGACAACGAACAAAACCATCATCGACGGCCTCTAGAAACGCCGCGAAAAGAAGAAAGGTCTCTGGGCCGACGAGCTGGACGGCGTCCTCTGGTCCCATCGCACAACGCCTCGCACTGCAACTGGTCAAACTCCATTTTCCTTATCTCATGGCTGCGAAGCAATGGTTCCCGCATCACCAAGGTTGCGAAACCCGGCGTCTACCGGCTCAAAACAACCACGGGCGACGAAGTCCCACGAGCATGGAATTCAATGAGCCTCAAGCGCTTCTACTCTTAAAGCCCGACCTCCCAGCTCGGCAATCCTCTGATCGACATCTTCGNTCTGTTTTCATTTCTGTTATTTCTTATATTTTGTTTCTGCATCTGTTTCTGAGTTTTTCTCATCATATATCAAAAGAAAACCCATAAAAAGATTTCTGTTGCATTCATTTGTTTCTGTTTGCATCCTTTTTAAAAAAAAAAAAAATATAAGAACCATCTGGATCTGTTGATTGCATCTCATTTCGAGTTTATCATAGTCATTCCTGCGTTTTTGTTCATTCATATCATCAAAAAAAAAAAAAAAAAAAAAGAGCTCGTCACCCGAGCAGTTCTCTATTGTAATATGAACTACGAATGGTTTGATCCCGTTTGGATACGTAGGCAGCCCTACTTGGGTCCAACTATAACTTAATAAAAATTTCAAATTTTCCCATTTTTGACGCTCCCGAGCTATTACACATCAACTTCCTGGCCAGTCGTTAGATATGCCTACAACTAAGTCTGATCAACTTAGTTCGGCACCCACAAAAGCCAAGATCCGTCTTGCATGTGTTCCTCATGGATGCCGTGGTGAAATAATTCACAAATATAAGCCGAGCCTGTTCTCGCACCCTTCTAAGTCATGCAAAGCACATAAGCCGGGCCCTGCTCGCATCTTTGCATTCGAACTTAGAATTTTCTAAGTCAAATCGATAATAAATGCCGACCTGATCGCATATCGGTATTCGCACTTAGGAATAAGTCGTATGATCCATATAAGCCGACCTGTTTCGCATGATCATATTCGTACTTACCTTTTAAAAGCCGAGATCCGTCTCGCACATTCCTAAGTCATGTAAACATTGAATAAGCCGAGCTGAATTAAATTTCTCGCACGTTTACATTCGCACTTACGAAAACCTGAGCCATACAAATAATTTAAGGCCGATATCGCATCGCATGTTTGTATTCGAACACCAGTTACTCACGTATCTAAAATAGACTCAGATCGAAAACACGATTAAAAATTCAAAGCACTTCATAAAAGCCGAAACTGGCAAACTTGTTCAAAAGCCCCCGCAGGCAAATCAAAACATACATACCCATTTCGGGTCATCAAAGTACGTAAAAAAACCAAAGACAACAAAAAGATTTTAACCAAAGGGTGATCAATCCCCAAGAACATCGATCAGCTGTTCGCCGTCTTCCAGCTCGGTCCCTTCCTTGCTTTCCTCAGCTCGAACAGGCTCATTGCCAGAATCTTCTCCCTCCACCGCTTCTGCTCGCTCGTCTTCCTTTGGAAGCTTTTCCTCTGGCTCAAGTCTCACGGACGAGTCGGTAGGGACAAACAGAGTCGGATCGACTGCGGTTTGAATATCAAGCTGCTCGACGCCCGTCTCTACGGCTACGCTCTCAACCGGGGCGGCCAATCGGAGCATTGGCGGAGCATCGGTTTGAACGATCGCTGTTGCAGTGGCCGTGCTCTCGACCTGCGGCTCTGGAGACTTAAGCTGAGAAGCTACCTCAGAGGTCACCATGGGCGCGTTTGACTCGAACTCGTTGATTCCTGTAGGGCGAGCGGACGGGTCATCACGAGGATAGCGCAATGCCAGCAGAGGAGCGTCGAACTCGCCCTCTGCGAAGAAGATTTCGTCAAAGGCATTGGCTTTGGCTTCCCACTTGGCGACGTCGTCCTCAATCTTATCAATGGCCGCCTTAGGGAGATCTAATCCCAACTTCTTAGCGAGCTCCGCAATAGAACGAGCTCTGCGGGCTTGAGCCAGGGACGAAACAATCTTCTCGACCTCTTTTCGTTGCTCGAGACTTTTCTTCATTTTCTCCGTCAGGCCGGAGTAGAAGCTGACGACCTCCTTCTGGGAAAAGACGGCTATCTCGTCGCGAGATTTCCTCAACCGGGCGGCTTCCGCTCGAAAGTGCTCAACCTGCTTCGACGACCTGATGAGGGCCGAAGAGAGCTCAGAGTTATTAGCCTCCAACTCCCCAACTTGGGATTGAAGCTCGATGATTCGCTCTTCAAGCTACCCTGACTTGAGCTTCTCGACTTCAAGACTAAGGCTAGCCTCGTGGAAATTCTTCTCCGCCGCAGCCCTCTCCTTCTCGGCCTCTTTGACCTTCTTCGCATCGCGACCAAGACGACCAAGCAAATGGTTCGCGCTGCTTTTCGCCTATATAGAAACGTATAAGAGCCCGTTTTACAACAATAAAGAAAAATTCGAGTAAAGTGAGCCTTACCCGGATTTCGTCCGCGGCCCACTGCTGATACTCGTCCCGGTAAGGAAACTCCTCCACCGGAGGACCAGCCGTCGCTCTAGCTTTAAGACTCCAAACCAGCTGCGAACAGGCACGACGATCAGTCGACAGCGGTTCCTTCCCGTGATACTCGAACTGGAAGGCGTGAGGATTCAGAGCAGAATCCGATCTGGCACGTTTGGGAGCCTGGTCGGGAGTACTCTTCGACTCGACCTCAGAAGACTTCCGCTTGCCAGCCGCCTTGGCCTTCCTTTTTACTGGCTCCTCGGCAGTTACCTGCGTCTCAGCAGCGACCTCCTTGTTACCTCCTGCAGCCCGACGCTCTGCGAGAGTAATGTCATCCGAGCTCAAGGTCGGACCGGACGCTTCAATGCCGCCTCGTTTAGGATCTTTTTTCTTAGATCCCCGCGAGGCCTTCTTGGCATCGCTTGTCCGTTTTGGCCCGGTCTCCTTGGGATCTTTCCACTTGTCAACGCCGGAACTTGGCGCCGCCACGGACGACTTCGCGCTCGATTTCTTTATGACCTCCTCCAAACCCGTGGAGTAATCTTCGATCTCTCGGGGAGCAAGCGGCATTTTCTTCTTCTTGCAAGACGATGTCGTGAGAGAATTGGCAGCTCGGTCTATTTTGTGAATAGTGAGTTTCGGCCAATATAGATGGTTAAGTACCAGGAACGTGTCTCTGCTCACTTCGAAATCGTCGGGAGTGGACCGATTGGAGCGTATTGACCTGTAAAAAAAAAAAGGAGGATCGGTCATCAATTGAAACACGGAAGCTAGAAGGAAAAATAAAGAAACTAAAACTCTACCGAGCTCTGTTTTCCAACGACTCTCAACAAAGATGTTGGGGTCAGCCATCGAATATTCATCGACGTGGACAAAAAATAGTAATCTCTCCAATCGTCGATTTTACTAATGAACTCCCCGGACAGGATATTATATTTTGGTCGCATACTCACGTAGAACGACTTCTTCACAAGCATCCGCTTGAGGGTGGTCAGCTCCTCGAATACATGACAATTGAACGTAATCCCGTTCTCATAGGCCATGACCGAAAGTGCGACCAAATTCTTGATGCCACCATGTCTCATCTGGGAAACCGACATTCCCCTCGCGTTACAGAACTCGAACAAAAGCCGCGGGAGCGGAAATCAAAGGTGACAGTGCGTGAAAAAGCACTCGTAAAGGCAGACACAGCCCGAAGGAACGTCTCAGGGACGCTCAAAAGGAGTTGGAACTATGAACTTCACTTCGGGACCAATCCCGCGCTGTTTCTTTAGCGCAAGCAAAGACTCTCCCGTCGATTGGGTCGGGATCACACCCCGGCGGTTATCCGTCTCGGGAAGGATTTTCTTCTTCTTCTTGGCCCCACCTCTTTTGGTCTCGGCCTCTGGCTTAGTCCATTGGTCAACGATCCCACTTCCGTCTCCGCGACGACAGCTTCGTCCTCTGGGCATAATTCATTGCCACCACCATCATCAAATTCATCCCTTAATTGTGGGATGCTAAAAGTTTGCCGAGTTGAGGACGCTCCGGCATCACCAGGACGGGTCACCCCGAGCTGCGCCGCTTCAAACCGCTCGGCAGCAGCCCGTTGATTTAGAAGCTTCAATTCGGCACAGGAGTATCCCATTTCATCTGCGAACTCCTGGTCAAATTCCTCCGAGCTATCAGGAGAGGCCCGACCTGATACCTTTGGAGTCGTGTCCTCTTCTGAGCTCGGAGAAATCAGAAGCGCCTTCACTTTGGAATTTTTTCGGATCAAACCCATTATGTTTGATGGAATCTCTTGAAGAAAATGGAAGAACACGAAGAACACAAAGAACGCGAAGAACACGGGCGGCGGATCTAAAGTAGATCGGCAAAATCACGCCGAGAAATCTAAAACTACGACGTTTTGTTTATCTAGAACGGAGAAATAAATTAAGAGAGGGAGAGAGAGTGAACCTTTGCTTTCTTTCTCGAGATGAAAAAGTGAGGAAATGAGGAGAGCTCCCTCTATTTATAGAGAAACGAGAACGGTTTTTGAGAGTCATCATTATCTTGGAGACTCTTCGTATTTCCCCGAATTAAATCTATTCGGAACATTCACCACAACCGTACACGTGTTGCCCTAAAAACATGAGGACTGTTTTAGCGGGAAGACAGAATCTTTCGACCTAATCTACCCGGAAAGTTTTGGCGATTTCTCAAGGATAGAATTTCCCGAGCTGAATTCACACCGAGCGATCATCTTTTTAAGTTCCCCGAGCTCATTACTCTCGCTCACCGAACTGGGGGGGGGACTAATTGTTAGAGATGGGTTTAGCATCCCTCTAAAAGGCCTCTTCTGAACCCAGCTCGTCCCATTCAAATTAGGGTTCTTCGGCCCACTCGACTCGTCATAATGTAGAGGTCAGCACCGTTTTCCGAAGAAAAAGGAAATCTTCCGAAAAGAGCGGGAGGTCGGCTGAAGATAAATGAAATCTTCCTTTTCCCCGAAAATGAAGGAGTTCGAGTGACCGACTTAGGTCTGCTATAAATAGAGGAAGGATGATCCATTTGCAAGGATCCGCAATTTTACTATCGAGACCTAGGGCAAACTTGACTCCGACATTCAGTTTTAGATCTCGATTCATCGTTTAAAAGGCTTAGGTCGGCGTTCTTATTCCGACGACCTAACCACCGCTCTACTATCTCCGAGCTCCGGCTTAAATCAATAAAGACTTACTCTTTTTCCCCCCCCCCCCACAAACTCTTATTCTTTCTTTAGATCGTTTTAGTTCTTACAATACCTTTCATAAAATTACAAGTGGCTTACACATCCCTACGGACCCTACCCATCCTCGATGGTTAAGAAATCACGTTGTTTTGACTTTGCAGAACCAAACGTCATGCTGTTTTTCTTTTCCCTGAAGAGAATAATCCTACCTTTCTGAACAAAAGCTAAAGCATAAAACCAAGTAGATAGTGCCAAAAAGATTATGCCTTATAGCTTCTGGTTTTAGCTATTACTGTGTATTAAATAGAAACAGTGATAAAGTCAGAAGCTAACTTAAGTATAGAACTTGGAGTTGTCTCAGGGTCAAGAAATCTTTACCTTTCATTTACATTGGTAAACTAAACACAGAGAATCTTTCTGTAAGTAGCATCAAATATAACTAAAGCATTCATCTTTTCATGATGAAGCAACGGACCAAGAGATAGCCTATAGGCCTAAAAGAATGGTTCCAATACTACGAAATATTGCAGAAGGAAGACGCTGACAATATAGAAGAAGCCATGCTAGAATCAAACTCATTAGGAGATTAGGGAAAGTACAATATGTTTATCTACACTTGCGCAATTAGAAAATACATGAATGAAAAATTGATCTGGTGAAGTATTTTGAAATATAGTAATTCAAGATATTCCCATTAGTATCACACGGTGCACAAATGTAATCAATGTAACAAATTACAAATAGATAATTAAACAGAATGGGATCTGGATCTAGACCATTTAAACAAAACTTACCTATGATTTAATCGCAAGTTCAGTATCCATTTTCGCATGAACACAGTTGCATGCTTGATGCATTGGTTCCATGAAAGACTCAACCATATCACAAGTCTTACAGATGAAGAGTAAAATAAACAATCGCATGGTTCAATATCGACTCTGTTTTGGTTTACTTCAACCGGGTGTATAAGAGCCAATTAACAAGGAAAAACCATAACTAGGTCATTACAGAAACAATTAGACCAGCCAACCATAAACAACATGAAAATGTCCTGGAAAACTCTCAATTAGGGTTCATGTAACTATTTCTTTCTGTCTTTTCCATATGGTAACAAGCGAGACACCCATCAGAGACATAACCACTGTCTGCAAAATATAACAAATTTTCTCAGGTTAAAATTACAAAAAAAAAAAAAAAAAAACACACGTTGTTAAGAACTAAAAGCAACAAAACGAGGTCGTTTTTGAACTTACGGAGATTGCTGGAGGCACTCCAACGAGAGGATCTTGAAAGAACTTTGTCGCGAGGGCCAGAGCGAGAAGACTACTCTGCATTCCTGTTTCATAGGATAATGTTCTTTGTAGGGCTTTTACATCAGGTGCCTTGCTGAAGAAGAAACCACTGAAAAAGTAACCAGCGACGAAAGCCAAGAGATGAAACGTGATGACGAGAAACAAAATGGTTGCGCCGAACGGAGACAAGATTGAATCTATGTTCAAAGCGAGGGGTGCTCCGATGCAACAAGCCATATCGATAAGCGTTAACGCCGGGAGAAATGGTTTGATTGCATTAGACAACCTTGGAAATAACCTACAGTCACATATATAATGTAACGTTAGCTTTTCGTAGCTCGCTCACATTGAGAGGGTTTAATCTTGATAAACTAATCCTAACTGATTTAGACGATATGTCTCACCGGTTTAGAAGTAGTCCTGCGGCAATAGGTGTAACCACGACCTGGAGAATGCTAGAGATCATCCCAACCACATCAACGGGAAGCTTCTTACCGATGAGTAAGAGAGAAAGCATAGGTGTAACGAGGGCTGCGGTAGCGGTTGAGATCGATGTCATGACGATGCTAAGCGGCGCGAGAGAAGGATCGGTCAAGAAAGTTGTGTAATTCGATAGCTGAGCTCCACTAACACATGAGACCAACATGATTCCAGCACCTATAGGAGTAGGTAGTTTGAAAAGCGATACAGCTATTACGCCGAAAATGTAACCTAAGAGAGGTTTTATCAAGTATTGTCCGATGTAACCGGCGAAAATAGCGTCTGGTCTCTTAAGAGCTTCAAGAAAGTCTCTTTCGTTAGAGTTGATTCCAACAGCAAACATCATGAACCCTAAACCAGGCACAAAGTACCTAAAGAAGGAGAAATTGTAATTAGAGATTCTAATGTCTAATTAAGATTTTGATCAAATTAGTATTGTTAGGTTGATCCGAACCTTGGCTTGAACCATGTGAAAGAAGGCGGATGAATAAGAGCTAAGATTGTACTTGAGAGAATCACATGAGGAATAAAAGAGTTGGCTTGCTTTAATGTTTCCATTATAGAAACCTTCTTATTGTATATCTGAAACCAAACACCATTGTTACTTGCCAAGAAAGCAAAAAGAGTTGGCTTGCTTTTGTTGATTGTGTTGTTTACCTCGCTTGAGTCAGAATCAGAGACGTGTCTCTGCCAGGGACAACTCGACCTACCATCTTTGGATTGTAGAGCAAGGAAAAAGTCAAAAATATAAATCATTCAAAGTTTAAATTGATTCACTTTAGAAAACCAAAAACAGAGTTATAGTGTACGATTGCTTACTTTGTGAAACCGGGTCACTGCGTAGTGGAAAATCTACAGAGGATGATCCTGCAGAAGAATCCAACTCATCAAAAACAAGATTTGAAGAGATTTATATATCTTAAAAATGGTTACTTTCATTAAAAAATCAGCTTAGAAAAATCAAAAATGTTAAAAAAACAGAGGAGAAAAAAGTGAAACCTAGAGGAGAGAATGAGAAGCTGTTGCGCGTGAAATTTGTAACTCGTCGTGTGTTGTGAAAAACCACTGGGTAGGAATAATCTCGAGGCTGAAGAAGACGATGTTGAGACTTTAAGAACAGAGTCTCAATAGGAGAGATCACGCCCATTTTATTTTTGTTTAATTTTTGTTTCAGAAATAACCAAAAGACGATCTTGCTTGAGAGAGAGAGAGACGTGAAAACAAAACGCAGCGTTTTGTTGGATTTTCTCTATCTTTGTTATAGCATTATGAGGACGAAGTACCAAATTACCAACCTAAAAAAAAAGAAACGTTTCATTTAGACACTAGGCGTGGACATTATTTACATCTCCACGATACGCACGTGCGAGTGCCACACCAACCTATCGTCTCAAAAGCAGTCGATTACTTTAATTTTTTTTTTTTTTAAATTTTGGTTTCGATTTGGACAATTGTGACAATTCTCGTATCAAGACACACAATTTCGTAGGATTAGTCAACACGGTATCGGCCCTTGTTCGTGTAATAGTGAAAAAAACCTTTTGCTGTTTAATTAGCAATAAAATAGCAAATTTTCTTTTTATCTCCATCGTTTCCTCCCTCATGCAACGGAGTTTTATAAGATACACAAGCCGTTACTGTTCTTTTCTTTCTCAAATTTTTTTTGTTTGTTAATCGAGTTCAACAACCTAATAACTCTACCACAAGTGCATGGTTAACACCAATTGTAACACTAAAAGGACCGAATCCGCAAGAAAAATAGAATCATGTACAAGGAAGGCAAGAAACTACTTAAGGTAAGCCAAATGATTTAAATGATTTCCAATTCCAAATCAAAAGTTGAACTGAAACTAAACAAACTACACATACATAAAGAACTTCAAGAAAATTAAACAAAAGGCAAACAAACTAGAAAATGAAACAAGATTGATCAATCAGAGATATATGGATCATGGGCTAATATAATTGATTAGAGCATCTCCATTGGTTAGAGATGAGTCTCTCATCAAATATTATATTAGTTTTTGAATTAATTTTTGAAGTAAAAAAAAATTGAACCACTCTAAGAGCGTCTCCATCGGTTTAGATACTCTTCTGAGTATCTTAACTATAAATTATTATTATTTAAATAAATAATTAAATTTTAATTTTAAAAATAATTATCAAACTATTAATAATACTAGGAGAATACCCGCGCATATGAGCAGGTTTTTTTCTTCTATATATTCTTTCAAAGATGTCTTATTTATATATCTCAAACATTATATGCTTACAACAATCTAAATCAATTATATTTTGATAGATTCAACCATTATATATTTATCTTAAAAGAATATACAATTTTTGTTTGCAAAAGATTTTGTTGGGCCATGAAAAAATAAAAATGGTGAGTGTGGTTTGATTCTATAAAGAAGTTTAGTCCAAATTTAATAGGTATTAAAAGTCTAAATTATTTTTAAAATAAACTAAAACTTACATGGATGGAATGTGAAAAAAATGAAGACGGTAAGAGTCCTTCCGTCTTCCTCCACAACTTGTTCCATTTCCATAAACTCCATAAAGTTAAACAGTCATATTTATAGCTTGCAATTTAAATTCGCTATGTAGAAGATTATAAACAAATATTAGACCATACACCTAAAGAAAAATTGACGGGGATCTGTACATCCTCTTTGAAGCGCATATTAAACAATATTCATCAAACTTGGTAGAAGATGCAAAATTTTGATTTGACTCTTCAGTAAGATCACATTCTTGTGACTGAAAATCGATGAATGAAAAATGCTACCCCTTGTATCTATTTCATCCATGCAGGATTTTCACTTATCCAATTCACAAGCACGGACACGGCTGACTTCACGAGCACAACTTGATAAATTGAAGAGGTTGTTTTTTTGGAGAAATTAAAAAAATTAATGCGTAAAATATTTTTACCATATAATTAATTATGAACGGATCGAAACTAACATGAACATAATAAATAAAAATTTGTTATTTAACTAATCAGAAATCTAAAATTTTGACTCAATTCAGAAATCCAAAATTTACATATAAAACTATCAATTTAAAGTTCAAATGTGATCATACAATGTATTTCCCATATAAGTGCTTCTAATTGTTAAAAGCAAATGCTTTGAATTTAATATGTAGAACATTGAGACACTATCACATTTTTTACAGAGAATTGTCAAGTAGTATTCATAGCCTAATGGATAGAACATTTGTCTTATATTGAGAGGATTGTGGGTTCGAGTCCTCATGGGTGTAAGTTTTAATTCAAATAAAATGAATTTTTAAAAATTAAATATTGAATGCCACATGACACTCTCTCAAGCGCTGACGTGTCAAGTTGAGGGAGAGAGTTGCCCAACTTTTATATAATAGATTACAAATGTGTAGAACCATCGCTCATAGTTTCTCATCCTCTCTCCTACCCAGGGGCGGAGCTACATAGTAGGTAGTGGGGTCAGCTGACCCCACTTAATTTTAAATATTATATAGTTTTTTTTAATTAAAAATATGTTGACCCCAATCAATTTTTTGGGTTGATCCCATAATAAAACAACAAAAAACATAAGTTTAATTTAATTTAGTAATTTTACATTTGGGCTTACTTTTTGATTTTGATTTTGGGCTCACTTTTACTTTAAACCCAGTTTAAATGAATAATTCATAACTTTATAAGTTTTTAATTAATTATTAGCTAATTTTAACTAAATATAATAAAAATAATGAAAATATGAAAAAAATTCTTCGTTAGCCTGAAACGTAAAACACATCTCATTTGTTCAGGTTAGATTTTTTATTTTATTTTTATTTCCTTTGTTCTCTTTATACTATACATTAGACTTTTATTAAATTAGAGATGACATAATTTGAACTCATAGAAAAAAATGGGGTCTATATTTATAAGCATATATGAGTTCAAATATCTTTAACCTTTAGTTTTATAATTTAAAATAATCTAATTTATTGTTATTCATTAGATAACTAATTGATCGATTATTTTTAAAAAATATTATCAACATATGATATTAATTTTGATGACTTGCCATATGATCTCCATGAAAGAAAAAAATATTATAATATCATCCTGATCAAAAAAACAAAACTACACGTACGTATTTGTGTAAATGTTTATATCATTTGTTTTATAAAAAAAAATATTTAAAGATATAACATATGAAATCGTAAATGATAAAAAAATAGCTTATAAATGAATGTTGCAAATTTTTTGATCATTTTTAAAATATATTTTCTGCCCCCGGTAAAAAAAATTGCTAGCTCCGCCACTGTTCCTACCTCTCTCCTATTTTTTGATTTTTTTAATTGTTTAGAGACCTTATTGAGATCCTCCTGATGGAGGTACTTTCACAAAGTGACAAATCTTTACATAGTCCCTAGAGAGTCTCTCAAATTCTTTCATTTGAGATACACTTCACATTCTCTCTCTTTTTTTCTATTATTTTATTACTTTTTTTATGTTGAGATACTCTCCAAGAGACTACCAGTAGAAAAGTGCTCTTAGGTGGAATCAATGGACACAAATAATGCTTCTTAGCGTGCTCAAGTAAATTTATTCCCAAGGCATAGATAGCACAAAGAAAACTTTTTTTTGGTCAACAGATAACACAAAGAAAACTATTACATTTCCATGACATTAATCCATTTACTAATCATTTAACTAAACAAATGCTCCAATTGCAATCATGTGATTAATAACTTTTAACCTCAAGTCCTAAAACTTAACAATCCACCTTAATGATCAACTTCTATAGTTTAAGAGTGAAAGGTATGTAATAGAGTTGGACTAGACATTTTATCAAATATTTTAAGGCATAAAGACATCCAAAATCTAGGTTGTGATTAGCAAGATCAGTTCTAGCACTGAGCACATTCTAAACATGGAAACTATATAAATAATTTTCACTAGATTATGATGATAAACTCAAGATCCAAAGACAAATCCCATAAAAATAAATGTATTTAATCCAAAGAGGCATATATATATTTTAAACTTCGGGTTCGAATGTTCTTAAAATGTAATTATATTTTATAGGAAAGCAAAAAAAGAAACCATATCGATCCGGAACAAACCGAGACCCTTACACAATGTAAGGGTCTCGGTTTGTTGAGTTACACATATTCGATTCCTTGTATAATTGTAATCTAATCTTAGTTTTTTAATTTATCAAAATCCTGTAATAAATTATTAAGTAAAATTTCCAAAAATTCTAAGAATCTAAAAATCTAAAAAATTGGAATAAGATCTAAATATTTTTTAGAAATAAAATAAAATAACACAATGAATTTAACCCTATCCTGCAGGTCAATTAATATAATAAATAACTAAATACATGCCTCTAAATTTATTATATACGAAGTCCAATATACATCTTGATACTTGATAGGGCAATTAAGATTTTGTTTTCGAAATTTGACATTACAAGTGTAACTATAAAACCCAACAAATCTTTTGCTCTTCTTCACTTCTTACCAATGTCTTACAGTTCTGTCTTTGCAGTTGCAATCTCAAAGTAAGACGAATTCAAACATACTATAGAAGTATATTTTCTCTTCTTATATTTGTGTAGAACTGTACGTTGTTGTTTTTCTTTGTCAAACAACTGTACGTTTAGTTATGAACTTATGATATTGTTGTATAGATAAACAAATAACTTTATACGACCATTGTTTCTTGACAAATGGATTATTATCAAAGAAATTAATGTCTTGGATTCTTGGTGTCACTATAGGTTGAAAACAATCTTGGGAAACGATGGAAATTCAGAGAAGGAGAATTATGGAATTGCAAATGATCTTCCCATGGACCTTTTAGTTCTCATACTATCTCCCCTTTCTCTGAAAGAAAACATTCGTGCTTCTTCTGTTTGCAAGACATGGCATGAAGCTGCTGTTTCGGTTTGGCATCCTTCTCATTGGCTTGTGTATTTTGATATTGATCTAACAGGCGTCTCTTATGGGTTTTTCGATCCAAAGGAGGAGAAGATGACCAAGGCGATGAAACTACCTGATCTATCTTTTTATGCAACTATTTGTTACTCCAAAAATGGGTGGTTACACATGGAAGATTACAATGAAGGTACCAAAGGATTATTATTCTTCAATCCATTTACTCGGGAGCACATAAAGTTGCCAAACTTGATAGCAATTGAAACCATTGGAACTGAATTCGCTTTCTCTTGTGCTCCTACAAACAAAAATTGCGTGGTGTGTGGCATTAACAATCGTGCACCATTTGATTTGGTCATCCACACTTGGTATCTTTGTGTGGGATTCTCATTTAAACCAGGTTCGTCCGTACAAATACTCGTTGTATACAATCAGTTTCTGTACGGACAATGACGCCCCAATACAGCTCTATCCATGACTTTCCCATTATAGATTCATCATCGCTTAGGCCCAAATAGATTCAATTTTATAGGATCATGTGAGTTTAGTTTGAATTTTATTTATTTATCGGTTCTTTACAACTTTAATATAAAAATCCTTGAGACATTTTACAATGTAGAAAACGGGTTCTGAAAATTTAATTTCTTGGGTTGAATCTTTGGACCTTTAAAATACAAAAGAGGATTTAGCCCACATCAAAGAAAAGTTTTCATAAATCAATATTTGTCCCACATCGTTACTTCTGCTCAAATTGTTCTTGTTTATATATAGAAAAAACCAATAATCCACCGTCAAGCTAAGTAACGAGAGCTTGTAACCCGAGTGGGGACGTGGTGGAACAGTTGTTTGTTTAGTGAAGTCGATACCTACTCCTTGGCATTATTCTGAGATGCCCCACTGTTACAACAATGAAAGTATTCCATCTGTGAAACAGGTGGAAACCGAAGTCAGAACTTTGTTTTTTTTTTACTTTAAAAACGCAAGTCTTCTTCTGTTCGTTTTTTTGACCTCTCAAAATCTTAGTATCTTATATCAGTGAAGAAGTACTGGGATGAGGAATCTCTTGATACCCTTTGATCTCTAGTCTCAAATATTTGGTGGTGGAACGTGCATGATTTTCTTAACAGATTATTTGATAAATGGATTATCGGTCAACCTTTAAATAATTCGTCAAACATGCTCTTTTACAATTTTAGATCTAGTTGATGAGATATTTCTTCATTAAAGAATTTCCAATGAGTTTTAAAACGTAACTAACTCATTGGAAATTGATAACCATTTCAGATCTCTAACTTTTTTTCTATTTTTCTTTTTCAGATCTCTAACTTTTGTCAAGCCTTTTTTGATATGTTCAACCAAATCCAATGCACGTAATCTTCTTTTCTCTTTAAACATTCTATCTTTTTTCTTACATGTTATGCCGTTTTATTAAAAGGAATTTGACATTACATAGACCTCCGATCATTAAAAGCTTGGGTCTCAAGTTTAGAACTTCTCCAATGAAAGATATCACACGGTGGGTTAAAATTGCAGTTTCTCTCGGCATCTGCGAGATAAGTATTTTATTTCTATAAAGATTTGTGCATAAAAATTTATAGATTTGCCTGGTTATAGAAGGTCCTCAAATGCATTTCAATGTCGCGGAAACACAAGGTCTTAGAGCCTGACTAAATTATGCAGTACAGCTATTTTGGGTTTGAATACGAGTATATGAGTGTGAAAACTCTAAAACCATCGTATTGAATGCACTTTCATAAAATGTCTAGTGGCCTCCTCTGTGACATTATTAACTTTCTTTGGGTTCTATGCACAAACAAAAAGAAAAGAAAACATTTTCATATTGCAAAAGTGATACAAGTGTAAAATATATTGAGCAATATATAAGAGTAAAAAAAAAAAGAAGAGAGAAGATGAAGAAGCTTAGAAAAGGAGTCATTGGCTTAAAAAGATAAGTCAAATCCACCGGTATTGCTTTGTCTCGTCAACCGCGATCTCTGCAACTTGATATTTGATAATGAATTATTATCGGTCAACCTTTAACTAATTCGTCAAAACATGCTCTTTTACTAATTTAGATCTTAGGTAATTAAACATTTATCCATTAAAGAAATTTCAAAGAACACAAAACATACTGTGCCAGATTCCACACTGCTTTATCTGATCCCATCTACTTTCTAATCTGATAAGAGTAATATTTTTCTTCTTGTTAGAGTACAACAATGCTGCTTCCGAGTTCTGCTGCAAATCCTGCTAACATGATTGCTCAAGCTTTAACAATGTACAAAAGCCTCGTCCCCAATGCTGGTATCCAGGAAACCTCATCCTCTGGCGACGACGTGGTTACGGAAGCTAAACCTTTCAGTCTTCTCCATCGTACCTAGAAGCCATAATAGCTTAACTAGTAACCTTAAATCTTTTGACCTGTGAAAGCTTATAAGCCAAAGTTCTGCTTCTTCGATATGAGAGAGTTATCTTACCTTATAACGTAACAAAATTTAGTAATATTAGTTAATTAAATATTTCTTCACTAAATTAGTTTTTAGTTTGGGCCTTCAAATGTGAGAAGAGGATTTAGCCCACATCAAAAAAAAAACTTCATAAATTCAATCTTTTGTCCCACATCGGGTACTTCTGCTCTAATTGTCTTGTTTATATATAGCGTAGAACCAAGTATCCATCGTCGAGCTAAGTCACGAGAGCTTTTAACCCGAGTGGGGACGTGGTGGATTAGCGGCTTCTTTACACACTTAAGGTCTCCTTGGTATGCTCAGACGCATGGCAAAAAAGTTGTTCATCTACCACTTTTTTCTTAACATTTAGACAAAAAAAAGGAAAGATCCTATCAGACTACCGAGGAGCTTTTATTCCTTGTCACACAATCGTTGTCCTAAAGCTTCAAAATATTACAGCTTATGTCAGCGAAGTACTCAGATGAGAATTCTCCCGAAACCCTTTGATATAGCCTGCTCTAGTCTCAAATATTTGGTGGTGGACTGTTGTCCTACTGGCAATGCTTTCATTTTCACCATTAAAGTTTCTACACGAGAGTTTATCTCTGAATAGATCATCAAAATATCATCGTAAAAACTGTCTTGGGTTTGTGAATAGTACTCCTTTGAAGCACCTAAACGTCATAGGTTATGAGAAAATTGATAACCTTTTCGGATCTCTAACCTCTGTCAAGCCTCTTTTAATATGTTCAACCAAATCCGAACCACTTTTTCCAAAAAAAGAAAAAAAAACTGGAAATAAGTCGTAAATTTAAATATAAAAGTAGGTTAACTAAAGGACCAAACTTGATGTTTTACCCTAGGGCTTCGTTTTTGTTCGATGCAAAGACTCATATCATTACCGAGCTTGGACAATTGAAGATTTTTTAGGGTTTTTTTTGTTTTATTCCTCTGTTTTATATTCTTTGCCTATTTTTTTGACTTAGAATAATACAAGTTGATATTTCCAGAATCTAATTTTTGATGGTATCAAAGCCCAAAATCTAAAAGACCTAATTTTTTTTTTAAGGCGCAGCTTGCTTCTCACACAAGCTTTGCCTTTCTTCTTCGTATCTGTTTTTTGTGCTCCGAAACAGAGATCTTCATCTTACTTTTTCTTCAAACTTTCTTTATTTCTTGCGCCTCTTGGCAAGTTGACAAGATGCCTTCTAACCCTAAACACAAGATGATTTCTCCTTATGATCTTACATCGAGTCACAACCACAACGGTTTGAATTACGATGAATGGGCTATTAATCTTCGTATGGCTCTCTTGTTTCCGGAAGAAGTTTGGGTTCCTTGATGGGAGTATTCCAAAACCAGCGAATGATTCTCTTCATCGTCAAGATTGGATCGCTAACAACCATCTGATTGGATCACACGGCCATTACCGATGCTGATTGAGTTGGTTTTAGCTGTTTGAATACTCACCAGTGGCAAACGTTGGTTAACATGAACGCCACCCGGGACAACTAGAAACCGCATATATTTTTTTATAACTCCTAGAGGATTTAGGCAGGCCAAGGTGAGACCGGCCAGCAAGAGGTCGAAAGGGGTAGCAAAAAAATAATCTCTCTTTCCCTTGAGTTTAATTAAAGTTTACAGTGCTATTTTGGGTTTGAATACGAGTATATGAATGTAATAAAACTCTAAAACTACCGTATTGAATGCACTTACATAAAATGTCTGGTGGCTTCCTCTGTGTCATTATTAAGTTTCCTTGGGTTCTATTTCTATGCATAAACAAAAATAAAATAATACATTTTCACATTGCAAAAGTGATAGAGGAGTTAATATATTGAGCAATATATGACTAACAACAAAAAAAAGAAGAGAATATGAAGAAGCTTAGAAAATGAGTCATTGGCTTAAAAAGATAAGTCAAATCCACCGGTTTTGCTTTGTCTCGTCAACGTTCCACGTGAATGAAAATATTGTTTTGATGTTTTAAACCGCGACCTATGATATTTGATAATGGATTATCGGTCAACCTTTAACTATTTCGTGAAAACATGTTCTTTTACTGATTTATAAGATCTTAGGTAATTAAACATTTCTTCTTGAGATCTAGTCGTCCCCATTTGAAAAGGAGTTACCATATTGGTCTACGCCAGGGATCGATTCTTCTCAAGCATGGAATTATTAAATCATTCTCATTTGACCACACGGATATAAGCCTTTGCTTTCGGCCCATTTGAATACCCGGAAAGAGGATCTATCCGTGGGCTGCACCTCCCCTAAGAATTAGTATGAGCCTTCCATAAATCTAGGATTCTTTGAGTTATATAAAAAAAAAAACATTTCTTCTTTATTTTCAATGAGTTTTAAAACTTAACTAAGATTAGTAATATTAGTTAATTAACTATTTCTTCATTAAATTCGTTTTAGTTTGGGCCTTAAAATTAAAAGAGGATTTAGCCCACATCAAAGAATAAAATTCTTTTAAGTAAATATTTTGTCCCACATCGATACTTCTGCTTCAATTGTTCTTGTTTATATTTAGCGAAGAGCCAATAACCTACTGTCGAGCTAAGTGACGTGAGCTTGTAACCCGAGTGGGGGACATTGTGGAACCTGGCGTTGTTGAGGCATGCTTCTTAGCCTGCCCATAAGCATATCTTAAGCATATCTTAAACTAGCCTTGGCATTGAGCCTGCCCCATCGATTCATAAATTATTCGCTCACTTTTTTTTTTTCTTAACGTTTAGACCCAAAAACAAGATCCTATCATAACCTTGTCACACACACTCGTTGTCATAAAGCTTAAAAACGCAATTCTTGTCAATTTTTCTTCTCTTTGTTTTCGACACCTTCAAAATATTACACCTTATATCAGTGAAGTGCTCAGATGAGAATTCTCTCGAAACCCTTTGATATAGCTGCTCTAGTCTCAAATATTTGGTGGTGGACTGTTGTCCTAATGGCAATGCTTTCATTTTCACTATTGAAATTTCTACACGACAGAGTTTATCTCTGGATAGAGATCATTAAAATATCATCGTAAAAAGTGTCTCGGGTTTGTGATTAGTGCTCTTTCTTTGAAGTACTTAAACGTCACAGATTATCGGCTTATCGCAGTTCCTTTTGTTTAGCTGAAGATATGCCTGAGCTTTTGGAAGCAAATTTAGAAGTTGGTTATGTCAAGATCTCTAACTTCTGTCAAGCCTCTTTTTATATGTTCAACCAAATCCGAACCGTTTTTTCCAAAACAAAAAAAAAATGGAAAAAGTTGCAAATTTAAATATAAAAAGGTTAACTAAATGCATTTAAAAATAAAAAGGTTAACTAAATGCCCAAAATACATAAACCAGATAACACCCTCTTAATATTTTAACCGTAGGGCCTCGTATTTGTTCGATGCAAAGACTCATCATTACCGAGCTTGGACAATTGAAGATTTTTTTGTTCCATTCGGTTGATACCGAAATCCGGTTATCATAAATAAATGAAAAAAATGGGTTCGGGAACTTTCTTATACGAAATATTTAAATCGGAGATTACAAAAGAAATCGTCGGAAAGACTTAGCCAAAAATCGTCGAAAAGACTTAGTCGAAAATACAACGAGAAAATATCGTATAAATCGTAAATCGAGAAATTTGGAGTTCTCTCTGGAATTTGAGATCCTCATTTCCTCATCCTAGTGCGGTATTTATAGGAAAATGTAGTTTGCGGTTTTTGACGGGAATGGACCCCACGAGTCTCGTTTTCGGATTTTTGACGGAAATAACGATTTGAGCCGGGTCAAAGTTACGGGCTTCAAGCCCAGTACCAACACATTCCTCTGTTTATATTTTTTGCCTATTTTTCTTGATTACTCAGATAAAAATCCAAGTCCACTACGGCCAGTGCATGTTTCCATCAATAGTAACAGAAAATTTGCGTTTGTGAAGGTATGGATAATATTAGTGATTCAGTGGGTTGCCTGATGCATTGCTAGTGAAAAAAAGTATCGTTCCTTCCAACAAAAGTCTCTGTAAGCATAAGTGTTTTTCAAAACGATTGAAAAAAGTTTGAAAGAAAGAGAGAAGGAGCAAACACATTTAACGAGTTCACCCTCGTTCACTAGGGAGCTATATCTCGCCGGAACTCACCTCGAAATCCACTAGTATCAATTGAGAGAATACAACAAGAGATTACAAGTGACCCGCCTATAATACCTTTCACTATTAATTAGACTCATCACTATGTACCATTTCCTGAGCTAGAGAAAACTATGAACAAAACTTATGCTAAAACAGTTTTTCTCTCACCCTTTCTCACGTCTCCCACGTGAGAGCAGACATCCTCAATCCTAGTTCACAAGAAGACAAAATTGAAAAGCTTTTCCTTGTGGTCCCAAAAGTTTTACTCAACCTATCTTTTAACTCACCATATTAATCAGAGACTGTATGTCTCAAATTAGTTTTGATCTTGATTTGCTTGTTCAGCAAGTTCTCGTCTTCACAGTGTTATATATATTGAGCATAGAATCCATAAGAGTAAAAAGAAAAAAACAAGAAATATTAAGAAGCGTAGTAAAGGAGTCATTGGCTTACAAAATAAGTCAAATCAACATTCATGAAAATTGTAACGACCTGGACCCGACCCATTTGAATAAGTTTAAATGGATTGATTTGGCTACCTATGTCATCAAAGTGCACTTATCTTTTCCGTTCACTTACCCTAAGAGAACTCCAGAGTTAAGCGTGCTTATGCTGAAGTAGCACTAGAATGGGTGACCTTCTGATATGCTCTCAAATTTACCCTAGAACTACTCTCTCAAATTAAGAGATCAGTCGCAGTACTTAGGGATCGAATCCACAGGGAAGGGATAGTACACAACGAACTTCTAATTTCGAATTAAGCTAAGAAGAAATAATTAGAAGTAAAAGACAGGAAGCAAATAAAACGGTGTAAATTCAGGAGACGAAACGCTAGGTTCAGGGAAATTCTCAGGTGATCTAAATTGCAGGTCTAGACAGAATGTTAGGAATTATGAAGAACTGTTCTAGAACTGTTCTTGAACTCGAAACACTAATGTAAAATCACTACAAGAAAACACGGATTTTCCGACTCCGCAAATAGTCGTATTGTAGTAGCTAAAACGTAGTTTACGACTATTTAACGACTAATAGACGTAGTCGTAAATAGCTAGTCGCTAAAGTCTATAGTCGTAAATATAGTCGCCAATTAACGACTACTTGACGACTATTTATCATTGTCGTAGAATTAGTCGTCATGTAGTCGTTATTTTTTACGATTACTTTACAACTATTTTACGATTAGTTCGTATGATCCGAAGGTTTTGTTTTTGTAGTCGGCTAGTAGTCGTAAAACTTTGCGACTATTTTACGACTACTTGACCACTATTTTGCGACTATTTTAACGACTGTTTTGCGACTATGTTGGTTCAATGACTGTACATTTGGTATTTGTATTTTCAGATTGGAATTTGGTTTTGGTTTTATTGAAATTGGTTCTCAAATTTACAAAACCAAAATTTTAATAGAACGAAAACCAAGATCACACAAATTTAAATACAAATGAGGAGCAAAATTCAAATTCAAATTCAAATTCAAACAAAGATTCAAATGAAACCAATATTCTTACAAGTCACAACATACACAAATAAACCAAAAAAAAAGAAACACATACATATAGAAAAGTGACAAGTTGATGAGAGTTAAGAAATGGACGAGTTCATCATCGCCTATTCTAGCCAGCAATCGATTTGTCTTCTCGGCCTCTTAATCAAACTCTGTAATTCTTTGTTCTACATGATCGTTAAGTGATGCAAAGCCAGAAAAATTGCGGTTTGCTTTAGTTCTGAGACGAGTTTCAAAAGAGAATCAGCTGCTTGAGCCTGTCACCATTAATGAAGAATTCAGTTAACAAACTCAAAGAGGGTATACGCTAAGCAAAACAAATCCAACAAGTTAAATTAGATATATTGGAGACTCATGTGTGAATGTTTCAGATATTGAAGCATTTCAAATCCGTGAAACCGTATTTCTATGTAATTTCCCTAATCTGTATGCATTCAACAAACACAATTGGGGCATAAACTTAATAAATCAAAACAATTCGCAGCAGTAAGCCTCATATCCCAGATTCTGCCATAAACCCTAGTTGCAGGAATCTAAAAAGAAATCACTCGAATTGGATGGATCCAATCCAAGTAATCAAGTTTACCATTCTTGACGCTCGCATCTGCATCATGTACGCTTCCTGCGAATTCTTCACCGGCAGATCACTCACCTACTGAAACCAAAGATGTACGTATACCTCAACAAACAGCCAAGGAAATTCGAAAACGTTTTGCCAATAGATTTCGGAAATAAGGTAAAATTCAATCGAATATATACTCCACAGACTGGAATCTAGTAAAACCAGAAGTCTAAAATCGAAAACAAATCACTTACCCTCGCGACATTGACGATTTGCGTGAAGTTATCGACGACAGATGTGATGTCAGTCTCAACTCTCTGTAACAACGCATTTTGCTTCGGTAAGGCAGCGGTGGCTGCGGCGGCCGTCGGTTCGATTCCTCCACCGGATCCGGGCATACCACGGAACCACCGCCTTTGTTCATCATCATCGCTGGTCCTTGCAGAGGAACAAAAACAGTATAAGATGGGCTACGGAGGATTAAGATTTAAGAGATTATACACAGAGAAATGCAAAATTCAAATGAAACCCCAAATCCAAAATCAAATCCAAACGGAAATCCAAAATGGAAACCCTAACCCGAAAACCCAAACCAAAACCCCAAATCGAAACCTCAACTTGAAAACCCAAATTGAAACCCTAAATCCAATCCAAACAAACGAGAAAAATAACCATTCAAAGGAATTCGAAACCCTAACCGTTTC
>JAHZTW010000001.1:408475105-408491996 GCA_020283515.1 Alliaria petiolata | reverse complement strand
CAATTTTTCTATTAAAATCATAACTTCATCCAAACTAAAACAAATTGAGAAATAAAAGTAATAATTTTTATAATTAATTATGTTTTATTAATAATTTTATAGTTTTCTTATAATAATATGGTTTTTAATATTTTTTATAATTATAAAATTTGTTTATATTGTTAATTTATTGTTTAACCGCTATTACACCCGCAAGTTAACCAGTCGTAAATATCCCGCAAACGCACCTGTTTCTAACCGATGTGCCAGTCGTACAACCCGCTTAATAACGCTGTTAACCGCAATCACCCACTTCCGCAAACTCACGCAGCCGCAACCGCAACAGTTGCGTTTAAACCAGTCATGCCCTAAGTGTTTTTGTAAGCGCGAGTGAGAGAGTGAGTGGGTAAAAGAAGATTGTTTTGGTTGAAGAAATTTTAGTCGCCAAACTTTTGGTGATTGGTTTTTTTTTTTTAATTTGGTTTGATTTTTTTTTTCATTTTGGTTTTTATTTTGGTTTAGTTTTGATTTTGATTTTGGTTTTTGGTTTTTTTTTTTTTTTAGATTTGGTTTTTAGTTATGTTTTTGATTTTGATTTTGGTTTTTGGTTTTGTTTTTGATTTTAGATTTGGTTTTTAGTTTTGTTTTTGATTTTGATTTTGATCTTGGTTTTTGATTTTGCTTCAATTGAGTTTTTTTTTTGAGTTTTGAGTTTTTTATTTTGAGTTTTGAGTTTTTTATTTAGTTTTGAGTTTCATAAATATTATATTTAAAGTTTATAATTTTATAAATATAATTTGATTTTTTAAGTATAATTATTGGATTTTGGTTATATATATGTATGATGATCATACATTATGTTTAAGGTTAATTTATATATGAGATAGAATAAGACAATATTTAATTTTTTTGAAATTTGTTATAAGTGATGGATTTGTTTTGTATATTATTTGATGTTTATGTTTAAGAGTTATGATTTAATATATTTAGAGTATAATTAAATATTAAAAGTTTAGGGTATACAGTTTAGTGTTTAAATTTCAGTATAGCCAATTTGCTACTGTTTGACGACTGCAAATTGGCGACTACTTCTTAATCGCAAAATAGTCGCAGATTCGCGACTATATTGTGACTATTTATATTAGTCATAATTTAGTGACTGATTTACGACTATATTTGTATGATCACAAATATAGTCGCAAAACCGTTGCAATTTAGTCGCAATATTTAGCGACTGCATAATTAGTCGCAATATACAGTCGCTAATTCGTTGTTTTCTTGTAGTGTACAAACGAGAGTTGTGTGGTGTGTTGCATTAGTAATCGCACACAAAATCGTTCTCTCATCCACACTTGGTACCACGGTGCAGCTGAATGGGTCACCGGGCAGTTCCATGAACCGCCACCTAACAATATCGTAATCTCTGATGGTTGTTTTTGGTTTCCGGATCGATATGGTCTAGGGATATTCGACCCAATTGCACTTACGTGGGAATATCTTCATGTGCCACTACCGAAACCAATCCCGGATCTCATGTGGATTACAGAGTACAAAGGAAACATCTTTCTTGCAAGTCTTGTCCCCAATGGGAGCCAGATGGGAGTCCTCTTGTTTGGACTTGACCGGTCCATGTTGGTTTGGGAACATAAGGAAACATTTGATGGTTTGTCCTTCTTTATCAGTGATAAATCAAGCATTGTGACAAATGAGCTCACTGGAGATTTGAGTAACATCGTGTGTGTGTGGGATTATCGTCTCTCCAAATTTTCGTTGTGTACAGGGAGTTTATGTACGGACCAAGACGGCTCTGGTTTTGACTCTTCAACTGACGGTGAGGTACATGATTTTGGCGCCTGGATCGAGCCGCCCACAAACCATCTATATCTATGAATTTCCCATTATAGAGGCAAATTAATGTTTTTACCTTTGTGTCTGAGTTTTGAGATGAAGTTTTCAGAATAATGTTTTTACCTTTGTGTCTTCTACAGAGGAAGAAACAAAAAACCAAAAATGATATATGAGAAATAATTTTCTTGATTCAAAAAAGCAATTTTTATATTATTTTCAAATGATGAAAGCATATTCAGCCATTAGATAACTACTTAAGAATATCACACTCTCTACATTCAGATTCAGACATTAGTTCTGCTCATATTTCTTAAGCAGAGACAATTTCGCTTTTAAAAAAATAATTTCGCTCTAAAAAAAAACACAATTTCACAAGATGCCCAGCTCGGGATCAGGCCTACCAGAGATTAAACCATTCGCTTAGAACGGTTTGGTGAACATCGGCGGCGAGTACGAAGCTTTGTCGTTCCGATGATAGAGACGATGCTCTGCCATTCTGAAATATCTGATTAGCCACCTCCTTCTTCTTCCTTTTCTTCACCTTCTCCAGTTAGAGCTTGATTAGTTCTCCCGCTAGCACCCACAAACGCAGCTTTTGCGGGTGGTAGCGGTTGTTGGCGTTTGGTAACAATCACACAAAACACTTTCTACCGCTTCGAACTACTTTGTGTCGCTCAAAATCAAAAGCTCCTTCCAGCTAGCGTTTGCGGTTGCGGGTGGATAATTAAAAAAATTAAAAATTAAAAAAAAAACAAAAAAATTATTTAAAATTAAGATATATATATATGAAACTTTTAAAAAATAAAATTTGAATATTATAATTACAAATAAATAAATAAATTTGATATTTTTTTAACTAATAATTCATTAACAATCTTTCATAATTTTATATGTATAAGATCTATAAACTCTAATTATTTTGATAAATTTTCTCTTCATACTAATGTAAATATAACAACTAAAATTCTTTTCATCTAACATCTCCATACAAAAAACAATTTCTCTATTAAAATCATAACTTTCATTCAAACTAAAAGAAATTAAGAAATAAAAGTAATAATTTTATAATTAATTATGTTTAATTAATAATTTTATAGTTTTTTTATAATAATATGGTTTTTAATATTTTTTATAGATAAAATTTGTTTATATTATTAATTTATTGTTTAACCGCTACTACGCCCGCAAGTTAACCAGTCGTAAATATCCCGCAAACGCACTCGTTTCTAACCGTTGTGCCAGTCGTACAACTTGCTTAATAACGCTGTTAACCGCAATCGCCCACTTCCGCAAATTCCCGCAACCGCAACCGCAACAGCCGCGTTTAAACTAGTCAGGCCCTTAAGCTTTATTCAGATCTACAAACCAGTCTATTCAGAGTTTAAATGTGTATTATACAGTGTCGACAAATGTGTATTAAAAAAAAAAGGAATGAATCAAATCTACTAATGAATCAAATCAAATTTCTTTCACTATAATTGTTCAATTTGATTATTAAATAAGTTTAAAATTAAATGCCGCAAATGAAAACTGATCTGAGGGTGGAGAGAACGGAATCAGCATCGGCTTGGTGAAGATCCTACTCCTCCTCCACGTATGATCAAGCTCATCGAAAAGAACATGATACTGATTCATCTGATCGATCATCGTCCAATTTGGAGTTTTGAAATGAGTTCTACTAATTTTTTTGTTTTCATCAACTAGGCCATAATGAGCCGACCCAATAGCCCCAACACTATCGAACCTGGATTCTGATGGAAAAGGTAACTGGCCCACTACTTGGCCAGTTACCTTTTCCATCAAAGAGAAGAGAAGAGCGGTTTTCGAACTCAGGATGCAGAGAGTGGCTCAAACCACTGCGCTACAAAGCATTTGGCAAGCTTTAATTTATATTATCTAGTATTATTATTGGATTTGTTCCAAATTAAACTAAGGTTTGGACTGGGTATGTAATTTTTTTATTTTGTTTCTAAATTAAAAGCTTTTACTCAAAAAAATAAAAAAAATTTATAGGAAATATTAGTAAAAAAAATACAAGTCATACAATTTTTTTTAACTAATAAAATTTTCAAATATTATTCAAATTCATTGACATAAATAAATTTAATATCATTTCAAATTTTGTTTTTTTAATACACATGATTATAATTAAACACACTAAAATCTAAATCAAGAATTCTATGAAAATACTTTGACTAAATTTTAAAACTAATAAAATATAAATAAACCAAAAATTAGCGCGTTTTTTATTTTATTTTTGCAACACACAGACACGCATATCATTCTTTCTATTCTAAACTTATATTTCTAATTTATCAAATTCTATCAAAAGTTCTATAAAAACACTTTGACTATATTTCAAAACTAATAAAATGTAAACGAACCAAAAACCGACACATTTTTCTTTTGCAACAGACCGACATGCATTTAATTCTTTCTGTTTTAAAAACTTGTATTTCTAATTCATCAAAATCCTATTTTAAGTTAAAAAAAAAATATAATTTGGAATGAAATCTAAGAAGCATTAAAATAAATAAATTAAAAAACAAAATCATTTTAATAGTATTAATTTATATATCTGCATGAAGGCCTCTAAATGTATGAAGACTTATATGTGTTTTTTTTTTTGCAACAGACTGGAACATTTTTTTTTTTGATAACTAAGAGAATCGCAGACCTATGGATAGACCCAACTGAAACATATTTGATTATTTCTATTCGATACTTGTATTTCTAATTCATCAAAAACCTATCAAAAATTCTATAAAAAGCACTTTTAACTAGATTTCAAAACTAATAAAACATAAACGAACTAAAAACCGATACGTTTTTGTTTGTTACAATAAACCGACACATATTTCGTTTTTTGTATTCTAAAATCTTGTATTTCTAATTTATCAGAATCCTATTTTAAGTTCAAAAATTCTAAAATTTGGAATGAAATCTAAGAAGCATTAAATTAGATAAAGTAAATAACAAAATCATTTTAATAGTATTAATATGTATAACTGCATGACGGCCTCTAAATTAATATTGTGTATGAAGACTTAAAAGCATCTTGATACAGTGGTAATGAAGATTGTATTTTGACATTTGACATGACAAGTGTAACTATAAAACCCACACAAAGTCTTTTGCTCTTCTTCACTTCTTACCAATGGCTTACACTACCGTCCTTGCAGTTGTAATCTTAAGGTAAGAAGAATTCAGGCATACTGTAGATGATCGTTTATGTGTGTTTTTTTTTGCGAAAAGGTTTATGATCGTTTATGTTTTGAAACGTTTAGGTTTGTTGTTCATGTTATGAGATGAAAACATAATTCTTTACTTCGTATAATAGATATATTCATATTTCATTCTCATATTTGGGTAGAATTGTACAAAATATGACTATGTTTTTTCTTGACAAATGAATTATAATAAAGGAAATGATTGTTTGGGTTTCTTGGTGTCACTAGGTTTAAGGCAATCTTGGAAAAGATTGGAAACGCAGAGGAGAAGAATGAGATTGCAAATTCAAATGAATGGATTTATCTTCCCATGGACCTTTTGCCTCTCGTGCTATCTCGCCTCTCTCTGAAGACAACATTCGTGCTTCTTCTGTTTGCAAGGCATGGCATGAAGCTGCTGTTTCGGTTCGGCATAATTCTTCTTGGCTTGTGTATTTTGATATTGATCTAACTGGCGTCTCTTATGGGTTTTTCGATCCAACGGAGAAGAAAAAGACCAAGGCGATGAAGCTACCTTATCCATCCTTTTTCACAGGTCTCCGTTACTCCACAAATGGGTGGGTACTCATGGTAGATTACTTTGGACCCATCAAGAGATTAATCTTGTTCAATCCGTCTACTCGAGTGCACATAACGCTGCCAAGTTTGATAGCAATTGGAAGCTTTGAAGCTGAATACGCTTTCTCTTGTGCTCCTACAGACAAGAACTTTGTGGTGTGTTGCATTAGTAATCGCACACCTTCTCGTTTTCTCATCCACACTTGGTACGTCGGTGCAGCTGAATGGGTAACCGAGGAGTTCCATAAACCACCACCTTCAAGATCTATTGGAAGAAACAATATCATATTCTATGATGGTTGTTTTTGGTTTCCACATCTAGATGGTCTAGGGGTGTTCGATCCGATTGCACGCACGTGGGATACTCTTTGTGTACCACTTCCGAACCTAACCTCGGACCTCATGTGGATAACCGAATTCAAAGGAAACATGTTTCTTGTAAATGTGGTCATCCCGAGGCGAGTTGTCTTGTTTGGACTTAACCGGTCAATTTTGGTTTGGGAAAAGAAGGAAACATTTGATGGTTTGTCCATTTTTATCAGTGATGAATCAAACATTATGACAAATGGGCTCACTGGAGATATGAGTAACATTGTGTATGTGTGGGATTATCATTTAATCTCGAATCGTCTGTCCAAATTCTCGTTGCATACAGGGAGTTTCTGTACTCACCAAGATGGCTATGGTGTTGATTCTTCAACCAACAATGAGATTCTGCATTTTGGCGCCTAGATCGAGCTGCCCCAAGACAGCCATATCTATAAGTTTCAGAATAATACTTTTACCTTGTTAATTCTGATCGCTGTGTATTCTGATAGCAAGAGATGAACAGCTATGTTGGCTTCTGCAAAAGAAGAAACAAAAGACCAAGAACCAACCCAATGATATATGAGAACATGACATAATGAAACAAAAAAAGTTAGATCATTACCTCACCCGAACGAGGAAGCATTCCTTACCTATAGGGCAATTTGCACGTAAATTCTGACCAATAATCAAGAAACTCAAATCATCCCTCATGTAATCCCAAGAAAACAATTAACACTATCTATTGTGTACACTCCACAAATCAAACCATTACCAAGGATCCACTTAATGAATATCAGACTTTCTGCATTCAGATATAGAATCAGACTTTGGTACATTCATCTTTTGGATACTCATATTTCACACCTAAGCATGTTTACATTGGAGACAGTTAAAACACTATCTATTGTGTAAATTCCACAGAGAAGAAGTAGAAACTAAGAGACCTGCACTTTCTTGAGCCATCCAAATCTGTTCCATAGTCTTGAAAACTTTTCTGTGTCAATCTGGCGAAATTCAACCTTGAATCCTAGGCTCCATGCGTTATCAGGTAATCTGGCGAGGCTCGTGCAGTCTACTAATCTCAGTTCTTCAAGAGCACTCAGAAATGAAATGGAGGAGGGTAACTCCTTAATGGCAGTCCTGCTTAGATCCAGAGACTTTAAGCATTTCATCCTTCTTGACAAGTCTGGAAACCGCTCAAGTCTTGAGCAGCCTGACAGATTTAGTGTTTCAAGATGCTTCAACTTGTATATGCTAGCTGGAAGATTCTTGAGGTGCCTGCTGTTTTCTAGGTCCAGTTTCTCAAGCAATACCAAGTTCTTAATTGATGATGGGATTTCTTGAATCATAGTCCCAGCCAAGTACAGTTCTTTCACATTCTGTGAGATCTCCGGGAAACTCTCTAGCTTCGAGCAGCCAGAAAGATTCAAAACCTCAAGAGATTCTACATCAACCGTAGATGGTACACTCTCCAGATTCGAGCAGTCCTTCAGATTCAGAAAAGCAAGCTTTCTAAGATAACATATAGACTGGCTGATGCTCACCAAGCTGTTGCAACCTTCAAGATCAAGAAGCTCAAGATTCGGCGCATTTGAGAGTCTTGGGATTTTAATTAACTGGTAGGAGTAGCTAAGTCTCATCTTTTTAAGCTTTTCCAGACTCTGCAAAAGAAACAAACAGACATCAGAAACACGTCATGGTTTATCGTATTTAATTGACTTGGTAATAGTACAGTAGTCTTGAACATTACCTTTTTTCCTTTCCAAAGTTTCTTTGCACAGCTATTTGTCAAGTTAAGCTCTATGAGGTTGGTTGGATCAAAACTTCGCGGCAAGGAGCTTAAAGGATAATATTCCCAATGGAGAAGCCTTGGCGTACTTGGCAAATATGCAAGACCTTGAGGTAAAGAAACTCCATGGTTCTCTATCACTTCGGAGAAATAAACCTTTAACAGTCTGAGGTTACACATTTTCTCGAATACGTTTGGATTTGCATCGTATTTCATCTTCGATATGTCTAGGAAAATCCCCTCAATAGCTGATGTGCCCTGAAAATCAAGGGAAAATTAAAGAAGTCAGCCACATGAATAATCTAGCCGGAGCAAACGTATCCAGAGACCAAAGATTGCCCTGATGATTTACAGTGTCATCTTTGAATACATCCATGATATCTTCGGTATCCCACAACCTGCTGCGGTTTCCGGGCCTGTGAGGTGATTCTTGGCGAACAATTTCCCGACCGGTTGCCTGGAGAAAGCTGAGCATGTCCACCATGTTGTGTGATATGGTTAACAGTGATTTGTCAACAAGGCTTCTAAATCCACCATTTGCAGAGAAACCACAACCATCAAGCAGCATTGCAACGTTGTCTTTATCCATCCTTCTAAAGAAACACGCAATGTCTAAAAATATACTTCTTTCGTTGTCATCAAGCCCACAACAGCTTCTTTCGAATATACCTGGAATGTAAATGGGAGAGGTTTTATGAACTTGTTCTGATAACTGATCCCATGCTGCCTCTGATTTGCTAAAAAACTGAAGAACTTGAGGATTTCCGTTTGAAAATTTGACCAGCTCGAGTGACAATGTCTTGTAAACCTCATGTGGCAAAATACTCTGAACTGTATCACGATTGAGAAGCAGTAGAGACTTACAAATATCCAATGGCTTGACCTCATAGACATGATCGACTTTACATTGTACGATAACACGTCTGTTCCTAGAGGTTATGATTATTCTGCTTCTTGGACCAAAATAGCTAAGATTCCCCAAAAAGGTTTCGGCATCTCTGAAATCATTCACATCGTCAAGAACAACGAGGATCCTTTTACGCTGAAGCCTACTCCTCAAGAAACTTGTTTTAATGTCAGAAATCCGTATAACATCTGGTTCTACCTCTAAAACTTTAAACAACAAGTCCTCCCTCACGGCATCATGCCCTTTTACCTCTACTTCCTTATTAAGGTCCTTAAGGAAGACACAAGTCTTAAATTGGACAGAGATTCTGCGGAAGATCTCTTCAGCAATGGCTGTTTTTCCCATACCAACCGTACCCCATATACCTATGCTGCGAACATCTGGGGACTCAAGGGACAGCAGTGACAAAATCTCCTTTATCTGCGTATCAATCTCAATCATATTCTCCTTATCAGTAGAACACAGCACCTTCAAAGCATCTCTTACAATCTCATATACAAGCTCAGACTCGGACCTGCGAGATTTTAAGAATAAAGTAGTAATAAAGTAGACGAGACAAAATTTAGCTTTGATAATACTAATTTTGATTTAGATAACTTTACATTTATGTTTACTAATTTTTTAGGTTTAAATTTGGGGTTTTTAGTTATCTACAAAGAACAAACCAATCCAAAATAACTCAAATCCAAATTGCTGAAATATTAGTATTAGACATTTTTTTTTTTTTTTTGTAGAACCCCATTCTCAAACATATATGTATTTGGTTCAGTTTCGTTCGGTTATTTCGGATTTTAGGTAGAGAGGTTTAAGATCTATATAAGAACCAAAACAAATTCTGTTGGAAACCGGTTTGGATACGTCTTTGTTCGGGTCAGTTAAGGTATTAAAACATGATTACCAATTTAGAAGCGGAATTCTTTTGGTTTCGGTTCGGATCGATTCCAAACTACCAAAAAAAACTATGTGAATGACCCCAAAAAACTATATGAATTATATGAAGTACCAAAACAACTAAAAAAATTGGTTTAGTTCTATTGAATTGGCCACCCCACGAACATGTTGTCTTTGCCAAATAAAAATTCAATATGTAGCCAGGCATCTGAGATATTTCCTTCAAAGCAGCCTGCCACCGTTTTGGCTCGTCTTGGAGAAAAAGCCTCTCATAATGTTTGCTGTTGTTACTGATCAAATCAGATGGTGTTATTCCGTAAAAGATGGGATAAACCACTCGAGGCTCTTTTCGTTGACGTTCAAGAATGTCTAAGAGGCTGGAAGGGACGTGTATGCTCGTCATGAATATGATCAAAACCCTACATTCAGCCACCTCATCAGAGTCTCCATGGACAGAGACAGAGACCCCTCTCCGGCAGAGGGAAGCACGAAGATGGCTGATGAAGTCATCGTCGCTTTTGTCCCCTCTCCTGTATAGGATGACGACATCACAATCTGTAGGAGCCGAGGATGCAGCATCGCGTGTGTGAGGCCCATAGACAGAACCGACTAAAAATGGAGTGGTTACCGAATCGGATCTACGGCGCTTCTGAGTAGGTGTTGGAGTTTCAACGAGGTTTTTAGAAGTCCCACTCCAATCTCCCTTCTCCACTAAATCCGGCCCTGTGAGGAACAGTCTTGTGTTAATCATACGTCCATGGAATCTCTAATCAATTGAAAAGAAACGGTAATAAGATTTTCAAATCGAAAGAGACATTGATTCAGGTGAAGGAAGGAAACCTCGCTTGCGATCAACGACCTCCTTTGAGACGTAACCACCATCCTCGACGGGTTTCGAATCATGGGCGGTGTGATCTAGTTGAGATAGATTGTTCATACTGATGTTTTTCCTGAAAGAAGAAGAAGACGACGAAGCTACCGTCACGAGCTTGATACCTTTCTCTCCGATGGTCACGCGGAAGCCGAAAAGCATTATGTCTTCCTCTCCTCCGCCATCGTCTCCGGCGGTCACCTCCGTCAGACACGTGCGAGAGTTGTGGCCGCTGCTGAGAGAATAAGAAGGGCCAGAATAACTAAACCATCGGGCCAAGAACTTGTTGAAAGAAACATAGCTATCTGTGTAACAGGCTTCTGTCTGGTGCTGTGCGTGAATCTTTTTCTCCACGTCTTTTTCTATCATCTGTGTAATCGGTTCCCGTCTGAACTGAGCATAATTTCCATCGGACGAATTTCGGTCGGACGTTTCCAACTCTTTTGTTTTGGAGAAATTATTGTTGTCGGCCAAGAACTGAAAATATTTTCCACCGGCCTGATATTCTGACGGTTCCATAATCCTCCTGATTTGTTCACTGAAGAAGAAACTCTGATCCCTCTTTTTCTAGTATATCTCCGCCTCTTTCCAACTTCTTTTTTTCTTTGAACGTTGTTCGAAAGAAAAAGGCACAATTTGGTAAAGTAGTCCTTTTGCTTTATAGATTGAAATATTGTCCAACAATTGAAGGGAAAACTGTACGATGGGAAGGATCGTACTTCAAGGAAATTTCGACCCCAAAACAGTAAAAACATGTGTATTCTCACCAATCCATTTATTTGACTTTTTCTGTCAAGATTACAGTATCTAATATCTATCACAACTTTGACTTCTTCTTTTTCTTCGAGACGTAGACAAATTGCATTAAATCTTTGAATGTGAACAATACGATGATTGAAAATACCCTGCAACAAAATTCTCTTACACCATCTCCAATCCTATTCCATTTTCTATTCCAAATGCTATTTTGGAGTAAATTTTTTTCCAACCCTACTCTATTTTCTACTTCAAAATGGAGTAAAAAATGAGATTGCTCCATATTTGGAGCAAACCTAGATTCTACTCTATTTTGGAGTTGAACTTTTTTATTTATAAACTGGTCCTTCATATATTAAATATTTTTATTTTATACTTTAAAACTTTTTTTTATGGTTTTTTGTAAATTTTAAAAATAAAAAGTAATAATAATAAAAAAAGAAATAGAATCTATTTGAAATATTCATTTTGTAGAAAAAAATGGAGATATACATTAGAGCAAAACTGAACTTCATTTTGGAATTACTCTATTTAAAAAAAAAAAAAAGAAATTTACATTAGAGATGCTCTTATGATAATTCTTGTCCTCAAATATCAAGTACCCTTTTGTTCTCGATAAAACTTTATCATTATTAATCTAATCAAGTCTGATCAGATTGCCCAATGGCCCCAATCATTATCTAGGTCACTTTAGTAGCAAAAATTATAATATATGTAAATATGAATAATTTAGAAGTTATGGGTCGTTTTTTGCGGTAGCAAAAAAATGAATGATTATTGAACAATTATTATCAAGGTGATTTTAAAAAGAAAAGAGAAAGAGAGGGGAGGTAAATAGTTTTTACCATTGACGGCTGAGAGCATTTACTAAAACACGAACAACAAAAACAATTATAAATGACGAGTAAAGCTAAATATGTAGTGTAGACTGTTTGATTAGGATCTGGTCTCTCTTGCTATGACTTCTTGTTTTTGTTTTTATAGCTTTAAGCTATGTTTAATGTCTCCATTTACTCTCCATGATTCTGTAATAATTATATTTATTTTAGTGGATTCAGCTGTTTCTAATCAAAGCATTGAGTTATTTTGTTTTGAATAATTTTTAAGTCTTTCCCCGAAATCGACTCTTAGTCAATACTTTTCACTTCTTTTCGAATTGGAATTAGTTGACCTCATGCTAAAACTTTGGTTTTTCCTCTTTGTAGAAATAAATTCTGAGTCTGAGATTTATATGCCAACACAAATAATTTTTTTTTTGATATTATAATTTTAAAACCATTTAATTTAAATATGTAGATCGATTTGATTTATTAAAAATATAGCTAGTAATATTTGCTGACTAAATAATGAATCATTCTAGTTTCCATACTCACTAATCTCTTTATAAATGTTTAATGGGTCAAATTTGTTTTTTGAACACTATACTACAGTGCATAAGATATGAAACTATAAATAATAATAGAATTTTAAAAAGACATTAAAAATATTGAATAATAAAACTATGATGAAGTAAAAAAAAAACAATAATTTCTTCTAAACCCTCACCATGCAAAAGATATATTTAATATTTATAACTATTTACAAAATAATTATAAATAAATTGTCCACAATTCTTACCAAGAAATAAATAATCATATTTGGGCTTTTTTTTTTTTGCAACAACCTTAACACTTCGAAGTTTCAAAAAGTCTAAAGTGTGAAAACTGTGTTTATATATAGTAGAATCTTTATAAATTAATATTCGATAAATTAATAATTACTATAAATATTGTCAGTTCTGACTTGATCAGTGTAAAAATTAACAAAAATGATAAAATACTTTTATTTACCTTTTTAATCTAATATTTTTAAATTTTCAAAAAACTTAGGATCCTTATCTACTACGTTGGGCCGAAGCGTCGTCACATCAAATAATTAAGAGTATCGCATTTTGTGTTGCCCCCTTATAACATATTTAATCAAATAAAGTCGACGATCACATGGAAAACGTTGCAACGAGTGGGCCTCCTCCTCACTGTGAAGTTCAATCATGGAAGCAACCAAAAATAAAGGAGTGAAAGTTCAATCATTGGAGTATTTAAGAAATCTTACCAAATTGGACTCAGATTTACCCTCGATTCAGGTGTCACTGTGCATATATACAGATATAATACGGAAACCAAAAGCTTGAATAGGTTTTGTTGACCGAAATCATTTCTTTGTTAGCATCAAAGGCTCTCTTCCATTTAGTCTCCTCCTGCTTCCTCTGCAGAGCTCGAGGTGTTTCTCAGTTTCAGAGGCTCTGACACACGCAACAACTTCACAAGCCATCTCCACGAGGCACTCCGCCGGTTAGCAATCGATTCCTTTATCGACCACGAACTCTGTCGAGGAGACAACCTCACAGCACTTTTCGACAAAATCGAGCAATCCAAGATCGCAGTCATCGTCTTCTCGAAGAATTACACGAACTCTGCTTGGTGCCTCCGAGAGCTTGTGAAGATTCTCGAGTGCAGGGACAAGAGACAGCAGCTGGTGATACCTATCTTCTACAAGATTGAAAAGTCAGAGCTGAAGAAGGTGCGGAAAGAGAGTTTTACCAAAGTTCAGGAGGACGAGATTTCATCGTGGGAAGCTGCACTGGCTACAGCATCCACCATCTTCGGCTATGTAGTCAATGAGTCCAGGTTAACTCTACTCACCTTTCTCTCTTGTAGAAAAAAATGTGAGCAAAGGAAACATTCTTGTCTCCGTTTATTTATATATATATACATATACATATCTCTTTGTTGTTTCATTCTCTTCTTTAGTTTGTCCTGAATCAAGAAGCTTCATCTTCTTGTTTGATAGCAAGCCTGAGGCGGAACTTGTGGATGAAATTGCTGTTGACATATTCAAGAAGCTGGATGACTTGGCTCCCATCGGGAACGAAGATCTCGTGGGGATGGAACCGCGTCTAGAGGTTCTTGAAAAGCTTTTATCATGCCACGAGTTGGATTCTGTTCACATCGTAGGCATTGTTGGAATGGGCGGGATTGGTAAAACTACTCTTGCTGATTGCTTGTATAAACGAATCAAGGGCCAGTTCGACGGTAGCTGCTTCCTTTCAAAGATCCGTGAAAAGTCAGGTGGAAGCGGATTACAGTCTTTGCTGCTGGAGCTTTTCTCTAGATTACTAGACCTTAGAGTTAGAGATTTGGATATTGGAGCTCCTGGAAATGCACATGACAAATTCCGGCGCCGGCTTAAGAGCAAGAGGTTGCTTATTGTGCTTGATGATGTGAATGATGAAAAGCAGATAAGGTATCTTATGGGACAAAACTGCAAATGGTATCAAGGAGGAAGTAGAATTATCATAACTACTAGAGACAGTAAACTGATCGAGAGGTTCCAAGGCCGAAAATACGTGCTCCCAAAGCTGAATCATAGAGAAGCCTTGAAGCTCTTTAGCTTGAATGCGTTTAATGATTCTTGCCCTGTGAAAGAGTTTGAGAGTTTGACAAATATGGTTCTGGATTATGCTAAAGGCCACCCTTTAGCTCTTAAGGTATTAGGATCTGATCTTTTCGAGAGGGATAAAGAGTCATGGGAAGAGAAGCTGAATATACTGAAAAGTAAATCAGATGGAAATATCTATGAGGTTCTGGAAACAAGCTACAAGGATCTTAGCACTGAGCAGAAGAATGTTTTTCTGGATATTGCATGTTTCTTCAGATCTGAGAAGGTGGACTACGTGACAAGCCTTCTCAACAGCCATGGTGTGGATGTGTCTAGCGTGATAAAAGATCTAGTTGACAAATGTTTGATTACTCTCTCTGATAATCGCATCGAGATGCATGACATGTTGCAGACGATGGGCAAGGAGATTAGCTTAAATCAAGAAACCATAGGAAGCCAATATTCGCATATCAGACTACGGGATAGTGTAAATATTTGTGACCTTCTGACCAAAGGCATGGTAATGACACACATCCTTGTTGATATTCGCATATTTATCAATACTCTCGTCTCTTGGTTTGAATGTTAATTCTGACCAAAGGCATGGTAATGACACATCCTTGTTGTTATCTACCACTTGATTCGTAGGGAACTGATAAGATAAGAGGGATTTTTCTTGACACATCAAAACTAGGAGCAAGGCGTCTTGGTGCCCAAGTCTTCAAAGGAATGTACAATCTCAAATACCTAAAAATTTATGATTCTCGTTGTTCTCGAGGATGTGAAGCCGAGTTTAAACTGCGCTTGCGAAAGGGGCTAGATTTCCTTCCTAATGAGCTTACATATCTACACTGGTATGGATACCCGCTGTAGAGTATCCCTCTCGACTTCGACCCCAAGAACCTTGTAGACCTTAAGTTGCCGCATAGCAAATTACAAGAAATTTGGGATGATGACAAGGTATATTTGTTCTAAATTCTTGAATGTTGTTGATTTGCATCGATGAAATTGAGTTGTGTGTTTGGATCTTTTATCACAGGAAGCTGGAATGCTAAAATGGGTCGACCTTAGTCACTCCGTGAATTTACGCCAGTGTGTAGGTCTGGCTAGTGCTCAAAATCTTGAGAGATTGAATCTAGAAGGATGTACAAGTCTGAAAGAGTTGCCATCATCGATGAACTGTTTGGAGAAGCTTATTTACCTCAATCTCAGGGAATGCACAAGCCTTAGGAGTCTTCCAAAAGGAGTCAAATCTCAATCCTTGCAAACTCTTATTCTCAGTGGCTGCTCCAGCTTAAGGAAATTTCCTCTGCTCTCAGAAAATGTTTAAGTTCTACTTTTAGATGGCACTGCTATAAAGAGCCTCCCTGAATCCATTGAAACCTTTAGAAAACTTGCTTTGCTGAATCTCAAGAACTGTAAAATGCTCAAGACTCTTTCTTCTGATCTTTATAAGCTGAAATGTCTAGAAGAGCTAATACTCTCAGGCTGCTCACAACTAGAGGTTTTTCCAGAAATCAAAGAAGACATGGAATCTTTGGAGATTTTAATTCTTGATGATACAGCCATCACTAAGATGCCAAACATGATTCATTTGAGCAACATCAAGACATTGTCGTTGTGTGGAACAAATAGTCAAGTTTCTGTTAGTACGTTTTTCTTGCCGCCTCCGTCGGTCTGCTCAGATCTTCACCTCTCAAGTTGCAGTCGTCTCTCCTCATTGCAGTCTCTATGCCTTAGCGGAAACAAAATCGAGAATCTGCCAGAGAGCTTCAACCAACTTCAAAATCTGAAATGGTTCGACTTAAAGTATTGCAAAATGCTCAAGTCTCTACCACCCCTTCCACAAAACCTGCAATATCTGGATGCACACGAGTGCGAGTCACTTGAAACTTTGGCAAATCCATTGACGCCTTTGACGGTAGGAGAGAGGATCCATTCTATGTTCATCTTTAGCAACTGTTACAAACTGAACCAAGACGCACAAGAGAGCCTCGTGGGTCATGCTCGAATCAAAAGTCAGTGAAAGCGAATTCAAAACAAAGATAGATTGTTGCTCAAATGAGCTTATTGAAGTAGAAATCTAAGATAGCTCATAGAGCTTTATTTAAATGCTAAGAGAAAGGGAAGTGAAGAAACTTTAGATTGTCTTCAAGAGTTAAAATAGTTCGATAGATTCATGAAATGTGAAAAGGAGGAGAGTTGCGTTTTGGCAACTCTCAAAGTTACATAACTTGTTCACATATCAATCATATTTATACTAATCTACTTGAGAGAAACCCTAACACACATGGGCTTATGATATTACATTGGGCTTGATAACTTTGTCTTGGGCT
>JAHZTW010000001.1:408450229-408473463 GCA_020283515.1 Alliaria petiolata | reverse complement strand
TATTAGAGCCCAATACAACAAGCTAAAGAACAAGCCCAATGCAATGTTCGAAAGCCCAAAGAAGTGCCAACAAATCAATGTGTTTAGGTTTCATTCCAAGTAGCTTCATATATATAGTAGTGTTATGTTTCTTCTCTTGTAACTTTGGCTGCTTCAAACGCAGCCTCTCCTTAAACACATTTTATGAATCAATCGAAATCCTTTTACTCTTGGTGACAAAGCTTAAGCTTTCCTCTTTATTTACTTTCTTTGTTTATGAATAAAGCTCAATGAGCTACTTCTAATTTCAATCTAGTTTCTATCTTAATAAGCTCTTATAGAGCATGAATCGATCTTCTTTCAAAACGCTTTCAGTCAGTTGATGGCCAATGCCTCTGTAAAACGTTATTATCGGATACAGTCTTCTTATCTTTCCCTCTCCTCTTCACCATTGAGTTTAGAACCGAATCTTATTGTATGTGTTTTGCAGGGACTCACCCCAGAGCCTCTGGTTGGAATCTGTTACCCCTGTCTCTTATACACATCTAGATGTGTATAAGAGACAGGGATACAACAGTTGCTTCCACGTCAAGAAACTCCACGGAGAGAGTAAAAGTTGCTGTGACACAAAGGCTTCGTTTAAATTCTATGCGACGGATGATGAGACAAGGAAAAATCTAGAGACTGCTGAGGTGATTAAATGCGGGATGAGTTTGGTGTATATTCCTGATGATGATAATTGTATGTTGTTGAAAAAGACAAATATGGCTCAGTTGAGTTTGAAGGCTGAACCAAGCTGTCCTTACGGTCTTGATGATGCCATTGTCGTGGATGATCTCAGACCCAAGAGAGGACGATGCCAGTTTAGTGGTGGTGATGAAGAAGAAGATTGTAAGAGAACGAAGGAAGAGAAGATTTTTGTGACATAAATTTTATATTTATAAGCACTAAAGCACTGGTTTTGTTTTAATTTGTAAGTGCTTAATATGTATTTAGATTTTCATTTTTAACTATCAATATTATTTTGCATCTTTTTATAATTTTTTTTTATGTTACTAGTAATTCGCAGGATATATAGTACATGCGATTAATTTAATTTGCGTTATAAGCATAGGTTTTTATACGTTTATTTTTATTATCAATTTTTCCGGTCGTATTTTTCACTTTTTATTTTGTTTGATTTTTTTCATAATTCTTATAATTTCTTACATACATTATCTAATAAATATTTACTTGTTCTCCATGTATTTATCCAAATTCCAATATTACAATAATTTTTTTTAACTTACTTTATATACAATTTGAGTTTTCTTTTCTTTTCACATATATTTAATTGTATCAATTCTTTTTCCGTGTTTTGTTTTTTAACTTTGTATACTTTTTTTTCATGTTTTTTTTTTCTTATGCATATTTTTCTCTCTATTTTTGTATAACTAGTTATATAATCGATTATTTATTGAGTTTTTTTTATGTCCTATAGTTTTATAGTTCTAATTTTTCATATTCAGTTTTTTAAACCTTTTCTCAAACATGCTTCATATTTTTTTATCTCATAATTTGGTCTTTGATTATTTGTAGTAAGATTCACTTACTTTTGTTTTGCTCAGTCAATCAGAGATAACGATTAAATCATGCAAAAAACATGAAAATATGCATATAAATCTTGTATTATAAAATATTTATATGTTTATGATTTTTAAAATTAAATCTAATTTTTATTTGTTTTATGGTTGTGTTTTAATAATTTCAAAATAGTTAAATTTAAATGAAATGATTTTAAATTATATGTTTTAAAATTCTAGTTAATTATGGACAGATATTAATTTTTTATGGGTCAATTTGATGAATAAACAAAATAGAATTTATAATTAAGATTATAGCTATGCTTTTCTTGTATTTGGACCTCTGTTCGAAAACGAGGCTAAGACGGCCGATTTATTAGTGGTAATAAGTTTGGTGGCCTAAATCCGCCATGGTTATGCCTTAACCGGACAAAAAAATCAGGAGTTGGAAAATGAAAAATTTCATCATTTGATGTTTGTAGTCGATAGTTAAACTGTTATATTTCGCTACAAAGAACAACAAAAGACAAGATAGGAATGAAAAATATATGTGAAGAAAAAGCAACAACGGCCGCTAGATTTGTATAGACTGTGTTTTTTTAGGAAAAACTCGTTTAATATTTTGATGAAAAAATATTTAAAAAGTATTGAAATTCAGACTTCTCAGTGTAGAAGCATTAATGAAACATTTAGTCAACCACTATATTGTTTTGTATAGTTTGGATATATGATATGAACTTTAGTTTATGTTAGTATGTGTTATTGGGCTTGTCTCAAACTAATCTATGGCTTATAAAAAAGTTTTTTTTCTTCTACAATTTAAATTAAAACTACTAGTAAAAAAAAAACTTTATGAGAAATATTCGTCATCAAAACAAACAAGTCATAAAAAGTATTTTCTTAACTAAATATTTTTTTTTAAATATTATTCAAATTCAATGACAAATAAATTTAATAGTATTCAAATAAATTTAATATTATTCAAATAAGTTTTATTTTTGTCTTTTAAAAATTGCATAACATATGATTATAAAAATAACAAAACCTAAATCAAGAATTCTATAAAAACAAAAAATACTTTGACTAGTATTCAAAACTAATAAAACATAAACGAATCAAAAACCGATACGTATTTTTTTTTCTTGCAACAAACTGATACGTGTTTGATTCATTCTATTCTAAACTTGTATTTATAATTCATCGAAATCTTATCAAAATTTATATTAAAAAAACGTTTTGACTCGATTTCGAACTAATAAAACATAAATAAACCAAAAACCGATAATTTTTTTCCCAACAGGCCGACACGTATTTGGTTCCTTCTATTCTTAACTTGGATTTTTAATTTATCAAAATCGTATCATTGGTTAAAAATTTCATAATTTGGAATGAGATTTAAGAAGCATTAAAATAAATAAATAAAATAACAAAATCATTTAATATGATTAATATACATAACTGCATGAATGCCTCTAAATTAGTATTATGTATGAAGACCTATATGTATCTTGATATGGTGGTAATGAAGATTGTATTTGGACATTTGACACGACAAGTGTAACTATAAAACCCACACAAAGTCTTTTGCTCTTGTCCCGTCGAATCTTGATTCTCCTAGACAGACCAGCAGACCTTTCACTTCTTACCAATGGCTTACACTACCGTCCTTGCAGTTATAGTCTTAAGGTAAGAAGAATTTCAGGCATATTGTGGATGATCGTTTATGTTTTTTGTTTTGCGAAAAGGCTTATGATCGTTTATGTTTTGAAACGTTTAGGTTTGTTGTTCATGTTATGAGATAAAAACATAATTCTTTACTTCGTATAATAGATAGATTAATTTTTTTCATTCTCATATTTGTGTAGAATTGTACAAAATACGACTATGTTGTTTCTTGACAAATGGGTTTTTGGTGTCACTAGGTTGAAGGCAATCTTGGAAAAGATTGGAAACGCAGAGGAGAAGAATGAGATTGCAAATTCAAATGAATGGATTTATCTTCCCATGGACCTTTTGCCTTTCGTACTATCTCGCCTCTCTCTGAAAGACAACATTCGTGCTTCTTCTGTTTGCAAGGCATGGCATGAAGCAGCTGTTTCGGTTCGGCGTAATTCTCCTTGGTTTGTGTATTTTGATATTGATCTTACTGGCGTCTCTTATGGGTTTTTCGATCCAACAGAGAAGAAAAAGACCAAGGCGATGGAGCTACCTTATCCATCCTTTTTCACAGGTCTCCGTTGCTCCACAAATGGGTGGGTACTCATGGTAGATTACATTGGACCCATCAAGAGATTAATCTTGTTCAATCCGTTTACTCGAGTGCACATAACGCTGCCAAGATTGATAGCAATTGGAAGCATTGAAGCTGAATACGCTTTCTCTTGTGCTCCTACAGACACGAACTGTGTGGTGTGTTGCATTAGTAATCCCACACCTTCTCGTTTTCTCATCCACACTTGCTACGTCGGTGCAGCTGAATGGGTAACCGAGGAGTTCCATAAACCATCACCTTCAGGATCTATTGGAAGAAACAATGTCATATTCTATGATGGTTGTTTTTGGTTTCCGCATCCAGATGGTCTAGGGGTGTTCGATCCAATTGCACGCACGTGGGATACTCTTTGTGTACCGCTTCCGAACCTAACCTCGGACCTCATGTGGATAACCGAATACAAAGGGAACATGTTTCTTGTAAATGTGGTCAGCCCGAGGCGAGTTGTCTTGTTTGGACTTAACCGGTCGAGGTTGGTTTGGGAAAAGACGGAAACATTTGATGGTTTGTCCATTTTTATCAGTGATGAATCAAACATTATGACAAATGAGCTCACTGGAGATATGAGTAACATTGTATATGTGTGGGATTTTCATTTAATCCCGGATCGTCTGTCCAAATTCTCGTTGCATACAGGGTGTTCTGTACGGACCAAGATGGCTATGGTGTTGACTCTTCAACCAACAATGAGATACTGCATTTTGGCGCCTGGATCGAGCCGCCCCAAGACAGCCATATCTATAACTTTCCCATTATAGAGACCAAATAGCCGCCCCAAGACAGCCATTTCTGAATTTTGAGATTTTAAGTTTTCAGAATAATACTTATACCTTATTAATTCTGATCGCTGTGTATTCTGATAGTAAGAGATGAACAGCTATGTTGCCTTCTGCAAAAGATAAACAAAAGACCAAAAAAAATTACAATGATATATGAGAAATATTCACGAAAGCAATTTTTATTTTATATTCAAATGATATAAAAGCATATTCAGCCATCAGACTCTCTACATTCAGATATAGAATCAGACTTGGCAGATTCAGCCATTAGTTCTGCTCATATCTCACCTCTGAGAACATTTACATTGGAGACAGTTAAAACACTTTTTGATGTGTCCATTCCACGGAGTAGAAGTAGAAACTAAGAGACCTGAGCTTTCTTGAGCCATCCAAATCTATTCGATGAGCTGACTAGAGAGAATTAAATAAATATAGATGACCTGTACATATAGATGTCCTGTTTGTTGTCAAGAGTCTTGTTGCAGGTGTAGCAATAATTTAGAAAATGAAAGTCCGTTTTCTTGGTCTCCACGGGTAGCGGTGGCACAGCAAGAGAGCAAGGAGTCGCCTCCACGAAAACAGAGTTGTCGAAAATATGTGTACTGGTTGGGTTTGGACCATGAGATCTGACGCACGTGTAGTCCTCCGTCTTGTCAATCTGATAGAGTAAGCTAATCCGTAACTCTTTATTGAAGATAGAAATGCGAATCACAAGAAGGTTGATCAAGATCCCATGTCGATCTGATCGATGATCTCATCGCGATCATCTCTCCAAGCTCATGTCGCTTGTTTACACATTCATCATAAATCGCATAACTGGAATTAACAAACTGTAATTGTATTTATACTAAAGAGAAATGATAATCGGCTTCTCCACCGTGGACTCCTTTGACTTCTTGACTAATCCAGCTCAGCACAATCATCCATTTGACTCAGCCGTGTCCTCAAACTCTCTTCTCCACTGCTTCTTCTTCTTCGAGTAATAGGTCTTGTGCTCACGGTTAAGAGCTTTGTTTGCAGACAAGGGCTGTGGCTCCGAACTTTTTTGAGCCATCCAAATCTATTCCACGGTTTAGAAAACTTCTCTGCATCAATCTGGCGAAATTCAACCTTGAATCTTAGGCTCCATGCGTTATCAGGCAATCTTACGAGATTCTTGCATTCCACAAATCTCAGTTCTTCAAGAGCAGTCAGATATGAAATGGAGGAGGGTAACTCTTTAATGGCCGTCCTGCTTAGATCCAGAGACTTTAAGCATTTCATCTTTCTCGACAATTCTGGAAACCGCTCAAGACTTGAGCAGCCTGACAGATTCAGCGATTCAAGATGCTTCAACTTGCAGATGGTGGTTGGAAGATTCACGAGACATATGCTGTTTTCCAGGTCCAGTTTCTCAAGCAATACTAGGTTTTTAACTGATGGCGGAATTTCTTGAATCATAGTCCCACCGATGTACAGTTCTTTCACATTTGGTGATATCTCCGGGAAATTCTCTAGCTTCGAGCAGCCAGAAAGATTCAAAACCTCAAGAGATTCTAAATCAACCGTAGATGGAACACTCTCCAGATTCGAGCAGTCCTTCAGATTCAGAAACACTAGCTTTTCAAGATAAGAAACTGACTGGCTGATACTCACTAAACTGTTACAGCCTTCAAGATCAATATGCTCAAGATTTGGCGCACTTGAAAGTCTTGGGAATTTTGTTAACTGGCAGGAATAGCTAAGTCTCATCTTTATAAGCTTTTCTAGACTCTGCAAAACAGAGAAACAAACATCAGTCATAGTTCATGGTTTATCATATTTAATTGAGCTGTTAGTAAAGTAATCTTTAACATTACCTTTTTTCCTTCCCAAAGTTTCTTTGCACAGCTATTTGGCAAATTAAGCTCTACGAGGTTCTTTGGATCAAAACTTTGCGGCAAGGAGCTTAAGGGATAATATTCCCAGTGGAGAAGCCTTAGCTTACTTGGCAAATATGCAATACCTTGAGGTAAAGACACTCCATTGTACTCTATCACTTCGGAGAAATAAAGCTTTAACAGTCTGAGGTTACACATTTTCTCGANAAGAGAAAAGAAGTCAGCCTCCAAATATAATTTAGCCAGAACAAACCTAAGGGACAACACATTAAATAGACCAAACATTTTCCAGATGACTTACAGTGTCATCTTTGAATACATCCATGAAATCTTCAGAGTTCCACAACCTGCTGCGGTCTCCTGGCCTGTCAGGTGATTCTTGGCGAACAATTTCTCGACCCGTTGCCTGGAGAAAGCTGAGCATGTCCACCATGTTGTGTGATATGGTTAACAGTGATTTGTCAACAAGGCTTCTAAATCCAACATGTGCAGAGAAACCACAACCATCAAGCAACATTGCAACGTCGTCTTTATCTATCCTTCTAAAGAAACATGCAATGTCCAAAAATATACTTCTTTCGTTGTCATCAAGCCCACAACAGCTTTTTTCGAATATACCTGGAATGTAAATGGGAGAGGTTTTCTGAATTTGTTGTGATAACCCTATCCATTCTCTGTTCGGTCTGCTTAAGAATTGAAGAACCTGGGGATTTCCATTTGAGAATTTGACCAGCTCAAGTGAATATGTCCTGTTAGGCTTGCGGGAGAACAAACTCGAAGTCCCACGTTCAAGAAGTAGTAGAGACTTAGAATTATCTAATGGCTTGACCTCGTAGACATGATCGATTTTACATAGCACGAAAACACGTCTGTTCCTAGAGGTTATGATTATTCTGCTTCCTGGACCAAAATAGCTAAGCTTCCCCAAAAAGGTTTCAACATCTCTGAAATCATTCACATCGTCGAGAATTACGAGGACCCTTTTACGCTGAAGCCGGCTCCTCAAGAAACTTGTTTTAATGTCGGAAATCCGTACAACATCTGGCTCTACCTCTAAAACTTTAGACAAAAAATCTTCCCTCACAGCATCGTGCCCTTTAACCTCTACTTCTTTATGAATGTCCTCGAGGAAGACACAAGTCTCAAATTGGACAGAGATTCTGCGGAAGATCTCTTCAGCAATGGCTGTTTTTCCTATACCAACCGTACCCCATATACCTATGCTGCGAACATCCGGGGACTCAAGGGATAGCAGTGACAAAATCTCCTTTATCTGCATATCAATCTCAATCATATTCTCCTTATTAGTAGAACATAGCACCTTCAAAGCATCTCTGACAATCTCATCTATAAGTTCAGACTCAGACCTGCGAGATTTTAAGAATAAAATAGACAAGACAATCATCAAGAGAAAGACAAGGATATTATGTAGAATATCTGTTAGTGGTGTATTTCACTGGATTTTATTCATTTGTGTATATGATTGCAGACCAGTGAAATGACATTAGATATTTTAAAGTCACTAAATGCTTTCATGAGAAAACGTGTAACACTTACTCCCTAGTCAGTGGCTTTCTACAATTAGAAACTAGGGATCACGTACTTATCTGTCAATATGTAGCCAGGCATCTGAGTCACTTCCTTCAAAGCAGCCTGCCACCGTTGTTGCTCGTATTGGAGAAAAAATCTCTCATAATACTTGCTATTACTGACCAAATCAGATGGAGATATCCCATAAAAAATCGGATAAACCACTCGACGCTCTTTATGTTGATGTTCAACAATGTTTAAGAGATTGGAAGGGGCGTATGTGCTGGTAAAGAAAATGATCAAAACCCTACATTCTGCAACTGCAGGCATTTCATCAAAGTCTTCATGGACAGAGATCCCTCTCCGGAAGAGGGCAGCACGAGGATGGCTGATGAACTCATCGTTGCCTATGTCCCCTCTTCTGTATCTGATTACGACATCATAATCTGTAGAGGCGGATGATCCAACGTGCGTTCTTAGAAGCCCAGAGTCATAACGTTTAAGAGAAAATGCAGGGTCTTGCAGATTCTTTGAGGAACTTGATGCAAAGCTTCTAACGGATAATGCATCTGTAGAGGCGAACGATGCAACGCGAAGATCTCTGGACGATGCAACGCGAAAATCTCTGGACGATGCAACGCGAAAATCTCCGGATGATGAATCTACTAAACCTTCTAGAAAATCAGAAAAATCATCTAAATCATCTCCGGGTGATAAATAATCTAAATCTCCCGAATAAGCTTGGTGGAAGTCTTGAAAATCCTGAGAACGACGGATCCCGCTGGCGGAACGCGATTCCCTAACGCCCTTTTTGGCGATGTTGTCTAACCTCGAGACCCCAGAATCGGGATAAACTGCATAGCCAAAACGTACAAAACGATTTACCAAATGCGGTTGCGGTTTACACCAGCAGTACTGGTCGAATAAAATTAGTCTGCTAATCTAAGAACAACAACTCACATCCTCCTCGATGATCTATGCACGCGAACGCGTTAGTTATCGCCTCCACAACTCCTCCTTCTGTCGCTTTAGCCCCTAATCGGAACTTACCGTCCTTCAACCAGGTCGAATTATCCGTGAAAGCGACGTAGCCGCCGATCACTCCGACCCCGTCTTTAAGCGTCACGGTCAGATCTCCGACGACCAATTGTCGTTTCCCATCCCGTGACCGCAGAATATTCCGGTTGAACAACTCCGTGGTCCAGCTTTCTTCGGTGATATCAGCGTTCAGCGCTACTATCTCGAGCCGCGAGAACGAAAGCGAGTCTGAGGTGATTCGAGTGTTTGAGGCGGCGTCAACGAGCTCGATTGCTATTGGAGAACCGTCCTCCGCCACAATCCTTGAATCCGTGAATATATTTGGTGGCGGGGAGTTGATGAAACGTAGCTTATACAACGGATGCTGCAGCATCTCTGGAAGCGATCGCACGACTAGACGGTGCCAATTAGGATATGAGATGTAGACACTTTCGGGACAATGGCTCAGATATCCTAGTCAACTCACACAATTCATCTGCCATATTGGGAGTTGATATCAGAGAGGTAACTCAAAAACAATAAAAATAATACAGCATATATTTTCTATATAATTCTCAAATTGACCCTCTCCACTCTCACGCTTCTCACGCCTCGAGCCTCACGCCCTCACTCTCTCAAATTTTTTTTTTATTGTTACATCTCCCTTCCAATTTAAATTACTTTTAATCTTTTAATCAAATAATAATTTAAATTTAAATATTTACTATAAATTACTATTAAAAAACATAAATTTTTTTCTATATTATAACACTAGAATAGGATCCGCATATATATGGATTTTTAGTAAAATATTTTAAATTCGTAAAAATAAATTGAAAACAAAATCGGATAATCTATAAAAAAAAAAAAAAAAAATTTCCAAATATATATGTTTTAATATTTTTATTTGAATTATGTTTACTTCTAATGCTTTATCTATATATAGATATAATAATTTATTCTAAAATTTTAACGAATTATTTATCCTATTTTAATCATAATTAACATCTAATAATCCGCGTATACGTAGATTTATAATAATAAAATTTCAAACCCGTTAAAATAATTTTAAAATAATAATAAAACAAAATTGGATCATTACTGAAAAAATATATGAAAACACACAAATCTAATTTAAGATTTATTTATTTATTTTATTTCTCATTTATTTTTAATTAAAACATTCAAAACACAGAATCTGGGTCCTAAGCAACATTAACAATATTTCTCATATATTTCACACACTTTATCAACTAAATTTTTCTGTTCCGCTGCGTTAAAAACTTTGGTATGCAATTCGAATCCTTCGAGTATGTTAACGATCTCCTATTAACTCTTTTCAAGCAAATAAATCTCTCTTTCTCTTCACATTCATCTCCCGTATATGATTTCTCTGCTCTCTAGAGAAGTTATACTTCTCAAGACTCGCATCAAAAGAATCTTTACATGATTATTGCTATCTTTTTCTTCATAGAGCTCATCATCATCTAATATCATATCCTACTTAATGTAATTTACTTTTTGTTTTTATTTTTCTTAAATTGAAATAGATCCTTTTGTTTTATTTTCTTAATTAATCTATCCTTTTATTTTTATTTATTTCTCTTTTAAAATAGATAGATGTATTTTCCTTTTTCTTTTAGGATTAGTATAAATTTTTTTATAATAAGATTTTAATCAAAACACGTGTCGAAATCTAATCGATTAACTTGACACGTGTCACGATTATGTTAAAAACTAACTTTGTATTTATTTCTCTTTTAAAATAGATAGATGTATTTTTCTTTTTCTTTTAGGATTATTATAAAAAAATTTATAATAAGATTTAAATCAAAACACGTGTCGAAATCTAATCGATTAACTTGACACGTGTCACGACCATGTTAAAAACTAACTTTGATGCATCCTACTTTATATAATAATATGTTTTTGTTGAACTAAGCTTGAAGATAGCTTGAGAGATAAGCTATCCTAAGTTGATAAGGTTTAAAATATATTTAGGAGTTATCTAAATAAAGTTGTAATCTTAATGGAAATAGTATTTGTCTAAACCTTCTCTATAAAAGAAGATGTCAAGGTGTGACATAACTTTAAGAGAGATTGAGAGTTTAAGTTTTAAGAGATTTTCTTAAACTAATAGAAGAGAGTTATTCTTTTATCAATCTTTGTTCTTGTTTCAATTCAATAATTGGTATCAGAGCTTCAGAGCTTTGTGAAACCGAGAGGACGATATGGGAGATATCGTTCCAGCAGTGGCGAGACCTAAAGAAGGAGGAGGGCCTTCGTCGATCATGTGCCCCATGCTCAATACCACCAACTACACGGTATGGGCCATGAGGATGAAGGTAACACTAAAAGTCCATAAAGTTTGGGAGGTAGTAGAAACGGATACGTATCCGCTTGATGGAGAGAAGAACAATTTGGCCACAGCCCTATTGTTTCAATCGATACCCGAGACCTTGATTCTACAAGTCGGAGAACTTGACACTGCAAGGAAGGTTTGGGAGTCGATAAAGGCGAGATATGTAGGCGCTGAAAGAGTCAAGGAAGCTCGACTACAAACCCTAATGGCGGAATTTAATCAGATGAAGATGAAAGAATCCGACTAGATCGACGACTTTGCGGGCAAGTTGGCTGAAATTTCATCGAGGTCAGCCGCCTTAGGGGTAACCATCGAAGAATGGTGAAGAAGTTTCTTAAGAGTCTTCCACGGAAGAAGTACATACATATAGTGGCATCTTTGGAACAAGTATTGGACCTCAATACTACAAGTTTCGAAGACATTATTGGACGACTAAAAGCCTATGAAGAACGGATCTTCGAGGAAGAAGAAGTTCAAGAAGATCCAAGCAAACTTATGTATCTGAATGAAGAAACTCGAAACTACCAATCAAACCAATAGAATCGAGACATTAGTGGCGAGTACAAAGGCAGAGGCCGAGGAGGACGCAGGGGAAGAGGCCATTGACGGTCTAATGGAGGAAGAGACAATTCGACCGTCATGTGCTTCCGATGTCATTATGCCTCGGTATGTCCTGACAGATTACTAAAATTAAAAGAAGCTCAAGAGGATGATCAGGACGATACACAAGACGCAGACGAGCTCATGATGCACGAGGTGGTGTATCTAAACGAGAAGAACTGAGCAACAAGTATTCCCTCAAGCCTCCTCATACTGAGCAACAAAGATCCTCGAGTTCGTACATGGCGATCTCTGCGGACCGGTAACACCAAGTACACCTTCAGGAAACAAGTATGTTTTCGTGCTTATTGATGATCATTCGCGATATATGTGGACGATTTTGTTGAAAGAAAAGAGTGATGCTTTCAACAAATTCAAGAATTTCAAGCGATTGGTGGAGCAAGATTCAGGTGCGAGTATAAAAACTCTAAGGACATATAGAGGTGGTGAATTCGTGTCTCAAGAGTTCAACTCATTCTGCGATGAGTCAGGCATTAAAAGACATCTCACAGCCCCGTATACTCCGCAGCAAAACGGAGTTGTTGAAAGACGTAACATGACGTTGATGGAGATGGCGAGAAGTATAATGAAGCATATGCACGTTCCTAACTACTTGTGGGGTGAAGCAATAAGACACTCTACTTACCTTTTGAACAAAGTAGCGACAAGAGCACTTAAGGAGGGAACCCTGTACGAAGCATTCAAGGAGAAGAAACCTAAGATCGACCACCTCCGGATCTTTGGATGTATCTGTTTTACAAAGATAGATAAGCAGAACCTCCGAAAATTGGATGATAGATCACGGATGCTGGTCCATCTAGGAACATAACCGGGGTCGAAGGCTTATCGACCTCTTGATCCTATGTCGAAGAAAATAGTGGTAAGCAGAGATGTCGTATTCGACGAAGCAAAAGGTTGGAACTGGAGCAATGATAACACGGGGCAAGTTGGAAGTTTCAGCGTTACTCTTGGCAAATTCGAGAACCATCGTATTCAAGAAGAACGAGATGAGGATGTCGAACCTGAACAGAATGTTACGGATGAAACATGCAGTGATGGTGATCGAGACACGTCACAAGATCAACTTGGACATGAGCATGCTTCTCGAGAAGAACCGGGTGCAGAGACATAGAGCATAGCACCTGTTTTGTGACGATCCGAAAGAGAGAAAACATTGCCGAGACACCTGCAAGACTACGTACTTCTTGCGGAGGAGGAAGGAGAGATGTTATTGTTATGCCTTAATGACGAGCCAAGGAATTTCTGCGCAGCAACAACATCGAGAGAATGGATGCTCGCATGTGAGGACGAAATACACTCCATTGAGAAGAACTATACATGGAATCTTGTCGACTTACCCACAGGAGCTAAATCAATTGGCTTGAAATGCGTATTCAAGCTTAAACGAAATTTAGATGGTAGTATCAACAAGTACAAGGCGCGGTTGGTAGCAAAAGGGTACGTTCAACAATACGAAGTTGATTTCGAAGAAGTCTTCGCACATGTGGCTCTGATAGAAATGATACAACTTTTGATTAATCTTGCAGCGTCTAATGGATGGGAAGTACATCACCTGGATGTAAAAACCGCGTTTCTACACGGCGAACTGAAAGAAACCGTGTACGTGTCTCAACCAGAAGGGTTTGAGAAAAGGGGGCAAGAAAACAAAGTGTATAAGCTCAACAAGGCATTGTATGGGCTAAAACAAGCGCCGAGGGCGTGGAATGATAAACTGAATCAGATTCTCATGGGATTTGAGTTTAAGAAGTGTTCAAAAGAGCCATCGGTCTATCGGAAGGAGATAAGAGGAAATCTTCTTGTCGTGGCAGTTTATGTGGATGATTTGTTTGTCACATGAACAAGTGCGTGCTTCATTGATGAGTTTAAACAAGAGATGGCTTCAAAGTTTGAGATGAGCAATCTCGGGAGGTTAACTTATTATCTTGGAATAGAGGTGTGACAACACAAAGAAGGAATAACGCTGAGCCAAAAACGGTATGCTCAAAAGATCTTGGAGGAAGCCGGAATGAAAGACTGCAATCCGGTTCACATTCCAATGGAGTCCGGATTAAAGCTAGCCAAGTTTGAAGGGAAGAAGGAGATCGACACGACTTGGTTCAGGAAAAACGTTGGCTGCTTTCGGTATTTACTTCATACAAGACCAGATCTTTCATACTGCGTGGGAGTGTTAAGTCGATATATGCAGAGTCCTAGAGAGCCTCATGGAGCTGCCATGAAACAGTGCTTAAGGTACTTGCAGGGAACCACTACACTGGGCCTAACATTTGAAAGATCAAAGTCTAAGATACCAAAGTTGGTAGGTTATAGNAGCTGCCATGAAACAGTGCTTAAGGTACTTGCAGGGAACCACTACACTGGGCCTAACATTTGAAAGATCAAAGTCTAAGATACCAAAGTTGGTAGGCTATAGCGACAGCAGTCACAATGTGGATCTGGATGATGGGAAGAGCATAACGGGACATATTTTCTATCTTGGTGGGAGTCCAATCACGTGGTGCTCACAGAAGCAAGAGACAGTGGCATTATCCTCTTGTGCAGCTGAGTTTATGGCAGGTACTAAAGCTGCGAGATAAGTAATCTGGCTTCAAGACTTGCTTGGCGAAGTCACTGGCTCGACAAGTGAAAAAGTTGTTATTAGGATTGATAACAAGTCAGCAATTGCCCTCACAAAGAACCCGGTGTTCCATGGCTGCAACAAGCATATTCACACTCGATATCACTTTATCAGAGAGTGCGTTGAGAATGGACAAAAATCGAGGTTGAGCACATTCCCGGGAATAGTCAGAAGGCGGACATCTTGACAAAGGCGCTTGGAAGGATCAATTTTAAAGAAATGAGAGATCTTATTGGCATTCAAGATTTGGAGCAAATCGACTTCAAGCTTAAAGGGGAGAATGTTGAACTAAGCTTGAAGATAGCTTGAGAGATAAGCTATCCTAAGTTGATAAGGTTTAGAATATATTTAGGAGTTATCTAAATATAGTTGTAATCTTAATGGAAATAGGATTTGTCTAAACCTTCTCTATAAAAGAAGATGCCAAGGTGTGACATAACTTTAAGAGAGATTGAGAGTTTAAGTTTTGAGAGATTTTCTTAAACTAATAGAAGAGAGTTATTCTTTTATCAATATTTGTTCTTATTTCAATTCAATAGTTTTGGTCGGTTTCTCTCTCTTTCCCTCTTCTCTCTAAACCAAGCGGACAAAGAAAAAATTTCAGATCTTGCTTTCGGCCAGTGGTCGTGGACTTCCACAGCCATGGCGTCGGTCCAGCTTTACTTTTTGTGTGTGGTTTTATATTTTTTAAGTAGTGCTATGGCAAATCTGATTTAGATCTGGTTTTCTGAATTTGATGGAGTTTACCTTGTCAGATCTATAACCGATCTGTTCAGATTCAGTTTCTATGGCCTTTTTTAGTATTCCCCTTCTTAAGAGTTGGTTTGCCTACTCTCAATTTACTGTTAGATTTCTAAATTTGCAGGTTTCAACTTTGGTGTTCTTTTAGTTGAAGAAGTTGGTTTAAGGACAGTTTTTTCCTTACCCACCAGCTCTGTTTCCTCTCTCCGCCTCTTTGAATAATTTCTTCTACTGGTGATGCATATTGGCAGCTTTACTTCGTTGGGTTCTCCCTTAGAGCGTGGTTCTGGGTTGAGTGTCATTTTGTAGAAGATTGGCGTTGATTTGATTGGTTTTAGTGTGTAGTTGGTGTCCTCTTCTTTGTGGCTCTTATGTGAAAAGGTGTATATTCGTGTTACTAGAAGATGTTACCGTTCGGTAGTCATGGACAACAACGGTGAATCTCATTCAGACTCCTTGAAGTTGTATTAATTTGCAGTTTTTAGAGATAATGGCATGTTTGAGTTTTAGTTAAACTAGTTCTGATTTAGTTGTAGGTCTTAGTTTCCAGAGATATTTAATTTTTCTAATGGTTTAGTTTCTCTCTTTTGAGCTTGTTCCCGGGGATATTTTGTTGTTCTGCCGACTTTGAATTCCATCTTGTATTCCTTCATGAAAATTTAATAACAATAGATAACAAAAAAACATGTTTTGAATTTTTGAAAACAAACATATAGTTTTTAAAAAATGAATATTTAATTTTAAAATATAGTGTTTTCTATAATGTGTTCTATATAGAAAGGATTATCATTATATTTTATATATTGTTATTCTACGTTAAAATAACCACAAACACTAAAAATGATTTCTAAGAATTTATAATTTAATTAATTCGATTTGAGTTTAGTATTTTAGGTTTAGGGTATAGTTTTTAAAGTGTAGGGTTTACTTTATCTATATTGAAAGTGTATAATATCATCTTCCATATTCATATAGAATAGTATAATTTCATGATTCAGCTATGGTGCAGGGTTCGAATCGTATACAGTATTTCACATATAGTATAGGAGATCATTCATATAGATTTACTAATTGGTTAACAAGGGTATTTTCGTCCAAAAAATATAGAGATTAGGATTTTTGTTTACTTTTTTAAATAAGAAATCCTTATGGCTATAAGCTTAAATATGAAGCCCAATATGGTTAGTTAACAAATTGATCCTTCATCTGATTTGCTTTCTATTTTTTCTATTTATTTTTAAATTCAATAAAAGCGGTTGATATCTATTTTGTTCGTGAAAACTTAATAAAATTTCAAACCAACCAGTCCAAACCAATCAGTCTAAACCCATATTGCCCATCTTTGTTATCTGATTTTATCTGATCCCTAATTCTTTTTTCTGTAAAAACGATTCTCGAACACAATTGTTTTTCAGAGGAAATCAATCTCCGTAAATCAGATCAAAAATTTGAAAGAACTTTCCAACAACTCTTCCGTCCGTTCCCACACTTTGAGAGATGAAAAAAACTTGAGAAAACTAGTTTGAGTTCAGAGCAAACAGAATCGCTGCTAATCGGAAAAGGTAAGCCTCATTTTCTTCTCGGTTTCTTCAAGTCCTTTCCGATGCGAGATTCCTATTTTTTTATTTGATTGTAACCTATTTGCGCAATTGGGATGTAGGTGAAACTTTTTGACTCCTCCATTGATTAACTATGGCTCGTACTAAGAATGCAAACTATGGATTTGGAGGGAAAGTATCGGGAGAAGTTCAAAAACCGAAAGATCCCTCTTTAGAAGAAACAGAAGACAACGAGGGAAGCAGCCGAACCAAAACGGACGCTTCTGATTTAACGGTATGTATAACCGACATTGGTACTTGTTTTTAGATTTTGAAAGAATTAGTGATGGTTGAAGCGGATTAAAGCAAATAGACATTTTCAGGTTTGTTTAAAGAACTTCAGTTTTGGGTTTTGGTTTTGTTATCGATTTCGTGGGATTATTTGTTAATTTTTTTATTCGAATTTAGGTTGTATTATTGGTTTTAAGTAAAACTCGTAAAACTAGATTCATTTTTGTATGTTAAAAATTTATGAAATAAAAATGTAACACTTGGTACAACTATGTGTTGCAGAAACCGAACCAATGCTTCCTATGGAGATGCACTTCCAACCAACAGAGTACGTGAAAAAAAAATCATTCTCTCGACAAGGTGTTATATCACCCAAGCAGTCGAGACACTTCTATATGGGTTAAAGCATCCGCTTAAACCTGAGGAGAGGAGTTGGTTTGAGAATCACCTCCAGTTCAAGCATTTCTTCCACATGCACAAAAACCAAAACCACAAGATGATGGGCATGTCGTTGCTACTTCTTCGAACGGCGTGTACGGAGAAGAAGAATGAAGCTTGATTCATTGTGAATGGCGTTCTCATTCGGTATGGTCTAAGTGAACACGCTCTCATCTCGGATATAAATTTTTGCAGCTATCCTCGAGACTATGAGTGATTGGGTAGTATGGAGTTCATGGAGAGGCACTTTAAGGCGCAAATCAAGAATTAGATATTCTGATGTGAAAGAAAAGCTCTTGAAAATGAGATCTTCTGAAGATCGTTTGAAGATGGCTATCCTCTTCTTTTTATCAAGCGTCATTATTGGGCAGTCGAAGGTAGGAGAGAATGCTCCTTGCGTGGAGGCATTCTTTGAAAGAGCTGCCAGTGATCTTCATTTGTGCAAGACATTTACCTGGGGGGGAGATTGTCTTTTGATAACAATATGAAAGAAATCGAGCATACTATGGATCATTTTCAAGGGGTCGTTCGCGGATCAAATTGGCCTTATCCAAGTTTTTTCATTTCTTTAGAGGTAAATATGAATGAAAGTATTTGTCAGTATTACTTGTATTTCCTTATATTTGAAGCTAACTCAAATTATATGTGTCGTTTATAGCTTCTAGCGTTTGAAACAATTTCATCACTGAGGAAGAATTTCCGAGAAGATGTTCCAACTGCCAAGAAGACGTGTCTGAAGATGTGTAAGAGGAAGTTTAAATGAAGTGCCATGAAAAGATTTTCTCTTGAGAAAATAAATGAAGCACTTGGTACAACTAAGGTCAGTAATCCTTTTTTATTTGAACTTTTTAAACTTGCATTATTTATTTATGATTTCGGATTCTCACTATAATCATTGTTTATTATTCACATGAGATTGATAGCATCTTGATCCCTTACGTTGAGGAATAAGCTTTTATGGCTCGAATTACTGAAGAAGATGACGACGAAGATGTCGACGATGCTGTTGTTCATAGTTGGATGAAGTGTCTTCTCGATGAGGAGAAGCCCATCTGTTTTGAGAAGATGTATAAAGAAGATGTGGCTGCCCGAGTAGAAGAGAAACCTGTGAATGAGGCTAATGCATCAATTGACACCCCGACGAATGCAGAAATTGACGCATCGACGAATGCTGCTTTGGTAGTACTCGTTCAGAGCCTGAAGAATGATATGGAGACAGGGTTTGAAGGGAATAAATGAGAAGTTTGATGGATTCAACACAAGACTCTTAGTTGTGGAGGTTATGTGAAGGGGAATTAAATGCTAGGATGCCATATGAGGACATGGACTACACTTTCAATCCCAACAATGCTAGTACTACGGATGATGAAAGAGAGAAGGAGGCAGACGAGGAGGGCAAAGAAGAATGAGGCTGAGAATGAGGCATAGAAGGAAGCAGAGAAGGAGGCACAGAAGGAGGCACAGAAGGAGACAAAAAAAGGCAGAGAAGTGATATATCATGATTTTTACCCCTTTTTGGACCATGATATAAGCGTTTTTATAGAGTCTTTTGTTAGTTTTAGAGTCTTTTCTGAGTCTTTATAGGTTAGACTACGTTTGGAGCATAATTGAAGATTCTGGATCTTTTTGGAGCATTCTGCAAGAAGCTGCGAAGTGATGAAGTCAGAAGACTGGATTTACGGGCAGGGTGTCGATCGACACCATATGTGTCGATCGACACCAGACGAGACCGACGCAATGTTGCGACTTCCATCAGAAAAAGGAAATCACAAGAAGTTTCCATTATTTACAAGTCTGCCCAATTCGTGTTTTAGGCCTATAAATATAGTTTTTCAGCCATTGTTTAGGCTACATAATAATTTAGAGAGAGATTTTAGAGAGTTTTTGGGGAGAGAGATCCTATACTTTGTTCTTGAGATTTTGAACCCCTTTATTTCTTATATTGATTTCTCTTATGCTTTCTATTCAAATTATGATTTCTGTTTCATTAATCATGTCTGAGTAGTTTGCTTGTTAGGTTTAGGGTTTTTCAAAGGTGATTAATGAATTGTTAGGTTGAATTTAATTGTTAGGATAAAATCATTAGAGTTCTTCATCTGGATTTGTGTTTAATGCTTATTCTAGCTTCATGACCTAGAATCTGATCTTAGGTTAATTAATAGATGCGAGAGTATTATTGATTGCCTGAACTAATGTTAGATGAGCAAAATACCTATTCGCAAAGAGATTTGGTTTAGGGTTTTGTGAACAATCGAACCTGATATTAATGCTTGTTTGAATTATTAGAATTTGCAAAGAGATTTGGAATTCTTGGGTTTAGACATAGATAATCTTCTCAGCGAGAGTTGGTTGATTTTATAATTGTGTTTCGAGTTCAAGAACAGTGCTTAATAATTCCTAGCATCCTGTCTAGACCTGCAATTTAGATCACCTGAGAATTTCCCTGAACGTAGCGTTTTGTCACCTGAATTTACACAAGTTTTAATTGCTTTCTGTCTTTTAATTCCATCTTATTTCTTAGCTTAATTCGAATTTAGAAAACTGCTGTGTGACTATCCCATCTCTGTGGATTGGATCCCTAAGTACTACAACCGATCTCTTAATTTGAGAGAGTTGCTTAGGGTAAATTTGACCCATATCAAATTTTGGCGCCGTTGCCGGGGAAGGAGATTAGTTGCCTACAGATTTCTAGTATTAGAATTTTGTCTAGATTTTTAATTTTTGTTTTTGGTTACTAATTTAGTTCTTACTTTTGCTTTCAGGTGCATGCTAAGTACCAGAAGCAACAAAGACAAAGAACTAATCGCACTCAACCAGGAAATAAGCTGTTTGGAACGCAAGAACCGAGCATCTGCCCGAGCATCGATCGACACAAAGAGTATCTATCGACACCCGACTAGAGCATCGATCGACACACTTAGTATCGATCGACACTCTTCGCGACCAGAGATGGCTGGACTCATGGTTTTGATCCGCGACGAGAATGGTGACTTGGTTGATGGCGAGGGGCATAGGAGGAATGCCCAAGGACAGAGACTTGATGAGGCCGGCGCCGTCATCATTTAACCAGCGATACAAATCGCCCCTGCAGAAACTGGACGTGGAAGAACATTAGGCGAGTACAACCGCCCAAACCAGTTCTATGCTAATAGAGCTGTGATCCGTCCTCCTGCATTCCAAAGGAATGACTTTGAATTGAAGCCTTCCTACTTCACATTGGTGGCTCAGCATCCTTTCCATGGTCTTCCCAATGAGCACCCTATGGACCACGTAGAGAGATTCGAAGACTTAGCTTCAAGCATCAAGGCTAATGGAGTGACCTATGATTATCTTTTCTGCAAGCTTTTCCCCTATTCGCTTGCTGGAGATGCATCATACTGGCTGAAGCAGTTGCCACCAAGATCCTTGACCACATGGGAAGATACAAAGAATGCATTCTTATGCAATTTCTTTGATGACGCGAGATCTGAAGAGCTGAGAATGAAGATCACTACATTCTCTCAAGGACCTACTGAGGCATTCAAAGCTTCTTGGGTAAGGTTTCGCTCTTACCAGAGGGACTGCCCACATCATGGATTCAGCGAGCCGCAGCTTATCGGAATATTCTACCGCGGGATCGACTGGAGGTACTAGATGGCCTTAGACTCTGCAAGCAATGGGAACTTCAACACCAGATTTCCAGATGACGCAATGGAGCTTATAGAGAACTTGGCCTCTAGCAACAGCACCAAGAATGCTGATTTTGAGAGGAGACAACACGTTGGAGTGAATGGAGGAAGCCAAATTGCTGTAGTCAACAGGAAGCTGGACAATGTACACAATCTCTTGGTGGGAAAGAAGCAAGTCCATTTTGCTAAAGAAGTGGGGACTTTTGAGCCTGAGGAAGAAGAGGTCAACTACATCAATGGAGCTGGTTTTCAAGGGCAAAGGTTCAACAATCAGCAAGGCTATGGCTCTTCCTACCAGAAGCCTTTCCAGAGCAACAGCTTCAACAGAACTTATGGTTCTTCTTCCTATCAGAAGCCTTCTGAGCAAGACAATAAGATGGAGTCTATGCTTGAGCAAATCTTGAAAGGCCAACAGAAGCTAACAGTGAATTTCAATGGCAAGATTGATTCACTTTACCAAGACCTGAATGGGAAGATAGAGAGCTTGGCCTCTCATGTGAAGAAGCTGGATGTTCAAGTTGCTCAAACCGCAGAAGTTGTTCGTAGGCAAGAAGGAATTCTTCCTGGAAAGACGGACACGAATCCGAGACACCATGTGAATGCCATCACGATTCAGGGTGAAAGAAGCTTTCCCCTAGTGCAGAAAATGGGTGTTAGTACTGAAGAATTAGATGAGCTTGAAGATGTAGAAGACGCTGCGGAGCCAGTGTCGATCGACACTAACCTGTGTCGATCGACACCCGAGGAGATCCACGACAAATCGAGAAAACTCGACACGACGAGCTCGACACCAAAGTCGAGTGTCGATCGACACCAGCTGGGTGTCGATCGACACCCTGTCCAGACATCGCCAAACATGCCTGAAGCTTCAACAAATGTAGAGGAAAGAGTGTACAAGCCAAAAATACCCTATCCCCTGCCTCCCAGAAGAACTAAACAGGAGAGAGAAGAAGCTCGATGCAAGGAGATGATGAGTAAGCTGATGGTTGAGTTACCCTTAGTTGATGCAGTCCAACTTTCACCTGCATTAAGAAGATATGTCAAGAGAATGGTAGTCAATGGTGTAAGTCCTGAGGAAGGCGCATTTCTTACCAGAGACTTGAATGCAATTCTCTTGAATATAGTTCCAAGGAAGAAGAAGAAGGTGAGGGTTTCTGAACAAGTTAGTGTTTTGATTCAGAGGAGGATTCCAGAGAAGTTACCCGATCCAGGGAACTTTGTGCTAGACTGCTCAATCTCAACAGGAAGGTTTCCTCGTTCTCTCTGCGATCTAGGTTCAAGTATCAACTTGATACCATACTCAGTTGTTGTTAGACTTGGAATGACTGATTTCGAACCAACCAGAATCTCCCTTGTCCTAGCTGATCGATCAAAGAGAATCCCAGAAGGTGTTCTAGAAGATGTTCCCTTGAAGATTGAAGGCTGCATTATTTCCACGGACTTTGTGGTTTTGAAGTATGATGAAGAACCTGCAGATCCTCTTATTTTGGGAAGATCATTCTTGGCTTCAGCTGGTGCCATTATTGATGTGAGAAAAGGGAAAATAGAGCTTGATTTGGGTGATGTTGTCATGAACTTTGACATGGACAAGTTAAGAGGACCTTCCACCATCGATGGTCAAGCTTTTTCAGTAGAGATGTCCATGGATGAAGGTCCAATTCTGAAAGATGCGGATGATATTACTACTGAGTATGTCAAGGAGCTTGATACTAAAGAGCAAGAGGACAAGCTGGTTATTCAAGAAGCATTAGCTGAGAATTCTAAGAAGATTGTGGAGCTTGAAGACTGGGGTGGAAATGATCATCTCTTCCAAACTATGAGCAGAAACGATGTTCTAATCAGTGACAAGCCAATAGAGGACGACGCTTTCATCATAGAAGCAAGGATTGCAGAGATGAACTGCAGCAAAAGTGCAAAGATTCGAGCTACTAACTTGGTGTCGATCGACACCAATGGTATCGAT
>JAHZTW010000001.1:408145352-408448459 GCA_020283515.1 Alliaria petiolata | reverse complement strand
ACTTCCATCAGAAAAAGGAAATCACAAGAAGTTTCCATTATTTACAAGTCTGCCCAATTCGTGTTTTAGGCCTATAAATATAGTTTTTCAGCCATTGTTTAGGCTACATAATAATTTAGAGAGAGATTTTAGAGAGTTTTTGGGGAGAGAGATCCTATACTTTGTTCTTGAGATTTTGAACCCCTTTATTTCTTATATTGATTTCTCTTATGCTTTCTATTCAAATTATGATTTCTGTTTCATTAATCATGTCTGAGTAGTTTGCTTGTTAGGTTTAGGGTTTTTCAAAGGTGATTAATGAATTGTTAGGTCGAATTAAATTGTTAGGATAAAATCATTAGAGTTCTTCATCTGGATTTGTGTTTAATGCTTATTCTAGCTTCATGACCTAGAATCTGATCTTAGGTTAACTAATAGATGCGAGAGTATTATTGAATGCCTAAACTAATGTTAGATGAGCAAAATACCTATTCGCAAAGAGATTTGGTTTAGGGTTTTGTGAACAATCGAACCTGATATTAATGCTTGTTTGAATTATTAGAATTTGCAAAGAGATTTGGAATTCTAGGGTTTAGACATAGATAATCTTCTCAGCGAGAGTTGGTTGATTTTATAATTGTGTTTCGAGTTCAAGAACAGTGCTTAATAATTCCTAGCATCCTGTCTAAACCTGCAATTTAGATCACCTGAGAATTTCCCTGAACGTAGCGTTTTGTCACCTGAATTTACACAAGTTTTAATTGCTTTCTGTCTTTTAATTCCATCTTATTTCTTAGCTTAATTCGAATTTAGAAAACTGCTGTGTGACTATCCCTTCTCTGTGGATTGGATCCCTAAGTACTACAACCGATCTCTTAATTTGAGAGAGTTGCTTAGGGTAAATTTGACCCATATCAAGAAGGAGGCACAAAAGGAGCCAGAGAAGGAGGCACAAAAGAAGGCACATAAGGAGGCAGAGGCAGAGGAGGAAGAGGTAAACAATGTTTAAACAAAAATGTGATACTTGGTAATTCTAGGGAATTAATAAAACTGGTTGTGTTTTGCAGGGGAAGGAAGGAGAAGAGAATGTTCATGTGGTTGAGGAACATGTGGAAGAAGGTGCTTTGTAGAAGAAGGAATGAGAAGACGAAGTTCAGGGGGATGGAGGGAGAAAATGTTTGTATGAAGGAAGAGGTAATACTGTTGTTGTCTTAGACCATTAAACGAAATATGATACTAGGTAATACTAGGGAATACTAAATAAATTTGGTTGTGTTTTGTAGGGGAAGGAAGGAGAATAGAATGTTCATGTGGTTGAGGAACATGTGGAAGAAGGTGCTTTGCAGGAGAATGAAGGAGAAGAGGATGTTCCTCCGATATCAATTGAGAGGCGTAGCACCGTGGTAGTTAAAGAAGGCGAAAGGCAAAAGGGTTTAAAAAGGAAACCGGATACGGATAAAACGTATGGGAGGAGAAAAGACACGGTCTCAGGGTTCTGTTGAAGGTGAACCGAGTAAGAGGACCAAAAAACTTTCTCAATATGTGTTGCCTCCATACGCGGAGGAAAAGGCCAAGAAGCTCGGTAACAAGTAAAACTATGCTATGGTGTTTTAGTTTGTAGTTGAATTCGTGATACTGGTACTTTTCGTTTTGTGTATAAAAATATGATGCTTTAATTTGTAGTTGAATTCGTGATACTTGTACTTTTAAGTGAAGCTATGCTATGGTGTTTAAGTTTGTTTGACATTTTGATTTGTATTTGACGAAATAACTTTAATCAAACTTCAAACAAACAATCATAGATCTATTACAATCAAACTGCAAACAAACATTCATAGGTCTATTACAATCAAACTACAAACAAACACTCATAGGTCTAAACATTACGACTCACAAGATCCGCAACTAACTCCTTCAGCTTTGCAACTTCTTCAACATTGTTGTCCAGCTCTAAACGCATTTGCTCCATTTGAAAAGGAATGTTTCTGAAGCTTTCAATCATCTTGGACTGCTCATCAAGTTCGTTCCTTAATCTAGAAACCTCTTCCTTAACAACATGATCCCAACATTTGTGAATGTGGTAGCCATCATTATGCACATAAAGACGAAAATCAGATGTTCAATAATGGCATTTAATTGGAAAACAAAAAAAATTGATCTCACCTTATACACATTGCACGCAAAGAATCTCCTTCCTAGGTAATTCCGCTTTAATGGTCTGCTCGATGATTTGTCCACCACATGGACAAATTTTCTGAATGTCGTAGTCCTCATCTGCTATGTGACAAAGTCTGTCGATTAGTTTTTTAGCCCTCTTCTCGTCACCATAGTTTGGGTCCATAGGGTCTATAGTCACTATCAGAAGAGAGCAGAAAAGATTAGTAAAACCAAGTACTACTTGCATTGAGTATTACTATATGTAAAACACTGGCCAAACCCTAATCCCGAATTTCTTTGCCAACCGTACACAAACCTAGACAAACATAGAGAAACGGATCCTAGACACCCCAACCCCGAATTTCTTTACAAACCCTAGAAGAACCAAATAGCGAATTTCTTTGCCAACCCTAGACGAAACTTAGAGAAAAAACACATGTGTGCAGTTATATTTAAAATCGAGGTACATGGAGCTTTAAAACAAGACATCGCTGCAATGGGGAAGGAGGAAGAAAAGAACCTCGAGAGAGATGATGAGAGAAAGAGAAGTGGATATGAAAAATAAAAATGGAAAAATGGGGAAGGAGGCCGAAAAGGACAGAGAGAAAAGTGGAAGTGGACTCTGCCATTCCAAATGAGGGTTAAATTCTTATATATAAAAATGCCCGCTCCTAATACATGTGCGCCGTTTTATGCTTACGTGGACGCCGCCGAAATTACACTTATTTATCCATAGTTTTTTAGTTATACTAATTCACAAATATTTGTACTTTTCGGTGTTTTCAATTTTAATTAGTTTTACTCTACCACAAATATTATATTTGTAGTTTTACAGATGATTTTAGTTAGTACGTTCAAAATTCAGAGGTTTTTATTCATTAACATGTCTTGAAACTAGTTCCATGTGCGTTTAGCTTCCTAAGATAATTAGTCTTAACAAAATGTTCATATAAGTGTAAAGTGTTGTTTGTGTAAATAAGCTAATAATAAACCATAATGCCAAAATATTTGTTTATCAAGTTGATACCAGAGGCGGACCCACTTATAAGAAAGGTGGGTCAGCTGACCCATCCAAAATTCCTCCCAAAAACAAATTCTATTAATTTAATATATTAAAAATATGTTGCATCGGTTTTTTACTTTTTTGTGGTTGCACATGGTTTAAAATATATTTTAAGTTTTTATTTCTTTAACCCAATTATTAAAAAGTTGGTTTTTGTTTTGAAAGTTTTGGCCCATAGATATATATATATATATATATCCCAACTTTTCATTTTTTTCCATACAATTAGAAATAGTTAGCCCAACTTTCACTTTTTCATATATAACCTAGATTAGTAATCAAAGTTTTTTCCTTTCTAACTTCTCAAATTTTCGTCTCTTTACTTGTTGTTAAATAGTATTACAATAATTAATTGTTTTATTATTTTTATTTAATATTTTTATTATTTTTATTTAGGTGAAAGAGTAATAGAAATTTTTTTTTTTTAAACTCTAGCGTCAGCTAGTGATTTAGATGATCTGTCATGAAATCATACATACCTGAAAATCGTATTGGTGGTTTTGTAAGATATTTTATTTAATTTACAGATTTTTTATATATTTATATTTATAGTTATGTTTTGATTCATGTTAAAAAAATTTATGGGAGCGCCACCGGTTGATACACATATTTTAACATTTAATAGTTATTTATCCAATGTAAATATGTTTGTTACATATTGAAGAATGAAATATTTTAATAAAATTAAATAAAAATATTAAAAACGAGTATTCTTAATTACTCAGAATTATACTTAATAAAATAAAATTTTAAAGTTACAAACAAGTACACAAGTTCAAGAAAATGCCCTCAATAGCTTATGTGCCCTAAAAACCAAAGAGAAAAGAAGTCAGCCTCCAAATATAATTTAGCCAGAACAAACCTAAGGGACAACACATTAAATAGACCAAACATTTTCCAGATGACTTACAGTGTCATCTTTGAATACATCCATGAAATCTTCAGAGTTCCACAACCTGCTGCGGTCTCCTGGCCTGTCAGGTGATTCTTGGCGAACAATTTCTCGACCCGTTGCCTGGAGAAAGCTGAGCATGTCCACCATGTTGTGTGATATGGTTAACAGTGATTTGTCAACAAGGCTTCTAAATCCAACATGTGCAGAGAAACCACAACCATCAAGCAACATTGCAACGTCGTCTTTATCTATCCTTCTAAAGAAACATGCAATGTCCAAAAATATACTTCTTTCGTTGTCATCAAGCCCACAACAGCTTTTTTCGAATATACCTGGAATGTAAATGGGAGAGGTTTTCTGAATTTGTTGTGATAACCCTATCCATTCTCTGTTCGGTCTGCTTAAGAATTGAAGAACCTGGGGATTTCCATTTGAGAATTTGACCAGCTCAAGTGAATATGTCCTGTTAGGCTTGCGGGAGAACAAACTCGAAGTCCCACGTTCAAGAAGTAGTAGAGACTTAGAATTATCTAATGGCTTGACCTCGTAGACATGATCGATTTTACATAGCACGAAAACACGTCTGTTCCTAGAGGTTATGATTACTCTGCTTCCTGGACCAAAATAGCTAAGCTTCCCCAAAAAGGTTTCAACATCTCTGAAATCATTCACATCGTCGAGAATTACGAGGACCCTTTTACGCTGAAGCCGACTCCTCAAGAAACTTGTTTTAATGTCGGAAATCCGTACAACATCTGGCTCTACCTCTAAAACTCTAGACAAAAAATCTTCCCTCACAGCATCGTGCCCTTTAACCTCTACTTCTTTATGAATGTCCTTGAGGAAGACACAAGCCTCAAATTGGACAGAGATTCTGCGGAAGATCTCTTCAGCAATGGCTGTTTTTCCTATACCAACCGTACCCCATATACCTATGCTGCGAACATCTGGAGACTCAATGCATAGCAGTGACAAAATCTCCTTTATCTGCATATCCATCCCAATCATATCCTCCTGATCAGTAGAACATACCACCTTCAAAGCATCTCTAACAATCTCATCTATAAGTTCAGACTCGGAGCTGCGAGATTTTAAGAATAAAATAGACAAGACAATCATCAACATGAAGGATGACAAGGATAAAATATCAAAGTTATTTGCAGACCAGTGAAAGGCTTTTTTAGACCAGTGTCACTGATTCATTCATGAGAAATCATTTCACACAAATCCTAACCAGTAATCACTAAACTGCTTAAAATTTCCGAAATCACACGTACCTATCTGTCAAAGTGTAGCAGGGCATTTGAGCTATATCCTCCAAAGCAGCCTGCCATCTTTTTTGCTCGTCTTCGTGAAAATATCCATAAACCTTGCCGTTACTGATCAAATCAGATGGTGATATACCGTAAAAGATGGGATAAACCACTCCATACTCTCTTCGTTGGTGTTGAAGAGTGTTTAAGAGGTAAGAAGAGACGTATGTGCTAGTTAAGAAAATGATCAAAACCCTACATTGTGGAGCTGCGTCCACTACACTAAAGTCTTCATGGACAGAGATTCGTCTCCGGGAGAGTGCAGCACGAAGATGGCTGATGAAATCGTCGTTGCTTATGTCCCATCTCATGTAGCTCATTACGACATCATAATCGTTAGAGGCGACATCTTCACTTCTCGGACTTCCGTTTGTCGACGCCGGAGATTCGGCCTCATAATCGTTAGAGGCGATCGCCTGTGAGCAAGTGTGTGTTCCTCTGTACGTCACATCGAAAACCGTTGGATCACCGTCCGATCTCTGGACTTGCTTCGTTGCCCGACAGTTCTGTGTGTAACGGTGCGTGCATCTGTAATAACTCCTGAATATCACCCAAAAAAAAATTCAATTGAATTAGTACATCATGATGATGATGAATTGATGATGACCATGATTTGTGATGATGATGATGATGTTACCTGGGGAATTTGGCGCTCAAAATGTCTTTCAGACCATATTTTCTCCAGCTATAAACATCATCTCGAGGTCCTTCTAAGCCTCTATCTGGGCTTATTCTCACTTTTTTTGTCCACTTTGGCAACATTTTCCTGCAAAATTCACCCAAATTTGGATTTGATATCATGATGTTATTCAATTTGGTGAAATTTGAAAGAAAACCCCAGCTCTCTGGGATATTTTTGTTTTTACCTTTTCTCTGAACCTCCTCCATCGGCGAAATCTTCGCTTCTCAGACTTTCGTTTGTCGACGCCGGAGATTCGGCATCATAATCGTTAGAGGCGGGATTGTTTACCTCCAAAAAAGAGCTATGAGTCCCGGTGAGTTGGTGGACGACGTTCCTGAAATCCGACGCGGTGGTGTCAACGACCACTGGCTTTGAACGTCGGAGGATATTTCTTAATCTTGCGTGAGTCTTCGTGGACGCTGAGAGGTGGGGAAGAAGAACGGCCACGAAGAAATTGCTCTAGGCTCCAGATCCGAGACGGAATTTCCAGTTCCCACGAATTTAAATCGGCGGGATATTCTGACGATTCCATTATACCGGATTTGTTCACTTCCAAACTTTTTTATTTTTTTGGGGGAATTGAATGTTGTTCGAAGAAAAAAGATTTACCCCAAAAAATGGTTTCTTCGCCGATCGATTTCATTGACTAGAGGTCAATTTGACTTTTCTGCAAGAGCATCTTCTAATCTCTGCCGCACCATTTGGAGATTGATTTTTTCTGATCAATAATCAGATACACCAAAAACTCCTTTTTTTTTTCCTTTCCTCGTCGTTGACCCATCAATTTCGATTCGTTGTGTAAATCTGTTCAGTAGTGGAGATTGATTTATTTTTCTGATCAATAAATTAGATAAACCAAAAATTCTTTTTTTGCTCGTCGTTGACTGATCATTTTAGCTTCGTTGTGTAAATCTGTTGCATCGGAGCGTCTCTCCCATGGAGTCTCCTCCTTACTCTGCAGAGCTCGACGTGTTTCTCAGTTTCAGAGGTGCAGACACACGCAACAACTTCACCGGTCATCTCCAAAAAGCGCTCCGCCTGAGAGGAATCGATTCCTTCATCGACGACAAACTCCGTCGAGGGGACAATCTCACTGCGCTCTTCGATAGAATCGAGAAATCGAAGATTGCAATCATCGTCTTCTCGAAGAACTACGCGAATTCCCGGTGGTGCCTCCGAGAGCTCGTGAAGATCCTCGAGTGTAGAGACAGAAACCAGCAGCTGGTGGTACCAATCTTCTACAAAGTTGACAAATCAGACGTCGAGAAGCAGAAGAAGAGTTTTGCGGTGCCGTTCGAGGTACCGGAAGCGACTTTTGCCGGAGTTACGGCGGATGAGATTTCGTCCTGGAGGGCTGCTCTTGCCTCAGCATCCAACATTCTCGGCTATGTAGTCAAGGAAATTAGGTTAATTCTTCATACTTCACTCTCTGCAACATCTGCATAGATCGACAAACATTCTCAGTCTTTTTGGTCTTCCTCTGCGTTTATCTTTTTGAGATGCTATCTGGTTTTTCCTGAATAAGCTTCTTCTTCTTCATTTTTGTTAGCACGTCTGAGGCAAAACTTGTGGATGAAATTGCTGTTGACACATTCAAGAAGCTGAATGATTTGGCTCCGAGTGGGAACGAAGGTCTCGTGGGAATGGAATCGCGACTAGAGACTCTTGAAAAGCTTTTATCATGCCATGAGTTGGATTCTGTTCAAATCGTAGGCATTATTGGAATGGGTGGGATTGGTAAAACTACTCTTGCTGATTGCTTGTATGGACGAATGCGAGATCAGTTCGACGGTAGCTGCTTTCTTACAAACATCCGTGAAAACTCAGGTAGAAGCGGATTAGAGTCTCTGCTGCAGAAACTCTTCTCTACGTTACTAAACGATAGAGATCTAGAGATTGGAGCTCCTGGAAACGCACACGAGAAATTTGAGCGCAGGCTTAAGAGCAAGAGGCTGCTTATTGTGCTTGATGATGTGAATGATGAAAAGCAAATAAAGTATCTTATGGGGCACTGCAACTGGTATCAGGGAGGAAGTAGAATTGTTATAACTACTAGAGACAGTAAACTGATCGAGACGATCAAAGGACGAAAATATGTGCTTCCAAAGCTGAATGATAGAGAAGCCTTGAAGCTCTTTAGCTTGAATGCGTTTAGTGACTCTTGCCCTTTGAAAGAGTTTGAGAGTTTGACAAATATGGCTCTGGATTACGCTAAAGGCCATCCTTTGGCTCTTAAGGTGTTAGGGTCTGATCTTTGTGAGAGGGATAATCTCTACTGGGAAGCTAGATTGGATAGACTGAAAAGTAGATCACACGGAGATATCTACGAAGTTCTGGAAACAAGCTATGAGGAGCTTAGCATTGAGCAGAAGAACGTTTTTCTGGATATTGCATGTTTCTTCAGATCAGAGAAGGTGGATTACGTGAAAAGCCTTCTGAGCGGTCATGGTGTGGATGTGTCTAGCGTGATAGAGGATCTTGTTGACAAATGTTTGATTACTCTCTCTGATAATCGCATCGAGATGCATGACATGTTGCAGACGATGGGGAAGGAGATTAGCTTAAAAGAAGAAACCATAGGAATAAGAGACTTTAGGTGTCTACCACGACATGGCACCCAGTGCCAGTCGCATATCAGACTATGGGACAGTGAAGATATTTGTGACCTTCTGACCAAAGGCATGGTAATGGCAAATTCTATCATATACAATTATTTATTATACTTTGGCTTCTTACTTTGACTTAACCGCTGTGTATCTATCACTTGATTCGTAGGGAACTGACAAGATAAGAGGGATTTTTCTTGACACATCAAAACTAGGAGCAATGCGTCTAAGTGCCAAAGCCTTCAAAGGAATGTACAATCTCAAATACCTGAAAATTTATGATTCTCGATGTTCCCGTGGATGTGAAGCCGAGTTTAAATTGCGCTTGCGAAAGGGGCTTGATATCCTTCCTAATGAGCTTACATATCTACACTGGCATGGATACCCGCTACAGAGTATCCCTCTGGACTTCGACCCCAAAAACCTTGTAGACCTTAAATTGCCACATAGTGAATTAGAAGAAATTTGGGACAATGACAAGGTCTGCTTTTGTGTATAGTTAAACTCTTGATCTATGATTTGACATTTTGACTTGTGGCTGGATCTTTTGTCACAGGATGCTGGAATGCTAAAATGGGTCGACCTCAGTCACTCTTTGAGTTTACGCCGGTGTTTAGGTTTGGTTAATGCTCAAAATCTTGAGAGATTGAATCTAGAAGGATGTACAAGCTTGAAAAAGTTGCCATCATCGATGAACTGTCTGGATAAGCTTGTTTACCTTAATCTCAGGGACTGCACAAGCCTTAGGAGTCTTCCACAAGGAATGAAATCTCAATCTTTGGAAACTCTTATTCTCAGTGGCTGCTCCAGTTTGAAGAAATTCCCACTGATATCAGAAAATGTTGAAGTTCTACTTTTAGATGGCACAGCTATAAAATGCCTTCCCGAGTCCATCGAAGCCTTGAGAAAACTTGCGTTGCTGAATCTGAAGAACTGCAAAAAGCTGAAGTGTCTTTCTTCTGATCTTTATAAGCTGAAATGTCTACAAGAGCTAATACTCTCCGGTTGCTCAAAATTAGATGTTTTTCCAGAAATCAAGGAAGACATGGAATCTTTGGAGATTTTACTTATGGATGAAACATCCATCACCGAGATGCCAAAGATGATGCATTTGAGCAATATCAAGACATTTTCGTTATGTGGAACAAACAGTCAAGTTTCTGTTAGTTTGTTCTTCTTGCCACCTTCATTGGGCTGCTCTCGGTTAACAGATCTTTACCTCTCAAGATGCAGTCTCTACAAACTCCCAGGTAATATTGGTGGTCTATCGTCATTGCAGTCTTTATGCTTAAGCGGAAACAACATGGAGAATCTACCAGAGAGCTTCAACCAACTTCAAAATCTGAAATGGTTCGACTTAAAGTATTGCAAAATGCTCAAGTCTCTACCAACCCTTCCACAAAACCTGCAATATCTGGATGCACACGAGTGAGTCACTTGAAACTTTGGCAAATCCATTGACGCCTTTGACGGTAGGAGAGAGGATCCATTCTATGTTCATCTTTAGCAATTGTTACAAACTGAACCAAGACGCACAAGAGAGTCTTGCGGGTCATGCTCGAATCAAAAGTCAGTTGATGGCTAATGCATCTGTGAAACGTTATTATCGGGTAATCATCTCTCTTTACCCTTCCTTCTCCCTTTTCACCACTGAAATTAGGACAGTATCTTATTGTTTGTCTTTTGCAGGGATTCATCCCGGAGCCTCTGGTTGGAATCTGCTTTCCGGCGACTGAGATACCGAGCTGGTTCTGCCACCAGAGACTAGGACGTTCACTAGAAATCCCATTGCCTCCGCACTGGTGTGACACTAACTTTGTTGGACTTGCCTTATCTGTAGTTGTCTCATTCAAAGACTATGAAGACCGTGCGAAACGTTTCTCTGTAAAGTGTTCTGGCAAATTCGAGAACCAAGACGGTTCCTTCACAATATTTGATTTCACTCTCGCCGGCTGGAACGAACCGTGTGGATCCCTTAGCCATGAACCAAGAAAGCTTACTTCTGACCATGTTTTCATGGGATACAACAGTTGCTTCCACGTCAAGAAACTCCACGGAGAGAGTAACAGTTGCTGTTACACAAAGGCTTCGTTCGAGTTCTATGCGACGGATGATGAGACCAGGAAAAAGCTAGAGACTTGCGAGGTGATTAAATGCGGGATGAGTTTGGTGTATATTCTGATGATGATAATTGTATGTTGTTGAAAAAGACAAATATGGCTCTGTTGAGTTCGAAGACTGAAGCAAGCTGTCCCCACGGTCTTGATGATGTCATTGTCGCGGATGATGTCAGACCCAAGAGAGGACGATGCCAGTTTAGTGGTGGTGATGGAGAACCAGATTGTAATAAGAGAACGAAGGAGGAGAAGATTTTTGTGACATAAGTTTTATATTTACTAAAGCACTGGTTTTGTTTTAATTTATAAGATTTTAACTATCAATATTATTTTGCATCTTTTTATAATTTTTTTTTATGTTACTAGTCTTTCGCAGGATATATAGTACATCTGATTAATTTAGTTTGTGTTATAAGAATAGGTTTTTATACGTTTATTTTTACTATCAATTTTTTCGGTCGTGTTTTTCACTTTTTATTTTGTTTGATTTTTTCATAATTCTTATAATTTTTATATACATTATCTAATAAATATTTACTTGTTCCCTATGTATTTATCCAAATAATTTCTAGATAGATAAATTTAAATGAAATGATTTTAAATGAAATGTTTTTAAATTCTAGTTAAATATGGAAATATATTGATTTTTTATGGATCAATTTGATGAATAACCAAAATGAAATTTATAATTAAGATTATAGCTATGTTTTTCTTGTATTTGGGCCTCTCTTCGAAAACGAGGCTGAGACGGCCAATTTATTAGTGGTAATAAGTTTAGTGGCCTGAATCCGTCAGAATTATGCCTTAATCGGACAAACAATAGGAGTTGGAAAATGAAAATTTTCATCATTTGATGTTTGTAATCGATAGTAGTTTAATAGATCTGTTATATTTTGCTACAAATAACAACAAAAGACAAGATAGGACTAAAAATATATATGTGAAGAAGGAGGAACAACTGCCACTAGATTTGCATAGGCTGTATTTTTTTAGGGAAAAAAACGAGGAAAAACTCGTTTAATATTTTGGTGAAACGGCCACTAGATTTGCATAGGCTGTGTTTTTTTAGGGAAAAACTCATTTAATATTTTGGTGAAAAATATCTATATTTTAGTAAAAAAATATCGAAACTCAGACTTCTTTAAAAGTATTATGAACCATTTAGTCAACCATTGGACTAATGAATGCTTTGTACAATTTGGATTTTTGATATGAGCTTTAGTTTATGTTATGTGTTATTGGGCTTGTCTCAAACTAATCTATGGATTTGTTTGGGGGTATGTAAAAGTTTTTTTTTTTTTACAATTTAAATTAAAACTATTAGTAAAAAAAACTTTATAAGAAATATTCGTCATAAAAACAAACAAGTCATAAAAAGTATTTTTTTAACTAAATAATTTTTTTTATATATTATTCAAATTCAATGACATAAATAAATTTAATATTATTCAAATAAGTTTTATTTTTGTCTTTTAAAAATTGGATAACACATGATTATAAAGATAACAAAACCTAAATCAAGAATTCTATAAAAACAAAAAAATACTTTGACTAGATTTCAAAACTAATAAAACATAAACGAATCAAAAACCGATACGTATTTTTTTTTCTTGCAACAAACCGACACATATTTGATTCTTTCTATTCTAAACATGTATTTCTAATTCATAAAAATCCTATCAAAATTTCTATAAAAAAACGCTTAGACTAGATTTCAAACTAATAAAACATAAATAAATCAAAAACCGATATATTTTTTACAACAGATCGACACGTATTTGGTTCCTTCTATTCTTAACTTGGATTTCTAATTTATCAAAATCGTATCATTGGTTAAAAAATCCATAATTTGGAATGAGATCTAAGAAGCATTAAATAAATAAATAAAATAACAAAATCATTTTAATAGAATTAATATACATGAATGCCTCTAAATTAATATTATGTAGGAAGACCTATATGCATCTTGATACGGTAGTAATGAAGATTGTATTTCGACATTTGACATGACAAGTGTAACTATAAAACCCACACAAGTCTTTTGCTCTTCTTCACGTCTTACCAATGGCTTACACTACCGTCCTTGCAGTTGTAATCTTAAGGTAAGAAGAACTCATGCATATTGTAGATGATCGCTTATGTTTTTTGTTTTGTGAAAAGGCTTATGATCGTTTATGTTTTGAAACGTTTAGGTTTGTTGTTCATGTTATGAGATGAAAACATAATTTATTTACTTCGTATAATAGATAGATTCATTTTTCATTCTCATATTTGTATAAGATTGTACAAAAAAACGACTATGTTGTTTCTTGACAAATGGATTATAATAAAGGAAATGATTGTTTGGGTTTCTTGGTGTCACTAGGTTGAAGGCAATCTTGGAAAAGATTGGAAACGCAGAGGAGAAGAATGAAATTGCAAATTCAAATGAATGGATTTATCTTCCCATTGACCTTTTGCCTCTCGTACTATCTCGTCTCTCTCTGAAAGACAACATTCGTGCTTCATCTGTTTGCAAGGCATGGCATGAAGCTGCTATTTCGGTTCGGTGTAATTCTTCTTGGTTTGTGTATTTTGATATAGATCTAACTGGCGTCTCTTATGGGTTTTTCGATCCAACGGAGAAGAAAAAGACCAAGGCGATGAAGCTACCTTATCCATCCTTTTTCACAGGTCTCCGTTACTCCACAAATGGGTGGGTACTCATGGTAGATTACTTTGGACCCATCAAGAGATTAATCTTGTTCAATCCGTTTACTCGAGTGCACATAACGCTGCCAAGTTTGATAGCAATTGGAACCTTTGAAGCTGAATACGCCTTCTCTTGTGCTCCTACAGACAAGAACTGTGTGGTGTGTTGCATTAGTAATCGCACACCTTCTCGTTTTCTCATCCACACTTGGTACGTCGGTGCAGCTGAATGGGTAACCGAGGAGTTCCATAAACCACCACCTTCAAGATTTATTGGAAGAAACAATATCATATTCTATGATGGTTGTTTTTGGTTTCCGCATCCAGATGGTCTAGGGGTGTTCGATCCAATTGCACGCACGTGGGATACTCTTTGTGTACCGCTTCCGAACCGAACCCCGGACCTCATGTGGATAACAGAATACAAAGGAAACATGTTTCTTGTAAATGTGGTCATCCCGAGGCGAGTTGTCTTGTTTGGACTTAACCGGTCGAGGTTGGTTTGGGAAAAGAAGGAAACGTTCGATGGTTTGTCCATTTTTATCAGTGATGAATCAAACATTATGACAAATGGGCTCACTGGAGATATGAGAAACATTGTGTATGTGTGGGATTTTCATTTTATCCCGGATCGTCTGTCCAAATTCTCGTTGCATACAGGGAGTTTCTGTACGCACCAAGACGGCTATTGTGTTGACTCTTTAACCAACAATGAGATACTGCATTTTGGCGTCTGGATCGAGCCGCCCCAAGACAGCCATATCTATAACTTTCCCATTATAGAGCCCAAATAGGCAAAATTAAGTCATCTATGTTTTTGAATTTTGAGATTTTAAGTTTTCAGATATATTACTTTTACCTTGTTAATTCTGGTCGCTGTGTATTCTGATAGCAAGAGATGAACAGCTCTGTTGGTTTCTGCAAAAGAAGAAACAAAATACCAAAGAAAAACAATGATATATGAGAAATAAAGTTTCTTGATTCAAGAAAGCAATTTTTATTTTGTTTTCAAATGATAAAAGCATATTCAGCCATTAGTTCTGCTCATATTTCACCTCTGAGAACATTTACATTGGAGGCAGTTAAAACACTCTTTGCTGTGTCCATTCTACATCCTAAAGCAGATTTACATTGGAGACAGTAGAAGTAGAATCTAAGACACCTGAGCTTTCTTGAGCCATCCAAATCTATTCCACAGTTTTGAAAACTTCTCTGCATCAATCTGGCGGAATTCAACCTTGAATCTTAGGCTCCATGCGTTATCAGGCAATCTTACGAGATTCTTGCATTCCACAAATCTCAGTTCTTCAAGAGCAGTCAAATATGAAATGGAGGAAGGTAACTCTTTAATAGCCGTCCTGCTTAGATCCAGAGACTTTAAGCATTTCATCTTTCTCGACAAGTCTGGAAACCGCTCAAGACTTGAGCATCCTGACAGATTCAGTGATTCAAGATGCTTCAACTTGCAGATGCTGGTTGGAAGATTCACGAGACGTCTGCTGTTTTCCAGGTCCAGTTTCTCAAGCAGTACCAAGTTCTTAATCGATGGCGGTATTTCTTGTATCATAGTCCCGCCGATGTACAGTTCTTTCACATTCGGTGAGATATCCGGGAAACTCTCTAGCTTCGAGCAGCCTGAAAGATTCAAAACCTCAAGAGATTCTAAATCAACCGTAGATGGAACACTCTCCAGATTCGAGCAGTCCTTCAGATTCAGAAAAATAAGCTTCTTAAGGGAAGAAACTGACTGGCTGATACTCACTAAACTGTTACAGCCTTCAAGATCAATATGCTCAAGATTCGGCGCACTAGAAAGTCTTGGGAATTTTGTTAACTGGCAGGAATAGCTAAGTCTCATCTTTTTAAGCTTTTCTAGACTCTGCAAAACAGAGAAACAAACATCAGTCATAGTTCTACGAGGTTTATCATATCTAATTGAGCTGTTAGTAAAGTAATCTTGGACATTACCTTTTTTCCTTTCCAAAGTTTCTTTGCAGCGCTATTTGTCAAGTTAAGCTCTACGAGGTTCTTTGGGTTAAAACTTTGCGGCAAGGAGCTTAAAGGACAATAATCCCAGTGGAGGAGCCTTAGCTTGCTTGGCAAATATGCAAGACCTTGAGGTAAAGACACTCCATGGTTCTCTATCATTTCGGAGAAATGAAGCTTTAATAGTCTGAGGTTACCCATTTTCTCGAATAGGTTTGGATTTGCATCGAATTTCAGCTTCGACATGTCCAGGAAAATCCCCTCAATAGCTGATGTGCCCTGAAAATCAAGAGAAAGTTAAAGAAGTCAGCCACCGGAATAATTTAGCCGGAGCAAACGTAAGGGACTACACAATCCAGAGACCAAAGATTGTCCTGATGACTTACAGTGTCATCTTTGAATACAACCATGATATCTTCTGAGTTCCACAACCTGTTGCGGTCTCCTGGCCTGTCAGGTGATTCTTGGCGAACAATTTCCCGACCCGTTACCTGGAGAAAGCTGACCATGTCCACCATGTTGTGTGATATGGTTAACAGTGATTTGTCAACAAGGCTTTTAAATCCAACATGTGCAGAGAAACCACAACCATCAAGCAGCATTGCAACGTTGTCTTTATCCGTCCTTCGAAAGAAACATGCAATGTCCAAAAATATACTTCTTTCGTTGTCATCAAGCCCAATACAGCATCTTTCGAATATACCTGGAATGTAAATGGGAGAGGTTTTCTGAAATTCTTGTGATAACCGTTCCAATTCTTTGTAGATAAGAAAGGCTTTCGCAAGGGGCATATATAACTGATCCCATTCTGCGTTTGATTTGGTGCAGAATTGAAGAACTTGTGGATTTCCATTTGAAAATTTGACCAGCTCAAGTGTTAATGTACTGCAAAACTCAGAAGACAAAACATTCTGAAATGTCCCACGTTCAAGAAGTAGTATAGACTTAGAATTATCTAATGGCTTGACCTCGTAGACATGATCGATTTTACATAGAACGAAAACACGTCTGTTCCTAGAGGTTATGATTATTCTGCTTCCTCGACCAAAATTGCTAAGCATCCCCAAAAAGGTTTCAACATCTCTGAAATCATTCACATCGTCGAGAATTAGGAGGACCTTTTTACACTGAATCCTACTCCTCAAGAAACTTGTTTTAATGTCAGAAAACCTAAAGACGCGTGGTTCTACCTCTAAAACTTTAGACAAAAAATCCTCTTTCACAGCCTCGTGCCCTTTTACCTCTACTTCTTTATGAAGGTCCTTGAGGAAGACATAAGTCTCAAATTGGACAGAGATTCTACGAAAGATCTCTTCAGCAATGGCTGTTTTTCCTATACCAACGGTACCCCATATACCTATGCTGCGAGCATCTGGGGACTCAATGCATAGCAGTGACAAAATCTGCTCTATTTGCATATCCATCCCAATCATGTTCTCATTATAATTGGAGCGTAGCTCCTTCAAAGCATCTCTGACAACCTCATCTATAAGTTCAGACTCAGACCTGCGAGATTTTAAGAATAAAATAGACAAGACAATGATCAAGAGAAAGACAAGGATATTATGTAGAATTTCTGTTAGAGGTGTATTTCAGTGGATTTTATTCATTTGTGTATATGATTGCAGACCAGTGAAATGACATCTAGATATTTCTTAAGTCTCGCACTAAATGCTTCCAAGAAAAAAAACGTGTAACACTTACAGGAATCACTAACTACTTTTGCCAAATCAAAATTCATAACGTACTTATCTGCCGATGTGTAGCAAGGCCTCCGAGCTATTTCGTCCAAAGCAGCCTGCCACCGTTGTGGCTGCCCTTGGAGAAAAAATCTCTCATAATACTTACTGTTAAAGATCACATCAGATGGAGATATTCCATAAAAAATCGGATAAACCACTCGAGGCTCTTTTTGTTGATGTTCAACAATTTTTAAGAGATTGGAAGGGAAGTATGTGCTGGTAAAGAAAATGATCAAAACCCTACATTCTGGAACTCTATCCACTTCATCATCAAAGTCTTCATCGACAGAAATCCCTCTCCGGCAGAGGGCAGCACGAAGATGGCTGATGAAATCATAGCTTATGTCCCCTCTCCTAAATCTGATTACGACATCATAATCTTTATAGTCGGATGATCCAACAGGTGTGCTTAGAAGCACAGAGTCGTAACCTTTAAGAGAAGATGCACTAAGATCAGTAAACTGAGGTCTTTCATCTACAGATGACCCTGGAATGCCAATGCTTAATTCAGCGTCTTGCATATTCTTTGAGGACCTTGATACAAGGAATTTATCTACGGCGAAACTCGACGAAGCAGAGGCATAACCACCTTGATGAATCTCCGGCGAGAATATCCCGGAAGAAACTGTTGGCAACATTGCCGGTGATGGCGAGAGTATCCCCGACGCATAACCCCCGAGTTCCTTTCCTCCCCTAAGGCAAGCATTCTCCGTCGCCGCCAATCTTGCCGCCGGTGACACTCCTCCGCAGCTACCAGGTTCGAGGAAAACCCCAGAGGAAATCCCGGTGAGCCGCTGGACGACGCTCATGAAATCCGACGCGGTGGTGTGCACGACCTTCGGCGAAACGGCGTAGATAACAACCGGCTCCTCTCGAGCGGCGTACGGCGGCGCAGGGTGCTTAGGAGGTTTCTTAATCTTGTGGGAGTCTTTGTGGACGCTGAGAGGTGAAGAACGAGGACCACATATCTGAAGCTGGCGTTTCTGGTTCTGTAGATCGGAAATATTACCGCCAGCGAAATGCAATTCTGACGGTTCCATTATACGGATTTTCTCACTTCTTCGAAGCAGCTCTGATCCCCGTTTTGCCAATTTTTTTTTTGGGAATTGAATGTTGTTTGAAGAAACAATATACCCCGAAAATGGAACGATTTCATTGACTAGAGGTCAAGTTGACTTTTCTGCCAAGAGCAACTTCTAATCTCCACCACAATTTGGAGAGTGATTTTTCTCTGATCAATAAACCAAAACCCTTTTTGCTCGTCGTTGACGCATCATTTGAGATTCGTTGTGTAGTCTCCGCAGTGGTGGAGATACCACCAGACAAATTGCATCGAAGCGTCTCTCTCATGGAGTCTCCTCCTTCTTCCTCTGCCGAGCTCGACGTGTTTCTCAGTTTCAGAGGAGCTGACACACGCAACAACTTCACCGGCCATCTCCAGAAAGCTCTCCGCCTGAGGGGAATCGATTCCTTCATCGACGACAAGCTCCGTCGAGGAGACAATCTAACTGCGCTCTTCGATAGAATCGAGAAATCGAAGATTGCAATCGTCGTCTTCTCGAAGAACTACGCGAATTCCGTGTGGTGTCTCCGAGAGCTCATGCAGATCCTCCAGTGCAGAGACAAAAACCAGCAGCTGGTGATACCAATCTTCTACAAAATTGACAAATCAGACTTCAGGAAAGTGCGTAAAGAGAGTTTAACCGGAGTTACGGAGGACGAGATTTCATCTTGGGAAGCTGCGTTGACCACAGCATCCAACATCTCCGGCTATGTAGTCAATGAGTCCAGGTTCACTCTTCTTGACACCTTTTTTTCTCTCTTGTATACTCTCTGTGGGATCTTAATTGATTGATGTCAATGTCACCAAAGGAAACATTCTTATCTCCATTTTTCTTATAGACTTGTGGTCTCACTCTGTTCTTTAGTTTGAAATCAAGCTTCATCTTCATTTTTGTTAGCACGTCTGAGGCAAAACTTGTGGATGAAATTGCTGTTGACACATTCAAGAAGCTGAATGATTTGGCTCCGAGTGGGAACGAAGGTCTCGTGGGAATGGAATCGCGACTAGAGACTCTTGAAAAGCTTTTATCATGCCATGAGTTGGATTCTGTTCAAATCGTAGGCATTATTGGAATGGGTGGGATTGGTAAAACTACTCTTGCTGATTGCTTGTATGGACGAATGCGAGATCAGTTCGACGGTAGCTGCTTTCTTACAAACATCCGTGAAAACTCAGGTAGAAGCGGATTAGAGTCTCTGCTGCAGAAACTCTTCTCTACGTTACTAAACGATAGAGATCTAGAGATTGGAGCTCCTGGAAACGCACACGAGAAATTTGAGCGCAGGCTTAAGAGCAAGAGGCTGCTTATTGTGCTTGATGATGTGAATGATGAAAAGCAAATAAAGTATCTTATGGGGCACTGCAACTGGTATCAGGGAGGAAGTAGAATTGTTATAACTACTAGAGACAGTAAACTGATAGAGACGATCAAAGGACGAAAATATGTGCTTCCAAAGCTGAATGATAGAGAAGCCTTGAAGCTCTTTAGCTTGAATGCGTTTAGTGACTCTTGCCCTTTGAAAGAGTTTGAGAGTTTGACAAATATGGCTCTGGATTACGCTAAAGGCCATCCTTTGTCTCTTAAGGTGTTAGGGTCTGATCTTTGTGAGAGGGATAATCTCTACTGGGAAGCTAGATTGGATAGACTGAAAAGTAGATCACATGGAGATATCTACGAAGTTCTGGAAACAAGCTATGAGGAGCTTAGCATTGAGCAGAAGAACGTTTTTCTGGATATTGCATGTTTCTTCAGATCAGAGAAGGTGGATTACGTGAAAAGCCTTCTGAGCGGTCATGGTGTGGATGTGTCTAGCGTGATAGAGGATCTAGTTGACAAATGTTTGATTACTCTCTCTGATAATCGCATCGAGATGCATGACATGTTGCAGACAATGGGGAAGGAGATAAGCTTAAAAGAAGAAACCATAGGAATAAGAGACTTTAGGTGGCTACCACGACATGGCACCCAGTGCCAGTCGCATATCAGACTATGGGACAGTGAAGATATTTGTGACCTTCTGACCAAAGGCATGGTAATGACTAATGACACATCCTTGGTGATATTCTATTACATACACTTATTTATTATACTTTGGCCTCTTGCTTTAACTTAACCACTTGATTCGTAGGGAACTGACAAGATAAGAGGGATTTTTCTTGACACATCAAAACTAGGAGCAATGCGTCTTAGTGCCAAAGCCTTCAAAGGAATGTACAATCTCAAATACTTGAAAATTTATGATTCGCGTTGTTCCCGTGGATGTGAAGCGGAGTTTAAATTGCGCTTGCGAAAGGGGCTTGATATCCTTCCTAATGAGCTTACATATCTACACTGGCATGGATACCCGCTACAGAGTATCCCTCTGGACTTCGACCCCAAAAACCTTGTAGACCTTAAATTGCCACATAGTGAATTAGAAGAAATTTGGGACAATGACAAGGTCTGCTTTTGTGTATAGTTAAACTCTTGATCTATGATTTGACATTTTGACTTGTGGCTGGATCTTTTGTCACAGGATGCTGGAATGCTAAAATGGGTCGACCTCAGTCACTCTTTGAGTTTACGCCGGTGTTTAGGTTTGGTTAATGCTCAAAATCTTGAGAGATTGAATCTAGAAGGATGTACAAGCTTGAAAAAGTTGCCATCATCGATGAATTGTCTGGATAAGCTTGTTTACCTTAATCTCAGGGACTGCACAAGCCTTAGGAGTCTTCCACAAGGAATGAAATCTCAATCTTTGGAAACTCTTATTCTCAGTGGCTGCTCTAGTTTTATGAAATTCCCACTGATTTCAGAAAATGTTTAAGTTCTACTTTTAGATGGCACAGCTATAAAATGCCTTCCCGAGTCCATCGAAGCCTTGAGAAAACTTGCTTTGCTGAATCTGAAGAACTGCAAAAAGCTGAAGTGTCTTTCTTCTGATCTTTATAAGCTGAAATGTCTACAAGAGCTAATACTCTCCGGTTGCTCAAAATTAGATGTTTTTCCAGAAATCAAGGAAGACATGGAATCTTTGGAGATTTTACTTATGGATGAAACATCCATCACCGAGATGCCAAAGATGATGCATTTGAGCAATATCAAGACATTTTCGTTATGTGGAACAAACAGTCAAGTTTCTGTTAGTTTGTTCTTCTTGCCACCTTCATTGGGCTGCTCTCGGTTAACAGATCTTTACCTCTCAAGATGCAGTCTCTACAAACTCCCAGGTAATATTGGTGGTCTATCGTCATTGCAGTCTTTATGCTTAAGCGGAAACAACATGGAGAATCTACCAGAGAGCTTCAACCAACTTCAAAATCTGAAATGGTTCGACTTAAAGTATTGCAAAATGCTCAAGTCTCTACCAACCCTTCCACAAAACCTGCAATATCTGGATGCACACGAGTGAGTCACTTGAAACTTTGGCAAATCCATTGACGCCTTTGACGGTAGGAGAGAGGATCCATTCTATGTTCATCTTTAGCAATTGTTACAAACTGAACCAAGACGCACAAGAGAGTCTTGCGGGTCATGCTCGAATCAAAAGTCAGTTGATGGCTAATGCATCTGTGAAACGTTATTATCGGGTAATCATCTCTCTTTACCCTTCCTTCTCCCTTTTCACCACTGAAATTAGGACAGTATCTTATTGTTTGTCTTTTGCAGGGATTCATCCCGGAGCCTCTGGTTGGAATCTGCTTTCCGGCGACTGAGATACCGAGCTGGTTCTGCCACCAGAGACTAGGACGTTCACTAGAAATCCCATTGCCTCCGCACTGGTGTGACACTAACTTTGTTGGACTTGCCTTATCTGTAGTTGTCTCATTCAAAGACTATGAAGACCGTGCGAAACGTTTCTCTGTAAAGTGTTCTGGCAAATTCGAGAACCAAGACGGTTCCTTCACAATATTTGATTTCACTCTCGCCGGCTGGAACGAACCGTGTGGATCCCTTAGCCATGAACCAAGAAAGCTTACTTCTGACCATGTTTTCATGGGATACAACAGTTGCTTCCACGTCAAGAAACTCCACGGAGAGAGTAACAGTTGCTGTTACACAAAGGCTTCGTTCGAGTTCTATGCGACGGATGATGAGACGAGGAAAAAGCTAGAGACTTTCGAGGTGATTAAATGTGGGATGAGTTTGGTGTATGTTCCTGATGATGATAACTGTATGTTGTTGAAAAAGACAAATATGGTTCAGCTGAGTTCGAAGAATGAAGCAAGCTGTCCTTACGGTCTTGATGATGTCATTGTCGTGGATGATGTTCGACCCAAGAGAGGACGATGCCAGTTTAGTGGTCGTGATGGAGAACCAGATTGTAATAAGAGAACGAAGGAGGAGAAGATTTTGGTGTGATTTATGTTTGATATTAATGTTTATTTAAATTAATATTAGTAAATTACCAAATGAGAAAATTTGTAAAAATATTTTAAATATTTTACGTATTTTATAAACTAACTCATATTTTCAAGATTATTGAAGAAAAAAAATTATCAAACAAAATCCTATTAACTAAATATCAATAGAGAAAAATTGAATTAAACTATGTAGTTATTTTCTCTCTTTTGAATTATGTGGACTAGGAGGAAATTGCAATTAGCGGTGTCCACACGGAATACGGAATGTCGGCCAACAGTGGATTATGCGCTGGTGGAAGGGATATGTGTGGTCTTAAAGCATGAAGTGATGAAACTCGCGCCAAACTTAAAAAGGCAAACAACCTCCCATTTTTCGCCACGTGTAGATTGCACATCCGTTTTTTTTTATTTTTTGTTTTTTTTATCAAAATTGCACATCCGTTGAGTCGGTCCCTTCTTAAACAAACTGGTCGAGAGTGACATACAGACATAGAGTACTCATTGCAAACACGGAATAATCGATCAATTGTATTATTAATTATTCCTTAACAAGTAGAATATTTTTAATATATATCGTCGTCATCTTCAGTTAAATATAGTCAATTCATGTAAATTTTTTTTATGTTAATGGATATTCTGAAATTCTTGTAATGTGAGATGTATGTTCGAGTTACTTTGTCATACAAAAACGAATTTGGGTAGGGATTGAATGCAAATAGATGTAAGAGTTTTAAAGAAAACAACAATAAAAATTAAAAAAATATATACAAATTAAAATCTCAGCGAATAAAATTGAATTTTGATTGTTTTGGACCTTTTTACATTTTGTTTATTTAACTGTTTTGGGATATATAATTATTTTTCATAATATATTAATTTTTCTATGAATATTAAATTTATTAAATGAAAGTTATAGACATGTTTACTAAACGTTGCAAATACGTAAATAAATTTTCATGACATATTGTTAATGTGAATTGTGAATATCTAGTTTATAAATTATATTTATATTTTTCAGTTTAACATGTGATATATGCTATTAAAATATTAATTTACGAAAATATCAAAAATATATATTTAAAAAAAAATCTAAGATTAAATTACGTCTTAGTTGTCATTATAGATTTTTACCGATTTTTATTTTTTAATAACAATTTATATCACTGACATCATTTTTCTAAATCAAATATCCTTTATTGCCATATAGCTGATAAAATCTTCTAAATCCAATTTGATCCAAGTATTTCAGGTTAAATGTTTTATTATTTTTTTAGTCAACCGGTCGGTTAAATATTTTATTTATATTTTCTTTGAATTGGAAAAAAAAAAAACGTAAAGAAGCGATGGAAGAAGAAATCAATAAAGAATGGAACAAGCGTCAAGCAAACGACACAAACAACCAAATTAGAAAACTCCAATCTGCTTCTCTTTCTCAATTCCCCACTAACTCTTCTCTACTTTTGTTTTCTTCCTTCATGATCAGATCTCTTTCGATTCGTTGAGTGATTCCGATTTCTCCATCATTGGGTTTTCCTCTCGTCTTCTCAGAGAAACGTTCGGAGAATCCAGTCGATTAAAGCAACCTCCGTTTTTTCTTTCCCGTCTCTGTTTCTGGGTGACACAATCGATGACTTATAGCGAGGAAGACGATGCGGTTCATGAACTGCGAGTGAGAGTTGAAGAAGACGGGATCGAGAAATTGGGGCATTATGTTAAACTTAGTGAAGAGCAGGCAGAGGAAGATGACGATTCATCACCGTCTTCTTCTTCTTCTTCTTGTGTACGGAAGCGATCGCTTTGGTTCTGGATCAAGCTTGCTCTTCTCCTCGCATTTCTAGCTGCTTTGGGTCTCGCTGGTTACAAATGGCTCGGTCCTTTAATCATGGACAAGGTTCGATTTTCCTCCATTTATATATCAATGCATGTCTCGATCCCAGAAATTCGCTGTTGGGTTGGTGTTTCTTGTGTTATGTCCTTCGAAAAGTTTAGTTTTTTTTTATCAATTGGGTTTGATTAGGGCTTTTAACACCAGAATCATCACTCTTCTAAGTACTGGCCACAAGTCTGTATGATGAAACTGTTCTATTATTGTAGAAAAATAGTTTCCTTTATAAGAGTGGTTCATGTGAAGTGGATCTCTTTATAGCTGCAATTAGCTCAGAATGAAAAATCAAGCAGAGATGAGGTTTGTAGATAAATCCTCTGTGGCTAAAATCCAATCTGTAACGTCTTTGGCTCTGTTTGTTGCAGGAGCTTATCCCTATCATAAAATGGGAGATGGAGACGTTTACACACCCTGTATGTGGTATTCTTGTATTCGCATCCATAGCACTATTCCCTATCATACTTCTTCCGTCTACGCCGTCCATGTGGGTGGCCGGGATCACATTTGGTTATGGCTATGGCTTCCTCCTTACTTTTCCAGCTATAGCTATCGGTGTATCTCTTCCTTACTTCATCAGCTATCTCTTCTGCCACAAAATACAAGTATGTGTCTCAGCTTGAAAATCAGTTTATATCCGCTAAGCAACAACTTGTTTCGTATCGCTGAAACTGAGTAAATGTGTTTCAGGGTTGGTTAGAAAGATATCCGGATCAAGCTGCGATGTTGAGAGCTGCTGGTGGAGGCAATTGGTTTCACCAGTTCCGAGCAGTGACCTTAATCCGGATTTCGCCGTTCCCTTACGTTGTTTATAACTACTGCGCTGTCGCGACTCGTGTAAAGTTTGGTCCTTACATCGCCGGTTCTCTCTTAGGCATGGTGCCTGAGAACTTTGTGGCGATTTATACGTAAGTTTTGTAAAAACGTCTTTGCAGTCGGTTTTGCTGATAGGTAATGGTTTGATTTAGCATTCTGATAGTTTGTTTTGTGTGTTTTGCAGAGGGATTCTTATAAGGAAATTGGCAGATGCATCCACTGAGGAAGAAAAGGGCATGTCGATTCTTCAGATTGTTCTCAACATTCTTGGTTTTGTAGCGACTGTTTTGACAACTGTTCTCATCATGAAGTATGCGAAGAGACAGCTCGAAGTTATGAAGAAGGAAGAGGAAGCTTTGTTGCTGCAGTAATGGCGAAAAACTAGGAAGCTTTTGTGTCTGCTTCTTCCTAAAGTACAGGGTTTGGTCCAAGATGTGGAAGAGCTCTGGTTTTTGTTTGTTTTTTTTTTTTTTTTGTCTCTGGGTTCTTCACTTCTGTTTTACTTTTTTGGCTAATAAAGAAAAGGGTAAAAAGAAAGAATACATAATGCCTAAAAAGCACAGAAAATATTAACTTCTAAACACTATTTAATGGTATATATGTTTTCTGATTTTTCTTTTCTTTTTTTGATGTTTGAAAGAAAAATGTAATGACAATAACTCATATATGTCAATAGAGCCAATGTCGTTCACATTTTCGAGTACCACATTTTGAAAATTTCTATCCCCATGGGTAGTATTTTGCTAAGAGATTGTATAACTACTACTGTTATATAATTATATATATTTCAATAATCATTTATTGTGTACTGGCTCATATAGAACTTTTAAAAATTAATAAAAGTGAAACCTAAAGTTCTATAATGGTTTTTGACGTTTATTTTGAAGAGGATTAACAAAATGGTGATATGATTCTCTCTAACGTTATTGATTACAACTCAAATGTGATTCAAGTCATACACAAGTACACCACTTTATTTAGGTAGGATCTAACAACGACATTACAAACATAAGTTTAAAGCAACGAATCAACAATAAGTCAATATTGGAAAACAAAACAAAAACAAAAAAACTATAAGTCAACCATTGTCACCTCTGTTTCACTCTGTATTAATCAAGAAAAAAAGCCAATAAGGCATAGACAGCCTTACTATGAAATTATAAAACAATTAGAAAAAGAAAAAAAAGCTATACTTGGTGGTTTGTTATTCACACACAAAAATAGAGTTCACAAAAATAGGTAAAAACAAATACGTATAAATTCCCTCAAAAACTTCACAAATGCAAACCACAATCGATCTCTATTTCCTCAAAACTAGAAACCCAAAAACAAATTTTGTAGAATACAAGAGAATGGGTGCACAAGGAATCAACGAGAGAGTGGTCATATTGATTGTAGTGGCGGCTATGTTAGTGAGCGCGACATGGTGTTTCAACGACGAGGATATGGATTTTTCAAAGAAATCCAATGGAAATGTATCGTTAAAGTACAGCTCAGTGGATACAGACCAGTGCATCAAACACTGTATGATGAGGAAATGCATGCCTAGGTTTAATGATCATAGACTATGCTTCAAGACGTGCCACTATTACTGTACTAAACCTCGTGAATATATTGTAGCTGTCCATATTGATGTTATGCCTGATATTATTTCTCCTTCATATGGAAAATCAGGATGATTTTTTTATTATTTTAAGATTATGATTATATATTTGTAACCATGAAATGATTTTTTTTTTTTTGTTTTGTTTCTTTTCATTATGTGGCATTGTAAGACGTCCTATCTATGTTAAGATTTGGGGGTGTATGACTATTTAACTTATAATAAAATGATATAATTTTCATTTTTTTTATTGAGCTTTTCAGTTTCGTTGTCCTACAATTTTTTCTTTTAAAAAGATAAATCGAAATTGGAATTCTTTTTGTTTGTTGATGTCAAATTAATATATTTTCAAGCATATGTTTAGAATGGTGAGTGTTCCTGCTAATAAATAAACAACAATTAGTGTTGACTATATTAAGATCAACTAGAATCTGAAAATCCCAGAAGCACACAGAAAAAGCAACACGTGATGAAAAGTAAACAATCCTGAAAAAATTCAACATTAGAATGTTGCACGAAAAAAATGCATCAAGTGACAATGTACATTTGGTAACATTAGGTGATCAAGTGACAATGTACATTTGGTAACATTAGGTGAGAAAGAAGCATGAAATTGTACATTGTTCATGGTGATTTGACATGAACTGATCCGTTTTCTGCTTTACATGTGACAATGTTCTTCCGTTTAAATCGAATATTTATAGAGGATCTTCATAAAATTCAAAATTTGAAAAATAAATGCTCCTCTTCAATCGTATAAGTGATCTTTACTGCTTTACAAACCCAAAGTTGTTTTACAAAACCGTTTAATTGTGCTTAGCCAAGACATTATCATGTTTTGATTTTTAAAATTTATACGTAGTTTGTGTTAGTCTCGTCGTTGTGTCACCATCCAAACTTATACGTAGTTTGTAGCAGTCTCGTCGTTGTGTCACCATCCAATATTATGGGCTGAATAGAGAATAAGCCCATATATAACTATGATTCCCTTTTTTCAATTTTTTTTTGGAATATTAATTGTAATTTAAATGCGTTCGACATATTAAATAGTGGGATTGAGGAAGAAACCTTAACTATGGTTTTTGAAGTAGCTGCCCCATACTGCGCATGTGAGCCCAATTCAATGAACCATGCCATGTCAACTACCAAACAACATAAGAAGAGCAATCAATATTTTAATACAATATTTTCCTCTGGATTTTGTCACAAATTGACTGTTATTGTTCTTTCTTTGTTCATATGAAAATGAAAATGGCGGAGCCAAAATTAAGTTTCGATTCTGACTTTTGTCTACAGAGAAATGGAAAACAAAACTTAACAACCCATACTCCGTCCGTTAAAGAAGGTATTTCTAGGATTTTCACAGATTTTAAGAAATTTGTTAAAATAACTGTTTTAACTTTATCTTTTAATTGGTATAAAAATAAAGAAAAAAAAATAAATGAAAACAAAACAGGTAAAATTGAACCAAAACATTCATTGAAAAATAAGAACTACTTTCTTTTTGAAATAATTTTTTTTCCTAGAAATACTTTCTTTAAGTAACAGAGGAGTATTATTTTATTGTGTTTATATCGAAAAACTGAATCAATGTGATTGATTTGGTTAAAAATGGGTTTTACTTTTTTACATATCTAAAAAAATGTCAAATTAAACATGAACCGAAAATTAATGTTTGAGAAAAATTAAAGATACTGTATCAAATCCGTCAATTATTAATTCAGTTTTTTATGTTGGTTACAACTTTTATATTGGTGCATTTGAAGCTCCCCTCGACAAACTAAACCGAACAACAAATATGTTCAACTACCCACATCCCTAAATAAATGTTGTCGTTGTACCCTTCATAATTGCCTGCCTTCGGTCCAAAACCCAAAACCCCTTTTAGAATTAAGACAGTTTTGTCTAAAAGTGTATAGCATAACTCTTAAGCATTTAAATACTACTGTTTTACCTATGAACCAACAAAATTAAATATTTGTCCTACCCTCTGAAAATTTGTGTCGGTCTTTGGTGTAACTTAATTATAAACATTTATATATTTTCTTATCAATTATCTATTATCAACTTCGGACCAAAATATTCATTCAAATGACAAAAGATATTGCATGTCGAATTTTAATTGATTATAGTTTGAAGTTTCTTAATATCTTGTTTGGAATGAGTAAATTATATTCTTCGGATGCATTATAATAAATATGATTCTGACTTGGTACCACATTCAACAGTGTATCTATGTGTCTTTCATGCGAATAAAAAATCCACAAGTCATTAATGGCAATTTGTCGATTGGTGAAACACATGCTCTCATATAGGAATAAGAATTTCAAATTCAGTTACAAGAGTTCAAAGATTTTAAATATTGCAGACCGATTTCTATAAAAAAAAAAACAAATTGAGTTGTTCTTGACCCAAAAAACAAAGATACATATCGAGTTATGTGTGTGAATTATGTTGTGTAGAACAAGACGATACATGTGTTTTGAAGAGTGTATTGATGAAGATACTCAAGCGCTAACAAACTGTTTAAGTGTTTTAATCATAATTAACAAATGAAAGGAAAAGTTTTATTTTAACAAAAAAGAAAGGAAAAGTTTTAGAACATTTGCATATTTGTAGAGATTTTTTTTTACCAATATAAACACAGACGATAATTTGTTTTTCATTGATTAAAATACTATATAACGAGTACAGGTTTATTAACATATAAAATGAAAGGAAATGTAAAAGAAAAAAACATGAGAAATTGCACGAATTAGCAACGTTGTTTTTCATAATTAAGAAAATGACAATTCTATATTTATTTTTTTGTTTATGTTGGACATATTTATCCCAGTGACCTTAAACATTTGGGACGTGCTTTTTTTTCGCACATAGCATTATTTACTTGTTTAATGGAAATCCAAGTTATCAAATGAAATATTTATAAGAGATCAAATCCATAAAATCACCCATTAATTTGATGAACAAACCTTCGGGTATATGCTAATAACCTAATAGCAATTTAACTAATTATCATTTACATAAATAGAAATGTATATATTTTTTTTGTTCTTTCGCAAATTTACATTGGGAAGATACAGAGAACAGAGATGACATGCACAAATAGAAAAACAATCTTAATTTGTTTATTATAAAAAAAGGAACCCAATGAATCAAAGACTAGATTATTACCATAATGCAAAATAATAATAATTGAAATAATACCGATTTATTTACATAAAAAGATAGAGACAAGTCAAACGGGGACAAAGGTGACCAAATCGAAATTATCCACAAAAATCGCAATTCCCCGCCGGAAATTTCAGACTCATACCACGAACCAAAAAGCTCATAGCCCGAAGCCTGACGTCATTTTCTGCCAAAGTTACGAAAACACCCCTACACATTATCGCAAACACAGGGGTATTCTAGTCTTTTTCAAACACCCCTCTCTCAACAATCCAATCAAATTTCAAATCATTCGTTACACTGCTATCCGGAGAGTCCACGCAAGCGATGCTGCACGCTTATGCGACGGTGTCGTTTTGTGCTTCTGTCAAGCCAAAAAAAAAAAAATAATAATTATAATTATAACAGTGAAAAAAAAATTGTGACGTTTATTTCCTTTCTCTGCATCATCTCCTTCTCAAATCTCTCTGCTTACTCATCAAAACCGATGACGAATCAAAGATAACATTAGGGTTTTCGATTGCACAGATTCTTGTGTGTGACTTCACGTGACGTTAGAATCCGCCACTGCTTCACGAGCGAGAGAGATAGTGATTGTAGAGAGGTTTTAGAGAGAGAGAGAGAGAGAGAGAGATATGGAGACTGATACGGAGACGGATGAGGAAATGGAGGAGATGATGGTGTTCGAAGTTACAGAAATCGATTTGGAGTATGAGTTTGATGCTGCTCGGTGGTACGATTTCACCCGGGAGGAGTTGCCTTTGGAGTCTCGTCTTTCCGAACTCTGGTTCGAGTCCGCTCCGTCGTATCCACCGTCTCGTGAGCCTTCTGAATTTTTTCTTTTTTTTAAATGTGAATTTAGTATCGTTTTCATGAAATGTGTGCTAAATTTTCGATTTCCGTCAACGTCATCGTACGCAATGCGGTAAAGAATAATAAAATTCAGGAGTAATAAGTGAATTTTTCGACTCGAGATTTTAGGAGTTTTAATTGAAAAATATAATTCTCAATTTTTGTTCTTCATGCTTCCAAATCAATTTTTGACTACTTTCATTACAAATGCAGAGAACCAATGAAAAGGTGTATTTAATTTTTTAATTCATTGTTATGCTTTTTTCAGCTTTTGCAATCAAACTGTTATTGATGAGAGAGGAGGAGGTTTCTGATGAAAAGGCCGAGCCTTTGTCAAGATCAGAAGATGGAGATGTTACACTTACAGAAGTTGCACGAGAGAGCGACAGTGAAATCAGACAGCAACAGGATGTGAATGAAACAGGTGAATCTTTAGCATGTTTTTGGATTTATTATATGTTTAGCTTTAAATTATAACCAACCAGAAAAGAAAAAAAAAATTGGATCTTGTTCTTGTTTTCAGGAAATGGAATGAAGAAGTCTGGTGTTTTTAATTTCATTCAAGGTGGGGGTGATTTGAAGAAAGTTCCAAACGAGTCCTTACATAAAGGTGATCACTTTACTATCTTTTTTTACTTCATTGATCAAACTACTTTATTCGTAAGAACAAACAACTCAATGTAAAATTTTCTGATCTTATTTGGTATTTTACTTCATCGATCAAACTCGTTTTCTTCTACTTGGACACATTATTAAAGCTGCTACTTTTTTTTAATTGTAGCAGAGTGTCTCACTTTCTCTACTTTTTTTACCAGGACCAACTTTTAGCAATCGCGTACAGCAGACTGATAAACTGAAATGCCGACCGAAGACAATACCAAGAAGCTCGACGTTGATGAAACCTACGGCTAGCCAATTGGCAAAACAAGATAATGCCAGGTGATTATGAGAATCTAAATGTTTTTTTTGACTCTCTTTCTTCTGTCGACTTAACTTAATACTTGGTTTCTTCTAGGCTTCGTATGCAAGTGGATCAGGTTAAGGAGAAAGGCTTGTGTCCTTCATCTGGATCTGAAACTCAAGCTTCTAAAAGACAGAAGCTCGATGGAGGTTTACTTCATAAGGTATAGTGTTTAGTAGTTCTTTTTTTTTTGGTCAGGAGTGTTTAGTAGTTCTAAGTTTTGTTTTTTTTGTCTAGTTCCTTAAAATAAGCTCTTTTCTCTTTCAGGTTGCTGAAACGAAGCAGGAGATTGATTTTGTCCACAAGGCACTCAAGAAGGTTGCGCTCTCATCTGTTTCTTGACTGCTCCTGAACATATGGAAAATTTCAACCTTCTTGTTTGAAGAGGGCAGTGAGTAAGTTGTAATATCATTTAATTTTTTTGCAGGACGGGACTCTTGAGAGAAACTTACAGTTTGGGAGGACGAAGATTACTATGCCACATGAGCCTGATTTTGCAACATCACATAGAGCAAATAGGATACGGTGAGGGGTCTAGTTTTAGATACTTGGCTGAATAGTAAATTGTTTATGGAAATGGTCTCATTCTAACAGGCTCTTTGCACTAATGATTAATTTCAGGCACAAGAACGATGCTACATTAGACCAGGACTCTACATCAGTGTATAGATTCAAAGCACGCCCCTTCAACCGAAAAGTTAGTATTATATGCTATTACCAACACATTGATTTTCGTTATTGTGTCCCAAGGCTCATGCATGTGTTTTCTGTAGATCTTTGAGGCTCCAGTGTTGCCCATACGGAAGAAGAGCACTCCTAAACTACCAGAATTTCAAGTAAGCATTAGAAACCGAAGCGGGACAGTGCTATTTCCATGTTTTAGAGGGTTTTTTAGTTAATACTTTAGATTTCATTTATCAGGAATTTCACTTGAAGACCTCAGAAAGAGCTATGCAACATTCATCATCAGCATCAACGGGGAATAAATATCATAAGGTACTTATACATCAACTGAACTTTCACGATTATTACATATCAATGTGTGTATCTAAGCATGAGATCTAATTGATAGTCATCTTTCATCTAGACAACTCAATTCAGTCTCAAAGTGCTCATGTTAAAGGATTGAATCTTTTTTTTTGACAGGGCTCAGACAAGCCTGATACGACAGCTTTTCTTGACGGTGTTAACAGGGAACCAAGGAGGTACAAGGAGTTTCTTGCTTTCTTACTCCAAACTCTTTAATTGTAATTTACTCTGCGAGCTGAATCTTAACAGACCAAGAGCTGTGGATTTACCTAAGGATGATGATAGAAAACACATTTTCAAAGCTCGTCCTCATGAGAATAAGGTATAATGTTTTTAGTTTTCCGCGTTGCATTTGCTTTGCATCAAATGTTTCATACTAATAGGTACACTCATATAGGTTTCGTTTCTATTGAACAGATGCTCTCAAGCAGACGTGACATTGGCATTTTCAGAAAAAGCAAGCGAGAAACTACACTTCCCTTGGTATGTTATGGATTATTGTTTACACTTGGTGTCTATATGTTTTTGTGTGGAGTTTCGTTTTTCTCGTACAATCAAACTCAAACTGTGTTTTAGACTCAAACTCAGGAGTTTCGTTTTCGCTCGGAAAAGAGAAGTCAACCAGATTTGCCAACAGATCTTTTCAGTAAGGTACAATTCACAGCTTCATAATCACTGGTTTAAATTCACAGACCTTGGAACATTATTCTCTACAAGAACTTGCTTTACAATGGTTTAAATCTTACAGCTCTCAATAAAATCCGAGCTCCAGCCAAACAATGGATCTGGCTTAAGGTTTCCTCACCCTGAACAAGTAAAGATTTGCAACTTGTGAAGCTTCATTTCATCTGACTTTCTGTCCTTAGCTTTTAAATGTTATATTGAGCTTTATAATCTTTTTCTTGGCATAAGATCTCAAAGGAAAATAGACTCAACTCCTTTCAAGCAGGGCATGAAGTAAGCTAATTGATTCAAGAGCCTACATACAATCTTGGTTCTTAAACCATTCTGGTCTAATAGTTAGTACATTGCAGAGAACAAGCAAAGTGACGGTAAAACCAACGGTACAACGCGGTATATGGACCACTAGGAGGTAAGCTACAACTGAAACTGACGAGTCATATACAAAGGGACTCACTAGTCACAGCTCTTTTCTTTCTTATATGAAATAGCTTTGAGGATCAATTTGTTTGTTTTGGATTTGGCAGGAGCGTAGGCGTTCGCAGACAGTAGAGAAGAAGAGCGTTTTTAATCACATCAATATGAATAAGCTCTTTTACTTCTTTTTTAATGTAAATCAATGCTACTCAAAATGAAGGCTAGCTAAAATATGTATATTGGTCGGTTAATTTTTTGGCAAAAAGGAAATGTATATTGGTGTGAATTATATACAAAGAGATCAAAATGGTTTTAAAAATTGTCCTTTCTGGGTTTTTGAGATATGTACTCGTATGGCATTTGCAAAAGAAAGAAGAATGTAAAAGTAGCTTTGTGATTTATGGGATGAAAATGTATAAGGGTAAAAATAAATGTATAAGGCTAAAAATAAAAATAAAAATTGGGTTCGCCCGGATTCGAAGAGCCGGAGCGAGTCGAGAAAACTCCTAGAAGAGGGCTAATCTGGAGGAATCGAACATGCGAAGTGAATCGCCAGCGAGATTTAAGAATCGGCGAGAAGGAGAATCTAGGAGCGACTAATCTGGGGGAATCAAACATGAGAAGTGAATCGCCAGCGAGATTTGAGGATCATTCTGATGATGAAGTTGTTGCTCTAAAACATGTTGAAAAACTCCTTAGTGAGTTCTTCTGTTCAGAGTTTGCTGTTTATGTTGATGCTGATTGTGGAAGGAGAACAGAAGAAAAATCAAAATTTGTTCCGAGTGTTAAAGGTCCACAAGAATTAGCAAAGAAATTAAGTTACAAGGCCAGAGCTGTTGGGAAAGGTATTTTCGATTTTGTTAGATGTATGTTGTAAAGTTTTCATAACAAAGTGCCAAAATTCGATTGAAGTGTAAATTAAATTTGAGAAACCATTTTAGATAACCACTTTCAAATATTGTGCAAAATTTGATTTTAGCACATTGTAAAAAACCAATTAACACTATCAACTTCACCAACGATGTATCAAATACAAGATCTACTCTAACAGCTGCTATAACAGACACCTTGCGATCTTGAAAAAGGCCATCAACCCATTCACCTGAGTTCATTTGTCCTTACATACAAAAAACACTAATTAACCTACTTAAAACCTTCGTTGAATGCCTCTTCAATTTCATCACCCAAAATATCATCACTCTTATCCTCCGAGGTTTCATTTCTATTATCATCCGAGATATCATCACCATTTTCAATTCCAGCATCATTAACACCAACATTATAACCAACTTGGGATAGTTCTTCATTTTTCCTCCATATTCCCACCTGCTACAATATCAGTCCCACCACTAGTCTTCATGTGATTCCCACACGACAAATCCCCATAAAATACCTCAGCATCGCAACCAGAAGAAGAACAAAAACATAGATCTATTCATCCCAGAGATGTGGCGACACCTTAGTGGCCTCAACAACAGTGCACAAAGACTATTAGTTAATTTGACACAAAAGAAGTTTGACTATAACGTATTTATTGTACTAATTTTTTATATCTTTAAAAAATTAATTGCAACAGTGATTAGATAGCTTGTTTTTTGGGACTGAAACCAAATATTAACATTATGGGTATTTATTGAATATATTCATTATATATTTTCATTCAAAATGTTTATAATCTATTTTATTTTGTTGGATGTTTGTTGTAAAATTTTCGTAACAAAGTGCCAAAATTCAGTTGAAGTGTTAATAAAATACATAATTGAGAACCCACTTTAGATGAAAACCACTTTCAAATATTGTGAAAAAAATTTGATTTTAGCACCTTGTAAAAAACCAATTAACACTACAAATATATTTTACTCAACGTTAAGAAGAAATTCCATATATGACTGTGGGCAGTAAACGTAAACAATAATAGTTAATGTTTTTTTATTTCTTGTATCTTTAAAAATATACATTTTTCTTTTATTTCTTAAAAAATGGAGTTTTTTTGGGACAAAAATCATTAATATTGTCTCACTCCCTTAAAATCATATCTAAGTAATTCATTAATTATACTATCATGAAAATTGAACACCCACAGATCTCTCATCATTTCATAAAACTTTTAACTAGAAGAATAATTCTTCACTCCTTGCAATGGATCAGATCTACTACTAGTCGGCAACATCTTGCAATGGATAAGATCTACTACCTAGTCAGTAACATCTTGCAATGGATCTTATCGACTTCGATAACATTGGCATATGTCATATTTCCTGGAACATTGAGGACCCAAGAATTTTCGGTGGAGTGTTGAACAAAACACCACTTGATATCTTCTGGGCCATATCTATCATCATACAGTTTGGAGCTGTTTTTGAAACTTCGAAATGTTATTCTCTTGGATCAAAATCTCTCGATACAAGATCTCATTGATAATGTAGATTCCGCAACATGTGTGTATGTTGGAGGTTCTCTTAGCCACATTGAGCATCTCATTGTACCTCTTATGTGTGGGACAATTTTGGATTTTCTCAACCCCTTGATCCCTCATCTCCACCATAAGATTGTTTACGAGTTTCCACCATATCCAAAGAGATTCAGTGTGAGGAACATGTTGATCAATTACGCCCCTCCTCTAAATGGGTGATCAAGATGAATTTGAACGGTGTATTGAGTCCCATGGTATTGTTGCTCCTCTTGCAGCCAGAGTCAAGGTTTATCCTTCCTTTTCACACATTCAAGGTGATACTGTTTGCTTTCCTACTGATGTTGAGGTTCAAAAATATACAAAGTATGGTCATATGATGCTTTTGACTGGGAAAATAGGGATTTCCAAGATTCATATGGTACTAGGAGGGAAAATCAAGATTTTATTCGAGTAGCAAGATGCATCGAGATTATCTATGTTTTTGTTTTGCTAGAGGTTTGAGAGAGAGAGAAAAAAGAATAGGAGAGTAGAGGAAAGAAGAAAAGAAATAACTTTAAAAATGTAGGAGCTTATCTGTGTTTTTCAAAAATGTTAATAAGAAATTTTAGTTTATAGTTAAAAGTAAAAGTACTTAAATAACTTTAGTTTAAAAATATACTTCGAAATTTTTAGTTTATGGTTAAAAAAGGAATAATTATTGACTTGAAAAATAAATTAAATTAGAAGATTAAATAATGTTGGTTTAGTGACGTAAATTAGAAATTAAAAAAAAAATAAGTAATGGTAACCACACAACAAAGGACAGCAATATCACATATACGGTCTAGTGACGGTTTACATTGTCAAATAGATGACTCTTGAAAAGAGATGGTAACTAATGCTGGTTTGGGGTGGTAGTGACATGGTCCAGGTTCGGATGAAATTTTATTGGGTGCAAAGAATGTAAGATGAAGTATTTTCTTATTGCACGCAGAATTGAAAGCATTGATATGGGCCATGCTCAATGCTAGGAGGTTGGCGTTGGTATTTGTCACAAACTAATCTGGAATTGGTAAGATGGTGTATAAACCATACGAATGACCAACTTTATCACTACATCTGAAAGAATATGAGACAAGTAGGAAATAGTTTTTATACTTCTCAATCTCGCACATTCAACACGCACATAACACAAAGTCTGACAAATTGGCACATAGTTTTGGGATTACTTTTATCATTTAAAATATGTAAATTCAGTTCCACGGGTTTGAATAATTAAATCGTTTTAGGAACTTAAAAAAAAAAAGTAATAATAATAATTTCTTTCGGACTTGGATCACTAGTGAATATGCCCAACAACAGAATCTGTCGCGGGTAAAACCCAAATAAAGCCCATAAAGGCTTACACGTGACATTCGACACGTGTGGAACTTCCATCATCTCCCAGGAGTGAGAATGCTCTTTCTCCTTCGTTTCAATTCATCTATGTCTGGCTTCACTCTTCCCGCACGGTTTATCGCGTGTCCCTCACGCGCTCTGCCTCGTCTTCATCACACGAAGCTTATCCCACGCTGCAAAATGTCTTCTTCTCCCTATCTCACCGACTCCATCACGCTTCCGAGCCAACCCACCGAGCCTGTCCGTGTCGCTGCGGCCGCGGGAGTCTCTTCCTCTGATTTCAGGCGAGTTTTTATTTTTTTCCGAATCTCTGGTGTTTATTTCTCGAAATCCTTAGGTTTTCTTGTGGGAATCTCTATTAATTTTCCGAAATTTTCGTTGATTGGTGTTTTAGGAACGCCATAGATTCATCTCTGTTCAGGAACTGGCTTAGAAACATGGAATCAGAGACTGGAATCTTAGCTGATGGGACAATGACATTAAAGCAAGTTCTTATTCAGGTGAAATTGATCTTAAACGCATTCAGATTCTTTTAATACCGTTTGGTTTGTATGGAATTGTACTTGATCAAAAATAAAGGATTTGATTCGTTTTAGGAGGCTTCTTGATTAGTTTGAGAGTTACCAAAATGGTCTCAGAAGTAAAGTTCTAACTTATATTTGAATTAGGGAGTTGATATGTTTGGGAAACGAATTGGCTTTCTCAAATTCAAAGCGGATATTTTCGACAAGGAAACTGGACAGAAGGTATCTGATCATCTTCTTGTATCTGAATCAACCAGTGTACTCTTGCTTCGGTTCTCTTATAAGTTAGTTTCTCTTGTGTATTTGTAAGCTAAGACACCATTAGGTTCCAGGTATTGTATTTGCACGAGGACCAGCTGTAGCCGTGCTCATCCTCTTGGAGTCGAATGATAACACTTATGCCGTTCTCACTGAGCAGGTGTCCACTTTTGTTCATTGACTTCTTTTTTTTTCTTGGCCTGAAGCCGAAAAGATTGCTACTCTTTTTGAGACGAATGTGGAAGTTACATGATCATGTTTTACGGTTTTTTTTTTTGAAGGTTCGGGTTCCTACCGGGAAGATTGTTCTGGAATTACCTGCTGGGATGTTGGATGATGATGAAGGTGATTTTGTTGGAACTGCAGTTCGAGAGGTACCTCTTTTCTTTAGTATCTGTCGATCCCTGAAAATTATGCTAAAAAAGTTGAATCTTGACTTCTTGAGAAGTTTTTGAGTTGACAAACTGCAACCGCAAATGAAATGGCCTGCAAAATGCTTAAGAGCTTTGGTTGTTTTCACCCGAGGAGGAACCTGAAATTGTAGAGAAGTCAAAGCATAGCGTATCGACAAAGTCTTTTGGACTAGTGTTTTGTGCAAGGTACATTACACTTTTGCTTCATGGATATATCAGGTCGAAGAGGAAATCGGTATAAAGCTGAAAAAAGAAGACATGGTTGATCTCACGGCTTTCCTTGACGCATCTACGGGCCACCGGATCTTCCCTTCTCCAGTAAGCCATCTTTTACTCAATCCGTCTTGCATTTTTAGGATCCCGTTCTAATCTTGGTCCTTGTATTAAGTTGCGCAAACACAACAACTTTCTTTATCTTGGTAGTATTTGAATGTGCTTGGGATCTGATTGATTGTTTCTCTCTTGGTGTCTCTCTGGTTTAGGGAGGCTGTGACGAAGAGATGAGCGTGTTTCTGTACAGAAGGCAAGTGGAACAAGAGACAATCAGACAGCTACAAGGCAAAGAGACAGGTCTCCGTGAGCATGGCGAGTTCATCAAAGTCCGACTCGTCCCATACAGAGAGCTCTGGCGCAAAACAGCTGACGCTAAGGTTCTTATGAGCATTGGTCTCTACGAAATGGCTCAGAGAGAAGGTCTCGTACTCAGAGTCCGGTAACTAGATTGAGTCAACTAGATGAGATAAGATTGAGATTAGATGTTCTTGTATTGTAAAAGGAGGTTTTCTTTTCGTGAGGTTATATAAAAAAGGTTATGACTTTTAGTTTGTAGCTTGGTGGTTGGTACCATGAAAATTTGAGAATTCATCTTTAAAACGAAATATTTTACAAACCTAATTTAGGGTTTAGGTTTCCAAAAGCTTACGCTTTGCCATATTTGAAACTGTACAAGTTTTGGCAATCAAAAGAAGAAACTTTTAGGTACAGTCTTCTGGTTTCTATAAACCACCAGACCAAATGACGATGAATACAACATAGAACAACCTCTTCTCCATCACCATACTCTCAAAATGACTGACATATTCTTGTACATTTTGATGTGATCTTCGTGGTAGAGTTTCGAGTTTGAAGTTGAACCCTAAGATGAATGCCGTCCTCTCTTTCTTGATGATGGCCGATCTTTCGAAGAACCACTGCTTCTGATAGAATTGTAAAAGATGGAAGAATTTTAGAAACTGCAGGAGAAATGAAGTTTTCTTTGGTTCATCAGCCAGATTTAGTAAGCTTACGCATTATCTGTTTTACTTGATGGCTCTTGTGTGGCCTGTGATTGTGGAATCACCTGCAGAGAGAAAGAGGGTTTACCGCGTAAGAATCATCAACCGGTGAATGATCCTTGTGAAGTTATAAGCATCACAAATGAACATGACAAAACCTATAAAGGCTGTAAGAAAAGTAAGCAGACTCAAAGTATTATCAGGTCAAGTCACAAGAATGAATGTTAAACAGTGATGGATCAAACATACTGACAGGAAGACCAAGTTGTTTCATGCATCTGCTGTGGGCTTCAAGGTATTCTTCATAAGACTGCAAAAACAACAAGAGAAACAATCACAAGACAACAACAAAACCAGAGCTCATGATGCTTCTCAAGAAACAGAAGGAGGTCCCTGTTAATGCAAAAGCCAAACCTTTGAGATATGTAAGTAATGTGGTTGAATATGTATCAGAAAATAGCTCAGAGGTTAAAAAATATACTACAAATTGTTCCACCAAGTTTCCCATAGTGTCGTAAGCATCTTTGATCCAACTAAACACATGATTTACAAAATTATCTAGTTTGGGAACAAGACACCGTAATCGAATGAAATTATCAGCATAAGTTACAAGCAGATATGCCACTACCATGTTAAGAAAATCATCATCGGTTAGGGAACTCGCGAGAGGGCTCTCCAAAGGCAGACCCCACGAGTTGAATCGTAAAGAATTTTCTTGCTCAGATGCACCTGATGATGTATGGAGATATTCAGAGGCGACTCCATATCCTCTCTGCTGTGCAAGATGGAATCTGCTGAGGTCATCCTGGTTTGAGTAGACCGCAGGATAAGGCATCGGTGTATGGCCCCACATGTTGTTTTTATACTCTTCGTCTCCTGAAGAAGATGGAGGTTCAACGCGAGACCTTTTTGTTGAATAATCATCCCTAGAAGAGCTGTAAGAAAATATAATCAAGAACAAGCAGAGATACAAAGAGATGATCTAAAAACGAAAAAAACCCCGGTTATATTTCGAGGAGATACCTATTCAGCAACCCGTCATCGCAGCTATTTGCATCAAGGAGCTCACAAAGTGCTTCACCAATATCTTCCGGCAACTCCTAGAGAATGCACACATTAGAGAATAGATGTGTATAAGAGACACAACTCCTAGAGAATGCACACATTAGAGAACTTCATGTCAGTCATTTTCATAAGCCTTTATAAGCCTATGCATAATTGTAGGAGCCTAGGAGGAGGTGGAAGCAAATATAAGAAACTTAAGGTACACCTGGCAATCTCGGCTAATCTTGACAGGCTTGTAATCATTCAAAGGGTTCTTGAGATGAAGTGTTTTCTGAAAAGGCAATTCACTCAACCGCAGCCATTTTACTTTAAAACTACGCCCCCAAGGATTGTTCTTACCACCTCCCTGACTCCATATATGGTCTCGCCTCCAACCCACAGGAGACAACATCTGTGCATACCCTTGGAAGAATCCGCTCATGTTCACGCTGAAGATTAGAACCACTCGACCAGAGTTCTACATAAAGTATATAATAAAGTCAGGATATACCAAACACTATATGTAAGTTTATAGAACGGTGGAAACTAAAAACGGAGAGGTTCTTACATGAAATGCACCTTCCAATATTGGCTCATTCATTACTTGAGTAGCCCAAATCCCTCTCTCGACCGAAAGCTGAATATTATCGTAGTTCAGACTTTTGATGATGAAATATCTCGTCTGATACCCCGGTTTACTGTTCGTGTCCGCGTTCGAGCTTTCAAGCTGATCATGAAAGTTACCTCGTTCAACTTCCACCTTGCACGGCTTATGATCTTCCTTGCTTCTGTAACTTGAACTCTCTGTCCAAATCAATTCGACAAACACAATTACAAGACCTAGAGACCCAATTCGATGTTTATGAAAAGAAAAAAGACATGCTACAGAATTTTACCTGGATCATCAGAGTTTGCTATATCTTGTTTCCAATCACTCAAAGACGAATCAACAACAGATGCATTTTCCTTGGCAGTATCAGAAGACATGCCTATTTATACCCTATTCACAATTCCAACAGTTAATTTAACAGACAAGAACCCGAAAACACTAAGTTAAAACGATAAAACTTGGCAGCAAAACCTAAAGAAACGAGAGGACATGAGCATCAATACAAATGCAATAAAATCCACTATGGTCAAATAGAATATGATGATCAATCACCACAAATAGACTACTAGAATGAGAAACTAGTGTAGTTAGTAAGCATTTACCAAATCAAATAGCATACTACAATGAGAAATTAGTATTCATTGAAGCTAATATTAGGAAGTTCAATAGTAATGCGATCTATGAGCAAATGCCATAAAATGCGTTTATTTCACCGAATCAAAAAAAAAAAAAAAACAAATGAGAGAACTTGAAATTCAGTAACCAAATTCTAATTATTCTATTGACCCCAACAAATTTCCCCGAGTACCAAACAAAACCTAGAGACCCAATTCGATGTAAGAAGACGAACAAAAAGCCATTTCGATACAAAACCACACAGTAATTTCCTAGGACAGTTAACGAAATCAAACGAACAGCCGACAGTTACAGTAAGAAGTACAGTTAACAGTAGAGAAAACGAACCTCGAATTATCTATCAAAAAGCTTCTCGGACGGAGAAAGAGAGAAACACAAGTGAAGAAGTAGACACGAGAGAGATGTAATGGCTCTTTTTCTGTTCCTCTATTTGAAAATCCCCACGAAAGCCCTAATCTTCTCTGTTCGACATCCCTCTTTTCGCTTCTTCTCTCTGTTTTGTAATTTTTTTTTTTTTTTTTGGTTCTCTCTCTCTCTCTCTCGATGTGGTTCTCATTATGGTAAAGTAACGTGTAGGTGAGGAAAGGTGTACACTTAACGGACAGGATGCGATGGGAGATTAAATCTAACGGTACATCATTTGGCTGTGAAAGGCTCAAGTTTACCGCTGGTGTATTGTAAAGTAGATATAATTGGGCTCAAAATTATCTAAGAGGCCCAATTTATCAATAGGGTCTTAAAAATGTATTCGCTTGGTATATTGGGCCACTCAAGTGATGATGAATCATTGAATCTTTCTATGCCTCAAGGATAGAATCATGAACAATCCGATTCTTCTTCTCACATAGAGAGAGATCTATAAACCGAACCAATCCTATCTAACCAAACCAGATTAAAATATATATATTAACAATTTTTTATTTGGTTTAAATAATCATATTTTCTACCGAATCTGAATTTGAATCAAGCCAAAGAACAAAAGCTGAACCAAAACTAAAATTCCTTTTCTTTCTCTCTGATTTCTTGCGGCTGAAGGTAGAGGCTATGTAACTAATAATTGAAAACTCAGCAACCCTAGAAAAAGCTGTGCTAACCATGGGCTTCAGGATCTTTTTTTTTGTTTATAGTTCAGAATCAGATTCTCGTTTCTTAACTATGGAAGCTTGATGAGACAGAGTCGTAGTTGAGTCCTTAATTATGGGAATTGAAACATTTCTCTAGTCTTGTCATCTCTTCTTATATTGTTAAGAGCTTAGTCAAGTGTATAAACAGTCTTTCAGTGCAAGCAATTTTGGCTTAGTTCTTCGTCTAATATATGATAACATTTACAACTCTTTGCTTCGTGAAGGTCAACCCAAAAGCTGAATAACTCTTGTTTTCATCAAACGGCTCCCAAAAACATAGTAGAAACGATTGTTATTATGTTTTGCTTTCATACATCTTATCCGGACTACGTAATCAATAACCTAAAATCTTGTTCATGTTGCATAAGATGGGAAGAAGGGTGAATGAAAGACATAAATTAGGGTTTGTATATTGAGAGACTAATCATCTCGTTTTCTCCATTTTGCCATCTCATGCAGCGTGCTGCTCCTTGATATTGGCTTTTCAAGTGCGACAAGTCTCAACACTTTTTTTTTATATCAAATCGAAGCTCTTCTAAATTGCTTTCTTTCTTCCTTTTGCCTCCTGCAAGCTGCTTGATTTGCACTGAACTTGGAACATAAGGGCACACACTTGCTCGACACCCTTTGACCGCACATTCTCCGAGATCCTCCAATTCTCTAAAGTATCCATCCTCTCCAATGAAGTTAACTATGTTGCGAATCGAGTTTTCATAGTTTTTATAAAAACCCATGGCCATTTTCTTCTCCTCGTCGATGAAGAAACTCTGTTCAAACGGAAAGCCAACGAAGCCTGGTCTCATATCCATTGTCAAGAACTTGGTCCACGACACCTTCTCGGCCTCAATCGTAGTAGTAATCCATATCTTAATCTTATTTGGACATATTACCTTGTGCTGTAAAGGAAACCGCAAGCTTCTCTTCTCTAACACTAGATAAAGTCACATGGTGGTTATTAACCTCATCAACGCTAAACGGCAGAGGCATAAGCGGCCCAAATCTCTCTTTTGTAAAATCAAAACAGATTAGTTGAGACTCAAGTTCTCCTTCTGAGTTCTTTGCACACCAGTAAGTGTTTCCCTTGAGAGAAACGCCACGCTGATGATACGATATGCGCCAGTGTTGAATGACATCAAGAGTCTTCCATAAACAAGAGTCCAAATCATAGATTTGGACAGATTTTCGGAAGATTATTTCGAGTGGAGGTGGACGTGCACGTGGACGGATGTGATCTTCACAAAACCTCAAGATTTTGTGGCTACGACGACAAGATTTGTTCTTCTTATTCACGTATCAAAGAGCGTAGTAATACATATTTATATCTCGTTCGTTAGGTCCCAGGCGATAGCTTTGAGGTTCCATCCACTTTGTTTTTCCCAAATACGGATTCCAAACCACAACCCTAGTATCACCTTTCAAGACGCATGACCAGAGCGGTGCTTGAGCAAACACATATGAAACATTTGAATAGGGTCTCAAAAAAATTTCTTAAAAAAAAATCATTTTTAACAATTTATCGAACCCCGACTATCTTAGGCACGGTTCTGAGCATAACAATGAACCATCACAGTGAAAAACTTGAGATATTTTGACTTGTTCATTAAGGCAAGTAAGCTTGCCTTTAGGCTCTATAGATGGATCAGTATCGAAGACGACGCTCTTTAAATAGAGATTGCAATTCATCAACATGATCATACGAGACTCACCTTCTCTTGATAAGGTAGATGCTTATGGGAAAGTATATGTATGGAAAATTGAAGATACAAAAACCCTAAATGAAGCTGGGCCAGTCGTGGGCAACAGAGTCTATGCAGATTTTTTCTCATCTTTTTCTTCCTTTTTTTAGATAGAGGAAAAAAAAAAAAAATCTAATTTACAATTTTAAGTTGGTTTAATAATCATAATTTTTAAATTTTTTGAAAAACTGAATCTTTTAATTTGAAATCAAACTCGAAAGAACAAAAACTAAACCAAAACTTAAATTTGTTTCTCTGATTTCTTGTGATTTCAGCGAATAAAATTCCTTCACCGCATGTTCCTTCAACAAAAACTAAACCAAAACTTGTATCGAATAAAATTCAATAACCAATTTATAATTCTTATATTGACCCCAACAATGTTCCCCGAGAACCAAACAAAACCCAGAGCCCCAAGTCGATGTAAGAAAACGAATTCAATAAGCCATTTCGATACAAACTACACAACTAATTAATTTCAATTGAACATCCGACAGTAACAGCAAGAAGTACAATAAGAACAATAGAGAAAACGAACCTCGAATTATCTCGAAAAGCTTCTCGGAGGGAGAAAGAGAGAAACACAAGTGAAGAAGAAGACAGGAAAAAAAGAAGAAGACAGGAGATGTAATGGCTCTTTTTTTTGTTTGTTTCGCAATTTGAAAATCCCAAAAACATAGTAGAAACGATTATTATTTTTAAGATATAACTTAGGGTTTGTATGTTGAGACGACTAATCATCTCGTTTTCTCGACTCGAGATCATAGATTTCGAAGCATAAAAAGCTGTATTTGGGAGATTCTCGGAAGTTTCCGAGTGGACGTGGATGGATGTGAACACCCAAAAACCTCAAGATTTTGTGGCTACAACCAGATATTTTCTTCTTGTTCACGTATCCGAAAGCGTAGTTGTACAACTCTATATCTCGTCCGTTGGGTCCCTGGCGATAGTTCCGAGGTTTGATCCACCTTGTTTGCCCCCAATACGGATTCCAAACCACAATCTTATTATCGTCTTTCAAGATCCATAACAATAAACCCTCGCAATGAAACACCTGAGATATCTTGACTTGTTCGTCAAGGCAAGTAAGTTTGCCTTTAGGCTCTATAGATGGATCAACGTCGAAGACTACGCTCTTTAAATATAGATTGCAATTCATCAACAAGATCACCTGAGACCCACCTTGTAGCATCCGCGACCAGAAATCCTAAGTATGGTCGTGCGGGTCATGGGATGACCGTTGTGTATATGTTTTGGTATAGTGGAGGTTCGTCCGTTTCTGTGAATATGTGTGGTGTACAGTGGTACGTCCGTGGTACGTCTGTGGTACGTCCGTGGTACGTCTGTGGTATGTCTGTGGTACCAAACCGTGGTACGTCCGTGAGGTTGAGTACCGTACTGTGGTCGGACCAAGTAAAAGTTGTGGAAATTTGTCTAAGTGTCGAGAGACAAAGGTATTAGGCCGTGGGCCGTGGTTTAACTCGAGGGAAATCAGTTTATCCCGAGTGAAAAGTGTTTTATCCCGTGAAAGGCCGAGCGGTTTAAGTCTGGCCGAGAGAAAAAGGAAGGTTTGGCCGGTTTGGCCGTGAGAACTTAAATCGGACCGGGAGAGAAAGTGAACCGCGTGAGATAAGTCGGTTTAGACGGTCAAGCTAGGGTTTTCTCTCTATAAATATGAGTTTCTCTCGTGGCCGCGTGAGAGAATCACGTTTTATCCCGAGAGCAAACCCTTGAGGCGATTTTCACCGAGAGAAAGTTCGAGCCGCAGAGAGAAATCCGAGTTCTTCGAGAGAAATCGTTGTCCGTCGAGTTTCTGGGGATTTCGTTCGAGAGAAACGAACTGGGAGGATCGATTTGCCGAGGGAAGTGCATTCGGCTGAGAGATTTCTCGATCGGATCGCGAAGCATCCGAGAGATAATCAAGGCGTGAGTTTTCCGAGGAATCCGAGAGATTGCGCGAGGGTTGTTCGATCGGATCGAGCGATACCTGAGAGAAGGTGAGTCTGTCCGAGAGATTTCGGTAAGTGATGAGAGATCACGATTTTTATTAAGTTTCTGCCGAGTAACATTGAGTTAATCCTCATGTTTTGGTCTGTTTCCGAGGGAAAACAGATTGTTGCTCGAGGGAAAGTGAGCGGTTTGTGAGTTAACCGTGAGGAGATTGGATCTCGCGAGAGAAGTCCGAGTAATTCTGTTTCTGTCCGAGTAATCACCGAGTTTCTACCGAGAGAAACGTTTCTGAGGTGAGTGCGTGACTGTAGTTAATGTCTGGAACCGTAGGATTGCTAGGTTGTCTGGTTTTCATTGATTGCTTGTGTAAGTTAGTGTTTACTTAGCAAGGTCAATGTGTTTCTGTGATTGTGAAAGGTATTGGATACCGTGGTTTATACGTGGTGTCTAACTAGCTGTGTGAATGTCCGGATCGAGTTGCTAGCTCAAGGGGATGTGTGATTCTCGCTTGGAGTAGAACCGAGGCCGTGAGGAAATTCACAAGTAGTTGAGATGATCATAGAACCGTGATTCTGTTGATTCTGTGCTTGCTTGCTAAGTGATAATGTGAACTGTATAACTGATGTATGATTGCGTTTTCTGATATTGGTTGGTGGTACGGGATGATCGTACTCACTATTCATTTTTGATAATGCTTATGCCTCTCTTATGTGTGGAGTGTGCAGGTAAAGAAGTTATCCGGGACGTTTAGTCTTGAAGGCGGACTTGAAGGCAGTGAATAAAGAAGTGGATTAGGACTGGGTTTGGGGGTTTATTTATCATGAGTTTTCTGGATATTTGGCTTTGCATTTCTGTTATGACTTAGAACGAATTTGGCTAAGTTAGTTTATGTTTTATGAACCTTTGTTATATCTGGATTGGAATAATTATGCAATAAGAATGTGATTTTTATGAATCGAATGCGTTGTTAAGTTTAAGAAAAATATGAAAAATATGCTAAGTATGGAATCTGGTTAGAGTTAGACTCGGGACGGCCGACCTGGTTAGGATTATCGGGTTGGGTCGCCACACACCTTCTCTTGATACAGAAGATGCTTTCTCAATGTACATCTTCGTAAAGCTTGGGCTTTTGCACAAAGTATCCCACTTTATGCAAGTTAATCGTACGACTCTCATAGATTACAAGGGAAGTTGAGAGGATCCGTTTCCGTCACTTTGGTGCCCTAGGTCTCGCGCTTTAACTTGAAACACAAACAACACTTGCACACATTAAAGAGGGAAAAAGGGGGGTGAGCAACGAATTACTCAATGAGGAGATCATTTCCGCCCACACGATACTTAGCATTAATGATCATTGCATCAACAAATACTAACTCCAGACAATCATTCAAACAACACGAATCACTTTTCCAATTCACATATATCAAAATAAATATTCACAACCCGACTCCATACACATCACATATGACACTGACACCTGACACACTGGGCTGGCCGTCACCTCGAAAGGTCGTACGCCACCTTTGGCTCGTCAGCCGGTTTACGGGCTTCGACGGGATCGCCATGTCCTCGTCCTCAGTCCGACTACTCACAATCATCACATACTATCCACCATATACCATCATCACAACATCTAACTTTATCACTAATATTCCTCATCATACATTATCCCATTTCACCAATCACACAATCAAACAATTACCTAGACCTAGATATTACTAACGTTAATGATTAGTACTGATAAATATCCACGGATCCCGCCCTAACCTTAGTCTTGCAGAAAACGAAACCGGAATGGAACGAGCTAAACGACGACTTGCAATTAACAAACGGATCTGAAACCACAATTAAGGAGATCAACAGTTGCTTGGACCTTAAGCAACCATGAAACGATAAACAAGATACGTGAAAGACGAGTTCACACTCACCCGCAACAATGACAACACCACTCCAAACGCAACAGCAACTAAACAGATCCGAACATCAACGATCCAAAGGTACCTTAAGGCACAAGTAACAATGGTGAAAACCACAAACCAAATACGTGCATCACGATGTTTGACAAACTATGAGATTCCTCTTACCGAGGACAATAGTAACTTCAACCGCAACAACAACACCAAGTGGAGAGGACGAAGCTTGAGGCTTAAGCAACTACAACAATGGAGGTTTACCAACACATTAACTTCTCGGGAAGAACATAGCGTAATGGGACGACGAAGAAGTTCGGATCTGCTTACCCCAAAAATGATTCACGGATGAAAGTGGTGACTCGGAGCAGATTGACGGTGGCGGCAAGCTACGACATGAAGAGGAGAAGACAACGATTGACGCACGATCATTTCTCACAGGAACCGGCGGTGCAGTTCCACAGGTGAACTCGACGGTGGTGGATCTCAACCTCCGAGGGTAGATCTTTCCTCTCCGGTGAACGTGGCCCACGTCGGTGACGGACGGCGCGTCTGCATCGGTGAACGGAGACGACAACTCCTCGGTGCGTTCTCTTCCACACTCTCCCTCTCTCCTTCCCTTATCACTCTTCTCTTTCTTCTCCCTCACTATTTTCTTCTCTCTCCCTTTCTCTGTTTCTCTTCTCCTTCTCTCCTCTCCTCTGGTTTTCTTTTCTCTGATGCGGCTAGGTATAGAAAAATGAGGAAGATGGAGAATGTGTACGGTGATACACACACGCACATACTAACAAGAGGAAGGTGGGCTTTAATGGGCCTAAATAATTAATCAAAAATTCTGGCCCATTTTTACAAAACCCGGTCGTTACAGAAGTCTAGAGAAAATCTCCTCTATCAAATCCCCTAGGAAGATTGGAGCAAGGTTGCAACAAAAGGTTTTGTTTTTTTGTTGGGTTCTTTTACTCTGATTTCTTGGGGGGGGGGGGGAGGAAGTTTATGTATGACAAATTGAAGGGGACACAGAAACCCTAAACGAAGCTGCCAATCGTGGGCTTCAGGATTCTTATTCTTCCTTGAGATTTTTTCTTCCTTTTTTCTAGGCATGCGACTTCCGATAGTTCCGATCCATTCGGTTCAGTTCTTCGGATAGTTCGGGTTTTGAAAATTTGGCCGAAACTAACCAAAACATAATACAGTTAGATTCGGTTCGGTTCTCGGGTAATTCGGTTCTTAAATTTCAAATCCGAAACTAACCGAACTTTTTAATTTTTGTTTAAATTCGGTTAAATTCGGATAATTTTGGATAGTTTCGGGTAGTTCGGTTCTTCGGTTCGGTATAGTTTGGTATGGATCGGCATAATTTCGGTTAAAAAAAGGGTAACCGTTCGGTTCTCCGAAACCGAACCGAACTGATAGCCAAACCAGTTTTCAAACCTGACCGATCGGTTTTACCTAAGGAACCGAACCAGAACCGAAAACCAAAAAGTTTGGTTGGGCTCGATTTGGTTCCTTCGGTTCGGTTATTATTTGCAGACCTACTTTTTGCTATACAATAAAACCTCTATAAATTAGTAATGTTGGGACTTCAAGATTTTATTATCTTATAGAATTATTAATTTATAGAGATATTTCCAGTTTGAACTTTTAACGTTCATCAAAAAATAATACAAAAATGTTTTCAAAATTATAAAATTCAATTAGAAAATATCATATCAAAGAATTTAAAGATAAATCAACAATGTTTATAAACGTAAAACAATAATTTAATCATATTTTACTATATTACATTAGTTATATATGCTTAGATGTATAATTATTAATTTAGCTTATTATTGAGACCATATATTTACATAAGAGTTTCAAAAAAATTATTATCTTATTATTTTATCGAATTTTACTAATTTTTACACTGATCCGACTCGGGACCAACAAAATTTGTTAATTTATAGTGATTATTAATTTATCGAGTATTAATTTATAGAGATTTTACTGTATAAAAAAACATTAAGTTGATATTTATTGCTGACGTGGAACTCTAGTCGCCACGATTTTTTTGTTGGGTATGCGAAATTAAATTTTGATTTATTTCTATTTTTTAATCAAATTTGGTTTAATATTGATAAAATTTAGTTTTTTTTGTCAATGATAAAATTTAGTTTAATTTTGCAAAAAGTAAACAAATTTTGAAAAATATAAGACATTTGAAAATTTTGATTATTTTGGATATTTTGATTTAAACATTCTTAATTTGTTTGAGTTTAAAATTATAACTTTACGTATTTGGTTACTTTAAAATCTAAATGTAACCAAGATCTTGGATATATAATAGTATTCAAGTATGTTGAATATCTATTGTGTTTTTATTTTGATTCTGGTTCGGTTTGAATATCCAAAATTATTTGAACACGGATATTTATGACTAATCCAGTTTAGTTTGATTCCACTCAATTCGGTTCGTTTACTTGGTTTTGGATAATTTGTCGAGGTCTAGATAGAATCATGGACAATCTGATTCTTCTCAGATAGAGATAAACCACATCAAACCGATCTAACCAAATCAGATTAAAAAAAAAACTAATTTATAATTTTAAGTTGGTTTAATAATCATAATTTTTAAATTTTTTGAAAAACTGAATCTTTTAATTTGAATCAAACTCGAAAGAACAAAAACTAAACCAAAACTTAAATTCTTTTTCTTTGTCTCTCTGATTTCTTGTGGCTGAAGCTATGTAACTAGCGAAAACTCAGAAACCCTAGACAAAGCTGGGCCAACCATGCGCTTCAAGATCTTTTTTTGGTTTTTAGTTCACAATCAGATTCTCGTTTCTCAACTGCGGAAGCTTGATGAGTAGTCTATGGGAATTGAAACATTTCTCTAGTCGAAAGTTTTGATTATTTTGGATATTTTGATTTAAATATTCTTAATTTGTTTGAGTTTAAAATTATAACTTTACGTATTTGGTTGCTTTTTTCAAAAAACAAACATTCTTGTCATCTTTCTTATAATATTGTTAATAAGACCAACCCCAATGATCACACTAAGCAATCTAAACTATAGTTCTTAACATAAAAAATAAAGAAGAAAGGAAAAAAAAAATCAAAAAGTAAGAAAGAGAAGATAAAAAAGATCTTAAATAAGAACAATTCTTAAAATTTAAAACACTCTTAAAATACTTGTCATGTTATTATTAGTTCAATTTATTTTATATATTAAAAATTAATTGTAAATATTAAATTGTATTAAGATAATATATTTTCATAGTTAAAAACTTTATTTTAAGGTGTCTCTATTGGGGTTACTCTAACTGTCTGGAGGAAGTCATGAAAGCTTAGACCATCTCCAATGGTAGATTCTAATATAAGAACTTTATCATTAAAATAAATAAAAACTAAAATAAAATAAGAGAGAGAATGAAAAAAGTTCTTAAACTAGAGTTTTTAGAATCAGTTCTAAAACTATTCATTCCACATGTCACTTAACTAACATTTTAATGATTTTGAAAAAATGAAATATAATTATACAATTAAAATATTAATATTTTTATTTTTTTTGAAACTTTCTAAGCATTGGAGGTGCTCTTGGTCAAGTGTATAAACGGTCTTTTACTGCAAGCAAATTTGGCTTAGTTCTTCCTCTAATATATGATAAAATTTACAACTCTTTGGTTCGTATATTGAGACTAATCATCTCGTTTTCTTCTTCTTTCCATCTCATGGAGCTTGCTACTCATTTACTGACTTTTCAAGCAAGTCTCTAATCGACGCTTTCTATTTTTTTTTTTTCTTTCTCCCTTTTGCCTCCGGCAAGCTGCTTGATTTGCACTGAACTTGGAACATAAGGGCACACACTTGCCCGACACCCTTTGACCGCACATTCTCCGAGATCCAATCTTCTAAAGTATCCATCCTCTCCAACGAAGTCAACTATGTTTCGATTCGAGTTTGCATAGTTTCGATAAAAGCCCATGGCCACTTTCTTCTCCTCGTGGATGATGAAACCCTGTTCAATCAGAATGCCATCGAAGCCTGGTCCCATATCCAATGTCAAGAACTTGCTCCAAGACACCTTGTTGGCCTCAATCTTAGTAGTAATCCATATCTCAATCTCTTTTGTAAATCCTACCTTGTGCTGTAACGAAACTGCAAGCTTCTCTTCTCTAACACAAGATAAAGCCACATAGTGATTAGTAACCTCAACGCTAAACGGCAGAGGCATAAGCGGCCCAAAACTCTCTTTTGTAAAATCAAAACAGATTATGTGATGCTCAAGTTCTCCTTCTGACTTCTTTGCAGACCAGTAAGTGTTTCCCTTGAGAGAAACGCCACGCTGATGATACGATATAGGCCAGTATGGAGTGGCATTAAGAGTCTTCAATAAACAAGAGTCGAAATCATATATTTCTAACGATAAAAAGCGGATTTTGCGAGGTTTTTGGAATCTCTCCATTGGACGGATGAGAACTTCACAAAACCTCAAGATTTTGTGGCTGCGACAAGATTCGTTCTTCTTATTCACGTATCCGAGAGCGTAGTTGTACATCATAACTTGTGATCCCCAGTCAGAGTTTCTAGGTTGGATCCACCTTGTTTGCCCCCAATAAGGATTCCAAACAACAATCTTATTATCGTCTTTCAAGATGCATAACAATAAACCCTCACAGTGAAACACTTGAGATATCTTGACTTGTTCGTCAAGGCAAGTAAGTTTGCCTTTAGGCTCTATAGATGGATCAACGTCGAAGACTACGCTCTTTAAATATAGATTGCAATTNCACTTGAGATATCTTGACTTGTTCGTCAAGGCAAGTAAGTTTGCCTTTAGGCTCTATAGATGGATCAACGTCGAAGACTACGCTCTTTAAATATAGATTGCAATTCATCAATAGGATAATCTGAGACTCCCCTTCTCTTGAAACGGAAGATGCACAATGTAAAGCTTGGGCTTTCGCACAATGTATCCCGCTTTCTGCAAGTTAATCGTACGGCTCTCATAGACTTCCAGGGAAGTCTAGAGAAAATCTCCTCTATCAAATCCCTTGGAAAATTGGAGATCATCGTTGTCATTTTCACAAGCTTGCAACAAAAAGTTTTGATTTTTTTTTTTGTTCTTTTCCTCTGATTTCTTGCGGCTGGGGGAAAGTTTATGTATGACAATTTGAAGGGGATACAGAAACCCTAAACGAAGCTGGGCCAATCGTGGGCTTTCATTATTTTTTTTTTTTTGCCATCTAAAAACTTTTCATTAATCTTCGAGGATACAATCGTTGTTTACAAAACATTGTAGAAAATATGGACAATTATGGAACAAACTCCATGATAAATGTGAGACAGTAGTTTTTTTGGCTAATGCATCAACACATTTATTTGCTACTCTACTCCTATATTTAAATTTGATTGAATTAAACATTTTTGCCCAACATTCTATTGTGTATATGTAAGAATTGAGTCGTAAATTAGTTGATACTCCAGTTAGAAGTTGGTAGAGGTTGAGGTTGTCGCCTTCAAATTCAATACGATTGTAGCTTAGAGACCATGCTGATTGCATAGCCCATATCAATGCCGTACATTCTGCTTCAATTGGTGTATGCCGCCCTTGGAATTTTCCCATACTTCCAACCAAAAAAATTCCATTCTGATTTCGTATTAGCCATCCCATTCCTGATGTGGAGCTTGTAGCATGGTGAGAGGCGTCATAGTTACATTTTAGCCAGCCGTTCGAAGGGGGTTGCCAACGTGCCCCGTTTCTGTTAGTCATAGGAAAAGTAGTAGATACCGTGGTCTCTCCTCTCGTTGCATCTCTCCATTCTTTAACATCTGCAATTGATCTGTTTAATGTTCTTCCTCTGTAACAAGTCTGTTGTTGTAGTAGAGTTCATTTCTACTTTTCCAGATGCGCCACATAATCCAAAATGGCAAATAGCGGAGATCCTCATTGATGTTTGTATTTGAGTGTATTAAAAAAAGAAACCTGAGCTTATCTTCAATAGATGTATAAGGGTTAAGTATTATCTGCGTTGGGAAGCCGGCCGTTCTCCATATTGTTTGCGCAAAGGTACATGAGAAGAAAAGATGTTCGCTTGTTTCATCGGTCGAACAGCAACGTGGACAGATTGGATCAACATTGATTCGTCTATGGCATAGGTTTGCATTAACTGCAATTGATTTTGATAGGATTTTCCACAAGAAATGTTGAAGTTTTGTCGTGATATTTGATTTCCTAATGCTTTTCGCCAAGTCTCGGTGTTGAGCCAAAGGAGCTTGTTGGTGATCATCAGAAATTTGTACAGCAAGATGGTAGCCTGATTTAACAGTGTAACAGCCATCTGTAGTATGTTGCCAAATTAAACGGTCATCTACAGGCCACTGCGGAAGAAAGGTTTTAATAATATTCTGGTGATCATTAATGTCAATAAGATCCTTCAACACTTCTTTATCCCATTGATGTGTTGTAGAATTGATCAGAATATCCACTGGGAGTAACGGGTTAGTATAAGGGAGAATGGAAGGAGCCCTTGGCGGTATAGATGGGATCCAATTGTCTGTGATTTTTGTGTCTTTTCCATCTCCAATAATTGGTTGCAGACCTTGTTGTAAGAGATCTCGCCCAAATAAAAGCGATTGCCACCCGTATGATGGTTGTGTTCCTTTTTTAGCCGATAGTAGTGAACCATCTCGTAAATATCTCCCCTTGAGAATCCGATAAAGTAAGCTTTGCGGTTGTTGTAATAGTTTCCATACTTGGTTACCAAGTAAGGCTTGATTAAATTTATGGAGATCTCTAAATCCCAGCCCCCCAATAGATTTTGCCGTTGCCATTTTTTTCCAGGAAACCCATGCCATTTTCCTATGTGTCGGAGTACTTCCCCACCAAAAACGTGCCATCATACCATCAAGTTCGGAGCAGAGTTCCTTAGGTAACTGAAAACAGTTCATGGAGAATACAGGCATTGCAACGGCGACCGACTTTAGAAGTGTTTCCTTTCCCGCTGTGGATAGGAATCGTGTTTGCCAACCGTTGATCTTTTGTAGTACATTGTCTTTGATATATTGGAATATTTTTTTCTTCTTTCGACCAAACTGTTCAGTTAATCCTAAATACTTCCCACCACCTCCTATGTTAGGGATCTTGAGGATATGTTGGATTCCTGTCCGTTTATTTTGAAATACCCGTTCACCAAACGTGATTGCTTATTTGTCAAAGTTTATGATTTGGCCTGAAGCAGTTGCATACATGTCAAAAATCTTAGACAGATTTCTACTATTCTTGTAATCTGCTTTGACAAAAAATAATGAGTCGTCTGCAAATAGAAGATGCGATATGGGGGGTCCTCCAATACTTAACCGAATCGGTTGGATGTTGTGGTTACGCTCTGCCTGTTGCAGAAGAGAGCTGAGCACATCTGCACATAATATGAAGAGATATGGGGAAAGAGGGTCTCCTTGTCTGATACCGCGTTTAGTATTGAAACGTTCATAAGCACTTCCGTTGATTAACACTGAGAAAGATACTGATCTAACACAAGCCATAATCCATCTAATCCATATTTCTGAAAATCCTTTCTTCCGGAGAACTTGTTTTAAAAAGTTCCATTCCACTCTATCATATGCTTTACTAATATCAGTTTTAACAGCCATATAAGAGTTTGCACAGCGCTTACGTACCCGGAGAGAATGCAAAGCTTCATGTGCAATTAGGACATTATCAGTGATTTGACGACCTGGTATAAAGGCGGCTTGTTGCTCAGAAACAACTTGAGAGAGGAGTGATTTCAGACGCAAAACCAAAATTTTGGAGATGACCTTGTAGACAACGTTGCAAAGTTCAATAGGTCTAAAATCTTTCATCGTCATAGGTGTGTCTAGCTTTGGAATGAGACAAAGATTTGTATGTTTCAGATCTTGCGCCATATCTCCTGTCTCGAAAAAACGTCTCGTCTCTTCTACTACTGCAGGTCCTACGATATCCCAATATTTTTGGAAAAAAATGGCAGTGAAGCCATCAGGACCTGGTGCACGATGAGCACCAATGGAAAACATTGCTTTTCTCACTTCCTCAGCCGTAATTTCCTGTGTAAGAGTAGCATTCATATCATCAGTCACCACAGTTGTGATATTAGTAAGAACTTCCGCCATTCTTGTGTTGCCATTACTGTCAAAAAGCTCTGTGAAATATCTCTCTGCTTCTTTGGCTATAGCCAGATTACCCCGAATATCTGATCCAGAAGCATCTTTGATGGAATTAATGCTGTTGCGAGACCGTCTATTTTTGGTGGAAGCATGATAGTAACGTGTATTACGATCTCCTTTGGTGAGCCACTTGTTTCGACTTTTGATGTACCAATATGATTCTTCATCTCGATAAGCTTGCAGTAACTGACTTCTTAAAGTGTGAATGGTATCAATAGAGACAGAATTATCAGTATGCGCTACATCAATCTGATGAACGAGATCTTTTATTTGCTTTGCTGAATTGGTGATGGTTGTCTTCTTATATCCATAAATTCGTTGACGACATAGTCTAATTTTCTCTGTAATTGGAGAATAAAATCTATCAATACAAGACCATCCATCTTGAACAATCTGTTTGAAATCTTCCTTCTCACAAAGACGACTATCAAATCTAAAATCTCTGCGCCCAAACTCTGTTTCAGTTCTGATTTTAATGATTGCCGGCCTGTGATCTGATTCAATAAGTTCAAGGTATTGAACTTGTGATGCTGGGAAAACAGCACGCCATTCATCGTTTGCCATGGCACGATCCAACCAACTTTCATTTGTAAGATCTCTACGTTTGGCCACCCAAGTCATGTTACTTCCCGTGAAAGGAAGATCAGATACACGACAATTATTAGTCATGTTCTGAAAATCCTTTAAACTCCATGGTTCTCTAACACGACCTCCTTTCGTCTCATTAGCATTAATGATTTCGTTAAAGTCACCACACATAAGCCAAGGACCCGATCTATTTGCTGATAATCTCTCTAAACGTTCCCATAAAACATGTCGTAACTTGCGAATTGGATTTCCATAAATGCAGGAGAAGTAAAACGAAATTTCCTTCTTATTAATCTTACAATCAATCATTCGTTCATCAACTGAAATAAAAGAAACATCTACAGACTTGTTCCATAACAAAGCAAGACCTCCACCAATTCCTATTGGTGAGACACACTTAACATAATCATAACCAACTTGAGCAGCCACGTCGCGGATGATATCATCGGGATTCTTCGTCTCAATCAAAAAGAGTAAGTCCGGGGAATAAGTTTCCTTAATCCCTTTTAGGCGTCGAACTGTCAAGGACCCTTTAATACCTCGACAGTTCCAAAACACTGTATTCATTTTGATTCCGGTGGATTCTGGCCCACCGTGTCGTCTCGATTAGTTGGTGTTGAATCAGTAGCGTGATATCCTCCATTGAAGTTGGAAGAACTTGCTCCTTCAGCAAAAAGGCCCAAACCAGTTCCTTGTTTCCATTGTTTCTCCTTGTACGCATCGCCTCTTGTATGTCTGTTCTTGATAATCATCAACTAGGAAACCACGACGCATATCTGCATAGAGAAGAGGTGTCGATGTAGTTGTTGTCGGACTTTCAGTACGTCTTCTCTTCTGGGCGTTTCCTTGTGCATCTTCAGAATTATTAACATTGTTGGCCTCTTCGGGGCGTGCCGTTTCTTCATCCTCATGTCTCTGAGTAGGAAAACCAGGGGGATGATCATTATTCTCATCATCATCATCATCGTCTCCATCCGCGGGATCCTCCTGGGGATTGGTTTCGTTCAGAGGACAATCAGATCCATCATGATTTAGCTTTCCACATATGGGACAAAAACCACGTAGTTTCTCATAGCGAAACTTTAGAACCTCAGTCTCATCCCCAAATTTGAAAATCCGTTGGAATCTTAACGGTGTGTCGATATCCCAGAGGATCCGCACACGAACGTAGTCGACATGAAGGGCGCCGTCTCCATTGAAATCTGTTTCGAGAAAATGACCCATCATGTTCCCAATGTGTCTTACCATTCGCAACGTTAGGAATTGTAGGGGAATTCCTCGTATCTGAACCCAGAAAGGGATCTTCTGTAGATCATTATCAGAATGCGACGGATTCCACTTTTGGATTACGCACATCCAATCGTTGAAAGACCACGGTCCTCTTTTTAAGATCGAAAGCATGGATTCTTCGGATTGGAACAGAAATTGGATCTTCTGATTTTCGATTATGCGACCAATAACTTCTTCTCCGACACCCCATAGTCGCGGTAATGCCGACAACATCGCTCGGAGGTTTTGTTTCCGAGGGTGGATTGGTTTGGCAATCAAACTGAATCGGGTTTCCTCTGCGGCTTCCATATACAGGTCCGTCGGAAGGCTGATGATTTCATCTTCAATACCAAGAGAAATCTCTTGCATCTTTTTCCTTAATTTGTCTGCCATGATTAAGATGAAAAGAGGGAACAATTTTGCTACACTCTGTTCTTCACACAAAAAACAGAGACAATCACAGGAATTATTTATAGATAACGGAAACGGTTGATCTATGAGAGCAGTTATTCCGTTACTGAATCCTGAAGAAACCGCCGATAACTGTCGGCGAGAAACACTCTCCGTAGAGAGACAGAGGTACAATGGGTACAAAAGACGCGATCGCACAAAAAATCGCCTGATACGCTCTCTCATTGTTTTTATTTGTGGGCTTTCATTATTCTTTCTCTTGTTTTTTCTGAGTTTATTTATTGAGTGAAGGCCGCAAAGCAAAATATTTATCAACATTATGACTCTCGTGACCAAAAAAATTTTGCTTTTTTTTTTTTTAATTATTGTTTTTGCCTCGAGACCAATCTAGATAGATTTTTGTATTTCGTTAACACGAATTGTAAAACCTAAACATTCATTTCTCAATAGATTAAAAATAATTTTTTTTTGTCAATATAAAATCTTTTAATAATAACTAAACCAATAAATGCATTGTACAGTTGCATCTTTTCATAATAACATCTTTTCATAATAACTTCTTAGGGCATGTGCTTTTTATTATTCGTTAGTACATTTTTCTTTATAACCGTTTATTTAATAAAAAAATTATGTATTTTTAATAACAATTATGTATTTCAACTATTTAATAACAATTATGTATTTCAATTCTATGTATATCTTTTAGTAAAAAATTATTTAATAATAATAAAAAAATACTTAATAACAATTTCTAAAAAAAATATTTAATAACAATTATGTATTTCAACTCTATGTATATCTTTTCGTAAAACATCTTCTCATTTATAGATTTTAAATCCATAATGCTTTCCAATCAGAATTTCTATAAACAACTTTTTATTCTATTAGGTCTAAATTATTCTTGTGCTTGTTCTTCTACTTCTAGCTTTAACTCGGTCACTCCTTTCATCGAGTTTAAGNAAATTTTTTTTTTTTTTTTTTTTTTTTTTTTTTTTTTTTTTTGTATGTTGTAAAAAAAAAAAAAATTCGTATGTTGCTTCTGCTTAAGATTTCTCATCACTTTTTGATTTCACTAACAAACACTCAAATCTTAAAATTTAGATTGAGAAAATTCGAATATTTAGGTTCACTTTTTGGTGATTCTATTGTTTATATGAACTAATCAAACTTTACAGTTTCCTTAGTTATTAAAAATCATTCTTGATTTCTCTTCAGGTCAGGTGGGTGGAGAAGAAGTGGATAGCAAGATTTTACCTTATTGTAGCATCAACAAGAACGAGAAGAGATCACTCGGCGAAATGGAACAAGAGTTTCTCCAAGCGATGCAAGTAACACAGAGAATAAAAATAGTTTTTTTTTTCTTTTCTTATGGGTTACTTAAATTAAATACGATAGAGAAGTTTCCTAAGTCTGGTAGGATTGTTTCTTTCTTTTGCAGTCATTTTATTACGAAGGCAAGGCGATTATGTCTAATGAAGAGTTTGATAACCTTAAAGAAGAGTTGATGTGGGAAGGAAGCAGTGTTGTCATGCTAAGTAATGAAACTATGATTTTGTAGTTTCTTACTCGATTGTGGTTTTCTTAGGCCGAATATTCTTGATTTGTGATCTATCTTTTATGTATTGCAGGTTCTGATGAACAGAGATTCCTTGAGGCTTCAATGGCTTATGTCTCTGGAAACCCAATCATGAGTGATGAAGAATACGACAAGCTGAAAATGAAACTAAGGGTTTGTATCTCTCTATACTTGCAAATAAAAGAGCAATACTTTGTCTTAGTTTCACTCATCTTGTTACATGTACTGATTGGACCAGATTTTTTAATTGTTCCTTTTGTTTCTGTAGATGGACGGAAGTGAAATTGTGTGCGAGGGTCCAAGATGCAGTCTTCGTAGTAAAAAGGTAAATGCTATAAGATGAATGATAAGGTATATTTGATCGGATACTTATTCTTATAGAATTGCAGAACATAACATAAGATTCATTGTTTATGACAAACTCTAGAGATATTATAGACTTGTGAACTCCTGGTTATGCAGGTTTACAGTGATCTCGCCGTAGATTATTTGAAAATGTTCTTGTTGAATGTACCAGCAACTGTTGTTGCTCTCGGACTGTGAGTACCGGTTCTGTTCCTCTCTCAAGTTTCAAATCACATAATCTCAGATTTTGTTTATTTAACATTGCTGTTTTCTTCAATTTTTCCCAGATTTTTCTTCCTTGATGACCTTACGGGTTTCGAAATCACGTACCTGCTCGAGGTAAACCCTCTTTTGACCCATCTTTTATGGTTTGGAGAATATACTCGTTACAATTTTTTTGCAATGTTTATACTTGCAGCTTCCGGAACCATTCAGTTTCATTTTCACATGGTTCGCTGTGGTGCCTGCAATTGTATATCTGGCGCTATCACTCACCAAGCTGATCATCAAGGACTTTTTGATCTTGAAGGTAAAAACAATTGATCTTCTCATTATCAGTTCTTGAACTGGAAAAGAAAGAGATTATACTCATGAAACGTTTTAATTTTTCTTGGAATCTATCTTTCACAGGGCCCTTGTCCAAACTGTGGAACAGAGAATACATCCTTCTTTGGAACAATACTATCCATCTCCAATGATGGTACCACCAACAATGTCAAATGCTCCGGGTAAAGCAAGATCCTTGGCTTTAGACCCGAATCGATCACAAAAGAAAGTCTGTAACGATTCTTGGAATATTTTGATTCTTAAAACTGGTTTTTTTTTGTTTAGATGTGGAACGGAGATGGTCTATGACTCGAGTTCTCGTTTGATCACATTACCAGAAGGAGGCAAAGCTTAAACCTATGAGCCAAGGTTGAATTCTCATCGTAAATTTAAATTTCTGATCAAACTAGTTCTTGATTCAGTGGAGAAATTCAAGATTCTAAGTTTCTCTTCATTTTCTGTTTTCTCAGGGAAATGTATGTAAAATTAATACTAACAGATGAAGAAGGTGGAGGAGTTTAAAAGAAGAACAAGGAGAAAAAGCAAAAGAGTGAGCTTGTGTGCTGTTTTGTATAATCTCAAATCTTTCATGTAGCTCTCGTTGACTTGTATTGTGTGTTGTAAGTAAATGTGAGGCGCTATCAAAGAAAAACATCATATGATTACTTCTTTGAGGCATTTCGTTCTCATTAGGAAAATAAAATAAATCAGGAAAAAATAGCACAAGTTACATACATTTGGGTTTTTGTTACACTTTTGTATGTGTTTCATAATTTGCCTAGAAGATATATTCTTGTTAATCCATGTAAAACTGTAATATCAAATATGATGTTGTAAATCAATTTATAGGTGATAGTCAAGGCCGGTCCAATTTAACTTATTGAATTGTAGTATGATTCTATTAATAAGATGAAAAATATATAAAGTGGGGAACATGTAATGAGAAGTAACCTTGTGACTTTGTGAGCATACAAAAGGAAAAGTCATACAAACATTATAGCATGCCCAATCTGTCTTTTTAATATGAAAAAGGAGCAATGATCATCATCATCTTCCCCATGCCACCTTCATCCATCATTCACCCAATTTCTTTCTCACCATTAGACCTAGCTAGCTTCCAAATGATTTCACTTAGATCTAACCCAATACTTGACCCAAATGTTGTTTTTCCAAAGGATTTAAGCTTTGAAGGTGGTGATTGTAATTTGTCAATTTCTTGATATATATTGCTAGATCATAATTATCTGCAAAAATTTAATCTTTTGAAGTTTCGGATTATATTGCGGATTAAATTCAGCTTGGTGGGTTTGACAGTTTGATTTGCATTTTTTTGTGTAAATTTTAGATAAATTTGCAAAAAAATGTCATTTAATATTTTTTGTGTGCATAAAACCCTTTTCTTAATTTAGTGGTTTGTAACTTTGTAATAGAAGGTGTTGTACTTGTATCTTGATACAATATTATGCATCATGAGGTTTAAATGTTGAAAGAAGGAACCTTGTTATATTGTCGAAATTGGATCTAAAAGTTTCTTCTTATTGTGTTGCTTATAATTTGATATTATAAGCAAATTTTTCTTGTAAACCTTTTTTTTTCTCTTGGCTATTCCTTACGCTATTATAGTAAGACTTTTGTATAAGAGTGTGGGGACGAAAATTTGTAAATGTATCAAATGATCGAAGAATATAATCAAATCTTTCAGTAAATATATATATTAATATAAGCAATGATCTTACAAGACTACAAAGTGTAAAGTAATGTCACGAGGCTCGAAAAAAGTAGATAAATACTGTAAGGATGATAAACATCGTTCATGCTTGTTCATTATTATGTCTTACAAAAATACATAGTATATACTATATACTTATCATGTCTGTCCCCATAACACATGCCAACAAAGTAAAACACAATCAATCTCTTTCTCCCTCTCCCTCTCTCTCTTCCTTATCATCATTTCTCTCTGCAAAACCCTAAAAACTTAATTCATCTCAGAATCTTTTGGATCCTTCTCACATGGGCTCCATACCATTCATCTTCATAATCCTTCTCTCTCTTTTACAGGAATCCAAATCTCAAACGATCCAATCAGGACATCTCCTTGATCTTATGATCAGAGATTACACCATCAGAAACTTCAACATACATATCAAGACGGGCACGGTCCAGAAAATCCATCTTCCTTCGAATTTTTCCTCCATTGATGTTGATACTGCTAAGTTTAGATGCGGGAGTTTGAAGAGACACGGAGTAAGGATCGGAGAGTTTCACTTTGGTCCGGGCTTGACGGTGCAACCATATGTTGAGAGAGTGATTCTGGTGAGGCAGAATTTGGGTCTTAACTGGTCTTCTTCTATTTACTCAACCGGTTATAACTTAACCGGTTACAATTACCAGCTCGTGTCTCCGGTTCTCGGTTTATTGGCTTACAATTCCAACCCGGACGGTGTAGCTGTGAATCCTTATGAGGTTAACATATTGGGAACGGAACAAAATCCTATTTTGATCGATTTCTTCAGCAGCAAGGCAAGTGATAGCCCTAAACCTAACACGAAGAAAAACTCATCTCTCTTGTGTGCTTGCTTCACAAGTAACGGTATCATAACGTTTATAGAGCAAGTTTCAGCCTATGTTTGCTTGGGAACAACACAAGGTCATTACGCGCTCGTGACTAGAGCTTCGCTTAGATATCATGACGGTGACGGTGATGGTGGTGTTGTTACGCCGTCGTCGTCTCCGGCCGTAAATGGCGGGGGGAGATTGAGCCGGTGGAAAGTGGCGGTTGGGAGTGTGATTGGGTCAGTGATTGGAGCGTTTCTGCTAGGGTTATTGGTGGTGGCGATGTTAGTGAAAGGGAAGAAGAAAGCGATGAGAGAGGAGGTAGAGAGGAGAGCTTATGAAGAAGAAGCACTTCAGGTTTCAATGGTCGGTCATGTTAGGGTTAATCCAAATGCTTCGAGAACAAGAACGGTTCCGAGATTTGATAACAATAGGTATAGTAACAAGTAATAACAAACTAATTAATTAGTTAGATCATCCTTCTTAATGATAATTTGTCTCCACTTTTTTTTAGTGTTAATTGAGTTTTTATTTAATTTTATTATAGATGTTGTAGTGTGACTTGTAATATATATTTCACCCTCTAGGAAATTTATTATATATTTATATGTAATGGAATTAACTGTGTAGAAAATGAGTAATTCAAAATGTTATTACTCTAAGCTCTCTATTGGGTGACTGAAGCTTTAAAATTTGGCTAAGTATAAAAACTAGCAAATATTACACATTAGAAACATTAGGTAAAATTTTAAAATGAAGAAATCTCAACGAGGTTCAAAAACTTGTATACACTTTGGTGAAGAAGAGATACTCGAGAAGGGGTTAGGGTTCGGATTTGGAGATTCGGCAAATGAACCAATATATCACAAAATTATTATTTTGGGGTAATTTTTTTTTTTAATTTTGTTGTTGACAAAATCAACAAAATATCACTTGTCATTGATGTTGATAACATGAATCAAAGTGGCAATTAAATGCAAAATCAATTTGATTTATGATGATAATAACTTCTCAATCTCCACCCACTTGACTTATGTTGAGATAGTTGAAGGTGTGGGCTTTATAACAAGCCATCTTTTCTCATTCTATACACACAATTATCAAAAACACAATTTCTTGCTTCTTCATTTTTTGTACTAGTTTCTCAGAGTTCACATAGTTCTAACGTTCGCTGGCTTCGATTCTCAAGTGTTATGAGATTGAAGAGGCAAGTAATTGTATCTTGGGATTTTTGAACGTATCCAAACCGACACACTATAAGCGTTTAAGGAATTAAAGAGAGATATATTCATCTCGACTTTGCTTCAATTCGTTTCCGATCCAATTACGGTATTGTAGTATTCATATTTTGATTCTTATTATCTATAACTTTGCTTCATATATCAGAATTGCCTATTGAATAAATAAAACTGTAGGTGCCATATGATAGTAGCATGCATTTTACAATAAATTTGAGTTACAATAAGGAGATAAGGTTACACTTACCCATATCTTATTTGTACTGTATATATAAAAAAGTTATGATGCTTAGGTTCCTAATGTAGTACAAAATTATCGTTGTGTGATCTTCACAACAATTGCGAAAACGAGGAATTAAAAAATATTTATTGGGCTGCGATAAAAAATATTATACTTATTGGGCTGTAAACCTATCGTGTATGAGTTTCAGGCCCAATTAACCGGTCCATAATACAAAAGGACTTACTCTATCAACCATAAACCATACCACACCTGATCTCTACCTTGTTTTCGCACCAATTTTCCCCTTGACGTTTTCTGTTTCCCCAAGAATTTCCCGGGAAAGAAAAAAAAAAAAAGCAAAGCGAGAAAAAAAAAAAAACAGAAAAGGATTTCATTTTCTACGCAAATCTCGAATCCTGGAGGAACGAAAGAGCAAGAGATTCAAATCAACCATGGAGGAAGATCCTCCAGGAAGCAGTCAGACGAAGACGACGGCTTCTCAGCTGAATCTCCCACCGTCGATGAATCGACCGACGGTCTCACTCGAGACCCGAATCAACCGTTTAATCGATTCCAACCACTATCACTCACCGTCGAAGCCTATTTACTCCGATAGGTTTATCCCGAGTAGATCCGGGTCTAATTTCGCGCTTTTCGGCCTCGAACCGTCGCCGAGGAAGGACGGGAAGGAAGAAGCGGCGGGTTCTTACGCGGGTATGCTGCGAAGCGCGCTCTTCGGGCCGGAGACGCCGGACAAAAGAGACGTCGTTGCTGGGTTCCCTCCGTCGCGGAATATTTTCCGGTATAAGACGGAGACGCAGCGGCCAGTGAATTCGTTCTCGCCGTTTGGCTCTGATGAGCCCCCTGGTGTTAGCCCTATCCCCGCTAAGTCGCCGAGGAAGATTCTTAGGTCGGCTTATAAGGTGAGAGTCTCTTTCTATCTATCTTTGGGGTTTTAAAGTTTTGGGTTTTAGGGTTTGTGGGTTGAAATTAGAGTCATTAGAGTGGATTTTGTGTGTTTCTTGGATGGATTTGTGTATTGTTGATAGATTTTAGGTTTTGAGAGTTGCGATTCTTGATTGTTCCAGCAATTTCGTCTCTTTGAGTGGATTTTTGGCTGCATTTATGTATGAAACTTGTGAGATCTTTGTCAAGTGTTTGCTAGTGTTGTAGGGAACGGTCTTTTTTTTTTTGAAGAATGCGTAATGTCTACTCTTTATCCCAGTGGTTTACAAATGTAGATTTTTTCCTGATATTGCATTTGTCCTGTGGATGTTGTTGTTGTTAGGTGTTGGATGCGCCGGCTCTGCAAGATGATTTTTACTTGAATCTCGTGGATTGGTCGGCACAAAATGTTCTCGCGGTGGGATTAGGGAACTGCGTTTATTTGTGGAATGCTTGTAGTAGCAAGGTGAGTTTTTTTTTCCCTTTTCTTTCATCTTCTTGATTTGTAGTAACCTTCTGGCTCATTCTTATTCTTAGAGAGTGTTTTGACTTGGGAATGTCTTTCTGCTATTTGCAGGTAACTAAGTTATGCGAACTCGGGGTCGATGACAGCGTTTGCTCAGTCGGATGGTCTCTACGTGGAACACATTTAGCGATTGGAACTAGTAGTGGAACTGTAGAGGTAATTTGAATTATCTATCTAATGCATTTCCTATCCTTTAGCCATGGTTGTGGAATGCATTTCCTATCCTTTAGTGGATTCTTGAACATTTGTTGTTTTCATCACACACATTTAGTTCTTAGTTCACCGAATCACATTGCGCCGCTTAAATTGATTATTGGTGGCTAAGAAAGACACACCCTAAAACTTATCCTTAGTGTATGTAAATACAATTTATGAAAGTTGTCTTCCACATATTACGAGTTCTAATCCCTTTATGGAGAATTTACTCTTGACTGTTTTTCTTTCACTAGATCTGGGATGCGCCTCGCTGCAAGAGAATAAGAACAATGGAAGGTCATCGGTTACGAGTTGGAGCCCTGGCATGGAGCTCATCGGTTTTGTCTTCTGGTAGCAGAGACAAGAGTATACTTCAGAGAGACATACGGTCTCAGGAAGATCATATCAGCAAGCTAACAGGTCACAAATCCGAAGTCTGTGGACTCAAATGGTCTTATGACAACCGCGAGCTAGCATCAGGCGGAAACGACAATAAGGTAAACATGAAATCTTCATTTTGTGTCATTGAAAAAACACATTACTTTTCGGACACTGGGTAAATGATTCGATGATCTTGCAGCTTTTTGTATGGAACCAACATTCCACACATCCGGTTTTGAGATACTGTGAACACACAGCAGCGGTTAAAGCCATCGCGTGGTCCCCGCATCTTCACGGAGTTCTCGCTTCCGGCGGTGGTACTGCTGATAGATGCATCCGTTTCTGGAACACGACGACAAACACTCATTTAAGTTGCATAGACACTAACAGTCAGGTAAAAACCCGCTTCTGCTTGCTTTGAATAAAAACCGGTTTTTTTTTTCTAACCGTTTTCTTTGTTCAGGTGTGTAATTTGGTTTGGTCTAAGAACGTGAACGAGCTTGTGAGCACGCATGGATACTCCCAAAACCAAATCATCGTTTGGAAATACCCAACCATGTCTAAAGTAAGAATTCTTTGTTCTCTAATTTCAGTTTCTTATCTTTTCTTGCTGGATTTTGGGAATTTAACGATTGAAACTGTAACTTTTTTTTCTCTCTTACCAGTTAGCAACTCTCACGGGTCACACGTTCCGCGTTCTGTACCTTGCGGTCTCACCCGATGGACAGGTTTGTCTTTTATTTTTCCTCATAATCATAATCTCAAAATCTACACTTGCATCAACACACTTTCTTGTATGATCTTATTTTGTTGCAGACGATCGTGACGGGAGCAGGAGATGAAACCTTAAGATTCTGGAATGTCTTCCCTTCTCCAAAATCGCAGGTAAAGAACCCGAAGCATATATTTCCAATTCTTAACCCTTAATTCTGTGAAAACGAACAATGTGTATGTAACACAACTCACACCATCCCCTGTTTCAATTCTCAGAACAGGGAGAGCACAATAGGTGCATCGTCCTTTGGTAGAACAACAATTCGGTGACATCTTGAGATGACATCCGTGTTAGTTGGTCGTACTAACCAAACTTCCCATAGATTTTGTTCAAGTCTTTCTCATGAGGATGCAGAAATTAGTGGAAAGTAGAAACAGATTAAAATTAAGTTCTTTTTTTTTTGTGTGACTTGGGTTTCTTTAGATTTTTCTTCTCCGATGTATAGATTGGATGTTTCTGTATATATAATATTTTCTGAAACTTTGGATTACACTAAAGAGATTGTAGAATGGAGATTTCCTCCTTGGCCAGAGTTATTAAGCTTCTTGTTAGGTAAGTTGACGCATGTTATTGTCTCCCTTGTTCAATTTACTTGACCGAAGTTCAATTTACCTTTTCTCTCTATTATTTCACCGTGTTGTGTTGAAGTAAAAGTGTAATATGGCCCACCAAGATTCTTTTCCATCACTATCCCACGTGAAGGTAAAGAATCAACCAGGTCCCACCGCCCCAGTTATTAAACACGCGTACAGAAGCAAAACGATTTTGATTTATTATTAGAAGAAATTAGAAACGAAATCACGAATTCTATTCTCTTCTATAAACTAGGTTAATTTTTATATAATATTTTACAAAAAGAGATAATCTATAAACAGTAGCATTGATATATTACATTTCATAAGTTGGTAGTGTAAGAGCATCCACAATATTGTGTCTCTCAGAATAATCCCCAAAATCCATGTAGGATTGCGTAGGAGATTCATATAAATATTTTGGGAAATTTACTCAGATATCATACAAATTAGATGAAATAACCAGAAATATACAAATTTTTTTTTTATTACTATCATATTTCGCCTATATTTTCTATACCCAGCGTGCCCTTGTTACATGTTATAGGAAAAAACGTAATTACAAAGAATGCCATTACTTTTTAATTCTACATCAGAAAAACGCGCCGCCACGTCAGAAATCGCTGACATGTATTAATGAACTCAGCCGTAAAGCGCTACAGCGGCAATCACGGTTGAGTTACGGTATGTTTCGGCTGATTTAAGAAAAATGGTTGAGTTATGAGCTAACGGCTGACTTACGAGATAACTCAGACATAAGTTATGGCTGAGTTAACGAAATATGTCTGAGTTATGAGAAAACGGCTGACTTACGAGATAATCCAGCCATAAGTTACGGCTGAGTTATAAACCAATGGTTGATTTGTCAAAATTTGGCTGAGTTATTGTCTCGACACGGCTGAATTAACTTTCTCCGGTTGGCTGAGTTATTGCTTCATTACGGCTGATTTTCGTGTAAGTGTCATAACTCAGCCGTAATGAGCTGGGTTAACGAAAAACTCGGCCTAATTACGGCTGATTTAGTAGCGAAAGATTAATTACTACAATAGTATGTTTTGATGGCTGACTTATCAAACGATACGGCTGAGTTAAAGATTTTCAGTTGAGTTACGGCTGAATTTGACAGCCGTTTTTTTCGTTTTTTAATTACTGTAATAGTATTCATGTTACGGCTGACTTAAAGTTTTGTTTGATGGCTGGTTTAAAACAGTTGATTTACGTGATCGCTTGGTGGCTTACTTGCCACTTCATCAATTAAAAAATGACGTCGGATGCATATTTCCATGTCATCATCAACAGAGAAATACGAAACATCGTCTTTCTCTTCTTCGTCGTCGTCATCGTATTTCTCACCGTCGTTGTTCTTCACATCAACAGAGAAATACGAAACGCCGTCTTCGTCTTCCTCGTCGCCGTCATCGTCTTTCTCGTCGTCATTGTTTTTCACCTTGTTCTTCACATCAACAGAGATATCCAGAACTTAAATTTTGAACATCCAATTCGTCATCATCTTCCTCGTTCTTCTTCATTTTCGTTCATCCTTCTCCGATATATGATGGATATGGTTTCGGTAATTGTGGATTGTTTACGGCTGACTTATGGATTGTTTACGGCTGACTTATAGATTTTTTACGGCTGACTTAAGGATTGTTTACGGCTGAATTATGGATTGGAAACGAAGAGTCAACTCGAGAAATCGAAGAGCCCCCTCGAGAAAACGAAGAGTCTCCACTTCGGTAATTGTGGATTGTTTACGGTTGACTTATGGATTGTTTACGGGTGACTTAAGAATTGTTTACGGCTGACTTATGGATTGGAAATGAAGAGTCCACTCGAGAAAACGAAGAGTCCCCTCGAGAAAACGAAGAATCCCCACTCGAGTTCGTGAAAAAGGAGACGAAATGCGACGGATATAAGAGAAGCGGCCGGAAGAGACGATACGACGACGGCCGGAAGAGACGATACGACGGCCGGAAGAGACGAGGTTTCGCCGAGAGAGAGAGGTTTCGCCGAGTTAACCTACGCAACCTTTCGTCTTCCATGAAGTATTATAACTCAGCCGTGAAGTATAATAACTCAGCCGTGAAGTATAATAACTCAGCCGTGAAGTATAATAACTCAGCCGTGAAGTATAATAACTCAGGCGTGAAGTATAATAACTCAGCCGTGAAGTATAATAACTCAGGCGTGAAGTATAATAATTCAGCCGTGAAGTATAATAACTCAGCCGCGAACTTAGCGGAGCAAGTTTGTTCGTGAAAAGGAGAGATTTTTAGCCGAGAAAACGAAGAGTCCCCACTCGAGTTCGTGAAAAAGGAGACGAAATGCGATGGAGATAAGAGAAGCGACCGGAAGAGACGATACGACGGTGGAATTAGGGTTCGACTCCGGAATCGCTGAGAGAGAGAGGTTTCGCCGGCGAGAGAGTTTTTTTCCCGAAACTGTATTTCATGTCGTGGATTTAGTTTTTTCATGTTAATGAGGTGGATTAAACTAATTTTTGGTTAATCATTTTTAAATTAAAAAAATTGTAAATTAATGAAAGGTGTTTATTGTAATTACATAAAGGCACAAAATATCTGAGTAATTTTTTAAAAATGTATAATATTTTAGTAATAAACCAACTTTTATGTAATATCTGAGTAATTCTTTCAAATATTTTTCGTAATGTCATTAAAAAATGTAATCTAGACAAAGCAACTCTCCTCCTTATATCAATCGAAGAAATCATTTTGATTTTATTCTTCTTACTTTAGTATTATATTCAGTTTCTTGCACAATCAAGCTTCAATGAGCTATTTTATTCTCAAATCTGTTTAATCTATTTTATTACACTCCTTTAAGCATGAATAAATCCTTGCTTTAGATTATCTTACAGTAATTAAGTCAAACCAATAATTGCATTGTATGAAATATAAATAGGTTTAGTTAAAAAATTGTAGTACTAAGTATATCATACATTACGCGGATAAAACTGTTTTACACACGTTGGATGAGATGTCGAGAGTTTAGAGACTCTAGACCACATACCATAAAATGTGGTATGCATAATGATTTGCATAAGTCGCTAAATCTTCATCTCCGTTTAAACTCATAAAATGTAATTGCAATAGTAGGCCGCTTTCTTGATTTTTATTTTATTTTATTAATTAGTCCATCTAAACAAGATCGTGCATGTGTACAAAACTCTAATTGCTCATTCAAATAGACGGGATGTTACATAGAAGGCTGGTTTTGTATATACTAGGAAAAGGTCCGTGCATTGCACGGATTTGTGATAATTTTAATGTTTTAATTTTTAAAATTAATTTTATATTATTTCTTAGTAAAAATTTGTGGATAAATATTAATTTTTATTTTGTAAATATCATGTAATTTTATAACTTTGTATTGGAATTTCGGTGGAATAATAATATATATAGTGAATGAGAATTTTTTTTATTCATCGTAAGCATAAAAATATCGAATTATTTCTTTTCGACAATAATTAAGGACATGTTATTTTATAGTATAACCAATCTCAAATACATTTGTGATGAAATTTGTGAATGTAAAATTAAATGTTAAGATATTTTTGGTCCTTGTAGATTATCAAAACATATATCACAATTGTCATATTCTCCTTGTGTATCTTGGATTTATGTTCTCTCTACGTCTCCAACACAAAATCAACATATAGTTTTCTTGATGCATTTGGATTGAAATCTTCAATTTCAAAAGAGACTTCGAGGCATTGTCTGTTATGTGGTCGACGTGATAACATAGATTTACGAATAAAGTTTATTAAACTTTGGGTTAATGTATTTGATGTTGTGTCATCAATATCATGATAAGTGAGGTAAAAGTTAATCATATTTTTGAAGATAGTGTTATTTACTTGAAGTATTTGATCGGTGCTAAAACGGATTGTGTAGTTGATGTTCTATTTTTGACGGAGTGGACGTGTGATTTTGAGACGCAGTTTGTTCCACTTGATTGTGTGAAAGAAATTATATGATAGTGTAATGCTTATATATATATATATATATATATATTCTATTGGAAATTTATGTTGTAATAAAAGTGAGTTGTGTTGTAAATTGTTGTATTGTTCTTTCTATTTATAGATTGTTGTAGAATCTCTATTGCAGTTTTTTTTTGTATATTGTATTTAATTATTTAGTGTAGTTGGATTTTTTATTATTTTTTCTGAGAAGTTTTTCTTTCAAATGTAAATGTGTAGAATAAAAGTATGTGAGCCCTGAAAATTTTGGGACCCAGGACGGAAATCTACGGCTATGGGACGGAAACAAAAAATTAGTGAATTGGAAAATAATTCTCAAAAGAAAATATGATAGAACGTCCTGGAAAATTTCAGAATGATTTAAAAAAAATATATATATAGAATTTTCAAGTTTTTCATTTTTGAACAGGTAATTTGGATACACGATCTAATACTCATTCCCTTACCATACCTGTATTAATAAAATAAATGGTTTCAAATGGATAATTATTTTAAACGGGATAGGGAATGAGACGAAAAATTCGGGACAATACAGCAGGACACGGGAAACCCGTCCCAAAATTTTCAGAGCTCCTGATGAAAAAACTTTATTATAAGTTATAAGATATCAAATTTGTTTTTCCGTAGTTAATTATAACTTTTTTGGTTATTAAAAATGAAGTACACATATTATTAAATTAAGAACAACAAAATAAAGAGATGAATCTCACTTTTTTGGTTATTAAAAATGAAGTACACCTATTATTAAATTAAGAACAACAAAATAAAGAGATGAATTAAGTGTTACAATTATGAATTACACATTTCAATTTTTTTAATGTATTTATGTTTTTTTTCTTTAAATGTAGGTGACACATCACCTGCCACATGTCAGCATTTCAAAGCTCACTTTTGAAAGAAAACATTACTTTATTATATAAGATTTTCAAGTTTTTCATTTTTGAACGGGTAATTTGTTTACACGATCTAATACTCATTCCCTTCCCATATCCGTATTAATAAAATAAATGGTTTCGAATGGATAATTATTTTATACGGGATAGGGAATGAGACGAAAAATTCGGGACAATACAGCAGGATACGAGAAACCCGTCCCAAAATTTTCAGGGCTCTTGATGAAAAAACTTTTGTATATGTTATAAGATATCACATTTGTTTTTCCGTAGTTAATTATAACTTTTTTGGTTATTAAAAATGAGGTACACCTATTATTAAATTAAGAACAACAAAATAAAGAGATGAATTAAGTGTTACAATTATGAATTACACATTTCAATTTTTTAATGTATTTATGTTTTTTTTTCTTTAAATGTAGGTGACACATCACCTGCCACATGTCAGCATTTCAAAGCTCACTTTTGAAAAAAAAACCTTACTTTATTATATAAGATTTTCAAGTTTTTCATTTTTGAACGGGTAATTTGGGTACACGATCTAATACTCATTCCCTTCCCATACCCGTATTAATAAAATAAATGGTTTCGAATGGATAATTATTTTAAACGGGATAGGGAATGAGACGAAAAATTCGGGACAATACAGCAGGACACGGGAAACCCGTCCCAAAATTTTCAGGGCTCCTGATGAAAAAACTTTATTATATGTTATAAGATATCACATTTTTTTTTCCGTAGTTAATTATAACTTTTTTGGTTATTAAAAATGAAGTACACCTATTATTAAATTAAGAACAACAAAATAAAGAGATGAATTAAGTGTTACAATTATGAATTACACATTTCAATTTTTTTAATGTATTTATGTTTTTTTTTTCTTTAAATGTAAGTAACACATCACCTGCCACATGTCAGCATTTCAAAGCTCACTTTTGAAAAAAAAACCTTATTTTATTATATAAGAATTACTCATTTCAATTTTTTTAATGTATTTATGTTTTTTTCCTTTAAATATAGGTGACACATCACCTGCCACATGTCAGCATTTCAAAGCTCACTTTTGAAAAAAAAAACCTTACTTTATTATATAAGATATATCTTCCACATTTTCATGTTCCATTTTGCAAACTTTTCATCTTTGTGAATTTTTTTTTCTTTTGCAAACGATAGTAATGTAGTTTCAAAAAGTAATACAATTTCACATTTAAAAACAAAAAAAAAACATATATCCTGATCATAAAGACAGAAGTTGGTGTGACAACAGCAAAGACGCTTTCGCCAGATAATTGTTGCCTCTTGTACCCATTCATTTATGTCAAAGAGCAACTTCTCTCGATTCGTTCCCTTCATTTTCCACGTGAAGGTAAGAGTTGATCAGGTCCCAGTAAATAATACACCATACAAGACAATTATTGCACTGTGTAAGCGGATCGTATTAGCCGGATCCTATATACACTCTACTTAAGCCGTCTAGACCACTTACAATCTTGCATAGGTCGCTAAATCTTCATCTCTGCCTAGACTCGTCTAAAATGTAATGGCGATAATGAGAATCCGCTTAGCACCTAGATGCCATCTAAACCATTGTTTAGTCCACTTTGTTGAAGAGTAATTTTTCTAATTTGAGATTGCTGGTGAAAATGGCTGAAAAAGTAATACAACTTAGCATTTAAAAAAAAGAAAAACCATATGTCCGGATCGTAAAGAAAGACGTTGGTGGGACAAGAACAAAGACTAGTCTTTCCCTCGCCAAACAATTCTGCCCACACGTTTTTCTTGTCCAATTATTATATATATACAAACAAATCAGGTCATTGTCTGTTCACTATGTTGTAAATTGTAATCAAATCTAGTGCCAAGTCACTTTCTGTTCAAAATGGAAAAAAGAAGAACGTTACACTTGTGTATCATATTGAATATATACTTGAATAGTTTTGTTTCACCTGATGTGGAGAACCGAATCAAATCTACAATATATTACTCCTCCAGCCACCGATTTTATCATTAGACTATTTGATTAAGTATCTGCTACTATCGTTGATATCATCATCATTTATCATATTTGCTGAAAAACTCTAATTAATTAACATGTTGTAATTTTGTAAACTTGCCTTATCAAGTTACTAGAGAGGGACGCGTGATACATCATTGCATGTGATAATAGTGTCCCACAGACCCTTTGACACTATACATTGATCAAGATAAGCATCCAATTTGCGTTACTATTTTTTTTCTTCTTTTTTTGGTTTTAATAATTTTCATGCGTTACTACTTTCTTTTACTACGATAATGCATATACTTAATCACAACGTTCCTTAATTCCCACTAGAGCATCATCCTCATCGTCTTCACCGTGACTGGCATCTGAGTGAGACCACGTAATAGTGCTGGCCGTCGGAAAACAACAGCTGCATTCATCAACGCAAGGTCGTTCCGGTAGGGTTTCACAGGTGTCAGTTCTACAACCATCTTGTGAAGTGGCCTCTCGCAGTGGTCCCCAACATTCGACCTTGTGAAACTTGGGGATTTTAGAATGGAAATAAACCCAAACAAGAGCTTCTTGTAGGTCAGGGTGATTGTTTAGCAAGTTATCATCTCCATGGACGAATGCCATCAACACCTATGATCAATTGGTCCAATATAATTACAAGACCACACATATAAGTACATAACACACTGTTACATTTCATATGGATCATATACTAAAATCTATCATCATTTGGTTAATACCTAATACTTGATCACAAGACTTACCACCGGTAGTTCTTTGCAGAAAATGAAGTAACGAAGCTCCGGAATGAGATCCAAAAGGAAATGGCCACCACTAATATGGCAATGAACGTGAAGCGACATTTTACTTTTCACTTTCTTCCACTCGGCCACCACTTCATCCCGGTACAATCGGTTTGCCCATCCCTGCAACTGGTGAAACCGCTAACCAAAAGTTTACATCCTATATATAATGTCTTTACATTATATATATATATATATATATATATATATATATATATATATATATTTTTGTATGAATGTAAATGTTGTCTTTACATTTGTTTAAGGGAGGGGATCGTGATTAGTAATGTAATTACCTGAGAATTATTGATAGAGTGAGAAATAGCTAAAGTTAACTTAGCGGTGGTGTCACTGTGAGTGAGAGTGTAAGTTCTTGGGAGCTTTGATGGATGCTTCTTCTCATCAACTCCTAAGAATAATACTTTTAGTTTAGAAGCTTCGAAGATCGCCTGTCCAAATAATCTTGCAACCTTAAACCATTTGATAGATCAAAGAAACTAACGTTAAAACCGGATCAAGATAATACAATATCTAAAAACATATTTTTTCATTTTGTTGAACGTAAAGATACAAACCGAAAACAAAACAAAAACACATCATGTGGATCAAAAAAGGAAAAAGAAAATCAGAAAACAGAGCTGCGACGACCGAGTCTAGCAAAATCTAACATTTCTCAAGATAAGAATTGAGATTAATTATTACAGGAATAATAGATTGGTTTTTTCTCTTGGATCTTGTAGTGGTGGGTAAGAGTGAACTACTTCTTTGTATCTGGAAAATCTGGTTTCAGATTTACTGGGAGCAAAGAATTTGCCATCAAACCACACCTCTCTCTCTCTCTTTCTATTGGTAGAGAAATTACCAAAAAAAGAAATGCGTCTTGTTACTTGTTACTTGATATTTATTTATCTTGTGTTGCCGACCATAAAAAAAAAGAAATAAATCTAGTCTTCATATTCATTTAAAAAGAAACAAAATACAGAGGAAACTTTATGTTAAAAACAATTGTCATTTCCTATTATTAACACCACCACACAAATAAACTTTCATCTTTGCTTCTATCTTCCCTTAACCACCAAAGAAGAAAACAAGTTACATTTGTCACAAGATCTCTATCACTTCAATCTCTCAGAGTTAGGCATAGAAATCCCCAGCTCGCGGCCACCCGCGACACTCTCATCCTCTGTACTATGTTGTTGATAATGACGACGAGACCACGGGATCGTGCTAATCGAAGGAAAGCAACACTTGCACTCATCGGGACACGGTAGCTCCGGGAGAGTTTCACATTTTTTGCGGGTCCTATCTCCGTCGTGACGGTGCTGCGCGGCCTCCCAAAGCGGTCCCCAATATTCGACCTTGTTGTACTCCGGTACGTTGGAATGGAAATAAACCCAAACAGGAGATTCTTGTAGCTCAGGGTAGCAATTCAACAAGTTCCCATCTCCATGGACAAAAGCTTCCAATACCTATAAAAATCAATAGGTCCAACATAATTGATACTAACACATCTGTATATACAAAGACTAGTTCCTAGACTATTACCATATTAGAATTACAAATAAAGTAAAATAAAGAATCTCGAAAACTTACCACCGGTAATTCTTTGCAGAAAATGTAGTAGCGAAGCTTCGCAATGAGATCCAAAAGGAAGTGGCCTCCGCTAATGTGGCAATGAACGTGAAGCGACATTTTACCTTTCACTTTCTTCCACTCGGCCACTACTTCGTCTCGGAACAACTTATTTGCCCATCCTTGCAACTGGTGAAACCACAGACCAAAAACTTTACAAAATATACACAAATTTGCGCACCATTGGGGGGGTTTATGATTTACCTGAGAGTTATTGATAGATTGAGAAACAGCTAAAGTTAGCTTTGCGGTTATGTCACTGTGAGTAAGAGTGTAAGTTCTTGGTAGCTTTGATGGATGCTTCTTCTCATCAACTCCTAAGAATAATACTTTCAATTTGGAGTCTTCAAAAATCGCCGGTCCAAATAATCTTGCAACCTTTAAACCATTCATCAAAACATAGAAAGATCGAATCTTTTTTCATAAGACATAAACAGAATCCTAAAAAAAAAAAACAGAGCATAGAAACTAAATTAATGGAATTTGAATACAGAATACTGTTTATAAAAATTTCTAGATATAGTAACAGAATTATCATAGAAGCGAAAAAAATAAAAAAAATAAGGAAATTAATAACAAGAAACTGTGAAAACAGACTGAAGGAAAGATTTGAGATTCTTACGGGAACAATAGATTTGTTCTTCATCTTGGATCTTTTATTGGTAACAAAGAGTGAGCTATTGCTCTGTTTCTCTAAAAAAGCTGGTTTCATCTTCGATGGAAGTAAGAGATTTGTCGCCAAACTACACATTTCTGCTTATTTTCCAATATCCGAAATCTGCAGAAAACAAGATTGAAGGAAAAAAAACAGAAAAAAATCCTTAAATACAGAGAGACCCTTTAGGTTAAAAAACAATCTATCCAGATCTCAAGCTATACTTGCGTGTTCGTACTGTGTAACCCACAAAATCAAAGCTTGTAACTTTGAAGACCCGAAAAAAAAATCGAGCTTGCTTTCGCTTTCAGTTTAGCTTTTTTTTCTTTATGTTTTTCTTCCGAGAATTTAGGTTTTTTTTGTTGTTGATGTTGTTGTTGCGTGCTGGGCTAAACAATCTTTTCGATACGAGTTAAAAGAGAAGGTTGCTTCTATTTCTAGACTTTCTCAAGTCCCACAAAAATTCTCGTCTTTGAGGAGGTGAGACTGAGAGTGCCACGTGGCTTCCAGCTTCTTCTCTGCATGAGCTGGCATGTGTCGTCACACTAAGGCTGACACGTTGCAGTGATGAGCTTCTCGGTTTCGTTATCGGATAACTTACCCACCGGCCACCGTTAGGGGACAAAGAGACAAGAGGTTCGGTTCTTTGCCGAATAAAATTAGCTTCAAGGTTCTAAAGTGTAATTTCCGTACGTTTCGGTTTAAAATCTAAAGTGTACAAACAATTTCCGTACGTTTCGGTTTTTGGCCAGATGGAAAAAAAAAACCCGAACCGAACTAAACCGATTGGAACTGAACTGAAAATTCTCATCAATCAAATTCTAACCGAAACTTTTAAATAATGTGAACGGTACCAAAAAAAATTACAATAAATAAAAATTATAGGTTTGCGATTTTGGTAAGTGTTATTGTAGTTAATGGATTCATACTTAATATAATTAACTAGAATAGAACCCGCATATATGCCGGTTTTTAATAAAATATTTTAAATTCGTAAAAATAAATTGAAAATAAATCGGATAATATGTAAAGAAAAAATAAAATTTACTTTTAATATTCCAAATATATATGTTTTAATACTTTTATATGAATTAGGTTTAATTCTAATGTTTTATATATATATATATATATATATAATTTTGACGAATTAATTAACCTACTTTTATCATAACTAAAATCTAGATTAGGATTCGCGTATATGCAGATTTATTATAATAAAATTTTAAACCCGTTAAAATATTTTTTTAAGAAAATAGAAAACAACACCGGATCACTACTGAAAAAAATATATGAAAAACACAAAATCGAAACCTAAGGGTTGTTTATTTATTTTAATTTTCATTTATTTTGAATTAAAATATGAGGTCTTAAGCAACATTAACTCTACTTCTTATATAGTTCGCACACTTTTTCAACTATCTTTTTCTGTTACGTTGCGTTAAAAAATTAAGTATGCAATTCGAGTTCTTCGAGTATGTTACGATCTCCCCATTAACTCTTTTCAAGCAAATAAAGTCTATATTTCTCTTCACATTCATCTCTCGTATATGATCTCTCTGCTCTCTAGAGAAGTTATGTTTCTCAAGACTCGAATCAAAAGTCTCTAAAATTCTTGATATCTTCCTCCTCATTGAGCTCACCATCGTTTAATATCATATCATTAGTAGCTAAAAATTTTTTTTTTTTTTTAATTGAAATATATCCTAGTTAATCAAATTTTGTTTTTAATTTACTTTTTTTGTTTCTTCCTTATATGATATTTTTGCTCTCTAGAAAAATTATGTTTCTTAAGACTCGCATCAAAAAAGAAAATAGAAAACAAAATCTGATCACTACTGGAAAAAATATATGAAAAATACAAAATCGAAACCTAAGAGTTATTTATTTATTTTAATTTTTATTTATTTTCAATTAAAATATTCAGAACACATAATCTGTTGCGGGTCCTAAACAACATTAACCCTACTTCTCATATATTTCACACACTTTATCAACTATCTTTTACTGTTCCGCTGTGTTAAAAACTTGGGTATGCAAATCGAGTATGTTAACAATTTCTCCATTAATATTTTTCAAGCAAATAAAGTCTCTCTTTCTCTCCACATTCATCTTCCTTATATGATCTTTCTGCTTTCTAGAGAAATTATGTTTCTCAAGATTCGCATCAAAAGCCTCTCTACATAATTCTTGATATCCTCCTCCTCATTGAGCTCATCATCGTTTAATATTATATCATTAGCATCTATAATTTTCTTTTATTAATTGAAATATATCGTAGTTATTTTTTTTTTAATTTACTTATTTGTTTCTTCCTTATATGATATTTTTGCTTTCTAGAGAAGGTATATTTCTCAAGACTCGCATCAAAAGCCTCTCTATATGATTATTGATATTCTCCTCCTCATTGAGCTCATCATCGTTTAATGTCATATCATTAGCATCTAGAATTTTCTTTTTTTAATTTACTTTTTTGTTTCTTCCTTATATGAGATTTTAGCTCTCTAGAAAAGTTATGCTTCTCAAGACTCGCATCAAAAGCTTCTCTACATGATTCTTGCTATCCTCCTCCACATTAAACTCATCATCATCAAATGTCATATCATTAGCATCTAGAATTTTCTTTTTTAATTGAATATATCTTAGTTAATATAATTACTTTTTTGTTTTTATTTTCCTTTTTTAAAATAAAATAGATCATTTTGTTTTAATTTCTTTTTATTAAATTGAATATATCCTAGTTAATTTTATTTTACTTTTATAATCTTAATCGATAAATTGATATTTTTTGTTTAAAATTCCTTTTTTCTTTAAAAATAATATTTTACCGAGACACCTCTCAAAATCTAAAGCGATAAACTTGACATGTGTCGAAATCTTATTGATTAATTTGTCACGTGTCACGATCATATCAATTACTAACTTTGACGTTTATTTTTTCTTTTTAGTAATATTGAAATATCTTTCCTTTTATTTTTATTTTAAAAATAATAGTATTTCCCTTTTTCTTTTAAGATTAGTATATTTTTACTTTATAATATATATCTTTCCTTCTTTTTTTTTAAATAGTAGTATTTCCTTTTTCTTTTAGGATTAATATATTTTTTCTTTATAATAGATTTTTCTTTATAATATATTTTAATCAAAACACGTGTCAAAATCTCATCGATTAACTTGTCATGTGTCACGATCATGTTAATTAGCAACTTTGACGCATCCAACGTCTCGAAATCTTATTGATTAATTTGTCACGTGTCACGATCATATCAATTACTAACTTTGACGTTTATTTTTTTCTTTTTAGTAATATTGAAATATCTTTCCTTTTATTTTTATTTTAAAAATAATAGTATTTCCCTTTTTCTTTTAAGATTAGTATATTTTTTCTTTATAATATATATCTTTTTTTTTTTTTTTTTTTAAAATAGTAGTATTTTCTTTTTCTTTTAGGATTAATATATTTTTTCTTTATAATAGATTTTTCTTTATAATATATTTTAATCAAAACACGTGTCAAAATCTCATCGATTAACTTGTCACGTGTCACGATCATGTTAATTAGCAACTTTGACGCATCCAACTTTATATAATAAGATTTTAATCAAAACACGTGTCAAAATCTCATCGATTAACTTGCCACGTGTCACGATCATGTTAATTAGCAACTTTGACGCATCCAACTTTATATAATAAGAAGATTGAACCAGACTTATTTTGGGACTTAATTAAAGTGGCATCGTTGGTCATTATTCCTAATTTTTGGAATAAATAGAATTAGGTTTATATTATTCTTTTTTTTATTACTAATGATGCATACTAATTTTATATAAATTTTCTAGTTATATCAAAAAATACTTAATGGATAAATTTATTCTATTTTTATTACTAATTATGCATAATAATTCTTATATATATTTTCTGGTTATATCAAAAAACAGAAGGTGGATAATGGCATATACATAGTTTATAATTTTAATATCTAAAGTAATTTATAGATATCTAAAAGAAACTGATTAGAAAACATATGAAATGTCTTTGTGAAAGTGGTTATGTGCTTATTATGTTGTTTTCGATGTCTTTAATTTGATTCCCCAAAAACAGCAAAATGATACCATTATAAATTAGAGGGTTTGTGAGAATGTTTTTCAATTAATATATAGGGGATATATAGGGGATACCATCAAATTTATTTATCTGAATTGAATAAAAAAAGGTTAAACAAATGTAATTTGTAAATTTTGTTTTTTATGCTAAATATTAATTTTAAAAAAAAAATTCGATTTGTTATTTTCACACAAACAGAATAAATTAAAACAACATGTGGTTATTAGTCTAATTACAAGAATCTGGTGGTTGAAAAAAAAAATCATTATCGGATTGGAAGACCAAATCCTCCTAGTACTTAATTATGATTGCTAGTCTAATTAAGATAAAAAAATATGATATTTCACATGTTTTTAAAAATCAATCTCAATTTTAGCTCGCCATATTCCGGTTATTATATAAAAAAAAAACAAATTCAAATGAAAAACAAAAGAAGAGAGAGCATTCAAGACGGATACAATGATTTAATGTGGCCTCACAAAGTCGGCAAGAGGTGGTCCCTTGACCAACACTACAAGCCTTTCTTCTGCTAATTATTGCTAAAACTGAAACCCGCCTGCTAATTACGACTTCAACAAATCGAACAAACAACTGGAAAACAAACAAAAAACAGTGTAGACTGATCTACAAAAGGATTACAGGTAAAATGTGTTGATGTTTTTGCTGACTGGTTTGAGAAGCTGCATGACCACGTCATCAGAAACATGATGCAGACGCATCAGACGCGGCAACAGGAAGATGATGCAGACGCGGTAACAGAAAGCTGATGCATCGGACGCATCAGAGATGATAACAGAAGACAGAGTTTTGTGGAAAGTTTACATATTCAAGAGGGTCTTGAATATATATTACTTGGAGATAAAGCTCAAGCAAAAAAGAAGCTAGAAGACATTTGGAAGTTCCTTGTGGAGAAAGAAAATAAAGGAAAAAGGAATATGAAGGTAAAAAGGAAACTTGTCTTTTAAAGAAAAGGAAAGACAAGTATTATAAAGAGGCAATTGACATCTCTTGAAGACTTACGCGTCTAGGGCATGGCGTCGTCCCACCATGGTTGATTGGTGGTATTGGCTATGAAATCTTGCAGCCGTTGAAGACGGTGATCCCCCTGTGAAGCCGGGTGGTGTTCAAGCTTGCGGGCTTGATGCTGTTTTCATAGTGTTCCATGTAGAAAAGATTACTAACTGTACTTGTTATCTTGTTCTAATGGAATCGTTCTGAACTAGGTCTCGGGGATGTAAGGAAACTGAACCTCGTGAAAAAACTCTATGTGTTTCTTTATTTTATGCACATCATATGTCTGTCATGATCACAATCAAACGTAGCCAATGGCCACAATTCTGCACTTTCAAAATGGAATTTAAGGACGTAGAGACTCTAAATTTAATTACAGATTCTTAAATCCAATAAAAGTTTTGAATATAAATGTAATGCAGTTTGTACATCTATTTTATAAGAGTAACCGATAAATCATTCTCACCATAAAGTCACATCAACCCAATAAACAGAGATAATCTTACTCCATCATGCTTAATCTCCTTAACGTGCGGACACGGGTGACATAAGAGAGCTATGTCCGGGAGATAGAGATGGCGACAAGGACTGGCTTGTTTCTTCCTCTCCAAGAAATAGATTACCAATTGTTGGTTTAGGTAAAGGAGTAGAGTTACAGCTAAACCAATGAAGAACTTTATCTAAACTCGGCCTTGTCTCTGGATTGTCATTGGAACAGAGTAGAGCAATGTGAATGTATCTCAAGATTTCGCTTATTGAATCTTCTGTTTCTTCTTCTCTCATCACTTCATGGATCACATCGATGGCTTCTCCACTTTTCCAGCGTCTCCTAACCTATACGTAGACAACAAATACGATTGAAGGAAACATTTAACAACCATAGACACTTTTGCTTTGATATAAACTCACATATCTGATTAGAGGTTCTTCGGCAAAACTATCAATCCTTCTTCCCCTTATGATCGTCAAGATGGTAACTCCAAAGGCATAAACATCAGTTTTGTCAGAAAAACGCAAGGTTTGATAGTATTCTGGAACTATATACCCTCTGTAGATGATATCAAAAGGGTTTTGTGTATCAGTCTGATGTCAACTATCTTTGAAACATTTTCCCTCAAAGTATTTTAATCAATAAACTTCACTTACACGGTACCCTCAAGGTTAGTTGATTCTCCTTCGTTTTCGCCATCTTTAATCAGTCTCGCTAATTTAAACCCCGCGATTTTTGGTTTCAAATCTGCATCCAATAGAATGTTTGTAGGGTTAATATCGAGGTGAACGACCCGCAAACCGGATTCTTCATGAAGGTAACGTAGCCCTCGAGCTATGCCTTCAATAATGTTTCGACACATCTCCCAACTTAGCTGAGAAGCTCTACATGGATCTGAAACAATGAAAAAAAAAACAAGTAATGATCATCAGATGCTTGAAAAACTAGCCAAGATTGGGTTAGAAGATGGAAAAGATATTCAATCTGACTAACCGAATATAAAACGATCAAGGCTTGAGTTAGGCATGAACTCATAAACAAGGAGATGTTGGTCTAGTTTAGAGCAGAAACCAAGAAAATGGATCAGATTCTTGTGCCTAAGCTTTGACAGAAGATTGATTTCGTTAAGAAGAATCTCTTTCTGATTTGTATATAAAGGTATCCTGACTGCTATTTCTTGTTCGCTTTGAAGCTTACCCTGAAATTAAAAAAAAAGAAGAACAACTTTTTCTTACAATTCCAAACCAAATTCGAATATTACACTCCGAAAATTTTAATTAGAAATCATGTCGAGGAATTTATAGAGAATAAAGAGCCAACCTTGTAAACAAAACCATAACGATCATGACCAATCTGATCTGAGAACTCATTAGTTGCAGTTCTAATGGTATCGTATTCGAAAACTGCAGAATTTGTCAGAGATAAGTGAAAATGAATATTATTCAAAGGATTTTTGTGTCCGGATGTAAGGAAGAGAGATTGAGAAGAAACCAAAGACTTACTGTTTATGAAACCAGTAGTGATGAATTCAATAGATTTCTTCTTTCTTCTTCGGAGAACGATATCGAGTAACGAAGTCACGGCCATGGAGAAGAGTAGAAGATGGAGACGAAGACGAAGACGAAGTTCTCTGGAGTTTCTTAGCAAACAAGTTATACGAAACTTATTGGATGAGTCTTTTTCTTTACAGTTGACTTTGACGACTTTGAGTCTTTGACTGTTGACCTTGACTTCTTCATTTTTTTTGTGCGGTACCAATTAAACTTCTAAAACATTGGTTTTAATAGTAAATTTATTTGCAAAAAATTATCAACTGGAAAATATTTTATAGAATTATCTATTATAATTTTTTATATATATTTTGAAACAGAGTTTATATAGGGGTGTATTGAATTATGAATTTTAGAAGATTTGGTAGTTCTTTTAAAATCCCTTGTTATTAAACTAATGATTTCTAAATGTCTTACCAAATCTTATGTTATTCAATCAAAAATTTATAAAAAGTAAATCAAATCCCCTGTTATTGGAATTATTTTAAGTAGTAGATTTTAAAGGATTCTGAGTGATTTTAAGTGGTTTTGGTGGGGTTTGTTAGTTACAAATATAAAATCATTCCAAATTTCAGTTTCAATACATCCCAATAGTCTATCAAACGGGTAGTGTGGTATTGTAATGAGTTGGTTTTCTTGTACTTTGTGCCAAAGATTTATTTTTATCGAATATTTATTTTTATCAAATATTTATTTTTATCGAATATCTAAAATCTAACTGCGGGTTGAAATGATTTGAAATGATTTGAGTTTTAAAGAGTTTTTATATGATTTGTTTGAATTATGAAAGTTTTTATGATTTATTATTAAAGTAATATCAAATCCCACTTAAAATCATGAGATTTTAATTTTTTATTTTTAACTAAGAAACTCTATCAAAATATTTTGAAATCACTCCAAATCTTTTAAAATCCACTACTTAAAATATTTTTGGGCTGACGAGCTATTTCCCCCTCGGAACTATCATATAACATCCTGTCCACACAGACTTTGACCCTCGTTCCAATTGCACCTCAAAATAAAGTTATAATCCCAATTGCACACCATATGTAAGTTCGAAACTAATTTCCCCATATAATAAATCTTCAAAATCGAATCACACACCAATGTTAACTAATATCGGTTTACTGTTTACCGATTACCCTTAAACCAAGTTTCGGCCAAGCAAACCCAAAATTAAACCGATAATGACCCAATTACAAAGTGGTTAACCCGATTTGAAACACAAACCAGAAAAAATCCCTATTTTGCGATTCAGTCTTACCACACGAACCCTAAAATTGATTTTGAAGGTGAAATTTTCTGAAATCTGCGAAATCGAAGGCCATTGTTAACGATTCGTGGTCGATTACTTCTTGTTCTTTCCGATATCAATGGCTCTGGTGGAGTTACACGAAGTTCCTATACTACCCGACGATTCCGATTCTGAGGATGAAGAGGTGATGGAGCGAAACGCTTTCCACATAGAGGAAGATTTAGCTGCTTTCACTGATGAGCATCCTATTCGTCACAACGTGTATCCGGAGAGTGAGAGTGAGAGCGACAATGATAGTGATGCTGATAAAGAAGAGGAAGGTCCAAAGTCGAAGAAACAGAGAACCCGAGAGCGTGATCGAGTGAGAATAGGCAATGGGAATCTATTCGTCTGGCAAATGTTCTTCAATGGAGTGGCGTTCAAAGAGGTTGTACTCGATTATGCTCTTAAGACAGGCCACAATCTCAAGCAAACTAGGTATGACAAAACCAAGCTTGCATATGATTGTGTAGGCCGAAATGTAGATTCACAGTGTGAGTGGCGTATCTATTGCTCGAGTAGTGGAGAACCTGAGAGATGGCAGGTTAAAGTGTTCAAGATTACACATAGTTGTGTTCCTAATGGGCATTGTGAGATGATTAATGTCCCGGTTATAGCTAGATTGTTTGTAGACAAGATAAGAGAAGAACCAGAATATTACATGCCTATGAAGATTGAAGAATTGATTATGGAAAGGTGGAAAATCACTGTCTCAAGGCCTCAATGTCAAGCTGCTAGAAATAAATCATTGAGGTGGATTGACAAGGAATACAAGGAGCAGTTTGGTCGTCTCCGAGACTATTGTGCTGAGATAATGGAGTCAAATCCGAATTCTATTGCGGAAGTTGACACTGTGAGAAACGAGCAAGGTCAAGATGTGTTCAACCGGTTCTATGTATGCTTTGATGTTCTTAGGAGATCATGGAAATCGACATGTAGGCCACTATTAGGAGTTGATGGCTGTTTTTTAAGAGGAAAAACGAAAGGACAATTGTTGGTTGCTCTAGGCCGAGATGCTGATAATGCTATCTATCCTATAGCATGGGCTGTGGTGCAAGTGGAAAACACACCTAATTGGTTGTGGTTTGTGCAGAAGATCAAGGTTGATTTGGGATTAGAAGATGGTGAAGGATATATATTGATCTCAGATCGTCAAAAGGTTAGGCTTTGTGTTATTTCTATCTTGTGATTTTTATTTGTGGTTTTTTATGTCTTCTGGTTTTTAATGTTTTGTGATGTTAATGTCTTGTGATTTGTGTCTTTATGTTTTAGGGATTGATCATTGATGTTCAGTTAGAGGTACCAAAGATTGAGCATAGAATGTGTGTTAGACACATCTATGCGAACGTGAAGGGGAGGCATGGGAAGAAGGACATGTTGAAGCCACTAATTTGGAATCTAGCATTGAGTTACATTGAAGCAGAGTATAGGGAAAACCTTGTTAGGTTGTTCAACTATGACTCTCAAGTTTATTCGGATGTTATGAGGACAAAACCCGATACTTGGTGTAGAGCTTTCCACAAATTAGGCAACTATTGTGAGGATGTTGAGAACAACTCCACAGAATCTTTCAACAGCTCCATAGTTTGTGCAAGAGAGAAGCCATTGGTGCCAATGTTAGAGATCATTGCTCGACTTGCAATGGTGCGTAATGCTGCTAGAGATGTCAAAGCTCATGCGCATAAAGGTATATGTACGCCTTATGTGACTCAATTTTTAGCAGAGGAGCATAAAAAAGCTTCAGAATGCAAGGTTTATCGAAGCACAAATGGTCAGTGGTTAGTCAATCTTGAAGGATGTTCCTACCGTGTGAACTTGGAGAAGAGGACGTGTACCTGCATGAAATGGGAAATCACAGGAATCCCTTGTGAGCATGGGTATGGTGTGATAATGCATAAGAAACTGGAGGCTGAAGACTTTGTGTGTCACTGGTTTCGTACAACCATGTGGAGGAGAACATACAACGAGGGAATCACTCCACTTAGAGGAGCATGGTTTTGGCCACCTGGATCAGCTCCTTCGGTGCATGAAGCTCCTGAGCCAGACCTGCCTGGTCGCAAAAAGAAGAAGAAGAACAAAAGGAAGAAAGGGAAAAATGAGTCTCCCGTGAAGAAGAAATCGAAGGTTTTGAAACGCATAATGCATTGTGTGATTTGTGGTGCAGCTAATCACAACTGTCGGTTTCACAAGAAAAATGTATTTTACCTTTGAACTTTCTTGTTTATAGTTCTTAGATTTTGTGTGAATTATCTTCTGATTTTTTTTTTCTATCTTGCAGGCTCGTGAAGGTGAATCTTCACAAAGCTTACTCACTCAAGGTGAATCTTCACAAGGCTCCCTTACTCAGGTGTATAAAGGTTAGATTCTTGTCTTGAATATGAGTTGATGTGTCGGTTTCACAAGAGTTTTGTGTTTATTTGGTGTCTTGATGATTTATTTGGTTGGTTATGATGGTTATGATGGTTATTTGGTGTCTTAATAAAAGTTCTCTCGGTTTCACAGGGAATAGGAGCGGACTATAAGAGGACAGAGAGTAGGAACTGACATAGAGTAGAAGAGAAAGAGTGCATGAGCTGGTTTTTGTTAAAAGTCTTTCTCTCATTTCTATTTTGTTTCGGGTATTGGTGTCAGATATGAACATCTATGTATGCACTTGAATCTTTTGTTTTTTATCTCTCAGTTTCTTGTATTGATGTCAAATATGAATATCTATTTCACTCTCATTTATGAACATCTCTGAGATTAATCTTTTGGAAAATTCGGATGAATATCTTGGTATCTTGTTAGCTTGCACAAACAAAAATACATAATGACATGATCATATAATTCGATTAAAACATAACAAAGTCACTACAACCAATCACTACAAGAGCAACTTGTTATAACAAGAGGTGAATAGACACTCAACCTACTACTTTCATAAAACCAAACATGATCATACTACCAATCACTACAAGAACACTCATTTTCTTCATACTCTCTTTCGATTCCACCTTCATTTCATCCACTCTCTTAAAAAACTCTTTCTCTAGCTTCATTTCCAACTTCTCCAACACCTTATTCTCAACATCTACACGTTTTGTCATGATCCCTTTCACCAGTTCTTCAAGTCTCACAGTTTTGTTTTGCAATGTCTCTATTTCATCCAACAAAGCCTCATCGACCTACTTGAAGGCGTGATTGTCATTCACGAGCTAAAAATAACAATGAGATTAAATCGATAACTTCACATCAAACCCATAATTGCAATAGCTTAAGTTTTAAATACCTTCTTTGCTACAGCATAAGCACAACGGTAGTAACGGCGGTATGGATTGCTATCCGATTTCGACATCAAAGCCTTGATTTGATCCCCACACCAGCATCTCTTTGGCACACCAACGACTCTTCCACTTGGCCGCACACTCGATGATCCACTCGAAGCTCCAGAGACATTGCTCATCCTTACAACAATCTACAAACAACAAATTCTCAGTTTCCACTCAACAAAGCAAAGTAATTTTTCTAGATTCAATTTTCGAAAATTCTCACTCAAAACGATTTGCCCAATTCGATTTTTTTTAGGGTTTATCGCTTCTTTGTTTTTCAATTCTGGAACGTCTAACGAGTTTTAACGATGACAAATTACGGGTGGGTTAAAATCTGGTCGGATTCAGCTCGGGTCAAGGTTAGCTCATTCAATCGGGTTTACAATCGGTTTGGTATCGACTGAAGCTGGTTTATGATTGGTTCGAGGTGATTAACCGAGTCGTGGGGAAATTAGTTTCGAACTTACATATGGTGTGCAATTGGGATTATAACTTTATTTTGAGGTGCAATTGGAACGAGGATCAAAGTCTGTGTGGACAGGATGTTATATGATAGTTCCGACGGGGAAATAGCTCGTCAGCCCAAATATTTACAATAACAGTGGATTTAATTTAGTTTTTACAAATTCTTCACTGAATAACATAAGATTATTAGAGAATATATTTAGAAACCATTAGTTGAATAACAAGAGATTTTAAAAGAATTACACAATCTTTTAAAATTCATAATCCAATAAATATAAGCACAAGGCCCAAAATTCCCACTGTTAAAAAAAAACACAAAGATTACATAATCGAATACATAGTAGTTTATTCATCCAGTATCCCTTCAGTTTTTGGTTTATAATCCACAACTAAAATATTTACAATAACAGTGGATTTGATTTAGTTTTTACAAATTCTTGATTGAATAACATAAGATTAGAGAATATATTTATAAATTATTAGTTGAATAACAAGATATTTTAAAAGAATCACACAATCTTCTAAAATTCATAATCCAATACATATAAGCCGAAGACCCAAAATTCTCACGGTTAAAAAAAAAAAAACAGAGTTTACATAATCGAATACATAGTAGTTTATTCATCCAGTGTCCCTTCAGTTTTTGGTTTATAATCCACTACTTAGAATATTTACAATAACAATGGATTTGATTTAATTTTTACAAATTCTTGATTGAATACCATAAGATTAAAGTATATTTAAAAATTATTAGTTGAATAACAAGAGATTTTAAAAGAATCACATAATGTTCTAAAATTCATAATTCAATACATATAAGCTGAAGGCACAAAATTCTCACGGTTAAAAAAAAAAAAAAGTTTACATAGTAGTTTATTCATCCAATATTCTCTTCAGTTTTTGGTTTATAAAGTTACCAAATTGAAAGTAGATTGCTTCAATTTCCATTCATATGATTACGGATCATATTTTTTTTATCAGCGAAATGTATCATAAGTTTAAAGGATTTTGTTTGTGTCAACTAATTTAGAGGACTTTAAAAGAATTTAAACCAAGATTGTTTTTTTTGGGGTCAATTGATTCTTCTTCATTCAACTAAACTGCAAAGAGTTCATACAAACAGGAAAATAAACTTGACAAAGCTACCATAGCTAGAAGATAAACATAGATGGAGAAAAAGAGAATAACAAGGCTTTGTACAACATGTAGAAAACCTGTTATCTCATTCAGATCCGTTCTCAACAAGGGGGAGATAATTAGGACATCGGAGTCCGAAAACACTTGCAACAAGGTGAACCTTGCGGAGAATGCATCCTTGAGCGCCAAACGAAGAGCAAGGGCTTCTCCAACTTGAAGCAATAACTGCAGAGATGATTGAGAGTCTTCACTGGACTTGGACTGAAACGAAGTGAGGTCCCTGAAGCGATTAGCAAAAGGACACCGGAGGAAGACATTGATTTCATTACCCGAATGGCCCAAACTCTTGCACATAAACTCTACAAAAAAGCCTTTCACACCTAAAGGAGAAAAAGAAAGATGGAACAACACCGCTTTTGGAAGCTCCACAAGGGAGAAGCGGCTAAAAAGATCACATATTCTCCAACAAAAGAAACCAGCCTCATACTAAGGTAATAGAAGACGAATGCTACCAGCAAATCTGTTGTCCCTCATAACTCTAGGTAAAAATACCAAAGAAGCAAAAGATGGGACTAAAATTGATAGTAGTTTCCTGGTAACAGCCTTATATAGAGGTAATAAACGGCTAAAGGAAAACCTAACATCCTCATACTGAGGTAAAGAGAGCCTCATAATGAGGTAAAAAGAGTCTAACAAAGCTACATATTCCGTGGAAATCCGATAACCATCCAAAATAGGAGAGTCGAACACAGAGAAGTATGAGCAAACCTGAGGGAGTGGAGATGTTATTACGAATTGTAGTTTGTACATTTATTTTATCACAGTAACCAATACTCATCAATCCAATAAACAGAGCACACAAACAGAGCCAATCTTAAGAGATCATAATCAATCTCCATAACGTGAAGACGTGGGTGACATAATAAGAGCGCTATGTCCGGGAGATAGAGACCGAATTGTTTCTTCCTCTCCACGAAATCGATTACCAATTGTTGGTTCAGGTAAAGGAGTAGACACACAGCTAAACCAATGAAGAAGTTTATCTAAACTCGGCCTCGTCTCTGCATTTTCATCGATACATAGCAAAGCAATGTGAATGTATCTCAACATTTCCCTTATCGAAACTTCTCTTTCTTCTTCTCTCATCTCTTCATGGATCACATCGATGGCTTCTCCTCTGTTCCAGCATCCCATAGCCTAAAAGAATTTAAGAAATTACTGTTGAGGAAAACATAACAATAAATAGACACTTTTGCTTTAATTTTAAAACTCACATATTCGATTAAAGTTTCTTCGGCCCCACTAAAAGCCCTTCTTCTGCTGATGATCGTCAAGATGGTAACTCCAAAGGCATAAACATCGGATTTGACAGAAACACGTCCGGTTCGCAAGTACTCTGGATCTAAAAACCCTCTGTAGATTATCTCAAAAATGTTGTGTATTAGTCTCTAATGATCATCAAAACACTATATATCCTTAAAGTACGTTTATAAACCTAACTTCACTCACAAGGTACCGGCAACTCCAGTTATTTCCGCTGCATTTTCACCTTGTTGCATCACCCTAGCCAATTCAAACCCCGCGATTTTCGGTTTCAAATCTGAATCCAATAGAATGTTTCTAGGTTTAATGTCGCGGTGAACGATCCATAACCCGGATTCTTCATGAAGGTAACGCAGCCCTCGAGCTATGCCTTCGACAATGTCTCTACACATCTCCCAATTTAGCTGAGAAGCTCTATGTGGATCTGAAGCACATTACCACAACGAGATAATGATCAGAGCTTGAAACTAGACAAGGTTTTGGATTTTAAAAAAGGATGTTCAATTTTTGTCTAACCAGATATAAAACAATCGAGGGTTGAGTTAGGCATGAACTCATAAACAAGGTAATGTTGGTCTCTTTTAGAGCAGAAACCAAGAAGATGGATCAGATTCTTGTGCCTAAGCTTAGACAAAATCTCGACTTCGTTACGATAATCTCTCTCACTTCTAATGGAACTTCTCGAGAATCTCTTGACTGCTATTTCTTCCCCGCTTTGAAGCCTACCCTGTTTTTGTTTTGAAACCAAAAAAACTATGTTTACTACCCTAATGGACCTGAATTTCTTAATTATAAATCTTGTCGAGTAATCAATAAAGATTAAAGAGACAACCTTGTAAACAGAACTAAACCCACCACGACCAATCAGATCTGAGAACTCTTTAGTTGCAGCTCTAATGGTGTCGATGTCGAATTCGAAAACTATAAAATTTAAGCAAAATAAAATATGTATGAAACCGTGAGTTTTCATAAATAATTCGTGAGTTTCTTTTTTGTGTGTCAGATTTGAAGAAGAAGAGAAATTGAGAGAAACCGAACACTTACTACTGCTTGTGAAATCATTATCTATGAAATCAGTAGATTTCTTCTTTCTTCTACTGAAAACGGTATCGAGTAACGAAGTGATGGCCATGGAGAAGACGAAGACGAAGACAGTGTTTTTCTGGATTTTCTTAGCAGACAAGTTATGTAGAAACTTATTGGAGAAGACGAAGACGAAGACAGTGTTTCTCTGGATTTTCTTAGCAAACAAGTTATGTAGAAACTCTTATTGGAGAAGATTGTTTTTTCTTCAACGGTTGACTTTGACCGAGTCCAATTAGTTGACCGTTGACTTCTGTCGTTCCTTCTAGCTTATTTTGGGTACCAATTAGTTCTCTTCTTCACTTCCTTTTTGTTGTACCAGTTCTAAAGCATTGGTTAAACCGTTAAAAGGAATTAAAAAATCAACTTTCAATGATATTAAATGACTTACAATATATGTATAGAATTTCAACATTCTCTTAACTTGTGCTTAAATGAAAAATACTATTGATGTTTATAGTAAATTATTTGCAAGTCTACAGTTGCTCTGTTTTTCACAAAATCATAAAAAAAAAAAATTTAGCAAATGTTAGAAATGGGTCTAGCACCCCTCTAAAATGTCCTTCATAAATTTAGTTCGGTCCACTAAATGATTAGGATTTCAGGCCCACTCGGTTCGTCGCAACGTTGAGGTCGGCGCCGCCCTCCGAAGAGAAAGGAAACTTTCCGAGAAAGGTGGAGGTCTGCTAAGGATAAAAGAAATCTTCATTTTCCCCGAAAAGAAAGGAGTTCGAATAACTGACTTAGATCCGCTATAAATAGAGGCAGGATGGTCCATTCGAGGGGATCCACAATTTTACTCTCGAGACCTAGGGCAAATTTAGCTTGGACATTCAGTTCTAGATCTCGATTCACCGTCCAAAAGGTTTAGGTCGGCGTTCTTATTCCGACGACCTAACCACCGCTGTATTATCTCCGAGCTCCGGCTTAAATCAATAAAAACTTACTTTTTTCCCCACAAACTCTTATTCTTTCTTTAGATCGGATATCAGTTCTTACAATTGGTGCCGTCTGTGGGGAAAAGAGAGACAAGTTTTTGAAAAACCTAAAAGCTCACCAGCGCCAGAGGATACTACCACCGGGGCTGGAGGCCAGAACCTCCTACGGAACACAGCGGATGTCAACAAAGCACAGCCACTACCTCCCGACGTGATGACCTTCATGCAGACTGTCATGCTGCGCCTGAACGAGATGCAGGCTCAACAGATCGCCTACCGTGACGAGCTGGACAGTCTTCGGCAACCAGAAGCCCATAACACCACCAACACTCCGGAACAACATCAACCCGTTTTCCAAACTAGATCGGGAATCAATAGAGCGTTGTTCGGAGATACCCCGACTGATCAACTTCCGGGACAGCAAAGAGACATAACAGCGTCGAATACCGGGATCAGGCCGATCCATCCCCCGGTCATCACAACTCCGGTTTCAGCACCAAACCCCTTAGCACCCAGTGCAGATGCTAGAGCCATGGAACTCATGCGAGAGCAGATCAGCGCGATAAGATCTCAAGTTCACCGAGCCATATCGTCAGCACCCGAGCTCCACAAGATGTTGCAACTTACGCAACAAACACCCTTCGCTCCCAACATCACGAGCATCCCGCTTAGAGACCACGGGAAACTCAAGAATCTGACTTCCTACGACGGGAAGAGTGATCCCAACAAGCACCTCACGGAGTTCAACATAGCCATGGCTCGAGCACGTTTCACCGACGAGGAATGCGACGCGAGCTGTTGCCAGTACTTTGTCGAAAGTCTGAGTGGAAGCGCCCTCACCTGGTTCTCCCGACTCAAGCCGCACTCCATCACGACCTATGATCAGTTGTCGCAGGTGTTTCTCAAACATTATTCCATCTACATCGAGCAAGCGACCTCCACGCTAGACCTTTGGGCCTGTGTCCAAGGCAAAAACGAAACCCTCCGGGATTTCATAACTCGCTTCCGAGACATCGTATCTCGGATCAACGCATCCGACGATAGCGCGATCTCCGCACTGCTACAAAACCTCTGAAAAAATCAGCTGTTTCGCGAAAGGTTGAAGACCGGGAGACCGAGAACGCTGGAAGACGCGCTTCATAAAGCTACAGGGTTCATGAGTATGGAGGACGAAACTCTCGCAGAACAACGCGAAGAAGCCGCCCAAGACAACCCGAAGGCAACTCGGGATAAATCCGATAACTATCAAGAGCCGAGACAACACTACGATCGGAAAGATAAGTCTCGGAAATCGAACGTATCCGCAGTAACCCGATCATTTCGCTGGAACACATGGTATCAGAGAGCTGACCGACCTGCCGAAACTCCTTCGAACCCAGATTTTTTCTGCAGATGGCACGGCAGATCGGGCCATACCGAGGAAGAATGCAGAACCTTAACAGGAAGATTAATACAAAAATGGAAGAAAGGCGAAATCAACCTCGATGATCGCCCACCGAACACCGGAAAAAATCAAACCCGACCTGAGAACGGTAGCAAACAAATCACCGAAAGGGCTTACAAGCCCGAACCGCATCTGGGCGGAGATACCAAGCAGAAGGCGGACGCTCCAAAAAGAGCGCGCGATGAGACCGCACCGACCCCACCAGGCTCCCCTCGACGAGTAATCAACATGATCATGGGCGGACTACTCACATGCACTGAATCGATAAATTCGATTAAAAAGCATGAACGCCGAGCTGTGAACGTCAAGAATGAAACCCCGCTCTACGACGATGATATACTCATCACGTTCACTGAAGATGACGCAAAAGAAATAGACCGTCCTCATAACGATCCTCTCGTTATCTCGCTGAGAATGGGTCAGGACGAGGTCTCCAAGATCCTCATCGATACAGGAAGCTCGGTCGATGTAATCTTCAAAACAACACTCCTGAAGATGGGTATAAAAGATAGTGAGATCAAGGTCGGACTTAGGCAACTCACGGGATTCAAGGGGGATTCGATCTCTACGATCGAGACCATCCAGTTACCTACCTTAGTCGGAGGTGTCATGAAAATCGTTGACTTCGATGTTATCGACATGCCGGCTATCTACAACGCCATACTTGGCACCCCATGGATAAATTCGATGCGAGCCGTCTCATCTTCTTATCATCAGTGCCTTAAGTTCCCGGCCAAAAGAGGAGTTTACGCACTCCGAGGTGACCAACGCGAGTTCCGCCATTGCTACATAGATAAGCAACGTGTTCGCAACGCTTTCACTATTGGAAGCCAGAACGATTTCGACCCCCGAGTCGTCCATCACGAAAAGCCAAAGAGCGAGCTGGTAGTGCAGGTCAACATAGACGAAGCCAATCTTGACCGATGCGTTGGGATCGGCACCGAGCTGCTTCCAAGCATGACGGACGAGCTCATTGCTTTATTGCGCCAAAACGTAGCAACCTTCACCTGGTCTATGGAGGATATGAAAGGAATCAGTCCGAGCGTAACTAGCCACGAACTCAACATCGATGTCACCTTCAAACCAATCAAGCAAAAAAAGACGAAAGCTCGGACCAGAACGAGCTCAGGCGGTTCACGATGAAGTGGACAAATTACTGAAGGCAGGATCTATAGCCGAGATACAATACACGGACTGGCTAGCTAATCCTGTGGTGGTCAAAAAGAAGAACGGGAAGTGGAGAGTATGCGTGGATTTCACCGACCTCAATAAGGCATGCCCAAAGGATAACTTCTCTCTTCCTCGAATTGATCAACTCGTTGAAGCCACTGCCGACAACCAGCTCCTGTCCTTCATGGATGCGTTCTCGGGATACAACCAGATCATCATGCATCCCGACGACCGAGAGAAGACGGCCTTTATCACTGACCGCGGAACATACTGCTACAAGGTGATGCCTTTCGGTCTAAAAAATGCGGGCGCGACTTACCAACGCCTCGTTAACAAAATGTTTGCTAACGAGCTCGGCAACACTATGGAAATATACAACGATGATATGATGGTCAAGTCAGCAAGGGCCGAAGATCATATCAGACATTTAGAAGAATGCTTCCTCATTCTTAACGAATACGGCATGAAGCTTAACCCGACTAAGTGTACGCTCGCAGTTACGTCTGGAGATATCCTCGGTTACCTCGTAACACAGCGCGGAATCGAGGCAAATCCAAAGCAGATTTCGGCGATCCTAGACCTTCCTTCCCCGACGAATACCAGAGAGGTCCAGAGACTTACTGGACGAATTGCCGCTCTAAACCGCTTTATATCTCGGTCAACGGATAAATGCCTCCCGTTCTACAAGCTACTCCGGGGAAACAAGCGTTTCGAATGGGACGAGAAGTGCAAGGAGGCTTTCCAACAGCTCAAGGCCTATCTATCAACGCCCCCGATCTTAGCGAAACCGGAAGATGGAGAAACTCTATACCTTTACGTTGCCATTTCCAGTTCAGCGATCAGTGGGGTCCTCGTTCGAGAAGACCGAGGAGAAAAAAAACCAATTTTCTACCTCAGCAAATCTCTAGACGGGGCCGAAACCAGGTACCCGACCTTGGAAAAAATGGCCTTGGCTCTAGTCGTCGCCTCGCGAAACCTCCGACCTTACTTCCAAACGCATACGATCGCCGTCCTCACGAGTCATCCGCTTCGAACCATACTTCACAGTCCCACCCAATCCGGCAGAATGGCAAAATGGGCAATCAAGCTGTCTGAATACGACATTGATTACCGGACTCGGACTTGCGCGAAGGCACAAGTCCTCGCCGACTTCCTCATAGAATTACCTCCCGAGCTGACTTACGATTAAACGCCAATAGAACGCTGGACCTTGCACGTTGATGGTGCATCTTCACGCCTCGGGTCAGGAATCGGCATAAAACTCGAGTCTCCCACCGGCGAGATTTTGGAGCAATCGTTTCGCCTGTAATTCCCAGCCTCCAACAACGAAGCTGAGTACGAAGCACTCTTGGCCGGCCTCCGACTAGCTCGGGGAATGCAAATTGACCACATCCGTGCCTTTTGTAATTCCCAGCTTGTCGCAAATCAATTCAACGGCGAGTACGATGCCAAAGACAATCGAATGGACCCCTATCTCAAGCTCGTTCAACTGCTGGCAAAGGAGTTTACGACCTTCGAGCTCCTGAAGATACCTCGGAAGGAGAACACGGCTGCAGACGCTCTGGCAGCCCTGGCTACCAGTATCGATCCGATCTGCGACATACCATCCCTGTAGCAACCATACCCCACTCCAGCATAATGCAGCCCGGAGAGATCTGCACTCTGACCTATCAAGAGGATGAGTATGACGACCCAATGGAGCTTCTCAACGAACCAAAAAACCGACGGAAGGAGAAGTACCAAAGGATAGATGGGCAGCACGTCGCTATAGAGCCCGTGGTGCAAATTACTCGATGGTACGCGACCAACTCTGTCGATGGACCTCAACAGGCGTCTTGCTCAAATGCATCAATGGCGACGAAATCTCTCGCGTAATCAAAGAGACACACGACGGAGCCGGAGGCAACCACTCTGGCGGCCGAACTCTCGCTCTGAAAGTAAAAAAGGCTAGCTTTTATTGGCCATCTATGATGACGGACTGCGAGACATACACCAAGAAGTGTGAATTATGCCAAAGGCATGCCCCAATGATCAATCAACCCACCAAGCTGCTTACCTCGGCAGTCCCGCCCTACCCCTTCATGCGCTGGGCAATGGACATCGTTGGCCCTCTCCCGTCTTCAAGACAACGAAAGTACTTGCTAGTAATGACCGACTATTTTACTAAGTGGGTGGAGGTTAAGGCATACGTTCGGATTCAGGACAAGGAAGTACAAAACTTTGTTTGGAAATACATCATTTGCCGACACGGGCTTCCATACGAAATCGTCACTGATAACGGATCCCAGTTCATCTCCAAGCTCTTCGAAGGGTTTTGCGAATGATGGAACATCCGACTAAGTAAATCAACCCCGCGCTACCCCCAAGGCAACGGTCAGGCCGAGGCAACGAACAAAACCATCATCGACGGCCTCAAGAAACGCCTCGAAAAAAAGAAAGGCCTTTGGGCCGACGAGCTGGATGGCGTCCTCTGGTCCCATCGTACAACACCTCGCACTGCAACCGGTCAGACTCCGTTCCCCTTATCTCACGGTTGCGAAGCTATGGTTCCCGCCGAAGTCAACGTTTCCAGCATTCGCCGAACTCTGATGTCTGAGAACCTCGAGGTGAATGACGCTGTACTCACAGACAACCTCGACATCATCGAAGAACAGCGCGACATGACACTCCTTCGAATGCAGGTATACCAAAACCAAGCTTCGCAGTATTACAACAAGAAGGTCAGTAATAGACACTTCGATAAAGGAGACCTCGTCCTTCGAAAGGTGTACGAAAACACGAAAGAATGGGGAGCAGGCAAGCTCGGTGCTAATTGGGAAGGCCCCTACATCATCACCAAGGTTGTGAAGCCCGGCGTCTACCGCCTTGAAACAACCACAGGCGACGAAGTCCCACGAGCATGGAATTCAATGAGCCTCAAGCGCTTCTACTCTTAAGCCCGACCTCCCAGCTCGGCAATCTTCTGAACGGCATCTTCGGCAAAAAAAAAAAAAAAAAAAAGAGCTCGTCATCCTAGCAGTTCTCTATTTTAATATGAACTACGAATGGTTTGATCCCGTTTGGGTACGTAGGCAGCCCAATTTGGGTCCAACTATAACTTAATAATTTTTTTAAATTTTACCATCTTTTACGCTCCCGAGCTATTCACACATCAACTTCCTGGCCAGTCGTTCGATATGCCTACAACTAAGTCTGATCAACTTAGTTCGGCACCACAAAAAGCCAAGATCCGTCTTGCATGCGCTCCCCATGGATGCCGTGGTGCAATAATCCACAAATATAAGCCGAGCATGCTCTCGCACCCTTCTAAATCATGCAAAGCATATAAGCCGGGCCTTGCTCGCACCTTTTCATTCGAACTTAGAAATTCCTAAGTTATACCAATAACTAAAAGCCGACCTGATCGCATATTGGTATTCGTACTTAGGAATAAGTCGTATTATCCATATAAGCCGACCTGTTTTGCACGATCATATTAGCACTTACCCTTTTAAGCCGAGATCCGTCTCGCATATTCCTAAGACGTGTAAACACTAAATAAGCCGGGCTGAGCTAATCTCTCGCACGCTTACATTCGCACTTAGGAAAATCTGAGCCATACAAACAATTTAAAGCCGATATCGCATCGCACGTTTGTATTCGAACTCCAGTTACTCACGTATCTAAAACAGATTCAGATCGGAAACACAATTAAGAATTCAAAGCACTTCATAAAAGCCGAGTCTGGCAAACTTGTTCAAAAGCCCTCGCGGGCAAATCAAAACACATACCTAGTTCGGGTTATCAAAATTTACGTAAAGACAAAAAGAAAAAGAAGATTTTAACTAAAGGGTGATCAATCCCCGAGAACATCGATCAGCTGCTCGACATCTTCCAGCTCGATCCCCTCCTTGCTTCGCTCAGCTCGAACAGTCTCATTACCAGAATTTTCTCCTTCCGCCTCTTCCGCTCGACCATCTCTTTCTGGAAGCCCTCCCTCCGGCTCAAGTCTCACAGACGAGTCGGTAGGGTTAACCGTAGCGGGATCGACCATAATGGGATTAACCGCTGCTTGAGTTCCGAGCTGCCGTCACCCGTCCCTCCAGCTACGTTTTCGGCCGAGGCGATCAGCTGGAGCAGTGGTGGAGCAGCAGTTTGAACGGTCGCTGCTGCAATGACCGTGTTGTTGACCTGCGGCTCAGGAGACATAAGCTGAGAAGCTACCTCAGAGGTGACCATGGGTGCGTTCGACCCGAACTCGTTGATTCCTGAAGGGCGAGCATACGGGTTATCACGAGGATAGCGCAGTGCCAGCAGAGGAGCATCGAACTCTCCCTCTGCAAAGAATATTTCATCAAAGGCATTCGCCTTGGCTTCCCACTTGGCGACATTCTCTTCAATCTTATCAGTGGCCGCCTTAGGAAGGTCCAACCCCAACCTTTTCGCAAGCTCCGCAATAGAGCGAGCCCCACGGGCTTGAGCCAAGGACGAAACAATCTTTTCGACCTCCTTTCGTTACTCGAGACTTTTCTTCATTTTCTCCGTCAGGCCGGAGTAGAAGCTGATGACCTGATTCTGGGCAAAGACGGCTATCTCGTCCCGAGATTTCCTCAACCGGGCGGCCTCCGCTTTGAAGTGCTCAACCTGCTTCGTCGACCTGATGAGGGCCGAAGAGATCTTGGAATTATTAGCCTCCAACTCCCCAACTTGGGATTGAAGCTCGATGATTCGCTCTTCGAGCTGCCCTGACTTGAGCTTTTCGACTTCGAGGCTAAGGCTAGCCTCGTGGAATTTCTTCTCCGCCGCAGCCTTCTCCTTCTCGGCCTCTTTGACCTTCTTCGCATCGCGACCAAGACGACCGAGCAAATGGTTCGCGCTACTTTTCGCCTATATAGGAACGTATGAGAACCCGTTTTACAACAATAAATAAAATTCGATTAAAGTGAGTCTTACCCGCATTTCGTCCGCGGCCCACTGCTCATACTCGTCCTGATAAGGAAACTCCTCCACCGAAGGACCAGCCGTCGCTCTAGCTTTGAGTTTCCAAACCAATTGAGAACAGGCGCGGCGATCAGCTAACAGCGGTTCCTTCCCATGATACTCGAACTCGAAGGCGCTCAGATTCGGAACAGAATCCGATCTAGCTCGTTTGGAAGCCTGGTCGGGAGTACCCTTCAACTCGACCTCAGAAGACTTCCGTTTTCCAGCCGACTTGGCTTTCCTTTTTGCTGCCTCTTCGGCAGTCCCCTGCATCTCAACAGCAACCTCCTTGGTACCTCCGACAGCCTCGCGCTCCGCGAGGGTAACATTATCCGAGCTCAAGCTCGGAGCGGACGCTTCGGCACCGTCTCATTTGGAATCTTTTTTCTTAGATCCCCGCGATGTCTTTCCCATATCAACGCCGGAACCTGGCACCGTCGCTGGCGACTTCGCTCTGGACTTCTTTATGATTTCCTCCAATCCCGTGGAGTAATCTTCGATTTCTCGGGGAGCAAGCGACATTTTCTTCTTGCGAGATGATCTTGCAAGGGAATTGGCAGCTCGGTCTATTCTGCGAATGGTGAGTTTCGGCCAATACAAATGACTGAGTGTCAGAAACGCGTCTCTCCTCTCTTCGAAATCGTCGGGAAGCGGACCGATTAGGGCGAATTGACCTGCAATACCAAAGATCGGTTCGATTTTAAACTACGGTAAACAAATATATGACATAGGCGGACTAAAATTCTACCGAGCTCTCTCTTCCAACGAGATTCGACGGGAATATTAACATCGGCCATCGAGAACTCGTCGATGTGGACAAAGAAGTAGTAGTCCCTCCAATCGTCGATTTTACTAATGAACCCCCCGGACAGGATATTATATTTTGGTCGCATACTCGCGTAGAACGATCCGTACGACTTCTTCCCAGGCATCCGCTTGAGGGTGGTCAGCTCCTCGAATACATGACAATTAAACGGAACCCCGTTCTCAAAGGCCATGACCGAAAGTGCAACCAAATTTTTGATGCCGCCGTGGCCCATCTGGGAAACCGACATTCCCTTTGCGTTGCAGAACTCAAACAAAAGTTTTGGAAGCGGAAACCAAAGGTGACAGTGCGTGAAAAAGCACTCATACAGGCAGACCCAGCCCTAAGGAACGTCCCAAGGACGCTCAAAGGGAGCTGGAACTATGAATTTCACTTCAGAACCGATCCTGCGCTGTTTCTTTAGTGCGAGCAAAGACTCCACCGTCGATTGGGTCGGGATCACACCCCAGCAGTTATTCGCCTCAGGAAAGATTTTCTTCTTCTTCTTCTTCTTGGCCCCAGCTCTTTTGGTCTCGGCCTCTAGCTTAGTCCAGAGGTCAACGATCCCATACTCGCCAAATTCCATGTTCGGACCGGAATCGACAGCAACTCGGGCTTCCGCCTCCATGACAACAACTTCGTCCTCCGGGCATAACTCGTTGCCACCACCGTCCTCGTCAGACTCATCCCTTAATTGTGGGATGCTAAAGGTTTGCCGAGCTGAGGAAGCTTCGGCATCACCAGGATGGGTCACCCCGAGCTGCGCCGCTTCAAACCGCTCGACAGCAGCCCGCTGATTTAGAAGCTTTAATTCGGCACGGGAGTATCCCGTTTCATCTGCGAACTTCTGGTCAAATTCCTCCGAGCTATCAGATGAGATCCGACCTGATACCTTCGGAGTCATGTCTTCTTCTGAGCTCGGAGAAACCAGAAGCGCCTTCACTTTGGAATTTTTTCGGATCAAACCCATTTTGTTTGATGAAACCTCTTGAAGAAAATGGAAGAACACGAAGAACACTGGCCGCGGATCTAAAGCAGATCAGCAAAATCACGCCGAGAAATCTAAAACTACGGCGTTTTAGTTATCTAGAGCGGAGAAATAAATTAAGAGAGGGAGAGGGAGCGAACCTTTGCTTTCTTTCGCGAGTTGGAAAAGTGAAGAAATGAGGAGTGCTCCCTCGATTTATAGAGAAACGAGAACGGTTATCGAAAGTCATCATTACTTTGGAGACTCTTCGTATTTCCCCGAGTTAAATCTACTCGAAACATTCACCATAACCGTACACGTGTTGCCCTAAAACATGAGGTCTGTTTTGGCGAGAAAGATAGAATCTTTCGACCTTATCCGCCTGGAAGTAAATCTCAACGATTTTCAAGGATATAATATCCCGAGCTGAATTCATGCTGAACCGTTTTTCGATTCTATGAGTTCTCCGAGCTCATTATTCGCGCCCGCCGAACTGGGGGGGGGGACTAATTGTTAGAGATGGGTCTAGCACCCCTCTAAAAGGCCCTTCCTAAATTCAGCTCGGCCCACTAAATGATTAGGGTTTCAGGCCCACTCAGCTCGTCGCAACGTTGAGGTCAGCGCCGCCCTCCGAAGAGAAAGGAAACTTTCCGAAAAAGGTGGAGGTCGGCTAAGGATAAAGGAAATCTTCCTTTTCCCCGAAAAGAAAGGAGTTCGAATGACCGACTTAGATCCGCTATAAATAGAGGAAGGATGGTCCATTCGAGGGGATCCGCAATTTTACTCTCGAGACCTAGGGCAAATTTAGCTTGGGCATTCAGTTCTAGATCTCGATTCACCGTCCAAAAGGTTTAGGTCGGCGTTCTTATTCCGACGACCTAACCACCGCTGTATTATCTCCGAGCTCCGGATTAAATCAATAAAAACTTACTCTTTTTCTCCACAAACTCTTATTCTTTCTTTAGATCGGATATCAGTTCTTACAGCAAAGATTAAAGAAAAACATGTTCATATTGATAATTTCAGTAAAACAAAAGTTGCCATGCCATTGAACATTTAGGCACATACTCTAACTTTTTGAACATCTGATGTTTCTCTACAGATTTTGAGGAGAACGTTACCATCTTTAGATGACATGCGTTTGCTAGGATGTACTTTGCTAATTGTGTTCTCTGGCTTTGTGCCTTTGTACTGTCTGCACTCCAAAATCTCGAGATGGCATGACAAACATTCAGGAACAAAACTCGGCTGGTTCCAGCTATCTATTGGGTCATTGTAGTGGGCAAAATATATCTAAGATGCACAACGTACGTGTTAGCGTTAGACAATTTGAGAAATTGCAAAATCCCACACAAATTAAAGAAACTGAAGAAATACTACATACCGACTTAAGCTTGAGAACTCTGTCTTGGAGCGTCTTTGAGTATACGAGTAAGTAAATCCCACCACTCCGCAGAACATGTACACAGCTCGAGATGTTCAAGAAAGAAGAAGAAAGTGTCTGCATCATTGCATGGTATGGAATCTGCAATTGAAGCAAACAAACAGAGTTCTATTAATTAAAAGCAAACAATAGGGTTAGCTCTTTTGACATTATTGAGTTCAGATTTAACAAAAGCTTACGTTTGAAATTTTGGAACACAAATTAAGAGAGATTTCGGATTGGAAGGCGATTTAGATTCGGCACCCTCATCATGGATCGATCCCTTCAATCATATATTAAAGACTATAATTAATTGATGTCCACACACATATAAACAATTTCGCAAAATTTTTGGAATTTTGGTTTTGTTATTTTTTTTTTTTTATATAGTTTTAGTATTCTTAAATATAGTTCTAGTTTCAATTGATTAGAGGAGGAAATGTGAAATCTTAAAATTTTATTTGCCTTTCAAAGAGTTGCCTTTCAAAGTTGTTATTGGATACACTAATTATATTAATCAATCTCATTTTTTTCTTAGATGAGGACACATAATATTGAAAGCTGTGAGACAATAATATATTTTCAAGGTAAATATATAAACGTCTATTAGTTTGGAGGAGGAAACTTTTTGGAGAGTCGAGTCTCAGGAGGTCCAATGAACAAATCAGTCACCACTTCCATTTCACTGTCATCTGTGTCCACTTCTTCTGATGTTGATGATGACCATGTTCTTGCTATTGTTCCTCCTCTTTCCATCTCATACTTTATTCACACATTTTTCTCAAATTAAAACTCTCGTTCAAAAAGAGCAGATAATAGAGTTATAGAGAACAAATCAATTCGTTATTAAATCTAGAGAAGCTGTATGTTCAAAATAATTTGTACCTTTTCCATCAGCGTTTTATTTTCTGCAATGAGGTCCCTCTCCTAAAATATTGACAAGGAACCAGAAAAAAAAATAGTTTAGTTTAGAGGATACGTTTAGTATCATTTATGTTTATTCATACATGTATGAAAAGCTAGAGGTTTATGAGTTTTTTACCTTTTCTTTTAGCTTCTCAATTTCGTCACGAAGTAATTGGTACTGAATTTAAAGAATAAACATAGCTAAATAAATTGGTCAAACAATTTATAAGATCTCTCTCTTAAAAAATAGCATATAAAGTCATCTTCTAAATATCATCCTATCTTTCTCATGTATAAATCACACATACACGCATGTCTCCGTGTATGTGTGTGTAATGTCATCTTTTAAGAATGATCTTATGATTATACGGAAAAAGAAAAGAATAAAAGTAACAAAGTAATAGGAATGAGCAGAAATAATAAATAGTTTTGTTCCTTTCCAAATTTGATAAAGAATAGTTTTGTTTTATAGTTCCTTATAAAATAAAGAATGATAAAAATTAAAAGAATCACATGGAAATAATATTACTTGTAAATGGTGTATTTTTTAAGTAATGAGGAGAAATATATCATTTCTCATCATTCCTTATGTCACCAGTTAAACCGTAGTGTAATCTACTTTACATAATCACGTCATTTGGTAAACTTAATCGACCCAACCACCACGTCATATTCTTAAATATTGAACAAACAATAACTCTATGATGCTAAGAGTATTAATTTTATTTTCTTCTATCAAAGGAAATGATCAGAGGAATATAAGTTACCTTTTGGGCTCTTATTTTGGTTAAGCTTCGGTCCAACTGGTTCTCCAATTGTTGTAACTCCTCAATAGAAGATGCCTCAAGTCCTTCTCCCATCAATTTTCTGCAATTGTTTTTTTTTCCAACACAATAATGTTATATATACTGTATATGACAGTTACAATGTCTAATTATACATTTATAAATTCTGTAAATAGTTTGGACTCATTAAACCTTTTTGAAATCTCCAGTTGTTCGATCTTTCTCGCCAAGCCATAGGTTTCGCCGTCTCCTTGCTATCAACAAGGTTTTGTGAATATAACACAACCATAAATTGTATTAATCTATAAGGGAAAAAAGCTTGTTGCTAATTAAAAAAAATCTTTAACCAAAATTGTAAGAACACAAATAATACAAATTACTGACTCACGTTCAATAGATAAAGCAAAATTTTCATTATATTTTACATGTATATATATTCACTAAAAAGGCGGTACCACGAATAAATCAACACGAAAAAATTATAATGAATTATATTATGACTGATATTGATAAGTATATGTTTCTCACGAATGAAGAGAAGCTTTTTTTAATACCAAAGGTAAGAATGAATAGTGACAAAATAAGAAAATTTTGCTTACCTGTGAGTTATCATCATCTCTTTTGTGGTTAGAGCCGAGATCTTGAATTCGTTTTTGATATCGTTCTACTGTTTTGGTTATACTGAAAAATTTCAGAAAATCAAAATTAAAGCGAATGTTAAAAAAAACAAAAGAAATAAAATCAAAGCAAATAAGAGGCACAAAAATATAAGGTTTCTCAAACATTATAATATATCATAACAAATATCATCCCATGCATATTTGAACAACCCAAATATACAAAAAGTGTATATACTTAGTATTTTTAGAGAAACATCACCATTTCAACTATATATGGACATATATATGATCTAATTAAATTTGTATCAATGCTGAAATTGGGGAATAATGAAGATAAAACCTCAAAAACTAAAAGATAAAATAAAATGTTGAAAATGTAAGCAAATTAAAGAGATCTAATCGTGTGGATATGGCCTAATTAAGTAATTAAGAAACCGTTTAACATATAGGTACGTGGTTTATTTACATCTCGGCTTGCTTAATTAAGAAACACTTATCATTTGTTTTTGTCTAATAAAGTACGAACATGCATATCATTAAATAAACACATAATAAGCAATTAAGCATACATTATACCCTGTAATTTATAACTACCCGAAAACAAAAATTAACAAATAGAAGAAGCATAAAAAGAATCAACATATTCTGATCTAGCCACATGCTGATGACTCCTTCAGTACTGTCGTCAGTCACTGAGATAAAGCCCTTTGTACTATGAGTGTTAAAAGTGTAGCAAGTGCCTCTTTGTAGCAAATGAGAGGCACATAAATACAAGGCATATCAAAATTAAGAGCGTATATAGAAACCTACAAAAAGTACTGTGGAGTGGTATATTATATTATGGGTCTAGCTGTTAATAAAAATTACACAAAGATGCGTTTAGTAAAAAATGTTTTAAAATGTATATACTCACTCACGTATATACGTGCACATATACATGATAAACATGCATAATGCAATATTTAGTTTTCCATATAACACCAGAAATAATGCTCAAATCTCATCAGTATCAGTACTGTTAACATCATTGATTGATTCACATACACAATAATACAATATAACCCCAAAAACATATATATATATGTGTGTGTGTGTGTGTGTGACTATAAGTAGTCTAATACCATGTTTTATTATACCATGTGCTTGCTAAAAAAAAAATCTTTGCAAGTACATTATTTCAAATTTAAATAAACAGTATATGTACTTGAGTTTTTTTATATAGTATATTTATGTACACGGTACACCGTATATACACTTGCACATAAATATGTATGTATATGCGTTTGACAGTTTGTATGTATGTATACAGTATATGTGTGTGTAAGTTCTACCCACACGGCCACACATTGTGCAACCACACACACAAGCACATATATATAGGGAGACACACCTCTAAATAAGGAAATATTGTCTTTTCCAAATCTGGATAAAAGGAACCAAGCGAAAATAGAATCCAGCTCATATGAGACTTTTTTGCCTAATTTGAGTAAGAACACTATGCTCAAACTTACTGCTAAGAACTACACTTAAATAGGAATTTGCTTCGCTCTTCTTTGTCAAAAATTATTTTTTAAAGTGGTGGATTTTCTGTCCATAAGTCCAAACTTTCTCAAAATTAATCTATTTCGCATTTGCGACGAAACCATTTACCCCATGTGCGAACCACGTTTTTACAAATGTCTTTTGAATATCGACTTTCTTTTTCTGATCTATCTGATTTATTTCTTCTCTCAAGAAATTAAGAATCTTCATTTTAGCACACATAAACAAACCAATATCAATCGACTCTACTAACAAAAAAAAGAAAAAGAAAAGGTGAACAAACTAATCATGGATTCATATAGTAATAACTACTCATGGATTCATGACAAATCTATCATGATGCATAAGATTCATATACAGCGAATGTGTATGTACATATCAAACTTACCTGGAGGAGCTGGAGAACTCATAGAGTCTGCCTCTAGGAGAGAAGATAATTAGGGCAACTTCAGCATCGCAAAGGACTGATAATTCAAAAGCCTTCTTCAAAAGTCCATTTCTTCTCTTGGAGAAAGTCACTTGCCTGCTCGTGGCGTTCTCTATCCTCTTCATCTCAGTCTTTCCCCGCACCACTCTTCTACATATATATATATATTAAAGTACCCATGAAAGGAAATTATATGGATTCCATTATTGAAATTTATATAGACAAATTTCTTACTACAACGAGAGCAAGAAACATGATGAACAAGAACAATTCTGACCTTTGTACGATAAATAGAGAAGATATCAATACGAAATTTAGACCAGATTTGAGAAAGAAAAATGATTACCCTCTTTGCTTTTGTGTATGCGTTTGATTTGTTGTGTATCTGAGAGAGAGAGAGAGATGAGGGAGAGAGACGGGGATTGAGTCTTTGGAATGACTCGGCAAGAGAAAAGTGAAAGATTCTAGGTAACCCTAAATTTATGAAATTAGGAGCCAATAACCAAAAAAAAAAGCTATTAAAGAAAGTAAGACATTTATTATGCTTGAACTGATAATATATTATCTTTGAGGGTTATTCTTCCATCTCAATTTAGCCATTTTTTCTCTATACCTATGATGGCGTCTATAACCCTAGACCAAAGTGTTTATTAATTAAACTATACCACTACAAGAAATCATGTGTGTTGTATCATTTAATTTATTTGTTAATATCATTTATTGATTGATGCAAATTCAGTTGCATCATTTAATTAATTGACCCTTGAAGTGGTAACTCTAATCATTTACATCATTATTATTTAATTGATGTTAATATGCATCATTTGCAATAAATGATATTAATATTTTGCATCATTAAAATAAATGATATTAGTATTTTGCATCAATTAGAATAAATGATATTAAAATTTGCATCAGGTAAAAGAAATGATATTAAAGTTTACATCAATTAATATAATTGAGATAAACATTTGCATCAATTAATATAAATGATGTTAATATTTGTCTCGGTTATAACAATTGATGTTATATATTTATATCATATATTTTAGTTGATACTATAAAAATTATAAATAATTAATATTAAAATTCATGTAAATTTTAAATTTTGTGTTAGTTTTTATAATATTATCAATTGGAGATAACTAATCATTTTTTATTTATTATTATAAGGAATATATGTAAATACATATGCATGATTTAACATATAAAAAAATATGGTGTTGATCTTTTATAGAGGAGAAGACTAGTACTTTTCATCCTTCTTTAGCAATGTGGGACAAATAGTTGTTTAGTTAAAATTTTGTTTGCATCAGTTTTTAGTGTCAATTTTTAATAAGTGATTCAAAATAGAGTCATTTATTTTTTTGACAATTTATAAGTGATGCTAATTTTTATTAATTGATGCTAATTAAGTTAGTATTAGTATCAATTATTTTAATTGATGCTAATCAAGTTACTAATAGTATCAATTATTTTTATTTGATGCTAATCAGGTTAGTATTAATATCAATTTTTTAATTGATGCTAATCAAGTTAGTATTAGTATCAATTTTATTTACTTGATGTTAACTAAGTTAGTATTAATATCAATTGTTTTAACTGATGCTAATCAAGATAGTATTAATATCAATTAAAAAAATTGATGCAAAAGTATATATTTAATGTCAATTTTTAATAAGTGATTCTAAATAATATCAATTATTTTAATGATACTTTATAAGTGATGCTATCTACTCTTTTTCTTGTAGTGTATGTGTTCAGAAACATCATTACACGATATCCATTCTTCTTTTGGTAAAAATGTGATATTATAAGAGCAAAGATTATTGGTGGAGAATAAATTCCAATGCCATGGTTATTTTAATCATTATATGGTATTTTATTTTCCTCCTTTGTCCTTTGGATCGTAAATTGTTTTTCGTGGCACTGTATATATTAGTATATAGTTAATAATTCAACAACAATCTTTCACAGAAAGAGATTATAAAAGTTGAAATGAGACATTAATTAAGATAAACCTCTTTTAGAACAAATATTGATGATATACAAACTTTTTAGTTTGTTCTTAAAATAAAGTTTGAAAACTAATTTGCGCAAGCTCCAAGTGCTAATAATCGTTATTCAAGTGATTAAAGTATATAATACTAAAACTTTTAACAAAAAAAAAAAAAAATATAATACTAAAACTTTGTACGTAATCACTTACCTCATCACTGTAGTCAGAAGACAAAGTGGATTTCAAAGCTAAACGGTTGAGATCATGACACGTATGTATTATTACCAACAACCTATAGATCGGGTGTCCGTCAAAGTAAGTCAAGCAAATGCATTTGAAGACAGGCAGCAACCCTGTCGGTTGCTTCTCACTGACAAGAATCTTCACATTCGCCGTTTGATCTCCGTTACCAAACAACAATGGTAGAATATATATATATATTTTTTATATATATATGAATGTAAATAAATTTCATTAAAAAACGAGTTGGCATAACCTTGTCAAAAAAAAAAAAAATCAATAATATGGAAACCTAGATAAAAATTATTAAAAAAAAACATTTAAGATCTAGCAAACCAAATCTTTCCTTTTTCTTATTTAATGTCGCGAATGTATTGTTCTAATCTCTTTTGAGTAACACCTCTATAACCATGGAGAGACTTCACTGTGAATTTTGTGATTGCAATCCTACGAGAAACTATAAATCAGAATTTGAGTAACTAACCTTCGGAGTAGCTGCGATGGTGATGGAGTCCTTGACGAATGCCACACAAACAGACTTGTCCATGTATGAAACAAGATTGCCTACATCCCAACGGTTGTAGTAGAAAGTTATACATACATAAATCAATTTTGAAGGTAATTAAATATTGTAATAGCCCTTTTTATTACACTATGATGGTTTAATTTTTATATATGTTAATGTTTGAATAGGTTTTTTTTTTTTGTCGGCAATGTTTGAATAGGTTAACTTTGCCCCAATCATCATTAGTTTCGTTTTGCCATAATTTTCGTTGTAAATAGAAATAAAAAGATATAAATTTGTGTAACATGAAGGTAACACAAATTTAATTATTATTTTGATCCGAATAGTGTGGATTATTCAAATCCGATCTTTCAAAAAACGATTAAAACAGGAAAGTAAACGATATATAAAGTTTAGAGTGATTTACTTTTATGTGAGAATTGCATTTACCTTTCGTGATTTTACTATAATCAAAATTCGGAAGCTTAAAAAAATTTCTTTGTATTTTGTTTTAAGAGACAAAAAAAATTACCTTCATGAAAAGCCTATTTCATAAAACACAATCTTATCATTTTATAAAAAATTACGTACAGTACAGACATGCTAATTTAAATTTCTTACTATTTCTGACATACTATAATTTTAAATCTGCATTTAGATGTCCGTTCGTAAGAGCGTGTTATAAATAACAGAACCACACTCTTAAGCGCCAGTGGTAAACCAATAAGAGAATGCCACGTATGATGACTTCCGTACGCGTTCACATGCCCACTTCTCTTTGTTTCTTCTCTTAATTTTTTTGTTTGCACTCAAACTCAAGCCCACTCCTTAATTGGTGCATTTCTTAACCCACTCTTTTTGGCCCAATTTATTCTATTATTTTATACTCTAATTATTGTTCTACTAGCATTTAGCAGGTGCTTAGCCACTCTTGGATGCTTTAATTCTTTTAATTATTTAGCATTTATTCTGATTCATCTTCTTAAAATCTCGGTACAGGTGTTGCACGCTGGGAGGACCACAACCTTTTTACCCACAATCTTTATTAAAAGGGTTTTTATTTAGTTTTTAAGTTACAAAATTATTTGGAGATCAGTCCATTTTTTATAATAACGCATTTATTAACTTACAAACGAAAGGATTTATTAAATCTTTATTGGTGTTGTTGTTCTTTTATGAGATACTTTTGTTCTATAATGAGCTTTTTCTATCTAGACGAAGTTGGATACTCTAGTGACACAGCTTAATTTCGAACCTCGTGTGGGAGATTAGAAAAATGGGGCTTTGGACCACCATGCCAGATGTAGATACATGATTTTATTTATTTATATATATCTTATTTTACAATAGCAATTGATGGTGCAAAAGTAACTAATATTAAAAGTAGAAAAGAAATACTGCATATGGTTTAGATATATATGAGATACGAGCACAAGTGCTTCTGTTTTTTTGTTACTAGGAGAATGCGTAGATTTTATTTTAAATTAAGTTTTAAATAATATATTTTTAGATCTATATTTTGACTATTTAAAAAAAAGAATTTTAATTTGTTACCTTTTTTCTTGATGATCTCTGTGTAATTTCTTACATACATTATTTTACAAATCTTTATTTATTCTTTAATTTTCATACTCTTTTCATTTGTCTATATCTTAATATTATAATATTTTTTTTGTTTTTCAGGTTATCATTTTGAAGATTTATTTGACATATCTTGCATTAAATCCATGTTTTTTCCATGTTTTAAATTTTAGTTTATTTTTGTATCTTTGTATCTTTTTCTTTATTTTTATCATCTTCTCTATAGTTTTTTATATAATATGTTAATTTTTTTTTTTATTGAATATTTTATTTTGTCTTAAGATTTTATAGGTTGGAATTAATTTCTTAATTTATTCCATATCATTTTTTCACTTATACCAAAATTTAATTACCGTAATTGCGAGCTGTTGTTAATACAACTAAAGATAAAAATGAGTCATTAATCTACACTAGGTAGTTTTTTTAATATATATAAATTTCGTGATTATTTAGCAGAAATTTGTGCAAATTCAAAAATTAAAAGTATCTAGAATGCATAAAATCTAAAAATGAGGTATTTGTTTGTGGAAAAAATGTATATAATCATGTTTTTGATAGTTTTTTAGTCTTGTCACATACTCATCAACAATATTTCCTTTAAACTTAGCTTTCTAAGCCTAGATAATAATCGTTTCTATCAACAAATGATCATTTATGATCCCAAATTTGAAGCTTGGCTTGATTAGATGATAAAATATGAATCTTTAGTTGTTTAGAATTAGTTCCTATCAAATTACTACTTATCTTTGGAATTGTAAAGTAAATTATGAATTTTTAGTTGTTTTGTTGAATAGTTAAATAATAAATAATATAAACATTTCAAGTTAACAAAATAAGTATTAACTACAAAAAAACTAACAACTAAACTATTTATGAAATTTGAAGAACATTATAAATACATATATTGTAAAGAAGATGCAATTTAAGGCATACAAGTTTCATTTATACGTACTTTTTGGTTTGTATTTGGTTTAGGATACACAAAAAACAATATTCCTCTGTTTTAAAAAAAGATATTTAGAATTTTTACACATATTAAGAAAACATATTGAAATTTGACTATAAATGCATCATTTTGTGATTAACAATTTCGTATAAATTTAAACCAATAGTAATTCAGTAAATTCAATTAATTATTTTGAAGTTTACAATTATTCATCATTGATTAAAAAAATGTATAGAAAATTTAAAACATCTATCTTTGTGAAACAAAGATAAAATCTAAAAAATCTTTCTTTTAGAAACAGAAGGAGTATTTGATTTGTAATTGGCTTAAAATACACAGAAAACAACAATTTTGGATTAGATTTGTAACGTATTTGATTTCTTATGCATTACATAGAAATTTTATTTATTTTCATACACGCGTAAATCATGCAGAATCATATCTATAGATAATCATTTTATAAATCTTTGACTAACCATTGTGTATAGATATGTGTCAAAAACATTTAATTTTCAATAAATTTCTTCTGTTTTTAACAACTCATCATGTGTAAAAAAATACATTAATTGGTATATGAGGTAACATTTTTTAGTTTAGTATATAATCATGTGTTGCTGACTTGTTAGTGTCATATACTCACCTTTGAACTTAGCTTTCTAACCCTAGATAACAATCCTCTTTATCCTCCGAGTTGATTTTGTTTAAGCTTGAACCCAAGCTACCATAAAACCTACTCTTCCCCTTCGGTTCCGGGAGTAAGTAGCTAAGCAACAACTTCCATCGATTTATAATTTTTTTTTTACTTTGTTAAAAGTTACATTTTCTTACTTGTGTTGATAGATTTGTTCAGCCATGAAAACTGATGGTCAGAGACTTTACTATGTTCTCACGAGAAAGGAAGTTGGTGAGAAGTTGATGCAGCAAATCGAACAGATCTCGGAAGTCTTCTTGGTGTCGAAGTCCGATGCAACCAAAATCCTAATCCTTGTCCAATGGAACTCGTTTCAGGCTTCAGATCGCTTGGGTGACAACAAGGAGAAGTTTCTGGCGGAATTAGGGTTGGTAAGAGTGTTGGATTCGAGTCAAGAAAACGAATCAGTTTCTTCCTCTGCAGATCGTAGGACCCATTCTGATTACGAGAATTACCTTCTTCGATCTTTCGTGGAAAGTAACAAAGAAACACTGAAATGGTGTGGTGCCCCGGGGTGTGATTACGCCCTAGAGCGCCAGGATGATGCAGCAGAAGATGATGAGTCATCTGTCTGTTTTGGCGTGGTGTGTCTGTGCGGACACACCTTCTGCTGGAACTGCCCGCTCGAGTCACACCGACCAGCGAACTGCAACCAGGCGTCCGAGTGGCTAAAACGCCAGCTGGATGGATTAAAGAACGATGCTTGGAAATTTAAAAACACCAAACGTTGTCCGCGTTGCGATAGTCCCGTGCAGAAGATTGGTGACCCTGATTTGAGACTCGTAACTTGTATATGCAGGTTTGCTTCTCTCTCTTTCTATTAAAAACACATCTTTTTTTGTTTTTTGTTTTTGGAAATCAAAACTCATTCGTGTTTGCTTTACTGTTATGCAATCATCAGTTGCTCCTTCTGTTGGTGGTGTTTCCGATCAAAGGAAGACCACAACGGCAAATGGAACTGCCGTGACGTCTCTGCTCCACCAAAAACGTACCGTTAAAAAGAGGATAATCAGTCCACTCAAGTGCGATTCTACGTCATTGGGAGACACTTGAAGAAGAATTGGAGAAATCCAAGTCCGAGTTTAAAGCCATCGAGGAGAATGGCATTCCAAGTCTAAGCGTCGAAGACACAAGCGCTTTAAGAGAAGTGAGGCTGCTCCTGGTCCAATGCAGGCTCGTGCTCAAGTGGAGTTTCGTCTTCGAATATAACATGCCTGATTACCAAAGCACCAAGAAGCAGTACATGAAGCACCTTCGAGGAGAGGCTACCAAAACTCTCGCTAGGCACATCGAGACTCTACAAGAGCTGATGAACCAAGCTCTCTCATCTGGAGGAAATTTCAGTTATTTCAAGCTCAAACTGTCAGCCAGTACAGCAACCACCGGTGACTACTTCCATCACTTTGTCGAGACTCTTGAAGACGGTTTGCCTGAAGTTAAGGTCGATTCTTGTGAGAATGCATCGGTCCATTACTGGTTCTGCGATCGCTGCTCGTTTCAGAACAGCTGGTCTGATCAACAGTGTAAGATGTGCTTGGTCCCTCTTGATCCTCCTCCTCCTCCTAATGTGGCTTCTGATAACCACAACACTGCAAGTGTCTCAAGTGATCATCAGCAAGTCCCAAACAATCCATGAGAGTGATGAGTAACAGAGACATGTGTGGTGAGCGAATGCTCTGTTCTGAATTTATGTTGCTTTTCTTTTGTTGTTTTGCTTCCGTTGTTTTAAGATTCTGTTTTGTTTCCTTTAGGGGCTTGTAAGGTGTTGTTGAAACATTATTCATCAATATAATAAGTGTTATGTTAGTGTTCTTGCAGAGACACTGCTTGTTTGCTTTTATATTTGCGTCTAACTCATTTTTAACATAGAAATCCCAATATACAAAAAATGTTTTAACTAAAAATGAAAAGAAAACGATTGTGGCTTAACTTATGATTTATATAAAATCCGTTGTGACCAGATTAATATATCGTACGGAGGATTTGCAATGTGAAATGATATGAATTTAGCCATAGCAATGAATTAGTAAAGAAAATAGAACAAAATAAAGTCTTTTGAATTACTGAAAGTCTGAAACTATAATTTATTCGTATGTATTGTATTTATAATATTGTATTCAGCAGATTATATATATCAAACATTATTTAATATTCGGATACGCATCATCAGAAGACCAAAAAAAAAATGACAATTAATTTACATTAAATATAAATTTATGAAATAATTATACTTTCTATAAAATGCAAATCATGACGTGAATTGTGTAAGAGCTCTAATAACACCAAAATATGAATGGTAGTAAAATTTATCATCTTTTTATGGAAATTATGAGAGAACCCGCGCGATACGCATCTTTTATTTTAAATTAAAGTTTTAAAGAGTTTTAATTTTTTTAACATTTTTCTTGATGATTTGTGTGTAATTTCTTACATAGATTATTTTACAAATCTTTATTTATTTTTTAATTTTCATACTATTTTCATTTGTCTATATCTTAATATTATAATATTTTTTAGTTTTTCAAGTTATCATTTTGAAGATTTATTTTACATATCTTGCATTAAATCCATGTTTTTCCATGTTTTAAATTTTCGTTTATTTTTGTTATCTTTGTATCTTTTTCTTTATTTTATCATCTTCTCTATAGTTTTTTATATAATATGTTATCTTCTTGATTTTTATTGAATTTTTTTTGTCTTAAGATTTTATAGGTTGGAGTTAACTTCTTACTTTATTCCATATCATTTTTTTTTTCACTTATACCAAAGTTTAATTACTGTAATTTATTTAAAAATAAAGATTAAATCACTCCAAAAATATAATAATATATTTAAAATTATATATTTTATAATATTAATATATTTATTATTTTTAAAATAATTAAATTAGAATTTTCTTCTACTTATAATAATTTTTAAATATTTGAAATCAAATTTAACATTTTTTATGTATAACTACTTGTACATATGTTAATATATATTTATGTTACGTTTTTTAAAAAATAATAATAAATTTTTCAATTTATCATTTTGGATTTCTCTACTTATGCGTTCTGGACATAAGTTTATAATTGATATACATATAAATTAGTAAAGGTGATTCTAATTTAATATATAAAATATATAGACAATATCATAAATTTTTAGAGAGGATTGTCAAAGAGTATCCATGACATAATGGGAAAGAACAGTTTTCTTTTATTGAGAGGATTATGAGTTTGAATCTGCATGACTGTAAATAAAAGGATAAAAATATTTTGTTAGATTCAGATTTAATACAAATAAAATAATTTTTTGAAAATTAAATAAGAAATGACACATGACATACTCTGAGATGCTGAAGTGGTAGGTCATGTAGACAGCCATGGACACTCAAAAAATATAATGATAAATTTAAAATTATGTATTATATAAGATTTATATATTTATTTCCTTTTTAAATTAAATTAAAATTTTATCTACTTATAATAATTTTTAAATAGTTGTATTCAAATTTAGTGGTTTTTATGTATAATTAATTGTACATATATTAATATTTATTTATGTTAGTTTAAAAAAATTAATTGCTTTTTTCAATTTATCATTTTGAAGTTTTTTTTTATTTATACATTTGGGGCATAAGTCTATAATATACATATTATTGTTTTAAAAATTGCTTATAATTTAATATGTAAAACATAGAGACAATATGATACGTTTTTAGAGAGAGTTGCCAAAGAGTGCCCATGGCAGATTGGTAAAAACGGTCTTCTTTTATTGAGAAGATTATGGGTTCGGATCTCCATAAATGCAAATGAGATTATAAAAATATTTAACGCGGTTGGTTCAGATTTAATTTAAATAAAATATTTTTAAAAAAATAAATGAGGAAGTGTCACGTGGCGCTCTCTCACATGCTGACGTGGCAGAAGCAGCAAAGTGTCATTCCTCTTTCATATAGTAGATTATGACATAAACGAATAAAAAAAAAATGTTTTAAGTGATAACATAAACAAAATAATTCAACTATATTTATATATATATATATATATATATATATATATAGTTTTTGAACATTAATAATTCACAAATATATTGAGGAGATGGAACTTATCAACTTAATATGTTTTCTTTCGTTAGTTGTGAATTCCTATATAATGAATTAACATGAGTAAGATTCGGTTAGTTGACTGACCCCAAAGAAAAAAGTGAGATTCGGCATAGTTGTGTAATTGGTAACAAAAAGCGAAATAATTATTTTGTCCTTGAGCATATGTTAAACACTTATCAGAACCATAGTTTTGGTATAATTGAATGACTCCGAAACTAAAATACCATGAGTTCAAAAGAAATGCATTGGTTGAAGATCATAGATTAAACATAGGTAAATAGCTCACGAATGTGTTTAAGTTAGGAATAAATCAAATAACTTACATTGAGTAATTATATAATTCCTTTAAGGGAGATCTTATTGTTTGTTTGTAAAAGTTATGATGTTGCCTTTGTCACTATTACTGTAATCAGAGACCAACAAGAACAATTAGACAAGACTTTGAGATATATTACATGGTTTAATGATTGTGGTTGTAGCTTTGTATTTAAAGGTATTTATAAGTTAAGATGTATATAATCTGACATTTAATAAACGTTTAGGATGTATATGTGTACGACCTGTAGGACATTTGTAAAATAACTTGATTGGATCATATATATGATGCAAAAGCCATAGAAAAGCTTCTTCGAGCTTCAAATCATGTATCAATCAAGGTCTTTTTTTGATATTTTTAACTATATCAATTAGTGTTTATAAAATAACATATTCGCTCTAACCATCAACCAAACAGATTATGAGAGCTGTTTGTGAGTAAATATATCACGTAAATCGTAATGACTTATTGAAGTGAATATGTTAGGAAAACTTTTATTAATCATGTGTAATATTTATACAACTATAATTTTGTTATGATTATTTTAAGGAGAATTGCTAAAAATGACCTAAAACTTGATTCTTTCTCCAAAACTAAACCCTCTATTTCATGTTTGGCAAAAGTAACTCACAGGGGTAGTGAAATTACAATCCTCACCCTTATGACCAAACAAAAACGTTCGCGATAATGACGGTTTTACCCTAGAGAAGTCTACTACGAGAGAGTAGACTTTCCGAGTAGACTTCTTGACCTCTCCAAGAAGTCTACTTCCGAAGAAAGTAGACTTCTCGAGTAGATTTTCAAAGTAGACTTCTCACCTATGACTTATACTGCAGAATTGACTTCTCCCAAATAATTTGCTTAGAAATAATTTAAAAAAATTATAAAAAATTAATTTTATAAAAAGCTTTGATAAATAACCAAAACATATACATTTTCCATCTATCAAAAATAAAATTTCAAAACAATGTATCAATTTAAATCAACATAGCCAAATTAGGTTAGAAACCAATACATCTAGAGAAGTCTACTAAATCACTAAATCTCAAATTTTAATAATAAAAATTATAAAAAATAATTTGGTAAAAAAATTATGAACACAATTAAAACATAGACAATTGGCATCTATATAAAATTAAATTTCATGAATATGAATCAATTTATAAGTTTCATGAATATGAATCAATTTATAGGGTTAGGGTTAAGGTTTAAAGTATAGGGTATAAGGGCGTACTTGTTAGGGTAAGAAAAAAATTTATATGAATTCATAATTTATGGTTTGGTAAATGATTTAATGTTGACATCTTTATTATTTTAACTGTAATTTGTGAATATGTTAAGTAAATTGATGTTTTGATATAAGTTTTAATCGAAAATATTTTATTTAGGGTTTAGGGTAAGTAGACTTCTCTAGTAGACTTCTCTCGAATATAATTATACTATATAGTAGACTTCTCGTGTAGACTTTTCGAGTAAACTTCCAAAGTAGACTTCTCAACATGAGACTTATACTGCAGAGTAGACTTCGACAGTAGACTTCTCGAGTAGACTTCTATCAAATAATTTTCTGAGAATTAATTAAAACAAATTATAAAAAATTAGTTTTATAAAAAACTTAGATAAATAACCAAAAAAATACATTTCCATTTATTAAAAATAAAATTTCAAAAAAATAGATCAATTTAAATCAACATAGCCAAATTAGGTTAGAAACCAATACATCTACAGAAGTCCACTAAATCACTAAATCTTAAATTTTAATAATAATAATTATAAAAAATAATTTGATAAAAATTATTATGAACAAAATTAAACATTAACAATTGGCATCTATATGAAATAAAATTTCATGAATTAAATCAATTTATAAGTTTCATGAGTATATAGTTTAAAAGGGTTAGGGTTGAGGTTTAAAGTATAGGGTATAAGGGAGTAATTGTTAGGGTAAGAAAAAATTCTATATGAATTCATAGTTTATGGTTTGGTTGATGATTTAGCGTTGATATCTTTGTTATTTTAACTGTAATTTGTGAATATGTTAAGTAAATTAATGTTTTGATATAAGTTTTAATCAAAAATATTTTATTTAGGGTTTAGGGTAAGTAGACTTCTCGAGTAGACTTCTCTCGAATAGAATTATACAACACAGTAGACTTCTCTAGTAGACTTCTATAGTAGACTTCTCGAGTAGACTTCATAAAATACAGCGGGAAATCGAAATTATTTAACAAATTGTGCGGAAACTTTAATAAATTGGGCGGGAACTTTAACAAATTGGGCGGGAACTCAATTTTACCGGTTAAGTAGACTTCTCGAGTAGACTTCTAAAGTAGACTTCTCTCGAGTACACTTATATTAACATTAGACTTCTCGAGTAGACTTCTCGAGTATACTTCCAAAGTAGACTTCTCTCAAATAGACTTATTAGTCATAGCAGACTTCTCTAACAGACTTCTCGAGTAGACTTCTCTCGAATAGACTTGTACCACACATCAGACTTCTCGAGTAGATTTCTCTCAAAATTTTTCCTAAATATATAAAGAGAGTTTAACCTAATTGTGTTAAAAATAAAGTGTCTCTCTTTGTCTAAAATAACGCATCTCTCTCCTCTCCCTCCTCTCTGGCCATGAATCTCTTCTCTTTCATTTCTTGATGTCATTCTCATCTCTATCATCTCTATCTCATCTTCAATCTCCTCTCACTTGCTGGTTATGGTAGTAGTAAGCAAATATGAGCTTTTGTGTTCCTCTTTTTGTTTGTTTTGTGTTCATATTACAAATTTGAGCTTATTATTACATATTTGAAATTATTATTGTAGATCTGGGTTTATTGTTGCAGATCTAAACTTATTATTGTATAAATTTGGTAGATTTTGTTGCAGATTTGAATTTTATTGCAAATATTAGTTTTTTTATTCTTAAAAGTATTAAAAAGTTTAGTTCTTGATGTGGTTGTTTTGTCATCGTTCAGGTTTACATTATAGGAGGAGATGTGGGACTCAGAGAGGAGCATCGGTTATATTTGAGGTAAATCCTATTTTAGCATTTTTCAAGTTTGTACAATATCAGATTTTTTTTTACCGTTCTTGTAAAAAAACGGTATAGCTGTGTTTTTTTTTATGTGAAGAAAATGATAATTTGACGTTTTTGTTTTGTGTAGGTGATAGACAAATCATTTGGGTTTGACACTGCTGTAGAAGAGGCTCAAGGAGCTATTAACGCAGCGCATGTGGAAGCCGAGAGTATAGAGAACGGTATCGGCGTTGTCAAGCTTGCGTTTGGTGCTCCCAAAGTCAACTCCTATACCATTAGCCTATTTCAGAGCCCGTTTCCGGAGGGAGTAGCTTCATCACCGACTAGAACTCCGGGAAGAAAGGGCCAAACTGTGGCTGTCAAAATCATCTCTAAAGCTAAGGTGTGTCTCTCTAGTTATGTTTGCAAATTGCAATGCAAAATAAAATGATTTTTGATTTTGATTTTTGTTTTGGGTGTGTTTTTTGTTTAATTTTAAGGGGTGGAAACCAGAAAAAACTTGTGGAAAGTGTTGAAGCAAAGGGACGTGGGTAGCGTCGGAAGAATCGTCTTGCCAAAAGTAATTTGTTGTAGACTTTGTTTTCCTTTTTCTATATATATATATTTTTAGTTTCTTATTAACATATATGTAAAAAAAATTGTCATGTTTGATAGTTTTCACTCTTTTGCTTAACTTAAATTTTACTTAATTTATATAAATGTGAAACAGAAAGAAGCTGAGATGGCATCTCTCTGACCATGGAAGACATTGGAACCTCTCGTGTTTGGAACATGCACTATAGGTAATTAAGATAACCAATGAAATTGTTCATTAGTGTTGAGTAATATTAATTAAGTAATTTATTGATCGTGTATTTGTTAAGAATTGGAACTCGACAAATCTTTGGTAAATTAAACTTTCTTCTTTATATGGGAGTTGCAGATTTTGGCCAAGCACAGAGAACACAAGAAATTATACTTTTGATGGAAATGGTAGAAGACACGAAGCTACATAGAGATGAAGGTTTAATTTGGACTTTGAGACATTAGCTTTTTGCATTTTTTGTATAAATTTCCAACAATTTATTCATCTCATTTCTCTAATAAAATTTGATGTTTTATTTTATTTTATATTATTTTATTTAGTGATAATGTTAAACATTTTGAATGTGAATTTTTATATCTTATTGTTGTTGGATCTAAGTTCATCTTTTTACTATTATTACTGGAGCCGTTCTATTGATTCAGTCTCTATAGTTAGGAGCATTTGTATTTGGTAATAAGACAAAACTAATAATAAAGAATTTTTTTTTAATCTGAGCTACATTTTTGAAAACAAAATACTAACTCTTTAGATTGTAGAAATATCCAAGAAAAACTTAAGTTTTGATTTCAGAGTAAACTTCTGGATTAAACTTCTCGAGTAGACTTCTAAAGTAGAATTCTCTTGAATAGACTTATACTACATATTAGACTTCTCTAGTAGACTTGCAAAGTAGACTTCTCTTAAAAGAGGTTTCTAATTTTAAGTAGACTTCTCCAATAGACTTCATTAGTAGACTTCTTACTCAGACTTTTTCTTGACACCTTATTCACTTATCACCATACTTATTGCTTGATATCTCACTCAGTAATCACCATCTTTAAGCCCTTATTAACAGAAATTTTTAACTAAAACTCAAATATAAAAAAAGACATGTAAAATTCGTATATAAGCAAGATCAATAAATAATACAAACTCAAAAATCAAAGAATAATTTTTATTTGTGAATATGGTAAGTAAATTAATGTTTTGATATAAGTTTTAATCGAAAATATTTTATTTAGGGTTTAGGGTAATTAAATTTCTCGAGTAGACTTCTCGTGTAGACTTCTCTTGAATAGATTTATACTACACAATAGACTTCTTTCAAATAGAATTATACTACACAGTAGACTTCTCTAGTAGACTTCCCGAGTAGACTTCTCACGTAAACTTAAGAAAAAACAGCGGGAATTTTAACAAATTGAAAAAGTAGACTTCTACACTTCATTAGAAGTCTACTACTAATAAGCTAAATACCTAATAAAAGAAGAAAATTAATAAAAGCTCAACTATAAGAAAAAAACATGTAAAACTCATACATAAGCAATACCAATAAATAACACAAACTCAAGAGTAAAAAAAAATAATTTTTATTTAACATAAATTACAGATAAATGACTTTTATTAAAAAAATTGAAAACGTAGACTTCTAAACTTCATTAGAAGTCTAGTAAGTAGAAGTCTACTTACTTCTTGTAGAAGTCTACTACTAATAAGTTAAATACCTAATAACAAAAAAAAAATTTAAAGCTCAATTATAAGAAACAAACATGTAAAACTCATACATAAGAAAGACTAATAAATAACACAAACTCAAGAGTCAAAGAATAATTTTTATTTTTCATAAATTACAGATTAAAGAATTTTATAAGAAAATTAAAACAGTAGACTTCATCTGATGTCCGCAGAAGTCTACTAAGAGAAGTCTACTAAGAGAAGTCTACGACTAATAAGTTAAGTAGCTTGTAAAACATAAAACCTGATTCCACCATCCCTATAAACTATAAACACGTATAACTGATATAGAGGCAAGAACACTTACTAACACAAGCTCATGACCAAAAAAATCTTAAAAATTCATTATATATTTGATACAAAGTGTTTAAAAAAAAAATGAAAAAGTAGACTTATAAGACGGTTAATGAAGTCTACTATCAGTAGACTTCGTAAAGAAAAGTAAACTTCTTAAGAGAAGTCTACTCGAAAAAGTAGACTCGAAAAAGTAGACTTCTATTAGGTCAGTTTTGCAATTGCCAAAAGATGAGTAGACTTCTTACAGGTCATTTTTGCAATTGACCAAACTTTGATTTTTTTGGAGTAGACTTCTCCGAGAGAGTAGACTTCTCGGTGAAGTCTACTCTTAAAAATAGACTTCATACAGGTCATTTTTGCAATTGACCAAGTTTGACTTTGGGAGTAGACTTCTTGAACCGTGGAGAAGTCTACTATGGGTTAGTTTTGGGGTTGACCAAACATTGAATTAATTAAAAAGTAGACTTTTTCTCAGGCCAAAAGAAGTCTACTTTTTAATTCAACTTTTCGTCACCCAAAAAAAGCCGAGTAGACTTCTCCAGCTGTATACTCCAAAAAGTCAAAGTTTGGTCAATTGCAAAAATGACCAGTATGAAGTTTACTTTTAGGAGTAGACTTCTCTGAGAAGTCTACTCTCTCGGAGAAGTCTACTCCAAAAAGTCAAAGTTTGGTCAATTGCAAAATGACCTGCTTTGAAAGAAGTCTACTCGAGAAGTCTACTCCATTTTTTTGTTCTCAAAGGAAATGGAGTAGACTTCATCTGACCTGAAGAAGTCTATTTTGTTCACGCGGTCAATTGCAAAACTAACCTTTTCGTTGACTAGTAGACTTCTTGAAGGCTATATGAAGTCTACTTTCGGAGCACAAATCTAGAGAACACGAAATTCTACTGAAAATTTGACTTACCACTCGTCATTAGCTTCTTTTCTAGCTGATATCTTCGATTCTTGCTACCACCAAGAAGCCCAATCGCAATGAACGACCAATTCAGCGGATATAACAAGATCTAAGAGCTTTAATTTTTTAATAGCTAAATTATAGAGTTTTTGGGAAGAAAATAGAGAGAAAAATGGAAGAATAGAAGCATAAGGCAAGAGACAATGAGCTATCCAAGCTCAAAAATGGGTTTTTGGTGCAATTAAACCTTCAAATTGGTTGAAAATGGTGGTTGAGTGAAATGATGATGATGGCATTTTCGTGAATAAGTGAGGAAGATGAGGATTATTTGGTCAACTAGATTTCCGAAAATTAAAGAAATTAATTTAAATTAATGGCAATTTCGTAAATAATTGAAAGTGAGAAGGATGGTTTGGAGAGAAAGTGGTTAATGTTGAAATAAGAAATTTGGTGGGTTATATTTGCAATTGACCTCAAATTTTGAGTCAATTTTGCGAACATCCCATTATTTTAACTTGCAAGAGTTGTGTGGCACCATACGAGAAAATATTGGATTGTTTTTAAATTATTTTTTAACTTGAGAACTCCTTAACGAAATCTGCAATGTAATTCAGAATATTTGAGGAAGATTTTGGTTGGATAGATCGAGTGCTAGCATTACTATAGGCGCGGTCTTTTTACAGCTTATCAACAACTGCTGGGCGGTTGCCTTGATTCGACAGTTTGAGATGGCGTTAAAGCTAGCCCCATCGTTTGGCTGACCATCAGACGCTCTCGATACAGGAACTTATGAACGTAGTTCCCAGATTTTACCTTGAAGCCGATGGACTTGGTGGCTCTTTAGATCTTTACTCTGTCGCTGATACACTTGCAAGTCATGGTACTGTACTAGCGGAATTCTGTCCCAACGATCAGGTTGTACACATGAACCGCAGAAGAATAACGGTGTCTTGTATGAGATACACACCTCAGCATGTTCGTGTGAGGAGCCGGGAAAGCTATGCAGCGGCTAATCCTATCTCGGGTAGAGTAATGTTTGATTTGACTCTCAGAAACGTCTTGAGAAATGGACCAATAACTGTTCGAATTCCCATGTTTCCAAGCTATGACCGTCTGTCACCTATGAGAGTGTACAACCCTACCAGGCCTGGAAGGAGGCGACACAGAAACCGTGACAGTGGTCATGTTCTGCTGGCCGTTGGGATATGTTTAGTTGGTGACTTGCTGGTCTTACAGTGCTAAGACAACTACGGCAGTGGCTGGGTCGATGGAGGGTTTCTCTATATTGCATGCGAGGTTGTCACTCACTTCTTTGAAATTGAGATACGAGGGAGTGAGAGACACGATCTGACTTCTTTCTTTTATGAATTGACTTGTTTCGTTCGAATCTTGTAATAATAATGCAAGATTATAAGAAAATTATACGATTTGATAACTATAAAACTTGGTTTTCAAATGGGTGTTTGAGTTTTCACTATTCAATATTAGCCATGTAATAGTTAATTTATAAATACTAAGACCATTGCATTGGTAGTCTCTCACCAGTCACCAAATCTCTCACAATTAAAATAAATCAAAAATAAATAAAAAAAAATTTTAAGTGGTTTGATTGATAATTGGTTCTCATATGAGAGGAACCTTAGAGCATCTCCATTGGTGAGATATCCTTCTAAGAGCAACTCCAATGGTAACACCCATAGGAGGTGTCTTAATAATAAAATAATAATATTTTTGTGCTTTTTGTTTAAGACACTCAAAATAAGTGTCTAATATTAGACACTTGCCTTATGTTTAAGACACTCAAATTAATTTTTTATTCACTTATATTTATAAGACATTTTGGTTTAGATCCCATAAGTTGTGCATTGGGGTTGATCTAAGTCTCTCACAAATATAATACTCATATTTTTAATATAATTAGTTGTACAATTTAATTTTAATTTGTAAAAAATAAATTAAGTTAATCACATGAAGACAAGTGTTATATGAGTTTCTCAAGGGTAACTCAAAGTCTCATCTCAGAGACTCTCTTCATTTTTTTTTTTTTTTTTTGTTACACATAATAAAATACTATTTTTTTCTCTCTCTTTGTAGAAACTCATGTTGAGATACTCATGATGGAGGTGCTCTCATAAGAACCTCTCACATGGGACACATGTCTCTTCATGAGTGGTCAAACATTTATTCTAATAACTTAAATTCCCTATAGTTTAGAAAGTTAATTAAATCATTTATATGTTATTATTTTTTATTTTTTATAAATTATAAAATAAAATTATCTATCTAACAAACTCCATTATGCATATGTTTAAATTATATATTAATATTATATTTAATTAATAAAAAACTAAAATTAATAAAATAATATTAAAATATAACTCTTTTCATAAAAAATTTATAACAGTTGACAAAAAAACAATTTATAACATTGCATTATTAGTATTTACAGTTTTATTATTGTTATTATTATTATAGATGATATAAATGCTTATAATAATTAATAAAATTGAATATATTTAATATGTAATTTGATATTTGTACAAGATACTAATTAGAAATTTTTTAATTTCAAATAATTTTTAAAAAAGATAAATTATATTATACTACAAATATTAATATTATATTGATGAGAGACTCACCAATGGAGATAAAAAAACTATGATAGGGTTCTCAAATTAAACAATACTTAAAATAATAGTATTATATTGGTGAGAAACTCAAGTCTCTCAGCAATGCAGATACTCTAACACATTTACAGCCCAAAACGTTTAGATCTGCCGACCATTTTACTAGATTCCTTCTATATCATTACACTTGATTCTTTTTTCTTTGTCAAATGAAACATAGTCACATATTGATATGTCGAGAACATATTGGCGTATTCAACTTAACATTTGAAATTATTTGAAAGGATTTGTGTGTTAATGAGTTTTAGATGATTTTGGTTTGAATTATTATGGAAGTTGTTCTGATTTGTTATAAAAATTCTATAAAATCGCACTTAAAACCATGAAATTTAGATTTTTATATTTTTAACTAAGAAACTCCACCAAAATATTATAAAATCACTGCAAATCTCTTAAAATTCACTGCTTAAAATATTTTCAATAACAGTGGATTTGAAGATACATTTTCAAATCACTAGTTCAATAACACTAAATTTTAAACAAGTTTTTAAAATTTATGTCTTATTAACAGATTATTTATGATTTTAATACAAATCACTCCAAATTCTACTTTGAATACACCCTCCAATAATTTTTGTTGTGTCTAATTATTATAATATAATTTTTTTTTTGTCAAAAAATTATATTAAATGTATTGATTAACCAAATTGGAGAAACATAGTTTACAAAACTAAATTTATAAAAGAGGAATTTATTACTATGTTGTAGTTAGTTTAGTTTTACATACCAAAAACGAAAAAATAAGAAAAACAGAAATAACTAAAACAATAGGCTTTTAGACCAAAATATTCCATTAGCTGAATAAGAGATTTGGTTTTAATCTTTATTTGAAAATTTAGTTTTCGTCTTTATTCGGAAACGTATTAGGCGTGAATCGGACGTTCAGTCCGAGCTTAGTGATTTTTAAAAATGAAAAATAAATCGAGAAGTAAATTTTTTTTTAACAATTTAAACATATTAGTTTAGAGTTTTTAAAATATACTCCTTCCGTTTCATAAAAAGTGTCGTTTTAAGATTTTATTTTTGTTTCACAAAGAGTGTCGTTTTACATTTTTAATCTAAAATTTTAAATAAAAATCCAGTTTTGACCCTATTAATTTAATGTAATAATTAGATAGATGATTTTATTTAATGTGTGAACAAATGGTAAAACAGAATTTTTAATAGTTTTCTTAATTTATGTGAAATGTGTCAAAATGACACTTTTTTGAAACGGATTGAGTATTTTAAAAAAAATTTAAAAACTGAGCTTATATTTTATTAGCAGAGACATTATTAAAATTGATGGTAGCTTGTTATCTGGGAGAAGGTACGGGTTCGACTCTACTGAACCTGTAATTAATGCATTTTTCCTTATTTACTTTAATAAATGGCATTATGGTAATTATTTTGCCATCTTTAACACACCTCCCGAAAGACTAGTAGACCACTGGAATATTAGTTATGGACTTATGGGCCTACTTATGGCTATTTAGGAAATGACGGTGTTATGATAAGTTTTTAAAATTCGAAGCTTACCCAGAGAAGAAGCTACGCGTTAAAGATACCGGTTTGAAAACTGGTTCATCCGAACCGTAATGGTTTTTTTTTTTAATCCTCACAAATTAAATACCGAAACCAAATGGAACCAATTGTTTGTTTTTGCTTTTGTTATTGGACAACAAAACCGATTGATTGTATTTTCCAATTTTTCTTCGCAGTTTTCGGAACAGCCTACCAATCCGGATAATAGCAATTTAACAATACCGAATTTTGATTTGGTACGTACCGGTTTGGTTATGTGACCCACACTCTCATATCTCTCCACTTCCGTAAAAGTTCCTTCTCGTAATATAAATTAAATCCTCTTCCTCGCACGCTCGCTCGTTCGATTTGGATCAGAAAAAGAAAATTTCTTCGGAAATTCCAATATTAGTATCTGCTTCCTCGATCGTAATTTGACTTTTTTTTCGTTTTCGAATTTGATTTTTGATCTCTTTGGTTTGATCATCAATGGCGACCGCCTCCTCTTCTCCGCCTTCGGACTCTCCAAGCGAAGAGACACAGACGAATCAAGAAGCGACGCAGCAAGATGTGCTCAAGGAAACTACGGAGGAGGTCACCTACAAGACGAAATCGATTCAGTTCCTTGGTCGAAACACGCCTATCATTCTCCAAAACGAAAATGGACCTTGCCCTCTATTAGCCATTTGTATGTTCTTCTTCTTCCTCCTTTTTTTTTTTGTTTTTCTCCATTTCTCGTTCACCTTAGGGTTTGATTAACTTCAATTAAGACCATCGAATAGGGTTTGAAGTGGAATTTCGGTGTTAGTATCATGGATTCTTAAGGTTTTCGTTACTGATTTTCTGGAATTGTTAAAGTTATTGACGAATCGGTGTTAGGTTTGGTATAATGCATGTGTTACGCAGTGTTTTCTCTGCTCGCTGATTTGATGCTTAGTGAACCGATCATCAGATTTTGTTGGTAGAGAAAGTTTTTCTTCTAAGTGTGAGAATTTGGCAATTTGAGGTCTGAAGCTTATATAATTCTCGTATGCTACATAATGCATAGACCAATTCATTCTTTTAATTTCCTAATTGTGATTGATTTTGGGATGCAACAGGTAATGTTCTACTCTTGAGAAACAACTTGAATCTTAACCCTGACTGTTACGAGGTTTCTCAAGAGAGATTGCTGTCCCTCGTGGTCGACAGACTGATTGATTCCAATAGTAAAGTCAATGTAATAAGCTGCTGTGCTACTGGCTTCTTCTTGCCCATTCTTTTACTTTATCTAATGGCATGGCTCTACGTGGATAACCTTGTTTCTATTTCTCATGGCAGAACAAAGAGGAAGGATATATCGAGAACCAGCAACAGAACATTGCGGATGCAATTGATCTTCTCCCACGCCTTACAACTGGAATCGATGTCAATATCAAATTCAGGAGGTTACATACTTTTGTGATCTGTTTCCGCTTCTACCATGTGGAAATTATTATCTTAACCATGAATCTTTACCTGTTTGCAGGATTGATGATTTCGAGTTCACACCCGAGTGTGCAATCTTTGATTTACTTGACATTCCCTTATATCACGGATGGATAGTTGATCCCCAGGTACATCATTTCGTTTCATTAATTTCATTAGTATAGACCGTTGACGTTTTCGTTCATTGCTTTCTTGTCTATTGTGCTTTTGTGTCTGGATGTTTGGGATGTGGTTACTTTATTCTTTATATCGACTGTTTGGCTCGTTATGGATAGGAACACTGGTCAAGAGCATTCCTTTTATGATGGTGTCTGTCTTTATCAATCCTGGCTCTGTAGTAAAAGAATTGATTCCGTTGCTTTCCCTTTGCATACCTCCAGGATGTTGAAGCAGCTAATGCAATTGGAAGCAAGTCATACAATGCTCTAATGGGTGAGCTCGTTGCACTGGAGACGCAGAATGTGGAGGCTCGAGGCGATCAAAATCCCGGAGAAGATTCTGTTGATTTTGCTGCGGCAACCACTGCAGCTTTAGGGGTTCCTTCACCGTGTCTTTCGAAAACAAGATCTTTTGATGATTCTCCACCTGCAGCTGCAGAGCTTCGTAGACTGAGAAAGGGAGATCTTGAAGAAGAAACAGAGTTATTGCAAGCCTTGCAATTATCACAGGGGCAGGGAAACGATTCAGCACCGAACACTTACGGAGACCCAACCAATCTAGACTCTGCATTCACGTTTTCAGATGCAAATCAAACTAGCACACATGGTGACAATATCTATCACCTCGAACAGTTCAAATCTGATGGCGATAAAGCATCAGAAAATGATAGGAATACAGTGGAGGTTGGACAATTCCCGACATCGATTACAATTAAAAGTGGGGATCTTGACCATGATCAATTATCTTCTAAGGAATCAGGAGATGAGATGGGTCGTAATGCTGAGAATGTGAATAGTAACGAAAAGGCTAACGCGGATGTAACTTCTTCTGAGCCGCTTTCAGTGGAGAAGACTAATCTGGAGCCAACCAAAACTGAATGCAGTTCTGAGAGTCTGCTCAAGTCTGATGCAACTTCTATTAATCCAGGTAGTTTTTATTCATCCTTAGATGATTAATGTCTCTTTTATATAATTAATTTACTTCTGTATGTTATATACTTGTACGAGCTAAAAATTACATCTAAAGATATTGGAGATGAAAATTCTTACTCAAATACCCTCTCCATCTCCAGATTTTAGTTGCAGATCCCAGCATGAAGATGTGCCTGATGCTCTTACCTCACCCGTATCTACTGATGAACCCATGTACGAAGGTGAGGAATGTGTAAACGCAGTGGCTCCGGTTTGTGCAGACAAAGAACCTGTTTATGAAGGTGAGTCACTTCTTGGTAAAAGGGCTGAGAAGAATGTTGGTGATTGTTCTTCTGAAGGGAAGGCTACAGATGGGCTCACAGCAGAAGAAGGTAAATTATACACTGCCCAATCTACTTGGAACATGCTTGTCACACATTTTGGGAAACTCATGCATGGTTACCGTTGTGCATAGCGACACTCTCTACGCTCTAATTCACATGCTCCCGTATATTTTTGAGAAATTAATTCATTATCGTTGAGTTCTGCCAGGTGAACTAATCAGGAATTTCATGAAGAATAGTGCCAGTCAATTAACATTTTGCGGGTGCGTAATGTTATCCATGGTTGGGAAGTTATATTCTTTAATTGACTACATTGGTATTATCTTACATTTAGTATTGATCGTATCTTACAGACTCTTTCGCTTACAAGAAGGCCTTAAAGAACGTGAACTATGTGTTTTTTTCCGCAACAATCATTTCTGCACCATGTTCAAGGTCAGTTTAATTAGTCAGATATTCCCATGTTTTGGATTGTAACAGGGCTATTTTCAATTCAAATATCTCTTGTTTCTGTCATTTTTGCAGTATGAAGGTGAACTTTATCTTTTGGCGACAGATCAAGGTTACCTGAATCAGCCTGATTTGGTTTGGGAAAAGCTAAACGAGGTATCAGCAAATATTCGTTGTAGCTTCTTGTTTTGGTCTCTCTATATTTCGTTAACTCTTAAAGGAGATATCATTATATCCACAGACTCTTTCTTGCTATGGCTTGTTGTGACCACTATTGACATGCAATCTGGTTTCAGGTTAATGGCGACACTGCATTCATGACTGCTACTTTCAAGGACTTCAAGATTGACAGCAGCACTACTGGCGCAAGTGGCACATGGGATGAACGAAACGCAGTCACAAATACTGCTGTAAGTTCTCATAACATAGTCACTAGCCCAGACAAGATCTCTCCTTCTTTGACCATTTTAATCAATTTTTTTTTTCTCGCAGGATTATCTTGCGAGCATCAATAATGTGCCAGACACAGGCATGGATGTCAAGTATATATCTCCTACTCTTTCCCATTGCAATAAAACTTCACTGTTTCTACTAAAACCCAATCCCACTAAACCCTTGTTCTCTTACCAGCAATTGTGATCTCTTTCACAAGTTGATGATAAGACCCATTTTTTTAAGAATTGTCTTCTTTTGAAACATGTGTATGATTGGTTTGGTTTTTCATGGTACTATGCAGCTCTGATCTACAACTGGCGATAGCTTTGCAACAACAAGAGTTTGAGGACCAGAGCCCACGCAGTAACCCAACTCCACAACCAACAAGTGTTGGTGCTTCGCGACTGATCACTGGTCCTCAGGTATTTGATTCCTAATCATAACTCTATAATTAGATTACAGTTTTCTAGAAAATCAGGAATAAACAAAAAAAACCCGCTTAGCATTTTCCTGAGTAAATTACGGTGTGACTTGCACATTGTGACGAATTTGTATGTTATGTTTGGTGCATATTTTTTTTTTCCATTTACTTCACCTGTTAGCTAGAGCCTTGAAAACTAATTGTGATTGTAACATCGCACGGTAATGAGCATTACCTTAATCAGAATCCAATTGCTGCTTATTGAATGTTAATTATCAGATATTGTATTGACCCATTGCAGGTACCAAGGAGCAGCCACAGGCCATCATCAGCTGCAGCATCTGCGTCTTCAAAACACGAAGGCAAATCCTCTAAAGATAGCAAATGTAGAATCATGTAAATCCTCATGCCACTTCTGTAAATTTCCAACCTTTTTTTTTGTCCCTAACTATTTTTTTCCCCTTTAAAAAGCTTTTTTTTTTTTTAGTTTCTCTGGTTTTAACAACAACAAAATTACGTAATAAACTGTAATTGCGCTTTTGTTTAAAAAATACTAATATTTTTGTTGCTCATAAATCAGAGTTCTTTAATCAATGTTTGAGTACGTAGTGTTCTTTTGCTCACTCGTAGGCCTGGACGCGCAGATCGGATATCCGGAAAATTTTATGTATTTGTGATTTGTTCCGTTTTTATCGGATATCTAATTTTATGATTTGATTTGTTCGGAAAAATACGGATATCCGGATTTTCGGATATTCGAAAATTTTACAGATATTTACGGATATTTACGGATATTTGCGGATATTCAGTTTGATCTTTTTAATACAAAAATACTGAAAATACATACATTTATATGAAAAAATATTCTTTTTTAACTAAACTATCAATTAAAATACTAAAATAATTATAAAAAAAATCAAAAATTAACTTATAAATGAAAAAATTCATATAAAAACAAATTTCTTTTTAATTTGTTAAACTTCAATATTAAAATAACTAATATAAAAATAGAAATTCAAAAAAACTTATATATACATGTAATAATTATATAATATATATGTAATTATTTATACACTTATACATATATATACAGCTATCGGAGCGGATCGGATATCCGTCTCTTAAAATTTTAGTATTTGTGATTTGCTCCGTTTTTAACGGATATTGATTTTTAGTATTTGTTTTGGTCCGTACAATTACGGATATCCGGATTTTTCGAATCGAATCGAAGCAAATAACGGATCGAATCAAATATAACGGATTTTTTGCCCAGCCCTACTCACTCGGTCGATACTCTTTCTTACTGTTCATAAGCCATAAAAGACAGAGGGGTTTGGCTCGTAATGTTTCTTCGTCCTTATGTACATTAACATTTAGGATTCTTATACATCAACAAGTTTTGTAGTATTATTGTTATGAATAGATTAGTGCCACACTCAATGTGCCTTACCATTGAGCTATTGCTATGGTTGACTTAGTTTTTAAAAAACTAAGTCAATCATTTTGAATGATAATTAATTAAAAACAGTTATGTAGAAGAAATATTTTGAATGATAAATATTTCTAATACTAAAACGCTGAGCAGTTACTTATTAAAAAACTTAAGTCAAACAGTTTGAATGATAATTAAAGATTATTATGTAGAAGAAATATTTCTAGCGCTGGTTTGATACTTTTATAGTACGTTAGTTATTAAAAAACTAAGTCAAACATTTTGAATGATAATTAAAAACAGTTATGTAGAAGAAACATTTTTAAAACTAAAACGGTGAGCAGTTGGTTATTAAAAAAACTAAGTCAACCATTTTGAATGATAATTAAAAATAATTATGTAGAGGAAATATTTGTAATACTAATCTAAAACGCTGAATGTTTCCTTAGCGTGACGTCATCTGAATGACGACCATGGGGGTGCTTGGCTTTATGGCAAAAAAAAACATTTGTCTAAGCATGTGGGTTCAAAATAATTATAAATTTTAGCTTAACGATAGTTTTGTGTCTAAAGCATGTGGGTTCATCAAATCTTAACGTGAAATGAATAATTATTTTTAGTTATAGAATCAAATTTTAATAATTTTTTTATATCTAAAATACAAATCTCTAATAGCCTTAAAAAAATAGAATTTTGTTCGAAATAATAAAATTAATTGTCAAAATCATTTGGTTATATATTAAGGATCCTAATTTCTTAACTAGCCTCTCGAAGCTATAGGGACGACTTTACTGACTACGTACCTGTAATTGGTAATTAAATCGGTAGATAATGATGATAGATTGTAATCGGACAGTGACGGAGATTGTTAGATTTATAAAAACGACAATGGTTCGCATACTTCAAGAAGTCTAAACTCATTGAATCCCACCATGTTCGGTCTGATCTTCTTGTAAACACTTAATTATCAAAACATAAACAAATAAAATTATATATTCTTTTTTAATCAAGTGTTGTTGTTAAATATTCTACAATCCTCTACTTGATTCTTCAGTTTCAAGTTTCAAACCTTCATTTTATCTCAAAGGTCTCACTGAACTGAACATTTTTTTGTGTTCTGGCTCAAGATTTAATCAAACTACTGAAAGTTTCTTTATTTGGTTTTTTTTATACATACCGACACTATGTGGAAGGGAGGGTCAAGTAGAGGATCTAATTTGAGGGTAGAGTTGTTACATGGGAACTTAGACATTTGGGTTAAGGAAGCTAAACATCTTCCTAATATGGACCGGTTAAGAAAGTACCGGAGGAACAGTACAAGTGATCCTTATGTGACTGTCTCTATCTCAGGTGCTAAGATCGCCAAAACTTTTGTGATCAGCAACGATGAGAATCCTCTGTGGATGCAGCATTTCGATGTACCGGTGGCTCATAGTGATGCGGAAGTCGAGTTTGTGGTGAAAGACAGTGACATTATCGGATCAAAGACCATAGGAGCTGTTGGAATCCCAACCAAAGACTTGTGTTCGGGGAACAAGATCGAAGGGTGTTTTCCTATACTTAACAGTAGTGGGAAGCCTTGTAAAAAAGGTGCTGTGTTGATTTTGTCTATTCAATACACTCCAATGGAAAAGATGAGACTTTACCAAACCGGTGTTGGTTTTGGTAACGAGTGTGTAGGAGTTCCCGGTACGTACTTCCCTTTGAGGAAAGGCGGTACGGTTACTCTGTACCAGGATGCTCATGTTGATGATGGTACACTTCCGAGTGTAGATCTTGATGGTGGGATGAAGTATGTACATGGAAAGTGTTGGGAGGATATGGCTGATGCGATGAGACAGGCACAGAGGTTGATTTATATCACTGGTTGGTCGGTTTATCATCCGGTTAGGCTGGTTCGTCGTAACAATGATCCGACTGATGGCACGTTAGGGGATTTGCTAAAAGTCAAATCTCAAGAAGGTGTTAGAGTGTTGGTTTTGGTGTGGGATGATCCAACTTCAAGGACCATTTCGGGGTTAAAAAAGACTGTAAGTATCTTTATAAACTATAATGATAGTTGGTTGACATTTTGGATAGAGCAATCTATAAACATAACATGTAAAATGATAGTCCGGTAAATTGTACAATATGTTATGTTTTAGTTGATTGACATTTTTTGGATAGAGCAAAAGGGTTCTATGGTCACTTGATTTGGATCTGAAGCTTCTCCTTTAGCTAATTCAAGGGAAAATTTTGTTTAGCCAAAGGAAAAATATATGCCGGTGTAGCCTTTGATTGTTTGTGGTTTTCAAATAGTTTTTGGTTTTTTTTTTTTTTTTGAAACAGAGTTTTTGGTTTTTGTTTATCTAAGAAACCACTTTTTTTATTCAAACAAGATTTTTGAAAAATAGTTTTTCTAAAACTTAAGGAAACTAATTTTTGAAAATACTATCCAGATATTAATGAATGCCTTTTCAAAAAAAAAAAACTATCCAATTCGAGAAAAAAACAAAATTTATGTTTTATTGATTTTTTTTCTTATTCAATTTTTTAGCTAATATTGCTACTTTTAGACATTAATATAATGTGGAAAAAATGAAAAGAGATAAAATTGAAAAAAATAGCAACTAGTCGAAATTATTAAGAGTTAATAAAATAATTTGTTTAGAATCTAAAATCTAATATATGTAAGGAATTACGAAATAACTCATATTAATAAAAACATTTTAAAACTTATCACTAAAATAAATTTAATTATTAAAATATGAACTTTAAAAAAGAAAAAAATGAAAAAATCTATGCGCAACTTTTTATCCATAATTTTTCGTATTTTTTTATAAAATTTTGTGAGAGACTATTTTAGTAACTTTTAACTCACCGAACACAAAATCCTAAATCTATATAGCAAAATCAAAAACTAAAAATTTGAAAACCAAAAAACCATCTTAAAAGCCACAAACATTGATCATGGCCTTAGTGTTTTAACGAGACTGCTGTTTGTCGTATGCAGCAAGGACTGATGAAAACAAGCGATGAGGAGACTCGACATTTCTTTAAGCACTCGTCGGTGCAAGTTCTTATGTGTCCTAGATCTAGTGGGAAAGGTCACGGCCTCGTAAAAAAATCTGTAAGTTACTGCATTACTCTGTTTAACTCTCATATGTAATATATAGCTTCCTCTAATGAATTTTGAATGTCACTATCATGATCAGGAAGTTGAAACAATCTACACCCATCATCAGAAAACTGTGATTGTAGATGCTGATGCAGCTCATAATCGAAGAAAGATCATAGCGTTTGTTGGAGGGCTAGATATGTGCAAGGGACGATTTGATACTCCAAAGCATCCTCTCTTTAGAACACTAAACACGCTCCATAAAGACGACTTCCATAACGCAAATGTTGAGGTAACCCTTCAAGAAAAATCATGTTTGGTTTACAATGTTAGATAGATTGATTCAACCATTCTTGATATTTTATTCGTATTAGACTACTGCGAATGATGGACCAAGACAACCGTGGCATGATATGCACAGCAAGATTGATGGTCCAGCTGCATATGATGTGCTTACTAATTTCGAGGAACGCTGGCTAAAGGCTTCAAAACCTCGCAGGATTTGGAAACATAGATCTTCTTATGATGATTCTTTGCTTAATAGAGAAAAAATTCCCGAAATCATGGGAATGTCTGAAGCATGTTCTGATGCTAACGAGAATGATCCAGAGTCTTGGCATGTTCAGGTCATTCAACATGTCACATTCTTTCAAATATTGCTATATGTGGTGGTGTGAAAAAAGAAATCTCATTTCTTTCCAATGAATTAATCTTTAGGTTTTCCGTTCCATTGATTCAAGCTCAGTCAAAGGGTTTCCAAAGGACCCAAAGGAAGCTACTGGAAGAGTAAGTTTAAACTTGTCATCATCTTCAATCATTTTCATATTGCTAATTATAAATTTGTTAACAGAATCTTGTATGTGGGAAGAATATGCTCATAGACATGAGCATACACGCGGCTTATGTTAAGGCCATACGATCTGCTCAGCATTTCATCTACATTGAAAACCAGTATTTTCTTGGGTCATCATTCAACTGGGATTCAAACAAGAACTTGGGTAAAGAATTGTAAGCTTTTTGAAGGCATTTCAATCGATGCTTGCAGTGATAACAAATGAGCTTTTGGCATTGCAGGTGTTAATAATTTAATCCCGATGGAAATCGCGCTTAAGATTGCCAATAAGATTAGAGCAAGGGAGAAGTTTGCTGCGTATATTGTCATTCCAATGTGGCCAGAAGGTGATCCAACAAGTAAGCCTATGCAGAGGATTCTATACTATCAGGTAAATACTTTGTCCTTGTTTTCTAATTAAACTACCTTGAGCAACAATCTTGCCTTCTTTATACTTGAATCTTTTCATGCATGGTCTTTGCAGTATGAAACCATGCAAATGATGTATCAAACTATCTACAAGACACTTGTGGAAGTTGGACTTGATGGTCAATATGAGCCACAAGACTTTTTGAACTTCTTCTGTCTTGGAACCAGGGAGGTTGCTGATGCTAATGGAACAATTAGCGTATATAGCCCTTTGAATCTACCTAAGAAAAATGCAAATGCTTCACTGGTATAAAGTTGAATCATGTTGCTAACTGTAATCTTGTTTTAATGGCCTCGTTTTCTCACTAACGAACTAATCCAGGTGCAAGCTTTAAAGAGTCGGAGATTCATGATATATGTTCATTCCAAAGGTATGGTTGTGGATGATGAGTTTGTCTTGATTGGTTCCGCTAATATCAACCAGAGATCTTTGGAAGGAATTAGAGATACGGAGATCGCCATGGGAGGGTATCAGCCACACTATTCATGGGCAAAGAAAGGTTCTCGTCCTCGTGGCCAGGTAAAGACTTCCACTTTTCAATATGCATTAGAAAAATACAGAAACTCACCAAAAGCTATACCCTAAAAACGTGTCTTAAACATGGTTTTTGTTGCAAAATTCCTGAATCACTTGCAGATATTTGGATACAGAATGTCGTTGTGGGCAGAAAACTTGGGGTTTCTAGAGCAAGGTTTCGAGGAACCAGAGAACATGGAATGCGTGAGACGAGTTAGGCAATTGAGTGAGCTGAATTGGAGACAGTACGCAGCAGAGGAGGTCACAGTGATGCAAGGTCATCTTCTTAAGTATCCAGTTCAAGTTGATAAAACAGGCCAAGTGAGTTCTCTTCCTGGATGCGAAACATTCCCCGATCTCGGTGGCAGGATCATAGGCACGTTCTTTCCGCTCAAAGAAAACTTTACCAGGATCATAAGCACGTTCGTTCCGCTCAAAGAAAACATTACCACCTGAAACTTACCTTGTAGTGTCAACATTTGTTATTTGTTACTTCCTCTTCAAGAAACCTCTCTTAGTGTGATCTGAATGTCAGTGTTCCTTCTTAAGGTCGATAGAACAGGCAAAGTGAGTTATCTTCCTGTATGCGAGACATTCCCACATCTTGGTGGCAAGATCATAGGCATGTTCCGTGTGTTCAAAGAAAACATCACCATCTGAATTCTGAAACTTACCTTGTAGTGTCAACATTTGATCTTTGTTACTTCCTCTTCAAGAAACTTCTCTTAGTATGATCTGAATGTAAGTGTGCCTTAAGGGTTTAATTTGTGTTTTTTGAATTTAGTGTGCATTGTAGTCTTCTTTATTCATTAAAATGTTATATTTTCAGTTGATTTGTCATTGTGTGTGTTTTGGAGTATCTCACTACATTAAAAGGAAAAAGTAACTTTTAATATCAACTACTTTTTAATAAAAGATATATTTTAAGAATAATCTATATGAGAAAGAAATATAGATTTGAATTTTTAAAATTAAAAAAGAAAACGGCACCACCTTATTTAAGTTGTATGATTTAAGATTTAGGTTTCTAAAAAAAATTTGATTTAAGATTTAGGTTTTAGAAAGTTTGGTGTTAGGATATATCATAAATGGTTTAGAAATTATAGTTTTTTTGTCAATCACACATTTCTATTGTGTTAAAATTTGACATGATTGATTATCCAATTTAGAAGAAAAGAGTTAACAAAAATTAAAGAAAATCCGCCTGTTCCCATATTAGAAGTGAATGTTTTTGATACACATGATTTGAATTTTGGTCTTAAACTACAACAAAGATACGAAAACGTGTGACACGCCTACACCAACATACTGTAAAGACGTACGGTCAAAGCCGCACCTAACTAAAAGACCGACCCGTACGGTCGTACCCTAAATCCCCAAATCTGGAATAACCTCTTAGAATAGAAAATATTCTGATTCCCTTCAGAAGACACAAACGAAATTTGCAAGAATTTGTGATCGCATTAAAGGTTTTTAACGGCGACTTTATGTGATGTTGTTTTATGTATTTCTGATATATCATGGTTTTTACCGGTTTTTGACTATGATATTAGTCCATTTTATAAAATCTTTTGTTATTTTTAGAGTCATATTAGAGTCTTTACAGGTTGGAGAACGTTTGGAGTTTAATGGGAGATTCTAAAACTAATTTGAGCATTCTGGAGAAGCAGCCGAAATAATGGAGTCGGAAGCCGAATTGCACAAGGGGTGTCGATCGACACTGGCCTTTGGTGTCGATCGACACTGGCCCTTGGTGTCGATCGACACCAATCAAGCCGCCCGAGTTTTGGCAAATCCCGAAGGAAAAAGGAAATTGCTTGAAGTTTTCATTATTTACAAGATCGCCTCACACGCGAATTTACTTCTATAAATAGGTTTTAAAGGCATTGTTTAGCCATTATCTTATTTTCTGTTTTTAAGAATTAGAGAGAGATTGATCCAGAGCTTTTGGGGAGACAATTTTGTACTCTTCTGAGAAGTTTTCGAACCCTTGTATCATCCCTCTTCTTATTTTTATGCAGTTTTATTCAGTTATGATTTGTGCTTTCATCTCCATGTCTGAGTAATCTGCTAGTTAGGTTAGGGTGATTTAGGGTTGATGATGAGTTTGTAGATTTGTTATGCTGTTAGGAAAATCAATTGGATTTTCATCTTGATTTGTGCTTATATTGATTTCTTAAATTGATCACTTAGAAATCAAACCATAGGTTGTTTAATAGATTTGAGAGCATTATTAATAACTTGAACTAATCATAGATGAGCAAAATATATATTCGCAAAGAGATTTGGTTTAGAGATTTTGTGAACAATCGAACCTGTTTTTAATATTTGCCTTAATTGTTTGAATTTGCAAAGAGATTTGAAATTCTAGAATTTAGGCATAGATAACTTCTGCAACGAGAGTTGATTGGTTTTAAATTTGTGTTTCGAGTTCTAGACGGTTCTTAATAATTTCCTGTCAATATATTTTCTCCATTCTCGGATTCAACCTGCGAATTATCCTTGTCTAGCGCCTTAGTCTCCTGAACTTTAAGAACTCTTAATCCTGTTTACTGATCCGTTTAGTTGTTTCGTTTTACTTACTTTGATTTTACCTAGCATAATTTGAATCTAGAGACTATAGTGTAGCATCTACTTCCTTTGAGATTCGATAACCCCTTATACTTCAACTGCTTTGCTGTGCACTTGCAGTATTGATTTATTTGGATAAAACTTTGACCCTATCAATTTCCCGTTCTCTTTAAAATTAAATAAAATTTTAAAATAATATCTTCTTAGACAGCTTAGTTTTACCTTAGGATCTGACTGGTTTAAACGCAGCGGTTGCGAGAATTCGCGAAAATGGATAACTATTGTTAACAGCGTTATTAAGCGGTTTGTACGACTAACAAAACAGTTGGAAATGGGTACGTTTGCGGGATACTTACGACTGCTTAACTTGCGGATGCAGTAACAGTTAAACAATAAATTAACAATATAAACATATTTTATATCTAGTAAAAGTAATTTTTAATAATAAAAAAATAAGTAGAGCTCTCAAGTTTTGAGAAACCCATTTATTATTATATTGTTTTTACTAATTTATTATTTTTTGAGAGATTTGAGACAATTGATGCTGATGGTCTTATATATTACTAAAAGCTATGGCTTGTTACGAGAAGATATCATTATATCCACAGACACTTTCGTGCTATGGCTTGTTGTGACCACTATTGACATGCAATCTGGTTTCAGGTTAATGGCGACACTGCATTTTATGACTTCAAGATTTACAGCAGCACGACTGGCGCAAGTGGCACATGGGATGAACGAAACGCAGACACAAATACTGCTGTAAGTTCCCCTCATAACATAGTCACTAGTCCATACAAGATCTCTCCTTCTTTTACAATTTTAATCATTTTTTCTTTCTTTTGAGTTTTCCTCACAGGATTATCTTGCCAGCATCAATAATGTGCCAGACACAGGCATGGATGTCAAGTATATATCTCCTAACTTTCTTTCCCATTGCTCTTTAACTTCACTATTTCTACTAAAACCCAATCCCACTAAACCCTTGTTCTCTTACCAGCAATTGTGATCTCTTTCACAAGTTGATGATAAGACCCATTTTTTAAGAATTGTCTTCTTTTGAAACATGTTTATGATTGGTTTGGTTTTTCATGGTACTATGCAGCTCTGATCTACAACTGGCGATAGCTTTGCGACAACAAGAGTTTGAGGACCAGAGCCCACGCAGTAACCCAACGCCACAACCAACAAGTGTTGGTGCTTCGCGACTGATCATTGGTCCCTCAGGTATTTGATCCGTTTAGCATTTTCCTTGGTAAATTACGGTGTGACTTGCACATTGCAATATTATTCAACAATGATTATGAGAAAAGGTAAGAGAGCTTTAGAAAACGAATTTGTAAGTTATGTTAGGCGAATTTATCAGTACCAATTGTGATTGTAACATGGCACGATGATGAGCATTACAGTATATCCAATTGCTGCTTATTGAAAGTTGATTATCAGGTATTGTATTGACCACTGCAGGTACCAAGGAGCAGCCACAGGCCATCATCAGCTGCACCGTCTGCGTCTTCAAGACACGAAGGCAAATCCTCTAAAGATGGCAAATGTAGAATCATGTAAATCCTCATGCAACTTCTGTAAATCTCCATTTTTTTCCCTAACTATTTTTTTTCCTTTTAAAAAGCTTTTTTAGTTTATCTGGTTTTAACAACAAAATTACGTAATAAACTGTAATTGCGCTTTGCTTAAAAATACTAATATTTTTGTTGCTCATAAATCAGAGCTTTAACCCTTGTGATTATGTACGGGAGATAAAATAATGTTTGAGTACGTTGTGTACTTTGCTTTTTTCTGTTAAATTCAAATTTTTGTGGAAGCCCCCTTAGTCGAGTGGTTGACTAAACGGTTAATTAATGCTTTTACACCAGGAAGTCTGGGCTTCGATTTCTCAGAAGATGCGATTTCTGCAGGTTATTGTCCGTTAAAATTTTCAAAACGGTGCAAGTAGAGCTATTCGTGGTGGGCTGCATATGTATTGTAAATCTTTGTGGAATAGATAAATTGTCCGTTAAAAATTATCCTTGTAATTGTTTTATAATATTTTAGACGAAAAAAACATGACCCGGACAGCGTCTACTTTTCGGGTCGATTTGTCACGTATCACATTTCTTGCGGTTTCAAAGGAGACACGCCAAACCACATCCCAGTTCGGGCTGTCATGTAATTGGATCCAAAGCTCCAATTTGAGGACTGGCCAATTCTTTGGGTTCTTCAGAACATTGAGAAAATCATGGTAAGTAGCTCCAAAGACCAACATTATGATAGTGGAGATTCCAAGTCATACTTCCCCATCTCCCAAGTTTTGCTTCCAAATCTGAAGTCACACGAGAAAAAAAGCTCGTCTCCTACGAAGTAGAACCTCACCGCTAATTTTTTGTTTTTTATTTTGTTACTTGTAAGACAATCAATGGGCGATACAAGTGTTGAAAACTAAGTTTCATAGTTAAGGAAGATTTCAATGCTGAAGTCTGGACCAAAGTTGATTTGTATATTCTTTAGTGGCTAAAGTTGATTCTGGTTTAAATCGGTAGATAATTAATGATGATAGCTTGTAATCGGACGGTGACAGAGATTGTTAGTTTTATAAAAACGACGATGTTTCGCATACTTCAAGAAGTCTACTTGACTCATTTAATCCCACCACGTTCGGTCTGATGATCTCTAGTAAACACCTAATTATCAAAATATAAAAAAAAAAACATATTCTTTTTTAATCAAGTGTTGTTGTTAAATATTCTACACTTGTTTTTTTCTTTTTAAAACTTACACTTGTTATATTCTTTTTTTTTTTTGACCAATGCACTTGTTATATTCTTTAAGGATCCTAATTTCTTAACTCGCCTCTCGAAAACTATAGGGACGACTCTACTGACAATTGGTAATTAAATCGGTAGATAACTAATGATGATCGCTTGTAATCGGACGGTGACGGAGATTGTTAGCTTTATAAAAACGACAATGTTTCGCAATAATTCGCATACTTCAAGAAGTCTAGTAGACTCGTTTATTCCCACCACGTTCGGTCTGATCTAGTAAACACCTAATTATCAAAATATAAACAAAAAAACATATTCTTTTTTAATCAAGTGTTGTTGTTAAATATTCTACACTTGATTTTTTTTAAACTTACACTTGTTATACAGTAAAACCTCTATAAATTAATAAAATAAAGATTTTAAAATTTTATTAATTTATAAAGTTATAATTTAATCCATAAATAAATAATTATTAATTTAATCGATAAATGGATAACTATAATTTATTTTTTTCGGTTCAAATTCTAAATATTCATCATGACACAATAAAAAATATTTTTAACAATTTAAAATTTGTTCAGAAAATATCATATCAATGAATTTGAAAAATGAATCAAACAATATTTATAAACTTGAAACAGCAATAGAATCATAATTTACTACATTACATCAGTTTTGTATGTCTAAATGTATAATTATTAATTTATCTGATTATTATGACTATATATTTATATAAAAATTTTAAAAAATTATTATTATTATTTTATCGAATATTAATTTATAGAGGTTCTACCGTATTCTTTAATCGACTACATTGGTATTATCTTACATTTAGTATTGATTGTATCTTATAGACTCTTTCCTTTACAAATGCCTTAAAGAATGTCAACTATGTGTTTTTTTTTCCGCAACAATCATTTCTGCACCATGTTCTAGGTCATTTAATTAGTCAGATATTCTTTTTTTTGTTTAATCAAGTGTTGTTGTTAAATATTCTACAATCTCTATATTTATTCAACAACGGTAGCCAAAACTTAATTTCCCAGCTTACTTGATTCTTCAGTTTCAAGTTTCAAACCTTCATTTTATCTCAAAGGTCTCACTGAACTGAACATTTTTTTTGTGTTCTGGCTCAAGATTTAATCAAACTACTGAAAGTTTCTTTATTTGTTTTTTTTAATACATACCGAGACTATGTGGAAGGGAGGGTCAAGTAGAGGATCTAATTTGAGGGTAGAGTTGTTACATGGGAACTTAGACATTTGGGTTAAGGAAGCTAAACATCTCCCTAACATGGACGGGTTCTACAACAGACTCGGTGGGATGTTGTCTGGTTTGAGCAGGAGGAACAGTAACAAAGTGGAAGGGGAGAAATCCTCCAAGATAACGAGTGATCCTTACGTGACTGTCTCTATCTCAGGTGCTGTGATCGGCAGAACTTTTGTGATCAGCAACAGCGAGAACCCTGTGTGGATGCAGCATTTCGATGTACCTGTGGCTCATAGTGCTGCGGAAGTCTACTTTGTGGTGAAAGAAAGTGACTTTATCGGATCAAAGATCATGGGAGCTGTTGGAATCCCAACCAAAGAGTTGTGTTCGGGGAGTAAGATCGAAGGGCTTTTTCCAATACTTGATACTAGTGGGAAGCCTTGTAAGAAAGGTGCTGTGTTGAGTTTGTCTATTCAATACACTCCAATGGAAAAGATGAGACTTTACCAAACCGGTGTTGGTTTTGGTAATGAGTGTGTAGGAGTTCCCGGTACGTACTTCCCTTTGAGGAAAGGCGGTACGGTTACTCTGTACCAGGATGCTCATGTTGATGACGGTACACTTCCGAGTGTAGATCTTGATGGTGGGATGCAGTATGTACATGGGAAGTGTTGGGAGGATATGGCTGATGCGATAAGACAGGCAAAGAAGTTGATTTATATCACTGGTTGGTCGGTCTATCATCCGGTTAGGCTGGTTCGTCGTAACAATGATCCGACCGATGGTACGTTAGGGGATTTGCTAAAAGTCAAATCTCAAGAAGGTGTTAGAGTGTTGGTTTTGGTGTGGGATGATCCAACTTCAAGGAGCATTTCGGGGTTACAAATTACTGTAAGTGTCTTTTACTATGTCTTCTGTTTCTTTTAACATTCTATTTTCTTTAAAAAAAACTGATAACAGATATGTTATAAACTATAATGATACTTGATATAATCACAACATGTTCTACAATTTACCGGACTAGTCCATGGTCACTTGATTTGGATTGAAGCTTATTCTTAATTTAGCTAATCAAGGGAACTTATTTGTTTACAAAAATGTGTTGGAAATTTAAGTGAATCGTTGTAACTGTTGACGAACTGTTGCAATCGTTTAAATGAATATTTGCAACCGTTTAAATTAATCATTGCAACTATTGGTGAATTATTGCAACTGTTGTGTTTATGGTTACAATTTTTGGTGACTAACCACTGCAACTGTTGGTGACCAACAATTGCAACTTTATCAACCATTGCAATCTTTCGAGGTAACCTTTGGTTTCCTATAAAAGGAGTTGTTGGCTTTGCCAAAATCACAACAAGAAACAGTTACAAAAACAGATAAATAAGAAAGAGAGAAAGAGAGAGATTCATTGTTCAAAAAGATCATCAAAGATCTTTGGAAAAACACATAAAACCACTAGAACTGTAGTGTGTCTCTTGTATCTTTACCTAGAACAAGAGAGAACTTTGGTTGTCTTATCTTACAAGGGATTTCGTGTAACCCAAGGCTTAATAAGGGTCGAAATACTCTTTAAGGAAAGTGTTCTCGTGCGCGATTCAATCATTATCCAAGTTCATAATTTATCATCCGGGTTACCAATAACCAACAATCTTAAAGAGTATTTTCTTGTGAACTATGGCTAGTGTGTATGTGCGAGAGATGACATCCAAGTTTGGAAAACTGGATAAGTTTGAGGGAGTAGATTTTCGAAGATGGCAAAAGAAAATGCATTTTCTCCTCACGACGCTTAACGTAGTGTACGTTCTAAGCATGCCAATGCCTACTGTGCCAGAGGATGCCGAGAACGCGTCTGTGGAGGAGACAAGGAAGCAACTTAAATGGGAAAACGACGATTACATATGCTGTGACCACATTCTAAACAGTATGTCAGATCCACTCTTTGATGTTTATCAGAATGTTGAATCCGCAAAATAGTTGTGGGATGCGTTAGAATCAAAATACATGGCAGATGATGCTTTTAGTAAGAAGTTCCTTGTGAGTAATTTTAATAATTACAAGATGTCTGATTCTTGACCGGTTATGGAGCAATACAATGAATTGCTTCGCATCCTAGGGCAATTCTCCCAACACAACATGAAGATGGATGAATCCATCTCGGTGTCGAGTATCATCGACAAGTTACCACCTTCATGGAAAGATTTCAAACACATGTTGAAACACAAAAAGAAAGAGTTGTCACTTGTACAACTTGGCAGCCATTTGCACATAGAGGAATCTCTAAGGGTGCAAGAGGGAGTAAAACCCAAAGAGGGTGGAATTTCTTCCATAAATATGATGGAAGAAAATGGGAGTTCTAAGATGAATAATGAAGGGAAGAAATGTCCCTTTAATAACAACACTAACTATGGATCTAACAAAAGGCTTAAGAGCATTTGTTGGAATTGTAATAAGCCGAGTCACTTGACACGTGATTGTCGGGCAGGGAAGGATAAGAATTGAGCGGGACAAAACCGTTCGGGGCAAGGGTCTAAGGACCAAGGCTCATCCACTCATCAAGGTCAGATCTCTCCTTTTGATTTACATTCAAATGTGAATTACGTATCAAAGATTTCTGAGGCATTTTATGTGCAGGATGATGAAGTGACGTGGTGGATTGACTCGGGTGCAACAACACATGTTTGCAAAGATCGTGGCTGGTTCAAGACATATAAAATGTTCAAGATGGATACGTACTTCATATGGGAAACGAGTCAACCGGCCCTATCCTAGGTCGTGGAAAAGTGGTGTTATAATTTAGTTCTGGAAAAATTCTTAATCTCGAGAATGTATTCATGTATCCAGAATTAGGAAAAACTTAGTCACTGGTAGTGTTTTAAATAAGTGTGGTTATAAACAAGTGTATGAATCCGATAAGTATATCTTATCGAAATGTGGTGTATTTTTTGGATTTGGATATTTCTGTAATGGCATGTTTATGCTTAATATTAATAAAGTTATAAATTCTATTTATATTGCAAGTTCTAGTAAAAATGATACTTCTCTATGGCACGCTAGATTAGGTCATGTACATTATAAGCGTATGATTAATATGTCCAAAGAAGGTTTAATTCCAACTTTTGACATGGATATAGAAAAGTGTAGTACTTGTATGTTGAATAAAATAATTAGACAGCCTTTCAATAGTATTGAAAGAAATTATGTAGTGTTAGGTCTTATACATAGTGATCTATGTGACTTGCATTCTACTCCATCTTTAGGAAATAAAAAGTATTTCATCACGTTCATTGATGATTATAGTCGCTTTTGTTATGTGTATTTATTGCATGCTAAAGATGAGGCCCTAGATAAGTTTAAGGTTTATAAAACTGAGGTTGAATTGCAACAAAGTGACTTGATTAAGAAATTACGCACCGATAGAGGTGGAGAGTATTATGATCCTGCATATTTCCAATCTGTATGCATTAAACATGAAACTACGGCTCCGTATACACCACAACAAAATGTTATCCTACTCGGGATCGAGTGACGGATTTTGGGGTGAAGCCATGTTAACGGCTTGTTATTTATTAAATAGGGTTCCTAACAAAAGGAACAACCTTACCCCTTATGAACTTTGGTATAAGAAGAAATCAAACTTGAACTACCTTCGAGTTTGGGGATGTAGGGCGGTAGTTAGACTACCCCAACCCAAGATTAAAACCTTGGGAGAAAGAGGCATTGATTGCATCTTTATTGGATATGATGAGCATTCAAAAGCTTAAAGGTTTTATGTCATAGAACCTAATGATTATGTATCAGTTCACACCATAATTGAATCAAGAGATGCAATATTGGATGAAAATCGTTTTTCATCCATATCCGTACCAAAGGATTTGGTTCCTAGTCCAAGTGGAACTAAAGAGGAGATGAAACATCTATGCCTTCTAGCATGTCACCTATACTTCGTAGGAGCAAGAGAGGGAGGATTGAAAAATCTTTCGGTCCTGATTTTCAAATTTATTTAGTTGAAGGGTCAAGAGATGAGATTAGCTTCCAATACTCATATTGTTATCATATTGATAATGATCCTAGGACTTATGGTGAGGCTATGAAGTCTCAAGATGTTGCATTATGGAAAGAAGCAATAAATGTTGAGATGGACTCCATCATGGGAAATAATACATGGGTCTTATCAGATCTCCCACCTGGTTGCAAGCCTTTGGGCAGCAAGTGGATTTTCAAAAAGAAGATGAAAGTCGATGGAACGATTGACAAGTTTAAAGCTCGATTGGTTATCCAAGGCTTTAAACACAGAGAAGGTATTGATTATTTCGATACATATGCTCCAGTTGCTAGGATCTCTTCGATAAGGTTATTGATTGCTTTAGCGGCTATTAATGATCTTGTGATTCACCAAATGGATGTCAAGACAGCATTCTTGAATGGCATTTTGGAAGAAGAGGTGTATATGAAGCAACCTGAAGGTTTTATTATGCCTAGTAATGAGCATAAGGTGTGTAAGTTAATAAAATCATTGTATGGGCTAAAGCAAGCACCTAAGCAGTGGCATCAAAGGTTTGATGAGGTTGTCTTATCAAGTGGATTTAAGTTAAATCAGTCGGATAAGTGTTTATATAGCAAATTTGATGAGTCTGGTAATGGCGTAATCATTTGTTTATATGTTGATGACATGTTGATCTTTGGCACCGACCTTAGACAAGTAGAGCTTACAAAAGCATTTTTGTCATCAAGTTTTGCCATGAAATACATGGAGGAGGCAGATGTGATTCTTGGAATCTGAATCAAACGTGAAGGCAAAAGAATATCTTTAACACAATCTCATTACATTGAGAAAGTGCTTAAGACATTCAATTGTGAGAATTATTCTCCAATGAGCACTCCCATGGATGCGAGTGTGAAGCTTATGCCTAACATGAGAAAAGTAGTGTCACAACTCGAGTATTCACAAGTAATTGGCTGCTTAATGTATGCCATGACGAGCACCATGCCAAATATAGCTTATGTTGTAGGAAGGTTGAGTAGATACACTAGTAATCATAGTACTCAACATCGGCAAGCCTTAAAACGGGTGCTGAAGTACTTGAAAAGAACCATAAATTATGGTTTATCTTATGATGGATTTCCTTCGATACTAGAAGGGTATTCAAATGCAAGTTGGATCACCAACGTGGAAGATCATTCTTGTACAAGTGGTTGGGTGTTTTTGCTTGGGGGATGTGTCATTTCATGGGCTTCTAAGAAGCAAACTTGCATTACAAGTTCAACTATGGAATCTGAATTTGTAGCATTAGCGGCTGCCGGTAAAGAGGCAGAATGGCTAAGAAATTTAATTTACGAGATTCCATTGTGGCCGAAACCAGTATCACCGATATCTATCCATTATGATAGTCAAGCTATATTGGCTAAGGCCTATAGCCAAGTGTATAATGGTAAGTCGCGACACCTGGGCGTTAGACATAGCGCGGTACGTGAGTTGATCACTCATGGGGTGATTATCATAGAATTTATTCGGTCTCAGCAGAATTTAGCGGATCACTTGATAAAAGGATTAGGTAGGGACTTGGTAACTAAGTCGGCTAAAGGGATGGGGTTAAAGTCCATTTGAAATCTTTGGTGATGGGATACCCAATTCCACTCTAATACGACGTTAGAGGTTGAATTCAATGTGGAAAGCCCACATTTAAAGATTGAAGCACATGTTTTCATATCATCCCAAGGAATGTGCTTGAAACTGCAAGAAAGGGATATATTGAAGTTTTTCTTAATAGGTATTTTGAAAAAGTGTATTTTGCAGGTGCACGTTTAAAATATCTACCTATATGAGTGTGAAGTGCAGCCGCTTCAAGAAGTCAGGACTTGGCTTTGTATGCACTCATGAATGGATAGGGACACATTGCTTATAATAGTGTCAAGTATAAACACTTAGAGTAGACATAGCGCGGTACGTGAGTTGATCACTCATGGGGTGATTACCATAGAATTTATTCGGTCTCAGCAGAATTTAGCGGATAACTTGACAAAAGGATTAGGTAGGGACTTGGTAACTAAGTCGGCTAAAGGGATGGGGTTAAAGTCCATTTGAAATCTTTGGTGATGGGATACCCAATTCCTCTCTAATACGACGTTAGAGGCTGAATTCAATGTGGAAAGCCCACACTTAAAGATTGAAGCACATGTTTTCATATCATCCCAAGGAATGTGCTTGGAACTGCAAGAAAGGGATATGTTGAAGTTTTTCTTAATAGGTATTTTGAAAAAGTGTATTTTGCAGGTGCACGTTTAAATATCTACCTATATGAGTGTGAAGTGCAGCCGCTTCAAGAAGCCAGGACTTGGCTTTGTATGCACTCATGAATGGATAGGGACACATTGCTTATAATAGTGTCAAGTATAAACACTTAGAGTGGTGTGGAAATTTGTGTGTGTGTTATCTTCATGTGCCCAAATGAGTTGAGAGGATTCAATCCATAGGACATCCTGATTCTCGGACATTTGGAATGTGTAATATCACTAAGATGAAAATTCAATCGTTACGACATTTTCATTTATGCATGAGTTTGATTTATGTGTTATTTATTTAATTTAGTGAATCTATGATTACACTTAAATGGGGGAGGAATGTTGGAAATTTAAGTGAATCGTTGTAACCGTTGACGAACTGTTACAACCGCTTAAATGAACATTTACAACCGTTTAAATGAATCATTGCAACTGTTTGTGAATCATTGCAACTGTTGTGTTTATAGTTACAACCTTTGGTGACTAACCATTGCAACTGTTGGTGACCAACAATTGCAACTCTATCAACCATTGCAATCTTTCGAGGTAACCTTTGGTTTCCTATAAAAGGAGTTGTTGGCTTTGCCAAAATCACTACAAGAAACAGTTACAAAAACAGAGAAATAAGAAAGAGAGAAAGAAAGAGATTCATTGTTTCAAAAGATCATCAAAGATTTTTGGAAAAACACATAAAAACACTAGAACTCTAGTGTGTCTCTTGTATCTTTGCCAAGAACAAGAGAGAACTTTGGTTGTCTTATCCTACAAGGGATTTCGTGTAACCCAACACTTAATAAAGGTCGAAATACTCTTTAAGGAAAGTGTCCTCGTGTGCGATTCAATCATTATGCAAGTTCATAATTTATCATCTGTGTTATCAATAACCAACATCATGTTTAAAGAAAAAAATGTATGCACGTTTAGACCTTGATTGTTTGTGGTTTTAAAAATAGTTTTTGGTTTTTTTTTTTAATTTAGAAACCATTTTTTTACTCAATCAAGATTTATGAAAGATAGTTTTTCTAAAACTTATGAAACTAATATTTGGGGAAAACTATCCAACTGTTTTATTTGTTTTTTCCCAATAATTTCCAATGATTTTTTGTGCAAACATTGCTACTTTTATAGTCCAATTTAAAAAAAAAAAAATTATAGACAACCCAGAAATTAAATAAACCACCAATTAAAAGTTTTAGAAAACCAAATTCCAAAACCAACAACCAAACACCATTTTAAAAGCCACAAATGGCCTTAGTGTTTTGTAAGAATTTTTCACTTGTAAGATTGTTTTAGTTGCATACTAAATGAAGCAACAATCCTTCTGTTGTTCTAACGAAACTGATGTTTGTCGTGCGTAGGCAGCAAGGACTGATGAAAACAAACGATGAGGAGACTCGCCATTTCTTCAAGCACTCGTCGGTGCAAGTTCTTCTGTGTCCTAGATCTAGTGGGAAAGGTCACGGCCTCGTACAAAAATCTGTAAGTTACTGCATTACTCTGTTTAAGTACTCCCATATGTAATATATAGCTTCATCTTCTGAAGTTTGAATGTCACTATCATGATCAGGAAGTTGAAACAATCTACACCCATCATCAGAAAACTGTGATTGTAGATGCTGATGCAGCTCATAATCGAAGAAAGATCATAGCGTTTGTTGGAGGGTTAGATGTGTGCAAGGGACGTTTTGATACTCCAAAGCATCCTCTCTTTAGGACACTAAAGACACTCCATAAAGATGACTTTCATAACGCAAATGTTGAGGTAACCATTCAAGAAAAAAAAAATCATGTTTGGTTTACAATGTTAGATTTAGATTGATTCAACTATTCTTGATCTTTTATTCGTATTAGACTACTGAGAATGATGGACCAAGAGAACCATGGCATGATATGCACAGCAAGATTGATGGTCCAGCAGCATATGATGTGCTAACTAATTTTGAGGAACGCTGGTTAAAGGCTTCAAAACCTCGCAGGATTTGGAAACATAGATGTGCTTATGATGATTGTTTGCTTAATAGAGACAAAATTCCCGAAATCATGGGAATGTCCGAAGCTTCTTCTGCTAATGAGAATGATCCAGAGTCTTGGCATGTTCAGGTCATTCAAATTCAACATGTCTTGACAAAATTCGTTCCAGTTTTGCTACATGTGGTGGTGTGAAAAAAGAAATCTCATTTCTTTCCATTGAACTAATCTTTAGGTTTTTCGTTCCATTGATTCAAGCTCAGTCAAAGGGTTTCCAGAGAACCCAAAGGAAGCTACTAGAAGAGTAAGTACTTTAAACTTGTCATCTTCAATCATTTTCATGTTGCTAATTAGCTATATGTGAACAGAATCTTCTATGTGGGAAGAATATGCTCATAGACAGGAGCATACACGCGGCTTATGTTAAGGCCATACGATCTGCTCAGCATTTCATCTACATTGAGAACCAATATTTTCTTGGATCATCATTCAACTGGGATTCAAACAAGGACTTGGGTAAGGAATTGGAAGCTTTTAAAAGGCAAAAATTTGATATAATTTGTTTTCACATTTTGAGAGACTTAACATGAGAGATTCATACTAATGGTGCTCAACCTTTTAAGGGCAACTCACTCAAGGCTTGTAGTAATTAGTAACAAAGGAGCTTTGGCATTGCAGGTGTTAATAATCTAATCCCGATTGAAATCGCGCTTAAGATTGTTAATAAGATTAGATCAAGGGAGAAGTTTGCTGCTTATATTGTCATTCCAATGTGGCCAGAAGGTGATCCAACAAGTAAGCCTATGCAGAGGATTCTATACTATCAGGTAAATATTATGTCTATTGTTTGCTAAATTATCTATCTTGAGCATTAATCTTGCCTTATTTATAGTGGATTCTATGCTATCAGATGAAATACATTGTCCATTGTTTCCTAATTATCTATCTAGAGCAACAATTCTCGCCTTCTTTATACTTGAATCTTTTCATGATCTCTGCAGCACAAAACCATGCAAATGATGTATCAAACCATCCACAAGGCACTTGTGGAAGTTGGACTTGATGGTCAGTATGAGCCACAAGACTTTTTGAACTTCTTCTGTCTTGGAACTAGGGAGACCAGGGAGGTTGCTGATACTAATGGGACAGTTATCGTATATAATCCTTCGAATATTCCTAAGAAAAATACAAATGCTTCACTGGTATATCTATAGATGAATCATGTTGAAAACTTTGATCTCGCTTTAATGGCCTCGTTTTCTCACTTAATCAACAAACTAATCCAGGGGAAAGTTTTGAAGAGTCGGAGATTCATGATATATGTTCATTCCAAAGGCATGGTTGTGGATGATGAGTTTGTCTTGATTGGTTCCGCTAATATCAACCAGAGATCCTTGGAAGGAACTAGAGACACTGAGATCGCCATGGGAGGGTATCAGCCTCACCATTCATGGGCTAAGAAAGGTTCTCGTCCTCGTGGCCAGGTAAAGACTTCCACTTTTCAATCTGAATTAGCAAAATACAGAAACCCACGAAAAGCAATGTCTTAAAAACGTGTCTTAAACATGGTTTTTGTTGCAAAATTCCCAATCACTTGCAGATATATGGGTACAGGATGTCGTTGTGGGCAGAACACCTAGGGTTTCTAGAGCAAGCTTTCGAGGAACCAGAGAACATGGAATGCGTGAGACGAGTTAGGGAATTGAGTGAGCTGAATTGGACACAGTATGCGGCAGAGGAGGTCACAGAGATGCAAGGCCATCTTCTTAAATATCCAGTTCAAGTTGATAAAACAGGCCAAGTGAGTTCTCTTCCTGGATGCAAGACATTCCCAGATCTCGGTGGCAGGATCATAGGCACGTTCCATGCGCTCAAAGAAAACATCACCATCTGAAACTTACCTTGTAATGTCAACATTTGTTCCTTGTTACTTCCTCTTCAAGAAACCTCTCTTCTTTAGGGTTTAATTTGTGCTTTTTGAATTTACGAGCCGTAATTGTTCATTACAATGTTGTGATATTTTCAGTTGATATGTCGTTGTGTGTGTTTTGGATTATCTGGCTTTAGTTTATCTGGCTTTAACAACAACAACAACAACAACAAAAAATTTGTTTAACAACAACAAAATTACGTAATAACTGTAATTGCGCTTTGCTTAAAAAATACTAATATTTTTGTTGCTCATAAATCAGAGTCCTTTATCATCGAATAGACCATTCTCCTCAAACTTGTGTCTTTCGATTGGAAAAGATTTGTAACTGAAAAGAAAACTTGGGTTGCTTCAAGCTGCATATGAAACAGAATAAAATTCATGGGATATGATAATTTCTCTGAACTTTTGAGCTTTCGGAATCCCTTTATTCTTCAAACCTTTCATACAAAAAAAAATCATGTTCTAGTAATATTGGAACTTTTGAAATTCATTCTAAATTTCTAACTAATTTCTCTATTATATATAATAATAATATCTCCAATCAAAAATCATGTTCCATCACCAAATAAAAGTTCCATCACCAAAGTGGAAGTCTTCTTCTTCGTCGTCACTAAAAAACCATTTTTTTAATTAAGAGTAAAAATTAGTGTTAAGTGTTCTCATTAATGGATGATTAAGTTAGAACGGGTCAACAACGGCAGCCAAATTCTTCTTCCGTTACAAGTCAACATTCACTTCGTCTCCCTTATTAGTAATAGATTTGATCTGAGTCCGAATCTCAGAGTTCTTGTTCTTGATTGCCCGCCAAATGTTCGATCTTTGGTCTCACTGAACGAAAGTCTCCTTCTTGAGATTTGATCTGGGTTCTGTGTTCTGGGTTTTGCTCGAGATTTGATCCCACCACTGAAAGTTTCCTTCTTTGGTTTTTAATTCCTTTTTCTTATGGCGCATCATCCGGTTTATACCGAGACTATGTCGATGGGAGGAGGGTCAAGCCACGGGTTTGGCCAGCAAGTCGAGCCGTTTGCGACGAGCAGCGGATCTTTGAGGGTACAGTTGTTACATGGTAACTTAGACATTTGGGTTAAGGAAGCTAAACATCTTCCTAACACGGACGGGTTCTACAACAGACTCGGTGGGATGTTGTCTGCTTTGAGCTGGAGGAACAGTAACAAAGTGGAAGGCGAGAAATCGTCCAAGATAACGAGTGATCCTTACGTGACTGTCTCTATCTCAGGTGTTGTGATCGGCAGAACTTTTGAGATGCAGCATTTCAATGTACCTGTTGCTTATAGTGCTGCGGAAGTCCACTTTGCGGTGAAAGACGGTGACTTTTTCGGAACTGTTGGAATCCCAACGGAGCAGCTTTCTTCCGGGAATAAGATCGAAGGGTTTTTTCCGATACTTAACAGAAGTGGGAAGCCTTGTAAAGAAGGTGCTGAGTTGAGTTTGTCTATTCAATACACTCCAATTGAAAAGATGAGACTTTACCAAGGCGGTGTTGGTTTTGGTAATGAGTGTGTAGGAGTACCCGGTACGTACTTCCCATTGAGGAAAGGCGGTACGGTTACTCTGTACCAGGATGCTCATGTTGATGACGGTACACTTCCGAGTGTAGATCTTGATGGTGGGATGCAGTATGTACATGGAAAGTGTTGGGAGGATATGGCTGATGCGATAAGACGGGCAAAGAAGTTGATTTATATCACTGGTTGGTCGGTTTATCATCCGGTTAGGCTGGTTCGTCGTAACAATGATCCGACCGATGGTACGTTAGGGGATTTGCTTAAAGTCAAATCTCAAGAAGGTGTTAGAGTGTTGGTTTTGGTGTGGGATGATCCAACTTCAAGGAGCATTTCGGGGTTACAAATTACTGTAAGTGTTTTACTTTGTCTTCTGTTTCTTTTAACATTCTATTTTCTTTTAAAAAAAACTGATAACAGATCTGTTATAAACTATAATGATACTTGATATAATCGCAACATGTTCTACAATTTACCGGACTAGTCCATGGTCACTTGATTTGGATCTGAAGCTTATCCTTTAGCTAATCAAGGGAACTTATTTGTTTACACGCATGTTTAAAGAAAATAATATATGCACGTTTAGACCTTGATTGTTTGTGGTTTTATAAATAGTTTTTGTTTTTTGTTTTTTTTTTATTTTTATTTAAGAAACCATTTTTTTACTCATTTTTATTTTATTTATAAAAGTTAGTTTTTCTAAAACTTATGAAACTAATTTTTTGGGAAAACTATCCAATTGTTTTATTTGTTTTTTCCCAATAATTTCCATTGATTTTTTGTGCAAACATTGCTACTTTTATAAGTCCAATTTTAAAAAAAAAATTATAGACAACCCAGAAACTAAATAAATTACCAATCAAAGTTTTAGAAAACCAAAATCCCAAAACCAAAAACCAAACACCATTTTAAAAACCACAAATGGCCTTAGTGTTTTGTTAGAATTTTTCACTTGTAAGATTGTTTTAGTTGCATACTAGACATTCCTTTTCTGTTTCCATTCCGCCCTCTATCCATTTGTGATGTATGTACTAAATGAAGCAACAATCCTTCTGTTGTTCTAACGAAAGTACGAAACTGATGTTTGTCGTACGTATGCAGCAAGGACTGATGAAAACAAACGATGAGGAGACTCGCCATTTCTTCAAGCACTCGTCGGTGCAAGTTCTTCTGTGTCCTAGATCTAGTGGGAAAGGTCACGGCCTCGTACAAAAATCTGTAAGTTACTGCATTACTCTGTTTAAGTACTCCCATATGTAATATATAGCTTCATCTTCTGAAGTTTGAATGTCACTATCATGATCAGGAAGTTGAAACAATCTACACCCATCATCAGAAAACTGTGATTGTAGATGCTGATGCAGCTCATAATCGAAGAAAGATCATAGCGTTTGTTGGAGGGTTAGATGTGTGCAAGGGACGTTTTGATACTCCAAAGCATCCTCTCTTTAGGACACTAAAGACACTCCATAAAGATGACTTTCATAACGCAAATGTTGAGGTAACCATTCAAGAAAAAAAAAATCATGTTTGGTTTACAATGTTAGATTTAGATTGATTCAACTATTCTTGATCTTTTATTCGTATTAGACTACTGAGAATGATGGACCAAGAGAACCATGGCATGATATGCACAGCAAGATTGATGGTCCAGCAGCATATGATGTGCTAACTAATTTTGAGGAACGCTGGTTAAAGGCTTCAAAACCTCGCAGGATTTGGAAACATAGATGTGCTTATGATGATTGTTTGCTTAATAGAGACAAAATTCCCGAAATCATGGGAATGTCCGAAGCTTCTTCTGCTAATGAGAATGATCCAGAGTCTTGGCATGTTCAGGTCATTCAAATTCAACATGTCTTGACAAAATTCGTTCCAGTTTTGCTACATGTGGTGGTGTGAAAAAAGAAATCTCATTTCTTTCCATTGAACTAATCTTTAGGTTTTTCGTTCCATTGATTCAAGCTCAGTCAAAGGGTTTCCAGAGAACCCAAAGGAAGCTACTAGAAGAGTAAGTACTTTAAACTTGTCATCTTCAATCATTTTCATGTTGCTAATTAGCTATATGTGAACAGAATCTTCTATGTGGGAAGAATATGCTCATAGACAGGAGCATACACGCGGCTTATGTTAAGGCCATACGATCTGCTCAGCATTTCATCTACATTGAGAACCAATATTTTCTTGGATCATCATTCAACTGGGATTCAAACAAGGACTTGGGTAAGGAATTGGAAGCTTTTAAAAGGCAAAAATTTGATATAATTTGTTTTCACATTTTGAGAGACTTAACATGAGAGATTCATACTAATGGTGCTCAACCTTTTAAGGGCAACTCACTCAAGGCTTGTAGTAATTAGTAACAAAGGAGCTTTGGCATTGCAGGTGTTAATAATCTAATCCCGATTGAAATCGCGCTTAAGATTGTTAATAAGATTAGATCAAGGGAGAAGTTTGCTGCTTATATTGTCATTCCAATGTGGCCAGAAGGTGATCCAACAAGTAAGCCTATGCAGAGGATTCTATACTATCAGGTAAATATTATGTCTATTGTTTGCTAAATTATCTATCTTGAGCATTAATCTTGCCTTATTTATAGTGGATTCTATGCTATCAGATGAAATACATTGTCCATTGTTTCCTAATTATCTATCTAGAGCAACAATTCTCGCCTTCTTTATACTTGAATCTTTTCATGATCTCTGCAGCACAAAACCATGCAAATGATGTATCAAACCATCCACAAGGCACTTGTGGAAGTTGGACTTGATGGTCAGTATGAGCCACAAGACTTTTTGAACTTCTTCTGTCTTGGAACTAGGGAGACCAGGGAGGTTGCTGATACTAATGGGACAGTTATCGTATATAATCCTTCGAATATTCCTAAGAAAAATACAAATGCTTCACTGGTATATCTATAGATGAATCATGTTGAAAACTTTGATCTCGCTTTAATGGCCTCGTTTTCTCACTTAATCAACAAACTAATCCAGGTGAAAGTTTTGAAGAGTCGGAGATTCATGATATATGTTCATTCCAAAGGCATGGTTGTGGATGATGAGTTTGTCTTGATCGGTTCCGCTAATATCAACCAGAGATCCTTGGAAGGAACTAGAGACACAGAGATCGCCATGGGAGGGTATCAGCCTCACCATTCATGGGCTAAGAAAGGTTCTCGTCCTCGTGGCCAGGTAAAGACTTCCACTTTTCAGTCTGCACTAGCAAAATACAGAAACCCACCAAAAGCAATGTCTGAAACATGGTTTTTGTTGCAAAATTCCCGAATCACTTGCAGATATATGGATACAGGATGTCGTTGTGGGCAGAACACTTAGGGTTTCTAGAGCAAGCTTTCGAGGAACCAGAGAACATGGAATGCGTGAGACGAGTTAGGGAATTGAGTGAGCTGAATTGGAGTCAGTATGTGGCAGAGGAGGACACGGAGATGAAAGGCCATCTTCTTAAATATCCAGTTCAAGTTGATAGAACAGGCCAAGTGAATTCTCTTCCTGGATGCGAGACATTCCCAGATCTCGGTGGCCTGATCACAGGCACGTTCCGTGGGCCCACAGAAAACATCAGCACCTGTAGGATTTTTTAGCTTTGCTTTAGTGCTTAGATATGAACTTGTTTGATACTTGGAATACTAGAAAGAACACAGGAAACTTTGATAACCGAGTTCTCGGCCTCTGACCGGTACGCCTCGGGTGGGAACAACCTCCCACAACTTCTACTATCAAAAAGAGATTACACAAACGCACTAACCGGCGCTTTCTTTGTGTACAAGTACAAGCTTAGAAACGAACACTTACAAAGAAGTAGATCTAAGAAATACTAGACGAAGACTTGAACATCTCTAGATTCTTTTCGTTCTCTCTTGATCTAGATGCGGCTCTTTCTCTTTTCTTGTGTTAGGTTTTATGTCTTGCACTCACATCTTAAGTAACACGTTCACGATTTCTTGCTATTGGGCTCTGAAGGCTTGTGGCCCAACTACTAAAGCATGTCTTGACTTTTAACTTGGGCCAGATAATAAATGACTGAGGCCCATAACTTACAATCTCCACCTGGCCCAATCAGTTTCTCTCTCTTCTCTTTCACGACAATTCATCTTCTTGTCGTTGCCGATGCCTTTCTCTTCGTCTCTTTTCCAATTGTGAACAAACCAGAAAAAATGACATGCAATTCCACCTGAAGCCAATAACTCTTTATTCGACTTCATATTACCACAGGTAATCTATTTATGTTAATTATTCATGAGTACTCTTTGATATCTTTTAACTTGGATCACATAATAAATGACCGAGGCCCAGACACATTATTTGTTCTTTGTTACTTCCTCTTCAAGAAACCTCTCTTGGTGTGATCTGAATGTAAGAGCATCTCTAATGCATAGAACCTCTTATGGGTTCTTTAGAATATTTTAATCATAAATTTTGGAAATTTTGAAGTTAAAAACCTCATTAAGAATAATTAAAATTGGATTAGTCCAATGGTAGAATTCATATGAGGTTCTTAAGAATTAAAAAAAAAATATTGTTTTTAAAATTATAATATTATAAGTAGAAACTATGATCCTAAAATATGTTTGTCCTCTTAAAAGATATTAGCAGCACAAAATACATATTTGAGAGACTAAACATACCATCTAAAACAGCATTAGCAACATCAGTTGCCTCTGCACGAGTTGGCCTCAGATTGTCTGTCATACTGTCTACAACACGAGTGAGAACGGCTGGCTTTCCAGCCATGTTACACTTGTACAGAGCAGCCTTTTGGAACAAAAACACCTGCAAGTTTTAGGGTCTCAATTTAGCACTTCGCTCCAGAAAATGGCATACCAATAATACGACAACAATCAATCTGATTAGAAAGTGAGCAAGACTTCGCTCCAGATGTGTAGATTCGAAGCAACACTAACCTCCTTATCCTTCTCAGTAAGGGTTGGCAGATCAATGTGAACTTGAGAGGCATGCAACGTGAACAATGGACCAGCCAGAGTAGCAGCATTCCTTGACACACAAATGACATCATCTCCTTTAACTTCATCAACCTGAAGGTTTGTTCAAATGATTAAACTTCTCACAGCACAAACATCTAAAAGTTTAATATCGAATTACAGAGAACACTGTATAATTCCATATGCAAGCTTTTTCATACCTCAAGCCAAACTGAAGTTGTTTCATTACCAGTGAATAAGTATTGTCCAATAAAGATAGTGTCTCCTTTCTTAACAGCCTGCATAAATAAAAAAATAACATCTATCACACGCCTATAGACAAAAGCAAATTATATATATATATATATCAATTCCTCCAAAAACAATACGGCGAGGATCTTATAGAACCTCTGCTAGACCATCGAAATTGATGGGAAAGAATTCAGAGGAGGCTTCTTGATCCTGACTCGGAGTCAAAGTTACTAGACCATCGGCCAAAAGAGAAATAGCTTTCTCAGACTTGTTAATAGCTTTCTCAGACTTGTTAATAACTAGACCATCGGCTAAAAGAGAAATAGCTTTCTCAGACTTGTTAATAGCTTTCTCAGACTTGTTAATAACGGTGGTCTAAGTGTGCCTTCTTTAGGGTTTAATTTGTGCTTTTTGAATTTACGAGCCGTAAAATTTGATCTGTCATCGTGTGTGTTTTGGATTATCTTACTACTTTAAAAAGTATCTTTAAATATTAAATACTTTATTATAAAAGATATTTATGTAAAATCTATATGAAAAAGAAATATAGTTTGAAACTTTTAAATTAAAAAGAAAACGAAACCACCTAGTTTAAGTTGTATGATTAAAGATTTGGGTTTAAGAAACTTTGGATATATATATATACCAGATGATAACATGCGCCCTGCACATAGTAAATAATTTATTATTTATTTAGTTTTTGTAAAATTTAAAAATTAAATCATAATAAAAAAATATTTTCGAACCACCTTGTTCGAGGAATGACTCAAATTGAGTAACATGTTCATTCTTCATTGTAACATATATTTAGCAACCCTACAAAATGAGATAAATACAATGAGATCTATTTTGCAACCCTACAAAAATGAGATAAATAAAATGAGATCAATAACCAATAATAAGAACTTGAAATTTCTTATTCTCTAAAAATCAAGATTTACATTTGAGTCGATCAAAACCATTTCAATGGTCAGACCAGCAGCTGCGGAACACTATTTCCAAAGACGTATGATTTTCCTCTTGATTTTCCACATGGATTTGAAAGGTTTTAGGTCAGCAATCGAGTTAAAAGATGTCATGATAACTAAAAGATTAAAAGATTGGGGAAATATAAGAATTTTTGAAATGATGAATGTAAGTAATAATAGAAGAACGTCTAATATAGTAGAAGAAGATTAGGATTTTCAAACAATTAAATTTTTAGATATTTACATTGATTACTTTTTCGGATTTATGGTAATTGTAACGAGCCTGCGTCATTTTAGGACTTAATGGAAGACACACGAAATTGAATTTGGTAAGTGTAATCGGATTTATTTTTCGACAATCCTAAGTATGGTATGTCTTATTAATGAAAGAAATTGACTTGTGCAACCATAAGAATTTTTGGATTATACTAAAAAGATTCTTTGTGTATCATATATTCTCTATGTTCTTTGCAATTAATTCAAACTTTATGATAAAAGAAAGAAATTAATTGATTGATTGCAATTAATTAGACCATATTGATTTGATCGGATTTTATGTTTTATTATTACACTAATCATTTTGTTTTTTTTGCTTAAAAACATTTAATTAAATATAATTGTTTTGAGGTATATCACTTTTCCTTTCTTTGTTAAAACATCATATATCCCATATATTATTTGCAATTAATTCAAACCCTTATAATAAAAAAAAAGAAAGTGATTGGTTGCAATTAATTAGACCATATTGATTTGATCGATTTTTATGTTTTATTTTTACACTAATCATTTTACTTTCTTTGTTAAAACACATTTAATTAAATATAATTATTTTGGGATACATAAAAAAAATTTGAATGACAAACATCCCCTGTATATTATTAGAGAAGCATTTTTAGAGAGTATCTTTGTTTTTTAAATTATTTACAGTGGTGTCATTTTGCTGATGTGTCACCAGCACATTCATTTTTAGAGAGTATCTTTTTTTTTTAAATTATTTACAGTGGTGCCATTTTGCTGATGTGTCACCAGCACATTCATTTTCATCAACCTTCTAAAAAAGACTTATTTCAATAAACTAATTACCTTATACGCTATTATCCATCTTTAATTTTTAATATAACCAAGAAATTTATAATTTATTTTCTGTTATGATTTATTTCCAAAACAAAATCATAACCAATAATTTTATACAAAATAATTAAACGAAAACAAAATTTACAAATAATTTATGATATATTTAAAAATATAATTTTTAATTTTTAATATAACCAAAAATATAATAATTCATTTTATGTTATGATTCATTTCCTAAAAATTTTATACAAAAAAAAATAAACGAAATCGAAATTTACTATGATTTAATATTATACACATTCAATTACTACTTTACTTAATTTTTTTTATATATAAAATATTGTTTAAAAACATAATATATTGTCAACATTACAGTTTATTATATTAAAAAAGACTGTACTAAAATATTTTACTATAATTTAATTTTTAAATTATACAAAACTAACAAATAATAAATTACTCACCCTGCGCAGGGCGCAGGTTATCACCTAGTATGAAATATCTTTGTGAAAATGGTTGTGTGTGATCATATTGTCTTTGATGTCTTAAGTTCGATCTTCAAAAACCTAACTAATATTTTAATTTTAATGTTTTCTGATTTTGTTTATAATTAAAATCACACATATCAAATTATTTTTTATTGTAATCTAAATAATAGTTTTAATTTGTTATAATTTTCTTACTCTTTTTTTATTAAAATCACACATATCGAAGTCTTTTTTTATTGTAAACATATTTTCTGCCTAATTAAAAATAGTGTTGTGTATATCATAAATTGTGTACAAATTATATTTGATTAAATAATACTTTTTAAAACTATTGTTTTATTCATTTTTAAAAAATATATTGTGTAAAATGATGTATATCATAAATCATCACATAACCTCAAAAATCGATTTTAAATAATCCGAAAATTAAAAAAAAAAAATTCTTATTATATTAAAAGTAATAAATGGATAAAGACATATCATGTAACTAGAATAGGATCCTCATTTATGCGGGTTTTGAATAAAATATTTTAAACTAGTACAAAAATATTTAGAAAACAAATCTGATCATTTGTGAAAAAAAAAATTAAAAAACAAAATTTAGTTTTCTTATTTACCTTTTTAGTTTTTTTATTTTCCTTTTAGTATTAGTAATTAAACATACAATTTTATTAATCTAAATGAAAAACATAAGAGAAACAAATTTTCTTTTTTCTTAATTTTCTAATTTATCTTTTTGATTTTTGATTTTCTTTTTACTATTAGTAATCGTTTATACAATTTTCTTAATCTAATTGGAAAATATAAGTTGTCAAAAAAATTGGAAAATATAAAAAACTTATATTCCTTTTTTTTGTTTTTAAAACTAATTTTTAGAATTATATAAAAATTATGTTAAAATCTAATTGGTTGAATTTTTAACACGTGTCAAAATCTAATCGATTAACTTGACACGTGTCATGATCATGTTAATTAACAACTTTGACGCATCCAACTTTATTTAATAAGATTAGTCTAATGAAAAAAGAAAATTTGTATTAGAAAATGAGAGAATAAGTGTGGTGGTGATACATAAGTAAAATGGTACCACTGTAAATATTTCAAAAAATAAGCATATTATCTGAAAATGTTTCTTAATTAATATAGGGAATATGGGATATATGGTTTAGAAATTAAAGAAAACCGCATATTCCCCACATTAAGAGTGAATGTTTTTGATGATTCTTACACATGATTTGAATTTTGATCTTCAACTACAACAAAAGTACGAAAACGTGACACGCCTATACCAACATACTGTAAAGACGATCAAAACCGCACCTAACTAAAAGACCGTCCCGTACCTAAATTCCTAAATCTGGAATATTCAGTCTCTTAGAATGGAAAATATACTATTCTCATTCCCCTTCAAGAGACGAACGAAATTTGCTAGATTTTGGTTTGATTCACAAGCAGAATCTGCAGGAGCTAGGTAAAAAGAAAGATATGTTCATTTAAAATGAAACAAACCGAAGTCTCGATATATTGTACCAATTATATTGAAGTGGTGGAACGTATATCAATGCCAATGCATATCGACTGCATTTGCTATTTTGTGGCAATAACAAATATTCAGATTTTAACGCGAATCATCTCTAATCCGAAAAAAAAATACAAATCATGTTCGACACGCATCTTAAATTGTTTCAGACTTTTACTTTATGGATATTGTTTTGCCCTTTTGCGACGAACATGATTTGTGTGTGTGTGTTTTTTTTAAACCTTAACATAATTAGGAAATATTAAGAGATAACCAAAAAATAAAAATAAATTAATGGACTAACCATTATAATGTTGTGGCTAGAATATTTGTCAATATTTATGTAACAAAAAAAAATATTTATGTATTAAATACCGAAATATCCTCAATGTTTTTAATTTTTTTTTCTCTTTCTTCTCTCTCACAATTTTTTCTCAGATTTCTTAACCATCATTTCTTCTCTCCTTTTCTCCCTAGCCACAAATCATGTAATGTGATGAGCCCTAGATTTGTAAATCTCCTGTGTCAGCGCCGATCTTCTTCGATGACGCCTATCTCCACTTGCCAGTTCCTCTATTTCAAATTTATTTCGACTCAGCGAAGCTAAGCATTAGAGTATCAATAACCAAAATCAACGTTGATCTCCGCCTTTAAAATTCGCCTTCAACACGATTTGAACCTTGTGTTATATGTTATTTCAACTTATATACTATACTATTTTGCTATTGGAAGGATAAAAACAGTAAAAATAATATTTTTGGTTACGTGCTTTATTATATATGTTTTACATGGTTATGTTTTTTTTGGTTTCTCTATGTACCTACACCAAATTGACCCAACATGATTTGTGTGTTGGATAAGTCGTAAGGGTTTTATGTCTTTCTTTTTCGTAGGGTGTTGTTTCTTTTTGCAAGTAGGATCGAGTATTATTTTAATTTAAATAAGGTCTTCATCGAGTCATTATCATCTCGTCTTCTTTTTGATGAATTAATAAAAACCAAAAAAATAAAACTCAAACTTTCTCAAATAATTTGCGTGTTACAACGTTGTAAGAAATATTCTTGAAATCCTAATCTCACTAGCTAATTGGTAAAACCGTAATAGCATCTCAATGGCACTGACATCAATTGCATGTTGCTAGAAAAAATCAATTGCGTGTTGCTAGAAAAATATTTTCAATGCAAAATTAACTTATTTTTTTTTATTTTTGTGACAATTTTTATTATATCATTTGTTTATTATTAATTGAATAGTTTTCTGTTAGATATTAATAATATTTTAATTTAGAAATATATAAAAGTTAACAATTTTAATTTATGTGTAATAACCTTAAACATCTTTTAAAATACAAAAATGGTATTTATAAATCTATTTTTTTGATTTTTTTAGTATTAGGAGACGAATTAAGGTTTGAGTACAAACTAATATCTATCCAAACCTTGTTCTTCTCATTTAAGCTTTCATCGTCGTATGCGACAAAAGATCTCAATGTTTCCTTGTTCAGTGAACATATTAATTTTGCTATCTCATGTGCTTCTCTCATTATCTTTCTACACATATTCTTTCTAGTAGTTTTTCACGTCTCTCATCATTTTCTTGCCAATTTTACCATCACACTTAACAATTCCTCTATCTATTTGTTTTGTTATGCGTTTTCCAACAGAGAATTATAGACGATTTCCTCCTTCTCTGCTCGATGTCGTCGTTGGTCTTATATTATCTAAAAACCCAACAATGCTTCTTCGCTCACGGAAAGGAAAATCACCAAATGATAATGATTATTAAATCGGACAAAGACACATGGCACTGTGTTCAATCGGGAGTGAGCCACGATGGAGAAATCAATTGGATCTAGTTTGACTATTTTGAATGAATTCATCGTATTTCAAAGAGATATTCAAATTGGAAGCATATGTGAATCAACTTGATTTGTTTGGGATCGACATAGCTCAGATCTTCGGAGACTTGTCCGAGTTTTACAAAATCAGAACCACACGTTCACGTGGATGCACCTCCGTGGACACAACAAAACATGTATACTTCGTTTGAATATGTCTGTCCATTTTGTCCATCCATCAGATTAATACCATGTGAATAGAAATACATGGCCACCAAAACACATGGTTTACTTGGCTGCAATTTCGTGGAGAGCTATATATGATTACTCCTCCTTCTTTCATAACAAACTTTTTGCCTATTTTATATCCATCGGTGTACATCTTACCTACTCCCATTACCAATTTCTATAGACACGACCATATGGACTCTAAAACATGGACACAAACACTTTATTTTGAAAGGGATCAGAAGACTATTACAAGTCAAAATCACCAGTTCACGTAGACTCACCTTTGTGGACAGCCAAACATACTTCCCATCACCTCACAATGCTTAGTGCGATTCAACTGTTGGTTAGTATGATTGACGATTCACCAATCGAAGATGCTCAGATTGCTTTGCTCTAGGCTCTTATGAGTCAATGGTGTTTCTTAGAATAATGATTATTTTAGAGATTCAGAATGGATGCGTATGAAAATCACTTATCCATATCCACATGCCCACGATTTCTATTTCAACAAGTTTACAATGCTTACACCATTAATTAAGGATTATAAACTCCCCATGTATCCATATCCACAAGTCCACGATTTTTTCACGAATCTGAGAACCGTATCTTAACTGTATCCCTCGACGACGTGTCCATGTTTGGTTGTCCATATCTTTGTTTATTTGATCCATCGATACTAGTAATTATGGATGACTATCTTTTCATTCTTTAAACGCAGTCCTCGCATAATCGTCCACTACTCTCTCCCATTGGTTTCTTTCAAGTTTCTCTCTCTATTGTAGTCATGGTGGTTACTAGAAGATCATGCGCTTCATCAGTTCTACCCACTTTTTCTTCTTCTGGAAGATTATACCATACATATCTTATGTTGCCAAATCATAAATCCACAAAATTTATCATCTTCCCAAATCAACCAAGCCTTCCAAATACGCATTGCATCGATTTTGAAATCTAAACTTTGGCAATCGATATTGTTGTTGGCAAACAGCGGACTCGACTTCGCGTTGCATCGATTCCAAAGCCCAAACTTTGGCAATCGATATTGCTGCTCGTTGCGTTGAATTAACGCAAATCAATGTGTCAAAAATCACTCATTCTCTACCCAAATTTTCATTAAGGGTATTATAGTAAGAACATAACTTTAAAAAATGAGCAAAAGGAAGCAAACGTGTTCTAGTTGTAGAAAATGCCTTTTCTTGTAATCAAAAGTGAAAAATGTGTTTCTTTGTAAATCACTCAATTTAAGAAAAATATACAATAAGATTATTTCCCAAGCCTTCAAATTTATACTAATTTGTATTCTTTATAAGTTTTTCTTCTTTATTTTTTTTGTAAGACAATGATGTGCTAGGACCGAGACTGAAATTTCGAATTCACCAGATCATCATCTATATAGCTGTTGAAAATTACACTTCATAGTTAAATGAAGATTTCAAGAGATATTTACAGTAATGGGCACTTTATGACTTTCAAGTTACAAAATCGGCACTTATAGCAATTGAGGCACTTCTATGTGTTTTTGGCGTAAAGAAATTCTCTTTTACCCTTTAAGTTTATTTGTTTGCACGAGCTATTTTACAGTAACGCCGACAAGATTAAATTATACCGATGGCTGTTCTATTTTTTCCCGATTCCAAATTTCCGATTTGCTGGTTATTATCCCAACGTTTTTTGGATTTAGGATTTCAATTACCAAATCCAACGAATGCGAATCTCAGAGACTTTGTTGGAGGGAGGAGATGACGATCGCCATGGATATGGGTTATAGAGGAGCTAGATGAGATGGAGAACCAATAAGTTCAGATTTTGGCATACTGTCGGTGGATCTTGTTGTCTGCAAATTGAGATGTCTTGAAAAATCCGTCGAAGGTTTTAGTGGAAAAGAGCAAAGAGAGAGAGAGGACTGAGGAAACTGAAAACACAGAGCGTGCTCAACAGACTCATCTTCGACAATTGCAACGGAAACGTAATGGATGCAGTTTTGTGGATAAGGATAAATGGACAAGCTTTAGTGTCTATTTCAGAGCTTGAATGATTGATGACGGTGAACCAAAATAAATTGGTTTTGGTGTATCTCCCTTCGATTTAGAGGACCGCCTTTATTTGGCTCGAAGTTGATCTGATCCAAAGCTTTGTTGATTGAAATATGGGGTTGAAGAAAAGTGTGAAGCTTTGATGAACGATCTCTTGGAGGCATCATTTTTTCCGATGAGAACGGTAGCGCAGGGTGGGGCGAGTGGAAGCAGGTGTTATCGGATGATCAGCTAATCAACGGCATTATCAGAGGATTCAAGAGTTGGAGCACAAATCCTCCGACGGCTCCGTCAACGCCAATCAAAATCAAGCAGGTTCTCTCTCTCTCTCTTACTTCCCATCACTGATCTATAATGATGTAGTCTCTGTAATATTTATGTTCTGTTTTTGTCGTCGAAAAAATACCCAGCCCGAATGACCATTGATCTTTAATGTATGTTAACCGAGAATATGACAAAGGTGTAATTATGTTGGTGTGCGAGATATTTGAAGGGTTAATACACTTACGTATACAAGGTAATGGATAGTAGTAGTGGACACTCTTAGGGACACAAAAGATTAACACACTCTCATGGACACTCCGCATGGACACAATATGATGGACACAATCCAATGACCACAAACTCATGCAAGGAGACTCGTGGACACCGAACGTATCCACACGTTGTTATCCATACTACTATGTCAACTCGTTCGGTTATGTGAATGAACTGATACAACTTTGTTACTCTCTCTCTCTCTCTCTCATTGTGTATGTATAAGTAGTTTATATGTATCTAACCATGGACGATAATGAGATATGTTGATCTTGATGTGTTTGTGTCCAGTGATGGAATGATATCATTGTTTTTGCCAAGTGTTATGCTTGATAGGCTTTGCTATTGCAGGGATAGTAGCTTGATCATCTACATAAACATTAAATACTTTAGGTGTTATACACGGGTCGGTGTTTGGCCATGATCGATTTGTGTGGGGGTATTTGGGTTTGTTGGGGATATGTGGGTTTGTTGTGGGTGAGTTTGTCAATTTTGTGGGTGAGTTGTCATTAAAGTGTGGTTTATGGATCCACTTTCACTAAACCACACTTTAATTTTTATGATCTTTAACTCTTTGTGAGTATGTTGAGAAGTTTTAAATTCAATCTTTAAAATAATAAAATGTTTTGGTTCGTCAGTTTGGCGGTTTATGACCATAATTTTTAGTCCATAAACTGTCTATAAACTCATTGACCATTTTATATTAGCCAGAGAATTTTGCAAACAAACTGTCCATAAACTCATTGACCATTTTATATTGACCACGTGGACAAATAATTTTGTAAATAAACCTAGTATACAAGAATTGTTGGTCCGTAAACTCATTGACCAAAACACCGAGCCAAATTAGTAGTAACTCGGACAAGCTATCATGGAACTATGTTTAAACGACGTTTATATGTTTGTCTACATAGTAAAACGACGTATATATGTTTGTCTGTCCACGTAGGTACATCCATGTGAATGAGTGCTTCTGGTCTTGCGAAACTTGCACAAGTCTTTAGAGATCATAGCTTCCTCGAACCAAATCAGATACATTTGATCCTCATATGCAATTTGTATGGTACCCTTGACAACAAAATTTATGTAATCAATCCAAAATTTCTTCTATTGTTAAGCTCCCAAAAACATCGAACTCTACTCCGAAGATGTGATCAAACTCTACTCCAAATTCTGCAATGTGAAAAAGCTTCGGAGATCAAAAAGCTGGATATTTTTCAAAGGGAAATACATACTATCATTTATAATAATCGAAAACTAGTCCTAACTTCCATAAAATCAAAACAGTTAAAAAGTATTAAAGGCACAATCTATGGACATAAATCTTCCTATGTGTAGGCAATAAAACATATAGCTACATGGACACACCGTATGTGGATACATACGCATGGTCGCATACTTATGGTTAAAACGAATGGACAACAGTCGTAGACACTATTCGTATGCACTCGTTGCTGTCCTGGACCCGGAGCTCCAGAGGAAGAGCTGTCAAATGGGCTGTCCGCGCCCAATTGGGCTTGTGCACATGGACCATTTATTTTTGTGGACATAATTGGTCGGTCCTTAATGGACAATGGGCAAAAAAGAGACCGCGCCCAATTAAGACCATGTCCAAATGGACATACCCATGGATACCCACTTTAACTTTATCTTTTATTTAGTATATAAACAGTGTATTTATTTATTTTATTTATTTATAATATTTTACGATTTTGTCCTAAAAATAAATATATGGTTTTATGAAAACTAGATTTTGCGGTTTTGCCACGAAAACAGAATTTTGTGGTTTTGGCACGAAAATAAGATTATGTGATCTTGGCAAGAAAAGATGATTTTGCTGTTTTGATGGGAATACGAGATTATGCGGTTTTGGCTGGAGAACATTATTTTGCGGTTTTATCGGGAAAATAGAATTTTATTGTTTTGTCGGGAAAACGAGATTTTAATGTTTTGTCGGAAAACGGGATTTTGCGGTTTTGTCAAAATTTTGCGGTTTTGGGAAAAAGGATTTTATGGTTTCGCGGAAAACGAGATTTTGCGGTTTTGGCGGGAATACGGGATTTTGCGGTTTTGGCGGGAAAACGGAATTTTGCGGTTTTGGCGGAAAAACGGGATTTTGCGATTTTGGCGGGAAAACGGGATTTTGCGGTTTTAGCGGGAAAACAGGATTTTGCGGTTTTGGCGGGAAAACAAGATTTTGCGGTTTTGGCGGGAAAACATGATTTTGCAGTTTTGACGGAAAAACAAAATTTTGCGGTTTTAGCGGAAAAACAGGATTTTGCAATTTTATCGGAAAAACGAGATTTCACGTTTTTGTGGAAAAACGGGATTTTGCGATTTTGGTGGGAAAACTTCAAAATTAATTAAACCCTAAGTTTATGTTGACCATGGGCTGTCCAATAACCATTGGGCATTCGCCCATTTTGACCGAAGACCAATTGGGCATTCGCCCATTTGGACCATTTAGATTTGGTCCTGTCCACGGTCAGCCCGAAACATTATGGACTGGGCTAAGCCCATGGTCAACCCGCCCATTTGACAGCTGTAGCTGTCCATGAGCCTGCGACCAAACAAATCATATCCACAGATTGATGTCTGAATCAATAAAATCTGAGGGACATAAAATGTTGTTTCGTTGTAGCAGGAAATTACCATCTATGATTTGATCAAAAACCAACGTATGTGAGCAGAGAAACTTTGATTTGATCAAAAAATTCAAAACCAACTATGTTGGAGCAAAACAAAGTCAAATTTAAAAAGATTCTATACTTTTAAAAGATTTACAAACCTTGAGATGGAGAACGCCACTGCCAAATAAACTTCGATTGAGCCGATATAATAAGGTTATAAGCGGAGATGAGTCACCGAGTTAATCCAGTGAGAAACGGAAACTTCAATTGAGCCGTAGAGTCTGTCCACAACGATTGGTACAAATGGTTTATTTAATTTTGAATTTTGGTATCCATATGTTCACGGTTTGTGTCCAGAGTTTGCTATCCATATGTTCATGTTCCATGTCCAAAATTTGCTATATTGTGTCTATGGTTTAATGTCCATCTGTTCACAGTTTGCTGTCTTGATTTTACAAGTCTCTGCCACTGGGTTACGTTGGGATGAATTGTCGGACTTTGGTTAACAAAGATTGGAGAAATGGCGGAGTAAGCTAGAATAATTAAAATTGAATATCACTAGCACACATGAACTGCACAAGTACAATGGTAAGACAAGTTATACAACCATGTTGATTCGAATATGTCCTTAACAGTCACATAAACGCAGGTTTGGGAGAAATGAAGCTACACCAAATCAATATCAATCAAATTTAGGCTATAAGATGAAACAAACACGACACCAAAAGAGAATTAACAATTGATTCAATCACACAAGGAAGAAAACAACCAATACAAAAACACACGAATCACAAGAAACAGAGATCGAAAACAGCAAAATCAGAAACTATAAACGGCATGATAACACCAAATCTATAACAGAATCAGACTCGAGCATTTTCCAAATCTGAGGCAGGTAAAACATCGGAGACGAAATCGAAACAGCGAGATCCAAATGGTTTAAGCTACGATTAGAGAGATTAAAAAAAGGGAAGATGTGATGCGATGAGACTAAACCATGTATATCTTTGTCGAAGGGGCTAAAATCTTCTTTGATGTCATCACCACTCTCTCATTCAATTGAATTTTTGCATCCTCCGATATCGTCGTCTAATGGCCGGATCTGATTTAGGTGGCTGATATATCATGGTTTTTACCAATTTTTAGACCATGATATAAGTGTTTTTATAGAGTCTTTTGTTAGTTTTTGAGTCCTTTCTGAGTCTCTATAGGTGGGACTACGTTTGGAGCATAATTGGAGATTCTAAAGCTTTTTGGAGCATTCTGCAAGAAGCTGCGAAGTGATGAAGTCGAAAGAGTGGATTTACACGCACGGTGTCGATCGACACCACAGATGGTGTCGATCGACACCAGACGAGACCGACACGTTTTGCCGACTTCTATTGGAAAAAGGAAATTGCCCAAAGTTCTGAAGAATTACAAGATTGCTCCTGGACGAAAATCCTCTTCTATAAATAGATTTCAGGCATTGTTTAGCCTAATTACCTTTGAATACTTTTTCATAATTTTATGTCTTAGAGATTTTTAGAGAGAAGAATTTGTCTCCTTCAGAGCAAATTTGGAACTCCATTATTTCTATTGATTTCTTTTATGCATTCTTCTTTATTCATGATGTTTGTTTCATTCACCATGTCTGAGTAGTCTGCTAGTTAGGTTTAGGGTTTTTCAAAGGTGATTAATGAATTGTTAGGTCAAAAATTGTTAGGATAAAATCATTAGAGTTATTCATCTGGATTTGTGTTTAATGCTTATTTTAGCTTCGCGACCTAGAATCTGATCTTAGGTTGATTAATAGATGCGAGAGTATTATTAATTGCTTGAACTAATGTTAGATGAGCAAAATACCTATTCGCAAAGAGATTTGGTTTAGGATTTTGTGAACAATCGAACCTGATATTAATGCTTGTCTGAATTGTTTGAATTTGCAAAGAGATTTGGAATTCTAGGGTTTAGACATAGATAATCTTCGCAGCGAGAGTTGGTTGATTTTACATTAGTGTTTCGAGTTCAAGAACAGTTCTTAATAATTCCTAACATCCTGTCTAGACCTACAATTTAGATCACCTGAGAATTTTCCTGAACCTAGCGTTTCGTCTCTTGAATTTACATCGTTTTTAATTGCTTTCTGTCTTTTAATTCCATCTTATTTCTTAGCTTAATTCGAATTTAGAAAACTGCTGTGTGACTATCCCTTCTCTGTGGATTCGATCCCTAAGTACTACAACTAATCTCTTAATTTAAGAGAGTAGCTTTAAGGTAAATTTGACCCATATCAATGGCGACAAAGATAAATATTTTTAGTTATTTTTTTTTCAAGTGAGAAGGTAAAGTAAGGTTAATATTGTCAATTCGGGTATACAAAATGCCTCAAATGCATAAAGTGACTCTTTTTGTAACATGAATTATAGAAAGTGTGTCTAAGTGTAAATATTTCAAGATTTCGACGATGAAAATGTCTTATTCTAGCTTCGCGACCTAGAATCTGATCTTAGGTTGATTAATAGATGCGAGAGTATTATTAATTGCTTGAACTAATGTTAGATGAGCAAAATACATATTCGCAAAGAGATTTGGTTTAGGGTTTTGTGAACAATCGAACCTGATATTAATGCTTGTTTGAATTGATAGGATTTGCAAAGAGATTTGGAATTCTAGGGTTTAGACATAGATAATCTTCGCAGCGAGAGTTGGTTGATTTTACATTAGTGTTTCGAGTTCAAGAACAGTTCTTAATAATTCCTAACATCCTGTCTAGACCTACAATTTAGATCACCTGAGAATTTTCCTGAACCTAGCGTTTCGTCTCTTGAATTTACATCGTTTTTAATTGCTTTCTGTCTTTTAATTCCATCTTATTTCTTAGCTTAATTCGAATTTAGAAAACTGCTGTGTGACTATCCCTTCTCTGTGGATTCGATCCCTAAGTACTACAACTAATCTCTTAATTTAAGAGAGTAGCTTTAAGGTAAATTTGACCCATATCAATGGCGACAAAGATAAATATTTTTAGTTATTTTTTTTTCAAGTGAGAAGGTAAAGTAAGGTTAATATTGTCAATTCGGGTATACAAAATGCCTCAAATGCATAAAGTGACTCTTTTTGTAACATGAATTATAGAAAGTGTGTCTAAGTGTAAATATTTCAAGATTTCGACGATGAAAATGTCTTATTCTAGCTTCGCGACCTAGAATCTGATCTTAGGTTGATTAATAGATGCGAGAGTATTATTAATTGCTTGAACTAATGTTAGATGAGCAAAATACATATTCGCAAAGAGATTTGGTTTAGGGTTTTGTGAACAATCGAACCTGATATTAATGCTTGTTTGAATTGATAGGATTTGCAAAGAGATTTGGAATTCTAGGGTTTAGACATAGATAATCTTCGCAGCGAGAGTTGGTTGATTTTACATTAGTGTTTCGAGTTCAAGAACAGTTCTTAATAATTCCTAACATCCTGTCTAGACCTACAATTTAGATCACCTGAGAATTTTCCTGAACCTAGCGTTTCGTCTCCTGAATTTACATCGTTTTTAATTGCTTTCTGTCTTTTAATTCCATCTTATTTCTTAGCTTAATTCGAATTTAGAAAACTGCTGTGTGACTATCCCTTCTCTGTGGATTCGATCCCTAAGTACTACAACTAATCTCTTAATTTAAGAGAGTAGCTTTAAGGTAAATTTGACCCATATCAATGGCGACAAAGATAAATATTTTTAGTTATTTTTTTTTCAAGTGAGAAGGTAAAGTAAGGTTAATATTGTCAATTCGGGTATACAAAATGCCTCAAATGCATAAAGTGACTCTTTTTGTAACATAAATTATAGAAAGTGTGTCTAAGTGTAAATATTTCAAGATTTCGACGATGAAAATGTCTTTTCCATTAAAGAAAAAATGTCTAACATTTGTTTAATTTACGCTCTTAAATACTTAGATTAATGATGGTGTGGAATGTTTACTTTTGTTCATATATATATATATATATATATATATATATATATATATTCCCAATCAAAATCAAGTTCCATCATCAAAGAGGTGGGACCAGAGAAAAGAGTTTCGTGAGCAGCCGAACCAAAGTGGAAGTCTTCGTCGTTCGTCACTAAAAATACAAAAAAAAAAAGTTAAATTAAAGAGTAAATATTAATGGCTAAAGTGAGAACGGGTCAACAACGGCAGCCAAATCTTCCGATTCTTCTTCCGTTACAAGTCAACGTTCCCTTCGTCTTCTCAAGAGAATCAGAAATTTCATTTGAATTCACCAGATTTTAGATCTCCCTTACTAAATAGATTTGATCTGAGTCCGAATCTCAGAGTTCTTGTTCTTGATTGCCCGCCAAGTGTTCGATCTTTGGTCTCACTGAACGAAAGTCTCCTTCTTGATATTTGATCTGGGTTCTGTGTTCTGGGTTTTGCTTGAGATTTGATCCCACCACTGAAAGTTTCCTTCTTTGGTTTCTAATTCCTTTTTCTTATGGCGCATCATCCGGTTTATACCGAGACTATGTCGATGGGAGGAGGGTCAAGCCACGGGTTTGGCCAGCAATTCGTGCCGTTTGCGACGAGCAGCGGATCTTTGAGGGTGGAGTTGTTACATGGGAACTTAGACATTTGGGTTAAGGAAGCTAAACATCTTCCTAACATGGACGGGTTCCACAACAGACTCGGTGGGATGTTGTCTGGTTTGAGCCGGAGGAACAGTAACAAAGTGGAAGGCGAGAAATCCTCCAAGATAACGAGTGATCCTTACGTGACTGTCTCTATCTCAGGTGCTGTGATCGGCAGAACTTTTGTGATCAGCAACAGCGAGAACCCTGTGTGGATGCAGCATTTCGATGTGCCTGTGGCTCATAGTGCTGCCGAAGTCCACTTTGTGGTGAAAGACAGTGACATCATCGGATCACAGATCATGGGAGCTGTTGGAATCCCAACCGAGCAGCTTTGTTCCGGGAATAGGATCGAAGGGTTTTTTCCGATACTCAACAGTAGTGGGAAGCCTTGTAAACTGGGTGCTGTGTTGAGTTTGTCTATTCAATACACTCCAATGGAAAGGATGAGGCTTTACCAAATGGGTGTTGGTTTTGGTATCGAGTGTGCTGGAGTTCCTGGGACATACTTCCCTTTGAGGAAAGGCGGTAGTGTTACTCTGTATCAGGATGCTCATGTTGATGACGGTACTCTTCCTAGTGTTTATCTCGATAATGGGATGCAGTATGTACATGGAAAGTGCTGGGAGGATATGGCTGATGCGATAAGAAAGGCAAGGAGGTTGGTTTATATCACTGGTTGGTCAGTTTATCATCCGGTTAGGCTGGTTCGTCCTAACAATGATCCGACCTATGGTACGTTAGGGGATTTGCTTAAAGACAAATCTCAAGAAGGTGTTAGAGTGTTGGTTTTTGTGTGGGATGATCCAACTTCAAGGAGCCTTCTGGGGTTCAAAACAGTAAGAATCTACGTAACTCTTATTTTGTTTACCTAAAATCAGATTTACAGATATTCTCACTATGTGTATCGTAGCCGTGGCTTATGGAGTTGTATATAGTTTTTCCTGGTAGACACATTAGATTGCTCTGTTTTTTTTTTCTTTTCCAATTGGGATAAGATGCTTAGCCTTTAGCTAATAGCTTCAAGGGAGGCTCTCTGTTTACGCACTTGTTGAATGGAAAAGATATACAGGTCTTATACAGAGAAGCTTGTTTTAGTTGCATAAACTTTCTGAAGTGCTTTTCATTTTTGTTATGTTTGAGTACTAACCGAAGCCAAAAACCATTTATTGTATTAATGGAAGCTGGTGTTTTGTTGCATGTAGCAAGGAGTTATGAACACAAGCGATGAAGAGACTCGCCGGTTTTTCAAGCATTCGTCAGTGCAAGTTCTCCTTTGTCCCAGATCTGGGGGGAAAGGTCACAGCTTCATAAAAAAATCCGTAAGATTCTCATTAGTTACTGCTTAATCTACCGTATGTATAGATTCATCATCTGAAATTTGAGTCTCATTACGATGATCAGGAAGTTGGAACTATCTACACCCATCATCAGAAAACAGTGATTGTAGATGCTGATGCAGCTCAGAATAGAAGGAAGATCGTAGCGTTTGTTGGAGGGCTAGACGTGTGCAACGGACGGTTTGATACTCCCAAGCATCCTCTCTTTAGGACGCTAAAGACGCTCCATAAAGATGACTTCCATAACCCAAATTTTTTGGTAAACCATTCAAGAAAAATCCTGTTTGGTTTCAGTTTTGGAATTAAGATACTACTAGTGTTCTTGATCTGTGTAAATAATCTATTCTTCGTATCAGACTACTGCGGATGATGGACCAAGAGAACCGTGGCATGATCTGCACAGCAAGATTGATGGTCCAGCTGCATACGACGTGCTTAAAAATTTTGAGGAACGCTGGCTAAAGGCTTCAAAACCTCGCGGAATGGGGAAACTAAGATCGTCTTCTGATGATTCTTTGCTTAAGATAGACAGAATTCCCGACATCATGGGACTATCAGAAGCTTCTTCTGCTAATGAGAATGATCCAGAGTCTTGGCATGTTCAGGTGAGTCAGCAAGTCTCCTATGTTCAAATATGATCATTGTCATCATAACTCATGATGCAGTATTGTTATATGAATCTCATTTCTTTCGATGAATTAATCTTTAGGTTTTCCGTTCGATTGATTCAAGCTCAGTCAAAGGGTGGACAAGGGACCCAAAGGAAGCTACGGGAAGTGTAAGCACAACTCTTAACCGTCATCTTCAATCGCGACCATGTTGTTACTCTCTGCTGATTATAAATTTGTGAACAGAATCTTCTGTGTGGGAAGAATATACTCATAGACATGAGCATACACGCGGCTTATGTTAAGGCCATACGATCTGCTCAGCATTTCATCTACATTGAGAACCAATATTTTCTTGGATCATCATTCAACTGGGATTCAAACAAGGACTTGGGTAAGGAATTGGAAGCTTTTAAAAGGCAAAAATTTGATCAATGCGTGCAGTAATAACAAGGAGTTTTGGCATTGCAGGTGCTAATAATCTAATCCCTATGGAAATCGCGCTTAAGATTGCTAATAAGATTAGAGCAAGTGAGAAGTTTGCTGCTTATATTGTCATTCCAATGTGGCCAGAAGGTGCTCCAACAAGTAACCCTATTCAGAGAATTCTATACTGGCAGGTGAATAGTTTGTCCATTGTTTGCTAAATTATCTATCTCAAAACGAACAGTCTCGCCTTCTTTATACCGGATTTTTTTTCATGATCTCTGCAGCACAAAACCATGCAAATGATGTATCAAACCATCCACAAGGCACTTGTGGAAGTTGGACTTGATGGTCAGTATGAGCCACAAGACTTCTTGAACTTCTTCTGTCTTGGAACCAGAGAGGTTGCTGATGGAACCGTTAGCGTATATAGTCCTCGGAATCCACCTCAGCCAAATGCAAATGCAAATGCTATACAGGTATATATATATAAACATATGGATGACTCCTGTTGAAATCTCCGGTTGAGCTTTAATGGCCTCGTTTTCTCACTTAATCAACAAACTAATCCAGGTGCAAGTTTTGAAGAGTCGGAGATTCATGATATATGTTCATTCCAAAGGTATGGTTGTGGATGATGAGTTTGTCTTAATTGGTTCCGCAAATATCAACCAGAGATCCTTGGAAGGAACCAGAGACACGGAAATCGCCATGGGAGGGTATCAGCCAGACCATTCATGGGCTAAGAAAGGTTCTCGTCCTCGTGGTCAGGTAAAAAGACTTCCACTTTTCAGTCTGCATTTTGCGTTCTATATCTTCCCACCACAAGCTATGTCTTCGAAAGGTGTCTTAAACATGGTTTTTGTTGCAAAATTCCCGAATCACTTGCAGATATTTGGATACAGAATGTCGTTGTGGGCTGAACACTTGGGGTTTCTAGAGCAAGGTTTCGAGGAACCAGAGAACATGGAATGCGTGAGACGAGTTAGGCAATTGAGTGAGCTGAATTGGAGACAGTACGCAGCAGAGGAGGTCACAGAGATGCAAGGTCATCTTCTTAAGTATCCAGTTCAAGTCGATAGAACAGGCCAAGTGAGTTCTCTTCCTGGATGTGAGACATTCCCAGATCTCGGTGGCAAGATCATAGGCTCGTTCCTTGCGCTCCAAGAAAACCTCACCATTTGAAACCTTTCGTATAGTGTCAAAATTTGTTATTTGTTTCTTCTACTTCAAGAAACCTCTCTGAGTGTGATCTGAGTGAAAGTGTGCCTTTAGGGTTTACTTTGTGTTTTCTGAGTCTACGAGCTGTAAATTACTAAATTCATTCATTACAATCACTTCAATTCATCATAGTGTGCGCTTTGGATTTCTTTACTTGTTCTTCCATTTTGTAATAATATAAGTGGTGTGTTACATTTAATTAGGTTTATGTTTCACAACAATATATTTTTCGTATTCTTGATATAATATCTTAAACCAAACTATTATATCTGTTTCATTTCATAAGATGTTCTTGTTGAATGTGCGGATATCACATTAAATTACATAAAACGAAAAAAAATTCACTAAAACATTTTAGAAAAACAACATCTTATAAAAACCGGTGGATTTACAATTTGATTCACATTAATTCAACTTATTAAATAGAGATAATATATTAAGTGTTGCTTCAAAAATCGAATGCAATATGTCTAAAACTATTATTATTCAGTATGAAAAGTATTTTTTTAATCCCTTATCTATAGATATCATCAAGTACTGTACTTTATACAATAAATATAGATTGTGATGTAGTATCGAATCTACCTACCCTCCTCACGTGTATAACCCACAAGTTTGTGTTTCATCGATCGTGTTATTTAAGTTGGGTCCCACAAAATCGTGATGTCATCGGAATCCGACTAATCTGTAATTGGTAGATAGTACATTCTTTATAATGTTTCAGCATTTTTGGTAATTAAATCGGACGGTAAGTTATGATGATAGATCGTGATCGGACGGTGACGGAGATTCCAATGCTCAGGGAGGTTGTTAGCTAAACGACAATGTTTTGCGTCTTTCAAGAAGTCCAAACTCATTGATTCCACAACATGTTCTGTCTGATATAGTAACCACCTAATTATCAAAATATAAACAAAACTATTATTTTTATTTTAAGAAAATATTAAGTATCGTTGTTAGAATGAAATGGTGTTTTGATATTTTTTTCAAACGAATAAAAATGAAAGCTAAATAATCTATAATTTAGATCCAAGCAAATTCTATAATATTTGAATTTAATTAATTTAATTTTTGGAAAAATAATATTTCTTTATTGAAAGTTAATTTAAAAGCATATAAGATGATAGATTTTGAACAATTGTTAACCTTAAAATTAAAACTGAGGGAATCTTTTAATTTTTATTTAATATTTTGTTGTGTATCTTGTTGTTGTTAATAACATTTTTCTGTTTGTTTTCTTACGCCAACCTGACTTTTTCCATGTTGTTAACAACTTAATATGCGCTAGCTCCTCGCGGGTGAAGCGTTATAAAATCCAGTCAACGTCTTAATAATGATATAAAAAAACAAAATTAGTTAAGTGTGAGTTAATGTATGGATTCATGACTATTTCATGCTGTTGAGTTGGTTCAGAATTAATATAACCAATTAATCTTAAATAAATGATTTTTGCATCAAATACTCGAATATGCCGAGACACAATGACATTAGCAATCCTTTCTTGAACTTTACTCTTCACATTGAAAGATTTTATTTGTATAAGTTGGTGTTTCGATTTCTCTGTTGGTTCGTTTCGTTTATGTGTTGTTAATTTCTCGTTCTATTATTACCGTAGGTTCACACATGTATATGATACTTTATTTCATTGCATCTTTGTGTATCCTTCTTTGCCAAACAACTTTTTATGACAAACGAATATCTCACAATATCATAGAGTGCACTACTTCAAGCTTAACAACAATGATATATCGATACTAGCTAGTTTTGCTGTTATGAACGACGACCAGTTTTTTTTCACTACTATTGAATCACCAACAAATAACATGACTAAAATGGTTTTCGAGAGGACAAGATGAGGCTTGTTCTCCCCCTACATCTCTCGGATACTCGGACATTCAAGTTACAATAACACAACAACATGACTAGACGAAGAGAGAAAAAACAGCTTTTTTTTTGGGTGAGATGTGTGTATTGCATGTGTAGTGTATCTTTTTTGTTTGTTCTGAAGTGAATTGCATGTGTAGTGTAGTTGGTTTTGTATCACTTTTTTGCTCTCTTTCTTACTAGTAGCAATTGATGAGTATTTTTTTAAAAAATATACCAAAAATTTGAAGGCCCCATAAAAATCATCCCATGCACATAGTATCACATCTTATAAAAGCTATTCCATTTTAGTAGCATTAATAAAATACAAAAAGACATCTTTTTTCCATTTAGCTTATTCAAATTCCAAGTAGATTGAAACTAAGTCGAAGTTGTATAACCAAAGTATAAACCGAGTTATATTGCAACGCGTACTCTATCATATCTAAAACCAAAAGCAAAACCAATCGGAAAAATCCGCAGAATAGAAAGAAAAAAAAACGTGAAAACACGGATTTGCATTTTCGCTCACAAAAAAATACAAAGAAATCTCCATTAAACGGAAATTTTTTTTTTCAAATAGATTATTTGTAAAGTGAATATTTTATATTATTTAATTATATAATTAATTATTTTTGACTTTTTAAAATAAATACAAATAAATAATTTTGTACTGCAAATATTTATGTATTTTTAAAATATTTATATTTCGCCATTCCGCAAAATTTATCTAGTCGCATAAAAAATATATTCGGTAATTTTTTGATAAGTTATTGTGCCGTAATTATGTAATGTCAATGGAGCCTAAAAATTTAGTTAGTGGCAAAGTGGGTAAATAAGTAAAATATAAAGGGTAAAGAACGAAAGAAAGAGAAACACGAGGGAAGCTAACTCACGAAGTCTGCGTTGTCCAGATTCCGGAGGGAACACCCTGCCCCAATCTCTCTCTTTCACGCATACATACATACACACTTTTTTCTTATTTTCCAGGTAATTACTTTTCAAAACATATATATTTTCTAATTCAAATCATTTATTTTCTTCTGTTTGACATATAAACGTCCAACACCAAAAATAAATAAATATATATATCTTTTATTTTTACTTTTCAGCAAAAAAGTACCTTTAGTCTCAACTAAATATTTACTTCGTCCATTACATTGTTTTTCTGACCAATATAATCATTTATTCTGAATAAAATCAACAAAACTGAGTTTTTGAACAAAATAAAAAGATGGAAGTATTTTTTTGACCAAACAAAAAAAGCACAACTAATTTAATATTTTTAATGTTAATCCCCATAATTAACATTAAAATCCCCTAATTTTTCTCCTGGACTTGTTTATTAAACAAATTGAGTTTCTTTTCTGTTTTCAACCGATTCATATCTTTCCTATACATCTTCAGAACTCTCTCTCTCTCTCTTCTCTTCTCAAAGATTGAAACTTCGTCGATTTCATTTTCTGGAGAAGAAGCTCTTTCGTTTTCATTCGACAATGGCGAAGAACGTTGGGATTTTGGCTATGGACATCTATTTCCCTCCGACCTGTGTTCAACAGGTAAAAGTCTCAACTTTTTTTTCATTTCCCCGATTTCATCTATTTATTAGAGCTATTGCATTGGCTACTCTGTTTCTGTTGGAGCTTTTCTTTTCGTGTGTGTGTTTTTGACACAGTTAAATTCGCCCTTTTGATGTTTGATTTTGATAAATCTTCAAACTTTAATGAAAATTTCCGAACATGATTTTCAAAATCTCAAGACAGTTTCTGAACGAATCCATCAATGGAAAAATCTCATAATTGTTATACAGATTTATGCTTCCTCTCTGTCTCTGGGTTTTGTAATGCGGCGGAGTTCGGTGTACGATGAAGTCAGAAAATGCTAAAAATTTGTTCCTTTTTTTTTTAATTTCATTAAAATAATAGGAATAGTAATTAGGATTCTGATTAAATTTCTCGAACTTCTGAGATCTCTGCGTCTAGGTATGGGATTTGGTGATAATACTTGAGATTGATTGGAAAAAGAGTTTGAAAGGGTTTTATAGGTCCTGAGATTTCTCATCAACTCTCAATTGGAAAAAGTTTAAACCTTTTTTTACAACTTTGTGGTTCTTATTCAGATGATATTTGGTTGTTTCAAAACTACTTGCAAATCATTTATCTATCAGCTAATAGAAGCAGTGATCTACAACATTCTATTTAACCTCTCTTTATCATCTTTTTTTTCAGTTCTTGATTTCAGGTTTTTGATCTTTGAAACTATGATTTTAATGACTGATCTAGATTTGATCAGTGTGTTATCATTTTGTGTAAAATGTTAAGTTTCAGTGTGTTATTCTGTCTATATAGGAAGCTTTGGAAGCTCATGATGGAGCAAGCAAAGGCAAATACACTATTGGACTTGGCCAAGATTGTTTAGCTTTTTGCACAGAGCTTGAAGATGTAATCTCGATGAGGTAACTTTTTTGTTTTGTTTGCCTATGTATGTATATTCTCATGCAAAGACTGAAACTTTTAATAGTTGATCTGTTTCTTGGGGTGTGTTTCTTAGTTTCAATGCGGTGACATCTCTTCTTGAGAAGTACAAGGTTGACCCGAAGCAAATCGGGCGCCTTGAAGTAGGCAGTGAGACTGTCATAGACAAAAGCAAGTCTATCAAAACTTTCTTGATGCAACTCTTCGAGGTATTTTTACTTTTTTCGACCTCAATTGCGTTTGAAGAATCTGAGGATCGCTCAAGTTTCTTTTGTGAATGAACAGAAATGTGGAAACACTGATGTGGAAGGTGTTGACTCGACCAATGCTTGCTATGGTGGAACTGCGGCTTTGTTAAACTGTGTCAATTGGGTTGAGAGTAACTCCTGGGATGGACGTTATGGCCTCGTCATTTGTACTGACAGCGCGGTAATAACATCGACATAGAATCTTGTTTTTTGATGCCTAAGAGTCTTTGGCATAAATTTTACTTCACCTGTTTATATATATGAATGCCTTTCAGGTTTATGCAGAAGGACCCGCGAGGCCCACTGGAGGAGCTGCAGCGATAGCTATGTTGATAGGACCAAATGCTCCTATCGTTTTCGAAAGCAAATTGAGAGGAAGCCACATGGCTCATGTCTATGACTTTTACAAGCCAAATCTTGCTAGCGAGTACCCGGTAATCTTCAATGCATAAGCTCTAAAGCTCAAGTATTTGGCACAGATAATTAAATTCTCATTGGTTAACGTTTTCTCGTGTTCTTGTTAGGTTGTTGATGGTAAGCTTTCACAGACATGCTACCTTATGGCACTTGACTCTTGCTATAAACACTTATGCAACAAGTAAGTAATTTGTTTTTTATACTGTTTCAAAAACTTAGATTGTTTCTTCCAGTGTCCTGTGTGGCTCATTTCAATTCTTTGGTTGTCACTAGGTTTGAGAAACTTGAGGGCAAAGAGTTCTCCATGAATGATGCTGACTACTTTGTTTTCCACTCTCCATACAACAAAGTAATTTCTTAATCCTCAAAGAATAGTTTTGTTCAACTTAAAATCGTCTCTTACTAGTCTTCTCTATTCTTTGCTACTGCAGCTTGTACAGAAAAGCTTTGCTCGTCTCTTGTACAACGACTTCTTGAGAAACGCAAGGTTCTTGCTTAATAACTGTGTCTTCGGATTGAAAGCTCTAAACTTATTTTTTTTATTATGAGTCAACATATTCTTTCCTACATTACAGCTCCATCGACGAAGCTACCAAAGAAAAGTTCACCCCTTATTCATCTTTGTCACTCGATGAGAGTTACCAAAGCCGTGATCTTGAAAAGGTTTTCATATTATCCCTTCTCTTTTGCGTTTGATACCCAAGATAAATCGGAGTTAGAGCTCAAATTTCTCTTGCAGGTGTCACAACAACTCGCGAAACCGTTTTATGATGCTAAAGTGCAGCCAACGACTTTAGTACCAAAAGAGGTCGGGAACATGTACACCGCTTCTCTCTACGCTGCATTTGCTTCCCTCATCCACAATAAACACAGTGATTTGGTAACTAAAGAAAGCAAACCTCTCTTCTTCTGACTCTATTGAGAATCTATTACATTTGGTGGTTTTGATGTTTGGGACTTGTTGTATAGGCGGGAAAGCGGGTGGTTATGTTCTCATATGGAAGTGGTTCAACCGCAACAATGTTCTCATTGCGTCTCTGCGAAAACCAGTCTCCTTTCAGCCTTTCAAGTATCGCATCTGTAATGGATGTTGGCGGTAAATTGAAGGCTAGACATGAGGTAACCAAAAAAAAAAATGAATTCAAGAAATCAGTTTATTACCTATTCGGTTTTGGTTGGATTGGTTAAAACTTGTTTAGGAATCTTGAATCATTGATCTCCTCTCGGTACAAACTTGTTTACTGCAGTATGCACCAGAGAAATTTGTGGAGACAATGAAGCTAATGGAGCATAGGTACGGAGCAAAGGACTTTGTGACGAGCAAGGAGGGTATTTTAGACCTTTTGGCTCCGGGAACTTATTATCTGAAAGAGGTTGATTCCTTGTACCGGAGATTCTATGGCAAGAAAGGTGACGATGGTTCCATAGCCAATGGACACTGAATCTTGAAAAGTGGGGAAAAAATCATAAATCATCTGAAAGATGGTCTCTCTCTACTCACTCTTCTGTTACTTTCCATCATTTTAAACATTTTTATAAGTTTGTTGTTACTTTGATTTAGGGACAAAGGTTTGTATGCTCTGTTTTTATTTATTTTACTCTATTGATTTGCTCTCTGTAAGCTGTTTATGTTTTTTTAACCAAGTCCGTTAAATTTAGTAATTATTAAGAGGTTAGAATAAACCTTAAAATAACTATTCATGTGGGTATTATATACGGTGTTCCTGAATTTTTGTTGTTGTTGTTTAAGGGTTCTAGTTATTATCTGAAAGCATGTAATAAAGAATGTTAAGGTCTTTAAGTTATGATACGTCTACTGTAATTTTGCGGGTTGGATTTTTAATATATACTGGTAGATTAGAGAAAAGAAGATATAAGTTCATTACACACAAAAATAATAATAATAACAAAATAATGAAAAAAACCGGAGAATATTGGTATTTTTTTTAAAGTCTAAACAATTTCATGTATTCATAATTATAAAAATAATATACAGAACAATGCAATTATATGCAGAAATTTACAATCGAATAAGTGAAATTTCTGCATATAATTGCATTGTTCTGTATATTATTTTTATAATTATGAATCAATGAAAGTGTTTAGATGTAAAAAAAAATACCAATATTCCGTATACAAGCTTTACTCGCTAATAAATCACTAAAACCGTTATTTTTTTTTTTTAACATCTAAACTTTCATTCATTAGTTAAATTGTTGCATTACAATAGTCTAAATGTAAAGCTGCAGTAATATTAGAGGGAGCATAGAATGTAAATAAAACCGTTATTTTTTTTTAGGAGAATATTAGGCATAATTACAAAAATACATGGAAAACTAATTTAAAAATTAAAATGAAATGATATTTTGAAATAAGATCACAATGAATATATAATGTATGAAAAACAAAAAAAAATTAAAATTAAATAATATTTTGAAATAAAATCACAATGAATAATGTATGAAAAACAAACGATACAAAGAGAAGAATAATATTGAAACAAAATCTGAATATAATAGAATTTTAGTGCCACATAACTTTTGAGAAAGATGATAAATTATAAACAACATGTTGTATTATACAGAGACTTACCATAACTATCATCATCATACATGATTCGATCAATTTGACTATCACAGTGGGCCACAACATTTTTGACAAGTACGAAAAATGATACAGTCCCAAAAGATTTCACCAACCTAAAAAAGATCATAAGTTAGGAGTTGTTGAACACATAATTACAAACAAAACTATATAATAGAACGCCAAATCTACAAGCTCTATGCATGTCTTGCATTTCCAGTTACATAGAGATCATGTATAGAAAATGAACTTGGACTTAGAGTCAATAGTCAGAAAAAGAAAAGAAACCACATACACTTATCAAAAGTTTTGTGTCATAATGTCTCGAAAATAATATTCATCGGTTACCTATAACTAAACGATGTTGTAACTTGTAACTTGTAAGCCATCATCACATGATGTCTATTATGACCACGAATGTTGCATTCTTTTTTTCATCAGCATCTTTCAAAACAAACAAAAACGAATACGTTAATAAATCTCTAACATACATAAACCACCTTAGTTGCTTGTTTGTTAGTTCTTCGGATTCATTGGAGAGTCGTGGCGCTAATTCCTCACCATGCTCGTCAAAGCATTGTGAAAAGTGAAAACTATCAAAGCATTTACAATGAGTTGTGAAGGTATAGCCATGTCCTCGAGTAATAGTCTAGAGAGGAACTGTGATATTAGACCGAGTTCATTTATTGAACTAGTATAAAAGAGAAATGCTTTTAAAACTTTAATCACTCATGGTTTTGTATTGAACGATAAATATATATGCATGATAGTCAAAAATTTAGATGATAAAGTAATAAAAAGTTCGCAAACATGTTTTTTTATCTCTTTGTTGATTTGGTCTCATTCAAAGAGACTTTAGATCTTTTTTTAAGTTGTTTTGTTTGTTTATGTTTTAATTTTGTTATAGTTTTGCAAAATATAAAAAGACTATCATAGATTACCAAACTTTAAAAAGACTATCAAAGATTACCAAACACAAGGAGATTTAAATGAGAGTTGATTGTACTATTTTTGTTCAAATTTAAAATTCAAGATCTTTTTATGCAACTATGTGAAATATATATAAACTTTTTTATTGGAATGAGGTCCTATGACTTTAAGGAAGGAAGATTTGAGATCGGAAGCTCCTCAAGCCGCATACATACCCGAGAGTGATGATGAAACCCCGGAGAGTGATGAGGAAGCACCAGAGCAAGATGAAGGTCCTGAATGGGGATCATTCCACCAGCTAAATAAAGAAATCTACATAACTAGGCAAAAAACAATTTGGTTATTGACCCACTATCTAGTTAATGATGATCAGAGGATGATCCAAAGGGTCGATATCTCACAGACATGATGAATTTTCGCGCCTTTTCTATTTGATCAAGTGTTATTTCCCCTTTTTTTTTAAGAACCAATTGAATGGGTCTTATATATGAGGAAGCACCATAAGCACATGAAGAAGCATATGAGAATGATGAAGAATCAGACTCTAATGGAAACTCACACATCACCGATGGTCCTGAATGGGGATCACTCAAACAGCTACATAGGGAACTCCAATTAACCATATGCTACTTTTCATTTTTTTCAGCTTTATCGTAGTTAGAGAATGCTAACGAAAAAACGAGTTTCACATCACTGTTACAGATTCACCAAGATCTTCCAAAAGAGAGAGAAACCTAAGGTCATATAAGAATGAAGGCTAGACCATGAGGTCCAAATGATAGAAATCGTCACCCTGACAAGTAAGTACCTATTTTGACAAAATCAGCGACTGGTTATATATTGATTGAACTTGTCGTATGTGTTTTCTCTTAATAAAATTCTTTTCGGTTCGGTTTTGATTTAACTGATTATATATACTGACTTAACTTGTTGTATGTGTTTAATTTTGGGTTCGGTGATGATGAAACACTGGAGAGTAGGCATTTTGGTTTAATTTCGGGTTCGGTTAATTTTGGTCTTCTAAAATTCTAACCGAACTTAACCAAAATTAATTTGGTTTGGTTTGTATTCGATTCAGTTTGAATGTAATTCGGTTTGAGTTATTTAATTCAGTTTGGTTTAGGTTATTTTTTCTTAATAAAATTCTTTAATATTAACGAACGAATCATGTGCTATATTTCTTTGCACTAAGTCTAAGAACAATTGATTTGTGACACTTATTTGAGAAAACTCTCGCTTTCAAATTTCCACTCATACTAATTTAATATAACTATTTGCTAGAGTTTTATATTAAAGAATTTTATACTTTAAAACTATGGAGAATCGACGAGATGTACATGAGCAAGAGAAGCAGATAGAAAAAATAGATGAATAAATTTTGTTTTCTTTATCAAACTTGATCGTTTAGGTGTAACCGTGAGTCTTTAGATTTTTTCAGTTTTGAGAATCGAGGAGTGCTTAAATAATATGATTAAAAATAATTAATATCATGAAGAATATTATTAATTAAATAAACACATTGGACCAAACCATTCAGATTGACAAAAATCCTAACCGAAATATTTTGGTATAGATTTTGCTTTGGTTTGGGTCGGTTTGAATTCGGTTGGTTCGGTTCTTTTGCCCACCCCTAAATGTAGACCGAGTTTGTAACACATATAACGGAGGACGATGTTACTAGAAGTACAATTTATTGGAATGCCTTGAAGAGCATTTGGCAAGAGTCTGAGAAAGAAGTAGACACTAAAAAAAAAAGCATATGAGGTACAATTCTCTTATGTCCTTTACATACGGTTTATATAACATATATTGGTATTTAGCAAGAGTGTTTGTTGAGGGAGATTGAGGAACACGATAGTTTCTAAGAAAACGTAACTGGGGCACCGTTGTTCCCACATTATGCATTCTGTTACAATGTGCTATTGGGCAGAGGCTTAGAATTTAAATATGAGTTTTCATATTGGGGAACTGGAATTCACTGTAGATTTAATTCCCTTTGAATTGGGTAATACGTATATAATAATAGAGGACGATATGTTACTAGACTACTAGTTATGAACGGTCTCAAGTACAATCTATTGGACCAGGCAGGCAGGCACTAAAGTACACAAAAGATAGCCATAGCCGCAATCACAAATACCACAAAACGTCCGAAGCTCAGAAATCTGGAGTTCGAGGACTTCATCTGGACTTCTATGGGGGTAAAAACTATGAAAGGAAAAAACACTAATACAGGGAGTTATAAGTAAAACAAGTAGCTACAATAGACCCAACACAGATGACCAAAGAAGGAAGCAGAGTAACATTCAAAAGCATATTCTGTCCCAAGAAACCAGCAACAGTGATCGTCGCATCAGCTATCACACGTGCGATCGTGCCAGCCTCCGTCGACAGTAACCCTCCGTTGTATGTCCCACGTGACAGCCTCGATGACATCACTCTCGATAGTAACGATAAGTTCACACCTACGCACAAAAGTCAACCAGAAAAACAAATTTTGTCAAAAATAAACCCAAACTTTCAATTTTGTTTGGAGTGTATATCAATCTTTTACCTTCAAGAACTTCAGCAGAAACAAACATGATAAATCCGGAGAAAACGTATTGCGGCACAGTGTAAGGGATTACTAAATGGAAGCTGAGAAGTATTCCAACACAGACCATAATCTCTGATGCCAGCAGAATTTGCCTGTAAATAACAAATTCACATTTTCAAGTAACTGCAAGAAGAGAAAAAAACAAGAAAATAACATATACAAAGGATCTTTACCGATCTTCGAACATGTTGCTGATATAGCTTCCAACAACGAGGTTAACCGGTAAAACGGTTAGACCGAGACAGAACAAGAAGATGGAAACCGAACTCATGGACCAGCCGAAGTAGTATGTGGTAACGACACTTGATTCTGATAGAAGGATCTCCATCGCGTACTTAAGCATGAAGTATATCAACAATTGAACCTAAAAGAAATACAAAAGCATATGAAGTATTTCAAGATTACGTAAGTTGACTATTTGAGAAGTGAATTGACTTTCTTTTTTTTAACCTTTACTGAAGGAGTGAGTAGTTTGTAAGCAGCTACAAAGGAGTTTGCGGGTTTACGGGAATCCTCAGCAGATTCTTCGCTTCCATCGCCGTCATCTTCATCATCATGTTCTGTTTCTTCCGATGCAAGCAAAAGCGGCTTTTGAAGACCTTTCTCCATTTTTCCATCTTGATCAGCTTCACCAAAAAAAGTAAAGATTTGCTCTAATCAGATTACAATATCGAAAAGAACAAAAAAAACAGACCTATTCGTCTTTATTTTCCGTACCAGAGTGTGAAGTATGAGTCTCTTCAGGCTCACGTGACGGTTCACGAAACGAAATAGCTAACCAGACCAAGTACATAAGCCAAGCAACAGCCATAACCCAACCGGGTAATGTATCTTGGTTAAAGGTAATATTGTAGATCTTGAAATTGGTTTGCAACAAACCGGCAAGAGCAGGACCACACGCCATTCCTAAAGCACTTGCGCTAACAAAACCAGCTGACGCTTGCATCCGGATTTTCAAAGGAACACAATCGCTTATATATCTCCGGTTCACTGCTCTAGCCGAACCAAATCTACAAAACCGGATAAACATGATAAATCAAACCAATGTCTCATGAAAACTAAATGTGTATAACACAAAGGGACTTACCCACAGAAAAGCCGGCCAATCAAGAGAAGAGCTAATGAATTGGAGTCATAAGCTAAAGCATATAACATGTTCCCGAAGAAAAGAACGATGCTACTGAATATAAGCGGTTTGAAGTAAGATTTGTTGGACCAGGCGCTGAAGTAAACCGAAGAGAAGAGCTGAGCAACAGCCATTGCACCAATCACAACACCACAAACCGTTGCTGCTGCTCCAAGGCTCATGGAGTAATCATCTGCTGTAGGGACAATGATATATGTGTTGACCATATAGAGAAACGTGTTGGCCAAGTTTAACAAGAGAGACATGAAGTGATATCTCCCTTCTTCTTGATCCGCTTGCTCGTCTTGAGGAATCAGTAGGTCTTCTTCGTCTTGCAAGATTAGAGCATGCTGGGCCATGAAATTAAGGAAGTTTGTCGAATGTGTTAGCCTGTCCACTGCATTCTTAATTGAATCCACCACAGGATCCTGCCAAAATAAACACAAAAAAGACCGTTGAAACTAAATTAAAGCATTAAATATATTATATCACATCCCTATAATTACTCACTCACCATTCATAAGATTACTCTCTCATTTAGTATAACAATATATTAGCTTTCTATTAATGCTCTTCTATATTTTGTATAGATACCCTTTAAACTATCTTCTCAATACAATTTACATTCATATTCAATATCACATAGGCAAAGCTCGGTTTATATGTTACAAGAAAACAAACCTGAAGAGGAAGAACAGGCTGTTCGTAAATCGATAAGTAGCTTCCTTGATTGTTTTGAAGCTCATGAAGGTTTCGAGATATGGCTCCAACAACAGCTACTGTCTCTTATACACATCGATAAGTAGCTTCCTTGATTGTTTTGAAGCTCATGAAGGTTTCGAGATATGGCTCCAACAACAGCTCCAAGACCCTATACAAAAAATTCTCGAAATAATCAAAACATCAAGATTCAACTATATAGTGAGAGATTAGGCTGCGTGAGATTTTGAAAACCTTACCACATGTCTAAACACTTGCTGGAGCTGAGAGTAAGGATGATCAGCGCGAGTCTTGACATAATAGTTTGTGAATCTATAACCGAATCTTTTATCGAATTTCTTCAGTATCTTGCGGATTCCAATAGCATTCATATCGATGAAAAACAGAAGCTTGAGGAGATCTTGTCCCACGGATCTGTAAGCCTCTCTAAGATTAGATATCTGAGATATGTCAGGCTCATCTTGTAGTGCATCATGACATTCCCTTAGTTTCTGTAACCTACTTGAAAGCAAACCTTGTTGCTCCAACATGAAAAGAGCGATTTTCTCGATCTGCAAGAGGATATGTGTTTTTTTATAAAGTTTGTATACTTTTGATTAAACACGCAGAAACTTAGTGAAGGAAAAACGAAAAACCTGATGATCCAACATTCTTGAGAAATCTTTAAGAACATGGCGACGATCTAGACTTCCTACTTCCATATGTGGACCATATTGCTTCACTTTCTTCTTCATCAATTTGTAATTGATGTAATATCTACAGAGGAATCGAGAAAAGACATACATGAATGATGAACCACATTAATTGCCATAAACTTAAAAATCATACGAATCTTGAATATAGAAAACATACTCTTGCCATTCTTCAATGCTTCGTTCTTTGAGTTTTTTTCCAAAGGCGACCATTTTCTACAACAAAACAAGAATCAGAGACAGAGACAGCACCGAAAATTAATTAGCCAGAAGAAAAAAAAAAGATTGCTTGCATTAGACTAAACTTGTTATACAAGTATATATACTACAAAGCTTCTTTCTTTACGTATTTGTAGATCAAAAATTTCAGTCAAAAGTTATTAACTTGATTGTTGTTGATTCGGTCAACCAGATTGCTATTTTTTTTTCCACTAAAGAGTCCATTTATAATCAAAGAAAATAAACCAAAATTAAGCAAAATCTAATAGATTACTATATTGAGGAGATTTGGTTATATATATAACTATATAAGTGGTTGTGATAAATCGTAATTGTGCGTACCTCTTCTCGTCCTCGTTCTTATCCTTATGTTTGGCCAATTTGGTTTCTGAGAAAGACAAGAGGAATTGAGGAAACTCAGAGAAATAAAACAAGAATTTTTTTTTAATTGAATATACGAACTTTTAGAAACGAGTTTGATTATTACAAATATCTAACATCAGATACACGTGATAATGACACTTTTTGAACAAAAAAAATAAGAAACTAAAATTTCTTAGTTTTTATTTTCTTAATTTTTCTTGGCATTTTCCAGTGTTTTCTCAGCATTTCAAACAGACTCCTTGTAAATAAATAATATAAAAAGAAGAAAACATAAAAGAAATAAAGCAAATAAAAGAATTCAATTAAACAAAAAAAATATTAAAATTTCCCTCGTATTTTCCGCCAAACAGATGGAATATTTAAAATTCAAGCAACAAATAGCTTTTTTACCAGCTTTAAATCCAGCAACTACGATAATTCAACAAATTATTATTGAATTCGAACTCCATAAATTATATAATCTTAAAAAAAACAACTGAAAGTAATAATGTACCTCAAAAGTTGAAGATACGAAAAGCCCAGAAAGAGACAGGGAGAGAGAGAGAAAAATCCAGATTTTATCTGTTGCTGAATCCTTTAATAACGCTGAAATTTCGGTACTTTCTCTAAACCTATTTTCGCCAATAACCCAAAATGTGATTTTCGGAAGGAGAAGAAAAAAAAAAGAATTGAGATGAAAAAAAAAAAAAAAAAAAAGAAAAGATAGATAGTGGCTCTGATGAGCTTTGGTTATTTATAACAGAGAGAGATTCATGTTTTCGTCGGTATCGTTTTTTATTTTATCGTTCTTTCCTCTTTCAGATTCGGAAAAAAAAGTTTTAATTGAATATTTTTCCTTATTTTATATTTCGTTATAAGGTCACAAATTAAAATATCCTGCCATGCTTTTCTGAGTTCTGTGATTATATGACAATTGTTATTTTTTCCCCAAATTTGGTGCTTTCATTTATAATGATTTTTCTTTTGGATAACTTTTAAAAATTTATGCCATTTTTGATATAAAACAACTGTTGACCATAATTTTTATGACTTAATGGGATATGTCACAAATGAAATGACTTGTCCCTGCTCTTCCAAGAATTATAGTTATACTTTAATTGGGTTTTTTTTCTCCAAATTTTGGTTATCCAGTTGGAATTATTTGTCTTTTTGATAACTTTTTTAAAAATGTCATTTTCAATATAAATCAATGAGATATTCATTATGATTAGATTTTTGTCAAACACATTAGTAACAACAATTGGTAATACTTAGTATGTTAGAAATGATCAGATGTTAGAGGTTAATTAGCACATAATGACGTAGAAGAAAATGGTAAATAAGTATAATATTTTTATCGCGTGTTTTTGAAAAATAGTATAAATGTCGAGCATAGGGTTTGAATATTTCATGTGAGACTGCATCTTTTCCCTCAAAGATTTGGTCAGTTAACTGCAAGTTTTCTTTACTCATCATGATCTTTAGCGTCATTCATCATTTGAAGATATTATCATGTGGGTTTAGACTTTGGTCTTGTTTTCGGATTGCAAAGTTTAAATTGTCGACAAAAAAAAAAAAAGAGTTTTCTGGCAACGATGGCGTTCGAGATCGCGAAGAATAGGATAAAATGATGTATACGAGTTGTTAGAGCAATTCCATTGAGTGAGTATCTCAACTTGGGTAGATATATTATATTAATATAATTTAATAGTATAATTAAATTTATAAAAAATTTGAGCTAATAAAATAATGCTACGTGTCTTTTAAACTGAGAAACGTTTCTAAAGATCTCTAGAGAGACGTTTCTCTTTCTCACTCTTTTTTCACTTTTTTGTTATCATTATTTTTTTATTTTTTTAATGTTGAGAGACTCTATTAAGAGACCAATCGTTGGAGTTGCTCTTTTTAATATTGGTCTCCGAGAAGGTTTTTTAGTCTTAATTTTCATGTATCCCCTTCTTATTTTCTGTTTTTTGGTTTCAAAATTTAGAATTTTGTAACTTGATTAATATTGAATGGAATTTGATTTGAGATTTCTCGAAGTGGGTTTTGGTTTTCAGTCACACTAATGAATGGACAATTGGTGGCTTTGTTTGATTTCTGGCTTTTTGAGTAGAGGACGTAGACTTGGTTTTGATTCATTCGTCAAATGCACATTTGAGTAGTGTAAATTCACTTGATAGATTAGCTCCACTTCTATTACCGTCAAGTGCCACTTCTTATATTTGAAGACGAGCTCCAATCAATTCTTTTAGAAATCTTTCAATTAATTGTGAGCTTTTTTCTCATTTTATCTTCACTTTCCGTGTCTTAGAACTTGATGAGAGAATGCAGTTTGTAACTCTAATCTTGTGTTAATTTCGCAGCCATGGCACCATCTACAAGAAACATAAAGGGAAACAAAGACAAAAAAGTAGAGATTGATGCTAGGGGTTCTATAAGAACACAATGAAATGCTGATGATCAAAAGTATTTTAAAGCATATAACACATTCAAATTTGAGCCGGCAAAATTGATTAAATTTGAAACTAAACAGTATTCTGAATACGAAAACACAGAAATATAGGAAATAACAAGAAAGAGACAAATAAAGAGAGAGAGACTACTATGTGCATACGAACTAGAAAATAGATAAAGATAGAGAGACACGAGTTATGTGCATACTAACCAGAACTCAAAGTATTGTATGAATGATTGACTTGAGCATAAATTGAGATGAAAAATAGATTGATATGAAAAAAACGTAAAATAAAGATGAAAACAGAGAAAGGAAGAAGATGAAAAAAGGACAAAAGATATCGCCTAATATGATAGTGATTTTTTATGGGATTTTAGTTCCTTTTAAGATATGCTGAATTCTAAATTTCGTAGAAAACGTATTCTCAACTTTGTAAAACATGTAGAATGTGCAGTATACGTACGTATTCTAAACTTCGTAGAACATATATGCAGTTTAGAATACGTATTCTAAACTTCGTGGAACATATATGCAATTTAGAAGGCGTATTCTAAAATTCTTAGAAAATTTATTTTTTTTCGAAAAACTTAAGATCAACATTTTTTTATTATGGTGTTTTTGATTTTCCTATATTTTTTGTTCTTAAAATATATTTAAAAAAATATATTTGATACTTTTTTATTATTTGGTTAAGGTTATTTAGTCAAAATATGGACAAAAGATTCAAATATATACTTTCATGAGCCTCATCTAAAAGTTAGGAAGAACAGCCTTAGCACATAGGAAATAATCATTAATATCTGTGAGAGAGAGAAAGAAACAAACTGATGTCAAAAGACCGTCAAGATCTCCGTCAGTATAATCAAATCTCTCATACTGATTTGGTACAAAAGTTGGAAGGGGTACGTCGTCTTGGAGAGTGATTGTGCCGATATCAACTGAAAAAAGCAAAGCAAGTATGATTTTCAAGTGAAAAAATTGGGAAAAGAAAGAGGCCGAAAGCAAGTCAGCATACCTTGATGGTGATCACGGTTGTCCCCTTCATCCTCGTTTATGTGAAATTCATCTAATTGAAAAACAGCTTCAGCTAAAAGTTAGAAAAGCAGCCTTACCGCATAGGAAATAATCATTAATATCTCTGAGAGAGAAAGAAACTTATTGATGTCACAAGACCGTGAAGATCGAGTAGGTTCAGTTGCTCCGGATGCTCCCTCACAACCTAGTGCAAAGTTGTTGGCTTTTTTAGTGCTTTCCTGACTTCATATTCCGGAAGACGTACATCGTCAAGCCACAAGTCCATTTGGTGTTCCAATGCCATTGCTGCTCCGGCTGAAAAAAAAAACCCAAGTTAAGTTACTACTGCATACGAAACATAACTAAACTCTGAAAACTTACCCATAAGATAAGCCCGTAATATGAGGTCTGCAGGTCTAGCCTGTTGATCCCGAGACATATCTAGGATTTCATGATTGAGATAAAACAACAAAAAAAGACAACTAGTTAGAACTGATCATAAACTTCTCAAATTGTGATTCTACTGTTTTGCTGCAGCGAAATTCAATGGAGTCCAGATCTGCTTCTTCAGCCTCTCTCTCTCTCATCTCCTACAAAAACAAATGAATGAAAAATAAGTAGAAAAATAATCCAAGTTTTTTTGTTCTTTGTTTGGGCGGTGTACTTACCCATATGAGATACTAGGGGAAGGCTCGCGCAATGCACGAGTTTATGTGATATTTTGACTGTTTTAATTTTACAATCTATTTCATTATATTTATTAGTGAATGTTTGTAAGTAAATATTAGTTTTAAAGTTGTGAATACCATGCATTTTAAAAACAAATTTTATTAAAAAATTGGCAGAATAATAATATGTATAGAGAATGAGGTTTACATTCTTTAAATAAAAAAAACATAAGAATCACTGATACCAGAATAACTCTTAAAAAAAGCACCAAAAGAAAACAACACAAACCTTGTAGCAGAATACATTTCCGGTGGTCTTCATAGCATCTATATGTGTAAATTCAGTAAAGACTTTGTTCAGAACGGGACAATGATACTCTCCTACAATGGCATTCACATAGATATTTCAGCATATCTCAAGGATAAAGATTAGTAAGAAAAAGATAGATAAAGAAACAACAAAACCTTCAGAGTTCTTGTGAAAGACGAGAGGAATTAGATCTTCTCCTTACAATTGTGCTCCTGTAACTGTATGTTTACTGAATTTCCTAATGTAAGGCACTATAGTTCCTAATGGTATTTCTCTCAAAATTTCTCTTTCGTGATACATTGAGATTAATGTGTTTGATCTAAAGCTTATTGACCAAGTGTTTTCGAGATGTTTTCATAGAATGATGTCTATGTATGTTACTAAAAGAGATAAGAAAAAGGATTATGTGTATTGAACTATTGATCGGAATCCAAGGCAAGTTTAACTTGGTATTTACTTTCTTTAGTCGGAGAAGGAAGAAATTTCCGATTTGTTTAGTGTTGCATTACGTGATTAGTGCTGTGTTCGTGCCTAGGCTTCATTTTTCATAATTATATAATTTCTTTTATTTAACTCTAACTGGTTTTGAGTTTAATTAATGGAACAATGAACTTGGGTTGTGTAACCTCTCTCAATTTCATTTTATGTGTTGTTCTGCTCTTCTTGCTTGCTTGATGAAAATCCTAATCTATTCAGAAGCAAACGTCACTAATACAATACAAGTCGGTAGATAAAATAATGCAGAACTATTGAAAACTTAAATACTACTTTCACTAATACATATCGTTGGAATGAAACTTCTTCATATCTTCAAACTCCGTCTCTGCAGCGAAGAGAAACGGGTTTTTCAACAGATTCATCTTTACAGAGGATAGAAAGTGGAATGACAGATTATGAAGTTTAAGGATTGATTCTTACATATCGCAGCTTCAAATATAGCTCGAAGCATTGCTCCATATGGCGATGGTCGCTTTCCTTTTCCAGAAACAGCCCAAATCTGAAATCAAACACACAATAGATTAACTAAGTAAACAAACAAACCTACAAGACTCGATGAATCAAGAATCATCCAACAAAATTTCTCGCCATATCATGCATGAATTCGTTTCTATCAAAATATGCATGTTAGATTCAATCACTAAAACACACGATTCATATCATACCTCAATAATCATTCAATCATATTATTAAATAAATGTCATGTAATTTCATTCCCTAACACATGCATGGAAACAAACCACATCATCCATGAATTCGTTTACACTCGTCGTTGATTGAAGCACTTTCGTGGTCTTCTCTGAGAAGGAAGAAGTTTTCAGGTAATTTGAATGAGAGACGGTTGGAATCAAATCTCTGTAGCTCCTACATACACATTTATTACCATTATTCAAAATCAATAATTCCTAGAGTCTAATCATTGAAAAGTTTCAAAAATTTTACCAATAATTTCACTCTTAGCTAAAGAACAATCACAAACAGAACATGACTACACCATGATTCGTAAATCTAAAAGATTCTAGTTTTTTAAAAAGTGTCAAATGATTTCACACTCGGGTAAGAACATTAAAAAAGTTCAAATAATGTCACACTCGGGTAAGAACATAAACCAATAATTTACCAATCAAAATCGCAGAGATTGAAAATAAATTTAAAGAAAAGTAGAATCAAAAAGCATACCTGTAGAGTCGACTCCTCATTCTCTCCAAGCATCTCGAACATAAACCAATAAATAACCAATCAAAATCGCAGAAAATGGAAAAAAATTTGAAGAAAAATAGAATCAAAGAATATACCTGTAGAGCGGACTCCTCCTTCTTTCCAAGCATCTCCACTCATATAAAACACATGACTACATAAAAAAATTAAATCGGAAGTGATGAATTTTGTAAATTTTTGTAAAGCTTAAATTTTGTAAAGCTCAAATTTTGAAAAATTTACCAGCCAATGAGATAAGCAAAACCCATGAAGAAAGTGATGAATCCAGACATTGGTCTATAAATCGCCATTGGAATACGACTCGCTCAGTGATTGAATTCGAGGAGTCTGTTTTGCGGACATCTGAAAAATCTCTTAGATAGGCCTTTTGTAGTTCGTGTGGTTTTGTTCAACCCCAAAGCAGAGCTCTGTAGCATGCCAGAACCCCAAATCGGAAAACGAATTTGACAACGCAAAGTAACGGCGCAGGATTAGAAGAATTAGGAGCCTATCCCGTCAGAATTGAGGTGAGGTGGCTGAGAGAGAGAGAGAGAAGAAAACGATATAGGTAATGGATTTTTTGTTTTATGGGAGGATCTGTGAGACGATATACCGTCGGAATTGAAGAGAGGTGGCGGAGAGAGAGACGAAAACGATGTACTTGATGGATTTTTTTTAATGGGTTTTTTTAAAAGAAAGTCACACATTTTAGAGAAAGAAGTGTCACGTGTCAGCGTCTCTGAAAAAAAAACCTTGTCATATTAGAATAGATAACTATATAAAATAGCTTCATATCTATATTATTAATTTAGATATATATAAACACAGAACCTGTATTTTATTCTAGTGGTTGGTCGGCGCTTCGCGCGGGAGTTGTTGTTAGCGTTAATGTTTTTTTTTTAATGTTATATGGTATCCTTATTCTACTATAGTATTGCCTTGTTGATGAAATTATGTTTTTTAATTGTTATTTTTTCTTTCTAATATTGTTTGGTATATTCAAATATTGATCTAAAAGCCAGAAAGCTAAAGAGTTCTGAACCTCCTTTTTATTTGTTTTTTTTAATTTTCTGTAATTTTTTTTATTTCATACGGTGATTTCTATTGTTTTTTACGTCGTCTCACATTGAGCATATGATTTCGGAGATAGTGTTAGTTTGTCGTTGTTGCATTTCCTTTGATAATGTCTTTTTTAAGAAGTTGATGATAATTGGGATTCATACCCCAATACATTGGCCAATATCCATAGAATCACTCTAGTTGATCATAATTTGATCTAGATATAATTTGGGCCTATAAGTGTCTGATAAGACCAAGCATTTGGGCCCAATCGGATCATTTCCTTCGGTGAAGACTGAGAATCGCCGATCACCCCGAATAAGCAATGTAAATCCACTTCCCCAACCTCAACAATCTAGACCGAACTCTAGACCCACCCCTTCCGTCTCAGGAAAACCCTAATCAATTCTCATATCACCATCCATCTCGCAATTTTCCCCTCTTTATATAACCGAACTTGATTCGTGTTTAATCAATTGAAGAAGGAACCCAAATGAGGTTGTTTTGACTTATCCAGTTAAATTTGTGTTCAACTACAAGGTTCGTTTAACTTCCTTCTCTTACCGGGTCTGCTCTATTTTAGTTCCCTGCCGTTTATTTCGGGTCGGTGTTGCTACTTCCTCTAGCACAACCATTTCTGGCCGGTCTTTCGTATTTCTCGTCTCCGCCTACCAGTTTCTGGTTTAGGTCCATTTGTTCAATGGATTTCCGATCATATGCATCGGGGGATCTCTACTGGGCTGTTTTTTTGGTGGATTAGTTTTTTTTAATCTTTGTTTTTGTTTTGTTGAATCTTGTTTTGAAGCTAGTACTTTGTTGTTGTTTTATTGAATTCGGATTTAGAATATGTGACGTAATTGTGTTACTTTTACTTTATAATCTATGTTCTATGTTGTATTTTTTTTTTTGTTCGAAACTATAAGAAAGTAAAACCTTTGTTGAACCTTAAAATTATAAGAAGGTGATCATATGAAGCATATATCTTCTTCATTTTTCAATACAATAACAATTTGTCTATAAAATCATTTAGCAAATGACCAAATTAAATTTCAAAGTGGATTTTGATTCTTAGATTGTTTAATCTTGGTTGATGTTAAATGATGAACTCAAACTTCACCATTTGTTTGTAATAGTAGCAGTGTTGGCATCAGCTCTCCATGTCTTGGTGGTTGCACAACATTGTTGCTTTTACACTCCTCAAGTTGATCACGTAACATGCCAGCCTCGTTACCCTCACTCCATGGAGCGATCTTTAGATGTTTCTCCAGCATTGATCCGCCTTCGATTTGGGATGTCTCCAGCCGAGCTTCTCCAAATAAGTTTCTCCTTCTGTGATTTCTCCCTTACATAACATTAGAATCCCATAAAGATAAATACCATTTCTATAGCTTCCTTTTGCTGATGTTTGTAGATGTTGCAACCCTGCTATCATGTTGCTTTTCTGAAAATACTCTTTGATGCCTTTTATGTAGTGGGCCTCTGCGTTTCCACTTGAAAGACATCTTTCCATTATGTCCTTGTATTTGTTCATTACTGCCAATGGATGGAGGGCAAGTGGTGTTAGTTTGATATTCTTGTAAACACGTTGTCTTGTGCCGCCATTGCCAGTTTTGGTGATGCTGCCATGACATTGCTGACGTCTTTCCTTGAAGTTCGACCCACCCGTGAGATAATTTCACTGAGTAAATCTCTGGGCAGATCCTGTAGTTGTTGTGTCAACGATTGTTTTGCTGTCATTTTTGTGAGGTAATTTGTTTTGCTGTGTTATGTTGATCTGTTATAACGTCCCTTTATATAGGTGTTTTGAGTTTTTCCGTATTCGTTCTTCCTAATTTTTATTATTTGTTATTATTTGTCTTTATAGTTGTGAGTGGACATTTATTATTGGAATTCGATGGGGTCGTGGCTGTTTTGGAAATTTATTTATGATACAATTAAAGAAATTAGTAATCCTTGAATTTGAGATTAAGAATTTGGAAGGACGCCTTCTATGGAGACCATCGAGAAGTCCTTCCATGGAGGTTAGCGGCATCGGAGATTTCGATGGAAGAAGAAGATGGAGTGACGACATTTAGGTTTATTGGGTTAGTACAATTATTGACTAAGCATGTTTTTGTTGATTCACAAACAAATGGGCTGTTTGAGGAGGGAATTCAATTTCGGCCCAATTAGGAAACTGAGAAAATAGAAGCATGAGGAATTTGATTTATTAAATAAATGGGCTTTTGAAGGTTTGAAATCAGTTTGTGCCAAATAGTGTTTAGTAAAATCAAATGTATAAGGATGAGCTGGCTGCTGACGTGCCGGAAGGAGAAGAAAAAAAAGGTAACTTTTTATATATAGATTATATAAAATGATATTGGTATTTTTGTTTTCTCCATAAGTTCATTAAAGACAAATCTGTCATTTATTAATCATTCAAATCAAATAGAATATTGGTTTTGATGGTAACATGAGTTACCATTGATTTATTTTGAGTTAAGAGCATAACTCAAAAATATTACCAATCAAGAGCCAATTAGTAAATTTTTTGATTTTGAGTTTAAGTTATGGTTGATGTACAATTTTGAATTATCCCTTTGTTAAATTGTTAACTCAAATCAAATTCTTAAATCATGTAAATTGTGGTGAGTTAGAGTTTGAGTTACCATTTTTTTAGCTCAATATGTTTTCTTATTTTTGTTAATTATATTTTAAATAACTCTATATTTTTGGAGTATTATACTAAATTAATTGATATGTTGGTTTTGTTTTTCTAGATTTTTTTTTGTTAAATTAATTTAAATAATTATGTGTTTTCACTTTTTTGTTAATAAAATTTACTTGGTCAACTAAAATTATTTTATTTTATTTTCTTGATAACTTAACCTTTTTGTTTTGTTTTTTAGTCAACAACTTTCTTAAAAAATTTGAATAAATTTTTATTTGGTCTATGATTTTTAATATGTTTTTATATATAGATGCTTTTAGTTAATCATTGACAAATAGTTGACAAAAAAAGTTAATCATTGACAACACATATTACTAAAAAATCAAAGTTTGTTTTATTTACTACTATCAAAAGTTTTTTTTAATTAGATGTATTTTCAGTTAATACTAAATTTTTTAATATTTTTATTATTAAAATCTGTAATAAATAATAATGCAGTTTAAAGTTTGTTTTTCTTTTTTTCTTTCTACTCCCATAATATATTATTATTATTAAAGTTATTATTATTTTTATTTTAAAATTTGAGATGAAAAGGCAAAAAAAAATTGAAAGATAGATAGTGGCTCTGATGAACTCTGGTTATATATAACGGAGATTCATGTTTTCGTGTACTTTCGGTTTTTTCATATATCAAGAGTACGAAAAAGGCCAGATCATACATCAATGATAGTGTTGGACTATTACATATCCCAATGAATAATCTCGTTCAATTCATACCTGAAATTATCAAAATCAGTCAATCCATACATAATATTGTTCAATTCATACACCAATAAATAATCTTTTAACAATGTTAGTTCCGCTGTCAGTTTAGGCTCACTCAGATGCCAAATGTCGTTTTAGTCAAAACCGTAGTTAAAAAAAATTGTTTAAAACAACACCGTTTTGAGATAAAATAAAAAATCTAATAAAGAGCTGACCCAAATTCAATTTTTATTGTAATGGCAAACAAACATAAATCACTTAATTTTTATTAAATTTTTTGTTATTTTATTTTATCTTAAAAAGCGTCGTTGTAAACAATTTTTTTTTAACTACTGTTTTTTCTAAAACGACTAAAAGTGACGGCGAAACTAATATTGTTAAAAGATTATTTATTGGTGTATGAATTGAAATTATGTATGTATTGACTGATTTTAATAATTTTAGGTATGAATTAAACGAGATTATTCACTGAATATGTAATAGCCCAACACCATTGATGTATGATGTGACCTTTTTCGTACTCTTTATGTATTAAAAAACCCAAAGTCCATGTTTTCGTCGGTATTGGTTTTTCCTCTTTCAGGTTCGGAAAACCCAAAGTCCATGTTTTCGTCGGTATTGGTTTTTCCTCTTTCAGGTTCGGAAAAAAGAAGAAGTTGTAATTGAATAATTTTTCCTTATTTATATTTTCGTTATAAGGTCATAATTTAAATATATCCTGCCATACTCTTTTGAGTTCTGAGTATGCGACAATTGTTATTTTCCCTTAAATTTTGGTGTTTTCATTTAGAATTATTTTTCTTTTAGATAACTTTTTAAAAAATTATGCCATTTTTGATATAAAACAACTGTTGACCATAGTTTTTATGTCTTAATGAGATATTTCCCAAATTAAATGCCTTGTCCCTGCTCTTCTGGTTATACTTGTTATAAAAAAATTTGTCTAATTTTTGGTTATCCAGTTGGAATTATTTGTATTTTTTAGGAGTAATTAAAAATGTCATTTTTAGTATAAACTAAGTAAAAACCCGCTGCGGGATATCGTATCACAAAACATTTTATACATAAATTCATACTATTGTTTTTGATAAAAAAAAAAATGGTTTACAAGTTGTTTACATCTAAGTTAAACAATTAAGTAGAATTAAATCACCCTTAAATCTAAATATTGATATATCGAACCTTATGTAAGAACATAAGAAAGGGTTTTTTTTAGAAAACATGTTTCTTTTTTCCAAGTTAGGCTTACACTTTGTCATTATTCTTTACTAATTACCACCTTAAAACTTGATGTATTCTCCAAAAAGCTTCAAATTATGATCATGATGAATCCATAACTATATCTAGAAACTTATTCAATTAGGCTCTTCAGCCTCTCAAGAAGATTTTTCCGCTTGTTGTTGTTCCGCTTGTTGTTGTTCCTAAATCCTGTAAACTTTTGAGCCTCTAACTTCTTTAAATAGAACGGAGTTTTCTTCACCCGATTTCTCCCATGGATTCAGTGTTGCGACTTTAAATTTGGAATACATCATTGGAAGCTTATTAATTAAATGATGACAATCTAGAAAACCAAACCGAAGATGTGCATAACAAAATCAAAACGAAGAGTACCATTAATTAATAACATACTCTTGAATAAATTAGTGAAGTTTTTTTTCTTAGATACCCAAGTCAGAATTTATACATTTGTGCAATATAAAAGTTTCAGCGAAATCAATAATTAACTTTCATGGCTAACCATTTCATTAAAAAAGCGGAATAAACTTTATCTTTCAATTCAAATGTTGAGAACATATTTTTCTTTCACAAATTATATCAAACCTGTGGTATGGATTTCTGCATTTTTATATCCAAGTTAGGAACTCCAACAACCCTCATACCCAATTGTTCTTCAAACAAAATGAAAAGTTTACAACTGTGCAAGCTTGAGATTGAGATCGTAGACAAGTCTTAAAAGTACATACACCTAGGAGAAAATCACATTCTTATGGAAGGGTTAGTTAAATCAGAGCAATCTCTATACATTTCTTGTCAAACCAAATGCATTAGATGAACACGTTTGAGATAGTTCACAAGCTTTGCTACTACAAACATCAAAGATTAACCTTGAGTGGCTAGACACAAGTATAATGAAATATATCTGAAAAAACTTAATGGAATGGCAGGGAAGCAATTTAAATAAAACGGCAAAGAGAATCATATTATGAGCAACCATTGACGCCACCAAAGGTCTTTTTGTGCTTTTTCCCCTCTTCCCCACTCTTCCTTGTTACATTTCGGCAACTCTCTTTTGATGGCAGTAGCGGCAACTTTCATCGATTAGGACTGATACCCCCTTCTTCTCGATAGTGTCAATACACAACTACAAAGACTTAATGTGTTTCGAGCTCAAGACTGGCTTTCCCTTCTCCATCATCCTTTTTTTTATCCCGAACAATCAACAATGTAACATATTTGTTTCTTATGACACTCAGACTGGAACTTCATTGTCTCTTTTCTAAAAGCTATTGCGTGAAATCATTTGGATCCATTTTGAAGAGCATCCTGAAAAGTTTACCAACCAAGTTTTCGAAAAGATACATATTATCACAAACAGCATGAACACCATCACAAGCTTTTACACATTTAAATTTAACATTGAAATAATGGCTTCTAGTTGCCAAAGGAGACATACCTAAACACCAAAAGGAAAATAGTCCCTTCCACTGAATGATGCTGCAATGTGATCTATGAACCCTCGAACATGAACTCTGTCCTAAACTCCTCTTTTTAGTTCTATACCAATCGTCCTTCTCTTAAGGAAAATGGATAATAACCAATGTCGAAAACCAACACAGAAACAAAAATCAATCGTTAACTCCTATCAATATTTTTTTCCATTTTCTAGATACTAACAATGATTAAGTGTTTTCTCACCTGGAATTAAGAATTCATGAAATCTGGTTATAAAAAATTCATGTCCTTCTATGTAGAACTCACGATTCAATAGTCTTTCTTTGTTTATATCCATCCACATGAAATGTTGGCAAACAAACACTGCGAGAAATGATGACTATCAATTTTGTTCAGAATCTTCCTTCCCACCAATTACTGGTTATATCAAAGTCAGAGAGATAAAGCATACGAAAGAAGAATCATAGGATTTAGTGGGAGAATTGAGGTAAAAAGTGTTGATATCAAATCTGAAATTGAAATTGGACAAACGATTCACAAAAAAAGAAAGAGAGAATGCTTTTAACTTCGTCATTGGTTAAATCATCGGCTTTCATGAGAGCTCTAATCTGCTTAGGCGTGGCAACTGCAGATTTGGCAAAACAAAACCAAATCAGAAATCCAATTTCTGTCACCAAACTTCGATTCGAACAAATCGACTATTTCTTAAAAATGAAACAAAATAGTTTGGGAAATGGATTTAATTTTACCATGTGAACCTCCAAGCTGCTGAAGGCGTGCAGGAATCTCCGGTGTAACTCCGGCGACCAACAACGTCTAAGCTTCCTCAGTATTTGCGAGTGCTTATGCTGATCCGACTCTATTTTCTTTCCGGCGGTTTACGCCGTGGAACTCGACGTCGTCGGCGTCGGAGCGATTGCTTTTAGCGGTTGAGAATCAGCCTTAGTCGTCGCAACCACAGGCTGCTTCTCCTTTTGAAACGGTTGAAACGCACTGCAGTTTCGTTTGACCTCCACCACCGTCGTCTTCTCACCCTATTTATTCAACAGCATAAACAAATCAGATTTAAAGTGAAGGTTCTTAAGAGAAGCCATTTTCCGATTCGAATTTTCTTGGCACAACCACAACGGATAATCCAATTTACCTTTTTTGGGCTGTGGATCCGGCGACTGGCTCCATAGCTGAACAAACATAAGCCAATCCGATTTCTTCTTATCGCCGACTGTGGCGAGAACACTCAAATCTTGATTGGGTTTTGATGACGGAGTGGGAGATATGCCTCGACGGTAAAATTGATGTGTATCATTAGTAGTGACATGTAAAATTGAAACACAGATTACAAACCTTGCTATGGTCGCACGGACCAAAAAAAGCTTAGTTGTAGCGACCAACCGAGACCGTCGACCAAACTTGTGTCATCAATTTGGAATCTATGCATTCAAAACTACAATAAAATTCGAGGCGGCTAAGCAAAACCCACAAAAATTACTTTTGGTTGCTAGAGGTGGGTAATGGAAAAAAAATCAGAAGGAGAGTATATTGAGTTCATGTGATTTGCCATGGGAATTAAATTAAATAGAGATGAAAGGTAAAGTTGGAACGATGTTTTAAATTAGGATAAATATGAACGAGGGGATGAATCCGAGGAAGCGAAGGAAGACGAAAGGAGTAAAATTATTGATTATTTTTCAGAACACGTGTCATGTTTTCATAAGATTCAAACGATGACATGTATTATTGAAATATTTTGATTGGTGTTTAAAAAACAGCTTTTTAAGCTGAGGTGTCAGCCTTTGAATAGTTTTTTCTCTTATTATAGTATTGATTAGCAGTTGACCTTATTTTTTATGACTCAATGAGATGTTCATTATGATTTGATTTTTTTTTTTTTTTTTTTTATGATGATTTGATTTTTGTCAAACCATTAGTAACAAATGGAAATATTTAGTATGTTAGAAATTAAACATCCATATCTCACATGCACTAAATGAGTAAATGATCATATGTTAGAGGTTAATAGCAAAAAATGATGTAGAAGAAAATTGTAAATAAGTAAAATATTTTTATCGCATGTGTTTTTGAAAGATAGTATAAATTTCGAGCATAGGGTTTGAACTTTGAATATTCTATATGAGTGTTTGCTTTGTGCGACAGCTTCAGAACGTAGAGCTCTTTTCTCTTTTTTTTTTTTTTTTTGCTACGAATGTAAATATCATTAAAATGAAAATTAGATTTTACAAAAAAGCAAATCTACGATTTGTACATCCTTGCCAAAAAAGAAATAAAAAACAAGGAAGCACTACTAATGGGTATGATACGATAATGGTCATCTAAGCCATAGGGACATTAAGTTTCTAAATTACCTTCTATGCCTTCTTGCGTTTATGGTGTTTCGCATCTCTCTGTCTATAACTTTGTAAATGGCAACAGGAGGAAGTGCAATCTGGTTGTGAAGTACATTGTTCCTTTGCCTCCATAGGTGAAAAATCGTTGCTTGGACCACTAGTTTCCTGAGAATTGATGGTGCTGTAGCTGAGCTATCCTTTATCCAAGACAGCAATTCAGACCATGATCTGAACATATGCTGTGGTGGTCCAAGCCTTGTAATGGCTAGCCTCCACACCTCCAAACTGAACACACAGGTTAGGAAAAGGTGATCTCTGGTTTCCTCTATCGTGGAACACAGACAACAATCTGAAGTGATATGTAAACCCCAAGAAGCCAACCGAGCTTTTGTCGGCAACCTGTTTAAGTTAGCCGTCCACATCCTGAAAGAGTGCTTCGGGATAGCCCCCTTAAACCAAATCAGACTTGCCCAGCTCTTTACCTCTGCTCTTGGTCTCATTGCTTCCCATGTTTTAGCCGAGGAGTAGGCCTTAGTACATACACCATCCGTACACCAATCATACTCATCCCGGGTCGTGGTCATGAATGGTGGAGTTACCGTCGTAAGGTGAGCATGTAGATTAACCGCTCCTTCAGATCTAGGGTCCGCCAACCTCCAACCTAGATGGGTACAAGCCTCCGAAACCGTAGCTTGGAGGGGAATCCGCAATTCTCTTGGACCCGTAGGGCCTAAGTAAGAAAGCAGCTGTCCCAAAGGAGTCCAAACATCGTACCAGAACCTTATTCTCTTACCATCTCCTAGGACGACTTTAATAAAATTCAGTGCATCGGGTCTCAAATTTAAAAGTTCATTCCAAGTCCAAGAGTTCTGATTTGAACGCTCTAATGCCCAAAAACTTCTGTTTCTCAGATGATGATGCCTTTGCCACGCAACCCATAAAGAATCACTATCTGAGAACAAGAGCCAAATGAACCATAAAGAATCACTATCTGAGAATCACTGAGAACAAGAGCCAAACTTCTCTTTTCTCTTTAACTGCATCTTTTCCTCCAAGGTTTGGTCAGTATTCTTTAATTTAATCATCATGATCTTTAGCCTCATTTGAAGATATTATCATGTGGGTTCAGTCTAGTTCTCGTCTTGCAAAGTTTAAATCCATTTGCAAAATCATATTCCAAACGGTAATCTACTTCTTGTGGAAAGAGGGAACTTTTGAGGTACATTACTGTCTCTGTTTGTTCTTGTGGAAAGAGAGAAGTTAAAGACTTCACAACTCTAAAAGATATGACAGATAAATGCCGTACACAATCTAAACGCTTGAAGTAGAGTTAGTGCCGCTGAAATTATTAGCATATAAAAACACTAAACTAATGTCGAACTAACACTTTCTCCTTATTAAAGAAAACAAAAACGTGGCAGACAAACATGCTCATCACCTGATAAATATTTGTTGTGTTGCTTCTATCACCAATTTGGATAGTGATAAAATTATCTTCAGCGAAAATAAACATTCTAAATTATAAAAATATTTATACAAATTTAGATGGGTTGCCATAGGCTCATAGCCCATAGTTGATGAACGTGTTTCTTTTTTAATAACCGGAAATTTAAAATCTTCGCGGGGGTGTATTGTAATAGGAATTTTAGAAGATTTGATGGTTTTTTAAAAAATACCCTGTTATTGAACTAATGATTTCTAAATATCTTACCAAATCCTTTGTTATTTAATCAAAAATTTATAATAAGTAAATCAAATCTCTTGCTATTGTAATAGGAATTTTAGAAGATTTGATGGTTTTTAAAAAATATCCTGTTATTGAACTAATGATTTCTAAATGTTTTACCAAATCCTATGTTATTTAATCAAAAATTTATAAAAAGTAAATCAAATCTCTTGTTATTGGAAATATTTTAAGTAGTGGATTTTAAGAGATTTGGAATGATTTTAAGATATTTTGATGGAGTTTCCTAGTTAAAAATATAAAATTTCAAATCTCATGGTTTTAGGTGGGATTTGATATAACTTCAATAACAAATCATAACAACTTCCATAATTCAAACAAATCATATAAAAACTCATTAAAACTCAAATCATTTCAAATCACTTCAAATGTTAAGTTGAATACACTCGTTTGTGTACCAACAATCTATTCGAAATACTAGTATAAAATTTTGACCTAATGATTTACATTTTAATATGACGTTTAACTATTCGATAATTGTTTGCAATGAAAGTGATACATATTGGGATTATTAAAGGCTTCATTGAGGTTAGTGAGCCATAAAATCTTAATCTATATATACCATATCAAAAGTTAGAAGGACTAGTGTATAAAGGTATTTTAGTCAATCTATTCATTGTCAATTAATTTTGAGTTGAAAATCCAGAAAACTTATCATGATATCAGAGCCAATGATTCATAAACCTTAAAAAAAACTTTTTTGAAGTACGGCTCTCGGCCTCTTCTTTTTTTTTCCCTATTTTTCATATTGAAAATAGAGTTTCTCTAAATCTTTGTGCTCTCGCCATATTGTTTCTCGTCTTGCTCTCGCAAACTTGAAATCTCTCTTCCTTAATCATTTCTTTACTCTGACATGATGTCGATTATCACTCCTCCCGCTGTTGATCCCAAACAGAAAACCATCTCTGCTTATGATCTCACGTCAATTGACAACCCTGGTACTATAATTTGTCAGCCTCTTCTCAATGATTTCAACTATGATGAATGGGCTATTAATCTCCGAATGGCTCTTAGCTCTCGCAAAAAAATTTGGATTTCTCGATGGAAGCATTCCAAAACCTCGCCAATAATCACCTCATTGTTGGATGGATTAAACAAACTATTGAGCCCAAAATCATATCTTCAATTTCCACCAGAGAAATCGCAAAAGACTTGTGGGATATTATTAAAAAGCACTTCTCCATCAAGAGTGGTGCTCGCCTTCAATGGCTAATTGCAAACAAAACGAATCCACTGTTGATGATTACTTTGGTCGTCTGACCAAGCTATGGAATATAATTGCAGAATGTATGAACTCTTAAACGTTGTGGATGTGGCAAGTGCGAAGGCGATCTGAATTCTGCTCATGACAAAGAAAAATAAATTCTGCAGGTTCACAATTTTCTCTTCGAACTTGATGACTTTGTTCATGGCGTCATTCATTAGTCTAACTCCTACTTTATCTCTTTGGAATGTTTATCTTGTGGATGGCTTTCACATAAATTTTGATATCTTTTGGTCAACTCGTAACATGTAATTTCTTGGTGGGACAAGTAATAAATCGTCTTCTGATTGCAGGATCGCACTACGAGGATGATGGTTGGAACGGGTGATAGAGAGGGAGAGGGGTTGTACTGCTTTTGTGGAATAGAGACAGTGATATCATTGCATACAAGTGTTCGTGATAATATGGTATCAGAGCCCGATCCGCACATTCTCGTAATCCGGCCCAGAAAGTGGCCCGTAACTCTGGACCCGAAATTGTTGGACTGACGAGATTGTTGCTCTTCTAGCCGTTATCTCGAGGGAGGGGGTATTGGGATTAGTAGAGATTAATAGGCCATGAAACCTTAGGAGGGGTTATTGGTTCTTATATTTTAGTGGATTTGAAAATCATCTTTGGATTTGGAAATCTTCTTTGAATTTAGAAAATACTAAAATCTAATCAAATAACAAGGTTAAATCATCTATTTGGGTCTTTATATTTTAGTTATGAAAACACTTCTAAATCCATTTAAATAATATTTGGATTTTAAAATCATAGAACCAATAACACTGGATTTCAATATAGATTTTAAAATCATAGAACCAATAACACTGGATTTTAATATAGATTTTAAAATCATATAACCAATAACACTGGATTTGCTTTGTATTGCAAATCCATTAAAATAAAAGAACCAATAACACCTCTAGAGAGAGTATTTAAGATATATCACACATCAAAAATTGAGAGAGATTTTAACTAATATATAATGGATTTTGGCTAATCCACTCATTAACAATAGATTTTAAGTTAGAAGCTGTAAAAACTTAACAATACATCCAAATCTAACACCCAAATCTATCCTAATTTCCTAACACCATATATCCTAACACCAAACTTTCCAAAACCGAAATCTTTAATCATTCAGCTAAAACAAGGTACTGGTATATATATATTTATTTTCATATAGATTTTTCCTAAATATCTTTTATAGTTTTATTATAAAGTATTTGACATTTAAAGATACTTTTTAAAGTAGTAACATAATCCAAAAACACACACAATGACAAATCAACTGAAAATATTAAGACATTGTAATGAATAAAATTTACGAAGAAGGCACACTTCCATTCAGATCCTAAAGAAGGCACACTTACTTGTCAAAAAAAAGAAGAAGAAACACTTACATTCAGATCACACTAAGAGAGGTTTCTTGAAGAGGAAGTAACAAAGAACAAATGTTGACACTTCAAGGTTAGTTTCAGCTGATAAAGTTTTCCATACCCGGAAAGAACTTGCCTTTTATCTTGCCACCGAGATCTGGGAATGTCTTGCATCCAGGACGAGAACTCACTTTGCCTTCTCTATCAACTTGAAGTGGATATTTAAGAAGATGGCCTTGCATCTCTGTGACCTCCTCTGCCGCATACTGTCTCCAATTCAACTCACTCAATTCCCTAACTCGTCTCACGCATTCCATGTTCTCTGGTTCCTCGAAAGCTTGCTCTAGAAACCCTAGGTGTTCTGCCCACAACGACATCCTGTATCCATATATCTGCAAGTGATTGAGAATGTTGCAACAAAAACCATTTTTAAGACATTGCTTTTGGTGGGTACCTGTATTTTGCTAATGCAGATTGAAAAGTGGAAGTCTTTACCTGACCACGAGGACGAGAACCTTTCTTAGCCCATGAATGGTGTGGTTGATACCCACCCATGGCGATCTCAGTGTCTCTAGTTCCTTCCAAGGATCTCTGGTTGATATTTGCGGAACCAATCAAGACAAACTCATCATCTACAACCATACCTTTGGAATGAACATATATCATGAATCTCCGACTCTTCAAAGCTTGCACCTGGTTTAGTTTGTTGTTTCAGTGAGTGGGCCATTAAATTGAAACCAAGGATTTCAATAGGGGTCGTCTGTACATACCAGTGGAGATTTTGCATTTTTTTGTGGTGGATTACTAATTGTTCCATCAGCATCAGAAACCTCCCTGGTTCCAAGACAGAAGAAGTTCAAATAGTCTTGTGGCTCATACTGATCATCAAGTCCAACTTCCACAAGTGTATTATAGATCGTTTGATACATCATTTGCATGGTTTTATACTGCAGAGATCATGAAAAGATTCAAGTATAAAGAAGGAAAGATTGTTTCTCAAGATTGATAATTTAGCAAGCAATAGATAAAGTTTTTACCTGATAGTATAGAATCGTCTGCATAGGTATATGTGTTGGATGACCTTCTGGGTACATTGGAATGACAATATACGCAGCAAACTTCTCCCTTGCTCTAATCTTATCAGCAATCTTAAGCGCGATTTCCATCGGGATTAGATTATTAGCAACTGCAATGCCAAAAGCTCATTTATAATTATTACTGCAAGCATCAATATTGAGTTGCCTTAAAAAAGCTTACAATTCTTTCTAAAGTTCCTGATGAGTGAATCCCAGTTGAATGATGATCCAAGAAAATATTGGTTCTCAATGTAGATGAAGTGCTGAGCAGATCGTATGGCCTTAACATAAGCCGCGTGTATGCTCATGTCTATGAGCATATTCTTCCCACATACAAGATTCTGTTCACATATATTTAATTAGCAACATGAAAATGATTGAAGATGACAATTTTAAACTAATTACTTTTCCAGTAGCTTCCTTTGGGTTCTTTGGAAACCCTTTGACTGAGCTTGAATCAATGGAACGGAAAACCTAAAGATTAGTTCATTGGAAGAAATGAGATTTCTTTTTTCACACCACCATATGTAGCAAAATTTCAAACGAATAAGACATGTTGAATTTGAATGACCTGAACATGCCAAGACTCTGGATCATTCTCATTATCATCAGAAGATGCTTCAGACATTCCCATGATTTCGGGAATTATGTCTATATTAAGCAAACAATCCCCATAAGAACATCTATGTTTCCAAAATCTGCGAGATTTTGATGAATGCTTTAGCCAGCGTTCCTCGAAATTAGTAAGCACATCATATGCAGCTGGACCATCAATCTTGCTGTGCATATCATGCCACGGTTGTCTTGGTCCATCATTCACAGTAGTCTAATACGAATAAACGATCAAGAATAGTTAAACCTCAACTTAACATTGTAACCAAAATGATTTTTCTTGAAGGGTTACCTCAACATTTAAGTTATAGAAGTCATCTTTATGGAGTGTGTTTAGTGTTCTAAAGAGATGATGCTTTGGAGTATCAAATCGTCCCTTGCACATATCTAGCCCTCCAACAAATGCAACGATCTTTCTTCGATTGTGAGGTGCATCAGCATCTACAATCACAGTCTTCTGATGATGGGTGTACATTGTTTCAGCTTCCTGATCATGATAGTGACATTCAAACTTCATATGATAAAGCTATTACATATAGGAGTTTAAAAGCATCTCTAGTGATATTCTATTCTTACCGTTATCCTTTATTTTTGTTTTTTTGAATAAAATCATATCATGTTCTATATTTTTAGAATATTTTGTTTTTTTAAATAATCTTTTAACTTTGATATTTTTTTTTTATTTTGTATATAAACAAAGACTATATATTGTATTTTTATACTTAAATAAAAGTAAATATTAATAATAACTAGTTATAAAATGAAAATTTATTTTAATGATAATTTAATGTTTAACTTTAATAAAATCATTTTTTATTATTTTTAAAAGATAAAATAAATAGATAAAATTTGAATATTTTTAAAGTAGAATATTTTATAAGAAACCTATAAGTAAATAGAACTATAATATATTAAAAATCTTATTTTTAAAAATAAAAATAGAGGAAACCATTGAAACAAGCATTTCTCTATTTATAAATAACTATATTTTTAAAGTAAAAAAATTGAATATATCATTGGAATAAACAGTAATGCAGTAACTTACAAAATTTTTGGCGAGGCTCAGACCTTTCCCACCAATTCTACTACACATAAGAGTTTGCACCGACGAGTGCTTGAAAAAATGGCGAGTCTCCTCATCGCTTGTTTTCATCAGTCTTTGCTGCATACGACAAACATATTAGTTTCGTTAAAACACTAAGGGTTTGACTGGTTCTCCCGCTAGCACCCGCAAACGCAGTTTTTGCGGGTGGTAGCGGTTGTTGGCGTTTGACAACAATCACACAAAACGCTTTCTACCGCTTCGAACTGCTTTGTGTCGCTCAAAATCAAAAGCTTCTTCTAGCTAGCGTTTGCGGTTGCGAACGATTGCGGGTGGATAATTAAAAAAATTAAAAATTAAAAAAATACAAAATTTATTTAAAATTAAGATATATATAAGAAACTTTTAAAAAATAAAATTTGAATATTATAATTACAAATAAATAAATAAATTTGATATTTTTTAACTAATATTCATTAAAAATCTTTCATAATTTTATATGTATAAGATCTATAAACTCTAATTATTTTGATAAATTTTCTCTTATCACTAATGTATATATAACAACTAAATTTCTTTTCATCTAACATCTGCGTACAAAAAAAAATAATTTCTCTACTAAAATCATAACTTTCATCCAAACTAAAAAAATTGATAAATTAATAAAAGTAATAATATTTATAATTAAGTATGTTTAATTAATAATTTTATAGTTTTTTTATAATAATATGGTTTTTAATATTTTTTTATAGTTATAAAATTTGTTTATATTGTTAATTTATTGTTTAACCGCTACTACACCCACAAGTTAACCAGTCGTAAATATCACGCAAATGCACCTGTTTCTAACCGCTGTGCCAGTCGTACAACCCGCTTAATAACGCTGTTAACAGCAATCTCGCGCTTCTGCGAACTCCCGCAATCGCAACCGCAGCAGCTGTGTTTAAACCAGTCAGACCCTAAGGCGGCCTATTTTTATTTTTTAGTTTCTGATTTTGTTATAGATTTAGTTTTCTTTAAAGTAAGTTGAAAGTTATTAAAATATTTAAATTTTATTATTATTATTATAACTCACAAATTTTTTTATAAGAAATACCAAAAATATAGATAAAAATGCACATAAGATTTATTTAATTAAAAAATAATAATAATTAACTTTTGAAAAATAAACACAGTTTTAATGATAAGTTTAAAAATATTTGTATTAATATAAGTTATGTTTGTAATTTCATATTATATTTTAGATGCCAAACAAATTATTTTATTAACCCTTAATAATTTCGAATAGTTACTACTTTTTTTTTTTATCTCTTTTCATTTTTGTTTTCATTGTATTGATGTATAAAAATTGCAATGCAATATTTGCAACCAAAAAAAAAAAATCATCGGTAATTATTGGGAAAAACTGATAAAACATGCGTCTAAACAAAGAAGTTCCATTAAAATAGCTAAAGGGTAAAAGTTCAAATCCAAATCAAGTGACCATGGACTAGTCCGGTAAATCGTAGAACATGTTATATTTTGCTCTATCTAAATGTCAATCAACTATCATTATAGTTTATAACAGATCTGAGATTTCAGATTATGAAAAAAAAAAAAATGTTAAGAGAAACAGAATCACAGACTTACAGTAATGTTTAACCCCGAAATGCTCCTTGAAGTTGGCTTATCCCACGCCAAAACCAACACCCTAACACCTTCTTGAGATTTGACTTTTAGCAACTCCCCTAACGTACCATCGGTCAGATCTTTGTTACGACGAACCAGCCTAACCGGATGGTAAACCGACCAACCAGTGATATAAATCAACTTCTTTGCCTGTCTTATCGCATCAGCCATATCCTCCCAGCACTTTCCATGTACATACTGCATCCCACCATCAAGATCTACACTCGGAAGTGTACCGTCATCAACATGAGCATCCTGGTACAGAGTAACCGTACCGCCTTTCCTCAAAGGGAAGTACGTACCGGGAACTCCTACACACTCATTACCAAAACCAACACCGGTTTGGTAAAGGCTCATCTTTTCAATTGGAGTGTATTGAATAGACAAACTCAACACAGCACCTTCTTTACAAGGAATCCCACTACTGTTAAGTATCGGAAAAAACCCTTCCATCTTATTCCCGGAAGAAAGCTGCTCCGTTGGGATTCCAACAGCTCCCATGGTCTTTGCTCCGATAAAGTCACTGTCTTTCACAACAAACTCAACTTCCGCATCACACCGGTACATCGAAATGCTGCATCCACACAGGATTCTCATCGTTGCTGATCACAAACGTTTTGGCGATCTTAGCACCTGAGATAGAGACAGTCACATAAGGATCACTTGTTCTGTTCCTCCGGTACTTTCTTAACCGATGCATGTTAGGAAGATGTTTAGCTTCCTTAACCCAAATGTCTAAGTTACCATGTAACAACAAATCTACCCTCAAAGATCCTCTACTTGACCCTTCCATTGGCATACAAACGAAATAAAACTAAAAAATAAAAAATAAAGAAACTTAATTTAGTAGTTTGATTAAATTTCGAGAATAAGAACACACAAAAAGTTTCTGTGAGACCTTTGAGATACAGACTCAAGATCAAGTCTATGAATAAATAAACGAAGGGGACGTTGACTTGAAACTGAAAAGTCAAGTTACCTGGAAATGTAAGGTTTGGCTGCCTTTGTTGACCCGTTCAAACTTTAGCCACTAGAGACACACATCAACTTTGGTCCAGACTTCGCATTGAATCTTCCACACTAAAGACACACATCAACTATGAACCGTAGTTTTCAATAATTGTTTACTTGTTTACCACATGATTGACTGTCTTACAAAAAAACAATTAAGATATGCTTTATATTCTTACTGTTTTCATCAATTATGTTTGTTTTTTGAAAAATTCAATTCATAATATATGTGGATTTATAATATATGCGGAAAAATCTAGATTTTTTATTTATTATATGGATGATATAATGTTTCATTTTTTTAATAATAATACAAAAAGAGAATATAAATATAACTGAAATTATTTTTAATAATGAATGTCTTTTTTATATATCTTTTAATAATGAATATCTAAATAATCATATGTGATCAATTGTATAATAATGTCTAAATAATCACATGTGATCAATTGTATAATACTTATCATGCTCCACGCTTTTTTAAATATATGTTTAGGCTAAATTACTTTTAATGAAATCTAACCCATAATCATATAAATAAAAGACAACTGTTTTTTCCATTATGCCATGAGTATTTTTTGACAATCCTCTCTAAAAACTCTGATATTGTCTCTATGATTTACACATTAAATTAGAAGCACTTTTTTTTATTTGTATGTATATCAATTAGAGACTTCGCAGGATGCTCCAAACGCATAAATAAATAAATCCTCAAAATGATAGACTGAAAAAAGAAATTAATTTTTTAAAACCTTAAATAACATAAATAAATATTAACATATGTAGAATTAACTATAAATAAAAACCATTAAATTTGAATTCAATTATTTAAAAATTATTATAAGTAGATGAAATTCAAATATAATTTTTTAAAATAAGAAATAGATAAATTCATAATTTTAAATATATCATTATATTTTCTTTTTTTTAGTGATTTAATCCCTATTTTCAAATAAATTAGGATAATTAAACTTTGGTACAAGTGAAAAAAATATAAAATTAAATAAATTTAGAAGTTAACTCCAACCTATAAAATCTTAAGACACAACAAAATATTCAATAAAAAACGAGAAGATAAAAAATTATATAAAAAATATAGAGAAGAAGAAAAAAATAAAGGAAAAGAAGAATGAATACAAAAATATACAAAAATTTAAAACATGGAAAAATATATGGATTCAATACAATATATGTAAAAGAAATTCACAAAATGATAAACTAAAAAAAATTATTATAATATTAAGATTTAGACAAATAAAAAGAGTATGAAAATTGAAGAATAAATAAAGTTTTGTAACATAATGTATGAAAGAGATTTCACCGATCATCAAGAAAAAAGTAGAAAATTAAAATTCTTTATAAAACAAAATAAAATCAATAGTCAAAATATAAATTTGAAAATATATTATTTAAAAGTAAAATTAAAAAATAAAATCTGTGCACTACACGTATTCTCTCCTAGTTAATAATATAGCGTCACAAAATCGCGAGAGATGTTTGATATTATAGACGGCATGTTTAAATGATACGGCAGACGCAACCATACAAGTTTTCGATACTTCAGTTTGTATAATTTTAAGTGAACATATCTTTTTGTACTTAGCTCCTGCAAAATTTGCTTGTGAATCAAACCAAAATCTTGCAAATTTCGTTTGTGTCTTTTGAAGGGAATGAGAATCGAATATTTTCAATTCTAAGAGACTATGATTATTCCACATTTCGGGATTTATACAACTTTCTAACACCCAAATCTATCCTAACACCATATATCCTCACACCAAACTTTTTAAAACTGAAATCTTTAATCATTTCGTTTGGGGCTGACTAGCATAACAGATGAATAGTAGAATAACATGATAGCTTAAAATTGTTAGTAGATTAAGCTACTGAATATTTTTTTTGCTGAATAATTGTAACATGCTGAAAATTTACTTTTAGTAGATTAATCACGTATTATTTTTTTAATTATATTTTTAACATGTCACTTGTATATAGTGGAATCACATTTTAAAAACGTAAAAAGCTTAAAAATTTGATAAATAATACAAATGGTAAAAAATAGCGAAATCACATTTCAAAAATGTAATTTGAAAACGTGAAAAAACTACAAATAATTTAAAAAATTCAAATAATTTATATTTCTTTTTTCATATATATTTTTCCTAAATATCTTTTATTATAAAGTATTTGATATTTAAAGATACTTTTTAAAGTAATAAGATATTCCAAAACACACACAATGACATATCAACTGGAAATATCACAACATTGTAATGAATAAATTTTACGGCTCGTAAATTCAGAAAGCACAAATTAAACCCTTAAGAAGGCACACTGACATTCAGATAACACTAAGAGAGGTTTCTTGAAGGGGAAGTAACAAAGAACAAATGTTGACACTACACGGTAAGCTTCAAATAGTAATGTTTTCTTTGAGCGGAAGAAACATGCCTATGATACTGGTAATGTTTTTTGGGAGCGGAAAGAACGTGCCTGTGATCCTGCCACCGAGATCTGGGAATGTCTCGCATCCAGGAAGAGAACTCACTTTGCCTGTTCTATCGACTTGAACTGGATACTTGAGAAGATGACCTGTCATCTCTGTGACTTCCTCTGCTGCGTACTGTCTCCAATTCAGCTCACTCAATTGCCTAACTCGTCTCACGCATTCCATGTTCTCTGGTTCCTCGAAAGCTTGCTCTAGAAACCCTAAGTGTTCTGCCCACAACGACATCCTGTATCCATATATCTGCAAGTGATTGGGAATTTTGCAACAAAAACCATGTTGAAGACACGTTTTTAGGACATAGACTTTGGTGGGTTTCTGTATTTTTCTAATGCAGATTGAAAAGTGGAAGTCTAACCAGACCACGAGGACGAGAACCTTTCTTAGCCCATGAATGGTGTGGTTGATACCCTCCCATGGCAATCTCAGTGTCTCTAGTTCCTTCCAAGGATCTCTGGTTGATATTCGCAGAACCAATCAGGACAAACTCATCATCCACAACCATACCTTTGGAATGAACATATATCATGAGTCTCCGACTCTTCAAAGCTTGCACCTGGATTAGTTTGTTAATTTAGTGACTAAACGAAGCCATTAAAGCGAGACTGAAGTTTTCAACATGATTCAACTATATATATATACCAGTGAAGCATTTGCATTGTTCTCAGGTGGATTGCTAACTGTTTCATCAGCATCATAAACCTCTCTGGTTCCAAGACAGAAGAAGTTCAAATAGTCTTGTGGCTCATACTGATCATCAAGTCCAACTTCCACAAGTGTCTCGTAGATAGTTTGATACATCATTTGCATGGTTTTATACTGCAGAGATCATGAAAAGATTGTTACAGCCTAAATGCTGAACTATTGACTCTACTCATTCGGATGGGTGTTCACCCCCAAAGTGTTCCCGGACTGCATGCATACATCACTAAGTAACTTAGTGTATAAAGAAGGAAATTTTTTTGCTCAAGATAGATAATTTAGAAAGACATAGATAAAGTATTTACCTGATAGTATAGAATCCTCTGCATAGGTATACTTGTTGGATAACCTTCTGGCCACATTGGAATGACGATATAAGCAGCAAAATTCTCCCTTGCTCTAATCTTATTAGCAATCTTAAGTGCGATTTCCATCGGGATTAGATTATTAGCACCTGCAATGCCAAAAGCTCCTTGTTTTTACTGCAAGCATCGATTGAGTTGCCTTCAAAAAGCTTACAATTCTTTACCAAAGTTCTCGTTTGAATCCCAGTTGAATGATGATCCAAGAAAATACTGGTTCTCAATGTAGATGAAATGCTGAGCAGAACGTATGGCCTTAACATAAGCCGCGTGTATGCTCATATCTATGAGCATAGTCTTCCCACATAGAAGATTCTGCTCACATAATTATAATTAGTAGCAACATGAAAATAATTGAAGATGACAAGTTTAAACTAATTACTCTTCCAGTAGCTTCCTTTGGGTCATCTGGAAACCCTTTGACTGAGTTTGAATCAATGGAACGGAAAACCTAAAGATTAGTTCATGGAAAAAACTGAGATTCCTTTCTTTACCACCACGGAACCACATATAGCAAATATTTGAACGAATGAGACATGTTGAATGACCTGAACATGCCAAGACTCTGGATCATTCTCATTAGCATAAGAACATGCTTCAGACATTCCCATGATTTCGGGAATTTTGTCTCTATTAAGCAAACAATCATCATAAGAACATCTATGTTTCCAAATCCTGCGAGGTTTTGCAGCCTTTAGCCATCGTTTCTCGAAATTATCAAGAACATCATATGCAGCTGGACCATCAATTTTGCTGTGCATATCATGCCATGGTTCTCTTGGTCCATCATTCTCAGTAGTCTAATATGAATAAAAGATCAAGAACAGTTGAATATAAATCTAAAAACACGGTTTTTCTTGAATGGTTACCTCAAAATTTGGGTTATGGAAATCCTTTTTATGGAGTGTATTTAGTGTCCTAAAGAGAGGATGCTTGGGAGTATCAAATCGTCCCTTGCACATATCTAGCCCTCCAACAAATGCTATGATCTTTCTTCGATTATGAGGTGCATCAGCATCTACAATCACAGTTTTCTGATGATGGGTGTAGATTGTTTCAGCTTCCTGATCATGATAGTGACATTCAAACTAAGAAGGTGAATTAAGTTGTATATTACATATGTGAGTTTAAGTAGTAATGCAGTAACTTACAGATTTTCTTACGAGGCCTTGACCTTTCCCACCAGATCTAGGACACATAAGAACGTGCACCGACGAGTGCTTAAAGAAATGTCGAGTCTCCTCATCGCTTGTTTTCATCAGTCCTTGCTGCATACGAGAAACAGCAGTTTCGTTAAAACACTAAGGCCATGATCAATGCCTGTGGTTTTTAGAATGGTTTTGGTTTTCCTATTTTTAGTTTTTGATTTTTCTATAGATTTTGCTTTTTTATAATAATAACTCACAAATTTTTTTAAGAAATACCCAAAAATATCGATAAAAATTCACATAGATTAATTTCATTTTTAGTTGCTATTTAAAAAAACATTTATCTATTTTCACTTGTGTTTTCGTTGTATTGACGTACAAAAATTGCCATGCAATATTTGCAACAACAAAAAAAAAAAATCATCGGTAATTATTGGGAAAAACTGATAAATCACGCATGAAGCTGCCTTGAATTAGCTAAAGGATAAAGTTCAAATTCAAATCAAGTGACCATGGACTAGTCCGGTAAATCGTAGAACATGTTATATAGTTTATAACAGATCTGATTTCAGATTAAAAAGGAAAAGACAAAAAAAAAAATTAGAATGTTAAGAGAAACATAAAACAAAGTAAACGACACTTACAGTAATTTTTAACCCCGAAATGCTCCTTGAAGTTGGATCATCCCACGCCAAAACCAACACCCTAACACCTTCTTGAGATTTGACTTTTAGCAACTCCCCTAACGTACCATCGGTCGGATCATTGTTACGACGAACCAGCCTAACCGGATGGTAAACCGACCAACCAGTGATATAAATCAACCTCTTTGCCTGTCTTATCGCATCAGCCATATCCTCCCAGCACTTTCCATGTACATACTGCATCCCACCATCGAGATCTACACTCGGAAGTGTACCGTCCTCAACATGAGCATCCTGATACAGAGTAACACTACCTCCTTTCCTCAAAGGGAAGTATGTCCCGGGAACTCCTACACACTCATTACCAAAACCAACACCGGTTTGGTAAAGGCTCATCTTTTCAATTGGAGTGTATTGAATAGACAAACTCAACACAGCACCTTCTTTACAAGGAATCCCACTACTGTTAAGTATCGGAAAAAACCCTTCCATCTTATTCCCGGAAGAAAGCTGCTCCGTTGGGATTCCAACAGCTCCCATGGTCTTTGCTCCGATAAAGTCACTGTCTTTCACAACAAACTCAACTTCCGCATCACACCGGTACATCGAAATGCTGCATCCACACAGGATTCTCATCGTTGCTGATCACAAACGTTTTGGCGATCTTAGCACCTGAGATAGAGACAGTCACATAAGGATCACTTGTTCTGTTCCTCCGGTACTTTCTTAACCGGTCCATGTTAGGAAGATGTTTAGCTCCCTTAACCCAAATTTCTAAGTTACCGTGTAACAAATCTACCCTCAAAGATCCTCTACTTGACCCTCCCATGGACATACAAACGAAATAAAATAAAATAAAAACAAAATAAAGAAACTTAATTTAGTAGTTTGATTAAATTTCGAGAATAAGAACACAAAAAAAGTTTCTGTGAGACCTTTGAGATACAGACTTAAGATCAAGTCTCTGAATAAATAAACGAAGGGGACGTTGACTTAAAACTGAAAAGTCAAGTTACCTGGAAATGTAAGGTTTGGCTGCCTTTGTTGACCCGTTCAAACTTTAGCCACTAGAGACACACTCACACACATCAAATTTGGTCCAGACTTCGCATTGAATCTTCCACACTAAAGACACACATCAACTATGATTCTATGAACCGTAGTTTTCAATAGTTGTTTACTTGTTGACTGTCTTACAAAAAAACCAATTAAGCTATACATGCTTTATATTCTTACTGTTTTCATCAATTATGTTTTATTTTAAAAATTCGAATCATAATATATGCGGAAAATCAATATTTTTTTATTATATTGATAATATAATGATTTATTTATTTTATAAAAAGAAAAAGAAAAAATGAACAAGAGAATATAAATATAACTGATTTTTTTTTTAATAATTAAAGTCTAAAAAATCATATGTGATAAATTGTATAATACTTATCATGCTTCACACTTTTTTAAATATATGTTTAGAATAAATTACTTTTAATGAAATCTAAACTATCTTTTGTAGTGTAAGCCCATGTAGTACAATGGTGAGCAAATGATTAATTATTAATGTTTATACACGAGGATGTCTAAGGTTCGTTAACAAATAATGTAATTTCTATTTTTTTACAAATTATTGGAGACAAGTTTATAAAAAAATATTTATCGTAGTGCAAATAGAGCCATTTATCGTAATCGTAGATTCTTGCGCAGCAGCAAAATTGCCCGTTGTAAAATTGTTCTCATAATTTGTAACGAAATATAATAATTCAGACGTTAAAAGTAAAACTTTTTTGTAAATCACAATGGCATATAATATAAATAACACGTATCAATGTTAATTTAAATTTGTGGTTCTGTTTTAATAGTATCAGTATCTTTTTTTCTTACCTAGCTCCTGCAGATTTTGCTTGTGAATCAAACCAAAATCTATCAAATTTTATTTGTCTATTGAGGGGAATGTTCTAAGAAACTGTTCGGGAGAATTTTGCGGAATGCAAATAGGGGGTGTGTGTTCTTCAGAGTAGATAAGCTTCGTCTTATGGATCAGTCCTTTGGGGAGATGAGTAATACTCGGGTTGAGAGTCGTGTCTAACTTCTTAGACCTGAAGTCACTTAGCAACGGGTGAGGCAGCCTTCGGGAAAGACGAAAAGAGGTTTTTCTTTCAAAGGTTCTCTGGCGCTCAAGTCAGATGCGCACCACTGGGAACAAGTACTCGAGAGGGTAGATTTTAGGAGGTTTAAGTGGAGCATCACGCCCATATATCGTGATATTCATCTGTTTATTTGGTGTAAGTGTGGTTTAACCGTGAACCAGCATGAGATGAGAGGTTTAAGAGCTCCCCTGCCGGGTGACGCTAAGAGTAAGAGATTTGCTAACCTTAGATGGTTTCCTTCATGGGCATGATAGGGGAATGGTACCTCCGCGAGGCATAGTCGGAGTGTTTTGTTGATGGGGATAAGTCTCATGACCTATCCGAGACATGCCCGGGTTGGGAGAGGGGGGAGGGGGGAGGGGGACTCTCTCTTTTTATCGTTCTTCTTCTATTTATAAATTTTGGTTGCTTTTTCTTATTGATTCTGCCAATTCCATCTACCGATAGCATCTTCGCTGGAACTGATAAAGAGCATTTCCGTTGGATCCTCCTTTTGCGCTCGACGCTGGTTTAATCTGGCGTGAGGCCAGTCGAGAGATATGCATATATATTTACTTTTGGGCAGGTCCCTCTATTGACATGGCGTTTATGGATTGGTCGTGCTAAAATCGGTCCCAACAAAGACTAATGATTATTTCAGGTGCAGTTTTGACCGTCTTTAAAGAATGGAAAAGACATATAAGATCACAAAATACTTTAATGTGATCACAAAATTTAAAAAATGGAAATCCAAAAAATAAAATGTATTTAAATCTTAATTCGTCTCCTACTCCTAAAAAAACAAAAAACAAACTTAGATCTATAAACCGCAAATATAGTACTCTTTTTATTTTAAAAGATGTTAAAGGTTATTACAAATAAATTTACAAACTGTTTTTTTCTATTTTTCTAAATTAAAATATTATTAATTGATATGCTCAAATTGACCCTGAGCTACTCTCTCAAATTAAGAGATCATTGTAGTACTTAGGGGTCGAATTCCACAGAGAATTGAAGTAACTAGACAAATTCTAATTCAGATTTAAGTTCAAGAGTAAAATAGGAAAGCAGTAAAAAGCAATAAAATAAACAAGGTAATTCGATTCAGGTTCTTAAAATCAGGGAAGACAAAGCGCTAGGCAGTGAGGTATCTCAGGAAAATTCAAGATTGCAGATTAGATTACTATCAGGATTAATTGTTCTAAAACTCGAAACACAAAACACAAACTAATCAACTTTCGCTGCAGATGTTATTAATGTCTAAACCTAGAAAGATAACTTTCGCTGCGAATTCAAAGATAGAAACATGCATTAATTTCAGGTTCGATATTGTTCACAAAGACCTAAACCAACTGTCGCTGCGAATAGATTCAATGCTCATCTAATGATTAAATCGCTAAGTGAATAACAATACTTTTGCATCTGCTAAACAACCTAGGGTTTCGAAATCTAGGTGATCAACCCTAAATTTCAGAGTTAAAACAATCAAAGATGAAGAACAAGCAAATAATCCCAACAGAAANAAAGATGAAGAACAAGTGAATAACCCCAACAGAAAATCAATTCTAGCAACCTATCATCAATCCCTTGAATTCCCCACAACCTAACTATGAAACTACTCAGACATGGATGCAGCAAACATCATAGAATAAGTAATTTGCATAAAAAGAATAGAAGAAAAGATACAAGGGTTCCAAATCTCTCAAGAACAGATTTTTCTCCCTAAAAGCTCTCAAAACCTAAACTCTCTCTTTGTCTCTCTAAAATAATAAGTGATGATTCTTAAACAATGGCATAAAACCTCTATTTATAAGCCTAGGTACGAATCTTCAATTCCCTGTAGGATTAGGAAAAGTCTTGAAGATTTCCTTTTTCTTTAAAATTCTGGAATCTTCACGTCTTTGGTTTCGGGAAAGTCGGTGTCGATCGACACCAATAGAGTGTCGATCGACACCCATCGTGCATCTTCAAACCAAGTTCAACACTTCGTGACTTCATTCCATTAAGCTCCAGAATGTGTCCAAATCTCCAATTTAGCTCCAATTGTACCTGAACCTGCATAGACTCTATATAGACTCGAAAATAATACTAAGACTCAATAAAAAACACTTATATCATGGTCCAAAAATGGGTAAAAACCATGATATATCAACTCCCCCAGACTTAGCTTTTGCTTGCCCTCAAGCAAAACAGAAACTTAGAATGGAATCGAGGTTTGAAAACAGAAGCCACCAGTTAACTTTCAGGACCGCCACATTGTGCCAACACTCTTGAATCCACATACCTTAGAACCAACATCAGATAGTACTTTGGCATAATCACCACAAGTCTAGCAATCTCCCAAATCAAGTCCATATCCTTTTCTTCTTAGAATTTTCGAAATTAATCAAAGGGTATGGATCAAAAGACTTACAGATTCTTTCCCTTCCTTAGCGCCTGAACAAGACATTATTTCCACAGCTCTCCTATTTTCTCTTCCCTTAGTCAACTGCTTCCCATTTTCAGGGTGTTCTACAGATCTTTTCATTGACTTTTGCTTTATTCTTTTGAAGTCTTAGAATAGTGCTGCTCTTTACTTGTGTTCCTTGTTAGGAGACTGGTTCTAGAGCGCTCACTAATATTGTTCCTTGTGAGGAGACAGTCTCATGAGGATCTTTTCACTATTCCTTGACTTAGACTCTTTTTTGATTTTTCTCAAGGGAAGATCAAGGAGAGACTGCATATTTCTTATCTTGTCAGTGTTGAAAGAGGAATCAAGTCCAATGCATACCAATCTTGAAATAGTAATTTGAACTCGCTCTGTTAGACCGATCCACTTACAGCTTTCAACCTAGTAAAACCCGAAATCAATTACTATGGTAATGGTCCTTCAAGTGTCAATCCTTTGCGGTTGTTTCTTCTGGAAAACTGGTTGTTTCAAACTGATTTTGACTCAATAAAACATTTTGACTGGTTCTTAAAAAAAACAAAATAAAGCAAAATACATCAGTGTTTTCCTCCCCCAGACTTGAACAACACTGTCCCCAGTGTTATTAGGCCTGAAGTTGGAATTAAAAATGAAAAGGAATCATGAAATGAGCAAGGAGTAAACACTTACCTGTGTTCGCGTGGGGTGTCGATCGACACCAAAAGAGTTTCGCTCGACACTGTGTCTGTAGTCGAATTCTGACTTCCCAAAATCGTAAATTGGGTCTATCAAAGTGTAAATCCGAGTTCTCCAAAACTTGCACTGTCAAAGTACTCACATGACACGATTAAAAGCACCAATATCTAGTCCAATCTCATAACTCAACCAAGGTTCCAAATCAAACTGAAAACTGACTCAAAAGTAAAAGAAAAATTGACTCAAAACTAACTTACCAGTGGGTTGCCTCCCACTAAGTGCTTTTTTACAGTCATTAGCTCGACTTTGGCAGGTGATCAGGCGATGGGTGCATCAGCCAGATGCACAATTTGTGCTTTTGGGATCTCGGCTTGTGCCCAATAATGTTTCACTCTTTTTCCATTGACTGTAAATTCTTTGCCTTTTGGATCAATCAGGACAATGGCTCCATATGGTTTGACAGCTTTGATGGTGAAAGGACCTGACCAACGAGAGCGCAATTTACCAGGAAACAATTGTAAACGAGAGTTATACAGGAGTACCTGGTTATTTGGTTCGAACTGCCTGGATATGATCTTCTTGTCATGATAGGCCTTTGTTCTCTCTTTGTACAGCTTTAAATTCTCATAGGCATGATGCCTGAATTCATCCAATTCATTTAGCTGTATCAGGCGCCTTTTTGTAGCAGACTTGATGTCGAAATTCAGCAACTTGACTGCCCATGCTGCCTTGTATTCTAGCTCCACCGGAAGATGACAAGCTTTTCCATAAAGCAGATGAAATGGTGTAGTACCAAGTGGTTTTTTGAAAGCTGTTATGTACGCCCAAAGCGCATCATCCAGTTTCACAGCCCAATCCTTCCTTGTAGCACCAACTGTCTTCTCCAGAATCTCCTTAATCTGCCTATTTGATACTTCAACTTGCCCACTTGTCTGAGGATGATAAGGAGTAGCCACTCTATGTTGAACATCATGCTTCTTCAGCAGCTTCTCGAAGACTTTGTTAATGAAATGCTTGCCACCATCACTTATAACAATTCGAGGCACTCCAAATTTAGGGAAAATAATGGTCTTAAACAGCTTAAGTACCACAGCAGAATCATTGGTTGGACTAAGCAATTGCTTCAACCCATTTGGACACATAGTCCACAGCAACCAAGATGTACTTATTCCCATAAGAAGAGGGAAAAGGACCCATGAAATCAATGCCCCAGCAATCAAAGACTTCAATCTCAAGAATGAAGTTTTGTGGCATTTCATGTCTCCTGCTGATCTTTCTTTTCCTTTGACAAGCATCACATCCAGAGATGAAAGCATGAGCATCCTTGAATATTGTTGGCCACCATAGACCTTCTTGAAGAACCTTTGAGACTGTCTTGAATTTTGCAAAGTGACTTTCATAATCTGAACCATGGCAATGAAACATCACTTCCTGCACCTCAGCTTTAGCAATACATCTTCTGTAGACTCCATTTTAGCAGTGCTTGTACAGATAAGGCTCATCCCAATAATATCTCCTTAATTCCCTGTAGAACTTCTTCTTCTCATAGCCTTTAAGACCAGTAGGTTCATCTTCTGCAGCAAGGTAGTTGGCAATATCAGCATACCACGGTCTCTGACAAGTGGTAACAGCCATCATAGGTGCATTAAACGCGTCATTCATAGCCTTCAGAATCTGTGTTGCGATCTGCAGGGAGTGTCGATCGATGCTCCTGGTGTCGATCGACACACGGGGTCTTGCATCGGGGCCAACTTTCTCGGATCGAGGTGTCGATCGACACCTTAGGGTAGTGTCGATCGACACTAACTCAGATGCTGCAGAAAGTTGCAGGTTTCCTGCATCTCGAGTCTCAATCGAATTGACAGCCTCCTCGGGTAAGAAATCATCAATTGGCATGTCATCTTCTACCTTGATTCTGGATAGATGATCAGCAACTCCATTTTCAATTTCTTTCTTGTCCTTCACCTCAATATCAAACTCTTGAAGAAGCAGAATCCATCTTAGCAATCTTGGTTTGGTATCCTTCTTCTGCATCAAGTATTTGAGTGCAAAATGATCAGTATGAACCACTACCTTGGCTCCAACAAGGTATGGTCGAAATTTCTCAAAAGCAAACACCACAGCTAACAATTCCTTCTCAGTTGTCTCATAATTTCGATGTGCTTCATCAAGTGTTCTGCTTACATAATAGATAACATGAAGCTTCTTGTCCTTTCTTTGCCCAAGTACAGCGCCTACTGCGAAATCGCTAGCATCACACATCACCTCAAAAGGCAAATCCCAATCTGGTGGTTGTACAATTGGAGCGCTCACCAAAGCCTTCTTAATCTGCTCAAAAGCCGAATGACATTCTGCAGAAAACTCAAACTTCACATCCTTGCAAAGCAAAGCAGTAAGAGGTCTTGCAATCTTGCTGAAGTCTTTGATGAATCTTCTGTAAAACCCAGCATGGCCTAGAAAACTTCTCACCGTTTTCACTGAATTTGGCGCCTGTAGTGTTGGCATCACTTCGATCTTGGCACGATCCACTTCAATCCCAGTAGCAGAAACTCTATGTCCAAGTACAATGCCATTTTGAACCATGAAATGACACTTCTCCCAATTCAGAACCAAGTGCTTCTCCTCACATCTAGCTAGCACTTTGCAGAGATTGTCTAGACAGCTTTTGAAGGATGATCCATAGACAGAGAAATCATCCGTAAAGACTTCCATACAATCTTCAATCATGTCTGTGAAGATAGACATCATGCAGCGTTGGAAAGTCGCGGGAGCATTACAAAGTCCAAACGGTATTCTGCGATATGCAAATGTACCATAAGGACATGTAAAAGTGGTATTCTCCTGATCGTCTGGATGAATGGGAATCTGAAAGAAACCGGAATATCCATCCATGAAGCAGTAATAAGGGTGATTTGCCAGTCTTTCCAGCATCTGATCAATGAAAGGTAATGGAAAGTGGTCCTTCCTTGTGGCTGCGTTCAGCTTCCTGTAATCGATGCACATTTTGTGTCTAGTTACAGTTTTTGTAGGAATCAGCTCATCTTTCTCATTCTTCACAAGTGTGACTTCTCCTTTCTTAGGAACCACATGAACATGGCTGATCCAGGCGCTGTCTGAGATGGGATAGATGATCCATGCGTCCAAAAGCTTCAAAATCTCCTTCTTCACGACCTCCTTCAGGTTCGGATTCAGCCTCCTCTGATGCTCTACTGACGTCTTGGTCTCATCCTCAAGATGAATGCGATGCATACACAAGTCTGGAGATATACCTGAAATGTCATCAAGAGAATAGCTACGAGCTTTGCGAAATTTGTGCAGCTTGCTTAGCAGTAATGTGAGCTCTGCATTGTTCAAAGTCGCATTGACAATAACAGGATAAGTTGAATTTGGACCAAGAAAAACGTACCTTAACCCTGCTGGAAGCTGTTTGAGTTTGATTTTGGGGGCTCTCTCCTCACACCATTCGCCCAATGTCGCGTCTTTTGCAGCTTTCTTAAAGTGTCGATCGACACCAAATTTCCTGTGCGACTAATTGCAAGACTTGCTCGCTAGCATCCATCATCTTATTGAACCCCTCAGAAGCTTCATCAAGATGTTGTATCTCTGTTGTGGAGTTGGCCAGGATGCTCTCCAAAGGATCGCCAGGACTCATTTCATGAAAATTTTCTTCAGCTAGATTGGTGAGTGAATCCACATAGAAAGTTTGCCCATCTGTTATTGGCCTCTTCATCAGCTTGTTCATGTCGAATCTCATGATTAAATCGCCCACATTCAGCGCGATGCTTCCTCTCTTGACATCAATGATAGCTCCTGCTGTAGTTAGGAAATGTCTACCCAAGATAAGAGGATCTTTGGGTTCATCTCCATACTTCAGCACTACAAAATCAGTTGGTATCATGCAATCACCAACCTTGATTGGAACATCCTCCAAAACACCTTCTGGAATTCGAGTGGTTCTGTCTGCAAGGATTAGAGAGATCTTTGTTGGTTTGAAATCAGTTATCCCAAGACTTTTAGCAACTGAGAGTGGCATGAGGTTGACACTAGCACCCAAATCACAAAGAGATCTCTCAAATCTTTCTGCAAAGATAGAACAATCCAATACAAAACTTCCAGGATCCTTGAGTTTTTCTGGTAACTTATTCTGAATCACTGCACTGACTTGTTCTGAAATCATAGTAACTCCTTCTTCAAGCCCGAGGTTCTTGGTCACCATCCTCTTTCACATATCTCCTAAGAACATGAGTAATCTTCAAAGTATCAATTAATGGGATCTCTACAACAAGCTTTTCTACGATTGTTTTGCATATGGCGTCTTCTAGCTCCTGTTTGGTCTTCTTCTGAGTTATGGGATAGGGGATTTTGGGTTTGTAAACTCGTTCCACGGAAATTTCTGCAGGTTTAGATGTTTCTGCAGACGTCTGGATAAGGTGTCGATCGATACCAGCCTTGTGTCGATCGAGACACGGGTTCGAGCTCTGGACTTCGTGATTTTCTTCGGGTGTCGATCGACACTCTTCTGTGTCGATCGACACTGGATGTGCAGCGTCTTCTTCAGCTTCTTCTTCGAATTCCTGCAACTCCACAATGTCTTCAGCACCTAGATTCTTCTTCTGCTCTGATTCCAGCTTGCTTCTGCTCCTTGTCGTGATGGCATTGACATGGTGTCTGAGATTTGTATCAGTTTTCCCAGGAAGAAATCCCTCTTGTCTCCTCACAGATTCTGTAGTTTGGGCAACTTGGGTATCCAATTTCTTGACATGGGTGTTCAAAGATTCGAACTTCCCATTCAAGTACTGGTACATGGCATCCATCTTTCCAGTCAGATCTTGATATAGGTTATCAATCTTCCCAATAAAGCTCACCGTCATCTTCTGTTGTCCTTCTAAAAGTTGTTCCATCATTGCTTTCATACCATTGTATGCAGAAGATTGAGTTGGTGGGTTTTGATAAGAAGAAGAACCATAGTTTCTGGTATAGTTGGTGCTCTGAAAAGGCTTCTGAAACTCGGTCTTCTGAAAGTTGGATCTTGGAGAGTAACCACCGGAATTCTGAATTCCAGAGAAGGAGTTTCTCTGGTTGTTTCCATTGTAGAACTTGTTCCCCTGAAAACCACTTCCATTGATGTAATTGCAGTCTTCCTCTTGAGCTGCTGCAGTTGGTTCGAAATGCTCCACTTCTGCAGCAAATTGAACTTGTTTCTTCCCCACTAGAAGGTTATGCATAGATCCAAGCATGGCCTTCATCTCTGCGATTTGTCCTCCATCATCAGAGCTAGCTGATGTTTTCCTTTGAAAATCTGCATTCTTGGTATTATTGCTAGATACCAAGTTCTCAATCAGCTTCACTGCGTCTGCTGGGATCCTAGTGTTGAAGTTCCCATTGCTTGCAGCATCTAGTGCCATCTGGTATCTCCAGTCTATCCCTCTGAAGAAAATGCCCAGCAGCTGAACATCAGTGAATCCATGATGGGGGCAATCTCTCTGATATGCCTTGAATCTGATCCAGGAAGACTTGAATGCTTCAGTAGGTCCTTGAGAAAAGGTTGAGATCTTCATTCGCAAATCCTTGGACCTTGCATCATCAAAGAAATTGTTGAGAAAAGCATTCTTGGTCTCTTCCCAAGTAGTCAAAGAACCAGGTTCCATCTGCTTCAGCCAGTACGCAGCATCTCCACCAAAAGAATATGGGAAAAAATTGCAGTAGATGTAGTCATCAGACACTCCATGTGCCTTGATACTGGATGACAGGTCTTCAAACCTCTCCAGATGATCCATCGGATGCTCATGTGGAAGACCATGAAAAGGATGCTGAGCCACAAGAATATAGAATGCAGGCTTCAGCTCAAAGTCATTCCTCTCGAAGGTAGGTAGGCGAATTACAGCTCTATTTGCATAGAACTGATCTGGCCTGTTGTAATCTCCAAGGGTGCGCCCACGTTCCGCGTCATTGATTGGTTCAGCGATTATAGCTCTGGCTTCATTCAGTAGCGCCCCTTCTTCATTGCGCCTGTTTCCTTCTCGGTCTCGCAGCAGACATGTCGCGTCTTGCACCAGCACTATAGCGTTTGGCATCTTCGTCTGCGAAGGGTGTCGATCGATGCTCCTGGTGTCGATCGACGCTCTCGCAGCTTTTCGGTTTGTCCGCTCTAGTTTCACAAGTGCCTGGTTGTTGAGTACAGTTAGCTCCGCTTCCTTTATGCTCCTGGTGTGGCGTTTAGGCATACACCTGAAACAAAAGAATGTAAAGTAGTTAGTAAAATAGTTAGCTAAAACTTAGACAAAAATTCCAAACAAGAACTATGTCTAGAAAACTATCAATTCCCCGGCAACGGCGCCAAAATTTGATCTGCTCAAATTAACCCTGAGCTACTCTCTCAAATTAAGAGATCACTGTAGTACTTAGGGGTCGAATTCCACATAGAATTGAAGTAACTAGACAAATTCTAATTCAGATTTTAGTCCAAGAGTAACATAGGAAAGCAGTAAAAAACAATAAAATAAACAAGGCAATTTGATTCAGGTTCTTAAAATCAAGGAAGACAAAGCGCGAGGCAGTGAGGTATCTCAGGAAAATTCAAGATTGCAGATTAGATTACTATCAGGATTAATTGTTCTAGAACTCGAAACACAAAACACAAACAAATCAACTTTCGCTGCAGATGTTATTAATGTCTAAACCTAGAAAGCCAACTTTCGCTGCGAATTCAAAGATAGAAACATGCATTAATTTCAGGTTCGATATTGTTCACAAAGACCTAAACCAACTGTCGCTGCGAATAGATTCAATGCTCATCTAATGATTAAATCACTAAGTGAATAACAATACTTTCGCATCTGCTAAACAACCTAGGGTTTCGAAATCTAGGTGATCAACCTTAAATTTCAGAGTTAAAACAATCAAAGATGAAGAACAAGCAAATAATCCCAACAGAAAATCAATTCTAACAACCTATCATCATTCCCTTGAAAACCGACAACCTAACTATGAAACTACTCAGACATGGATGCAGCAAACATCATAAAATAAGTAATTTGCATAAAAAGAATAGAAGAAAATATACAAGGGTTCCAAATCTCTCAAGAACAGATTTTTCTCCCTAAAAGCTCTCAAAACCTAAACTCTCTCTTTCTCTCTCTAAAATAATAAGTGATGATTCTTAAACAATGGCATAAAACCTCTATTTAGAGCATGTGCAATGGTGGTTCTTAAGTGGGTTTTTAGATTAAAAAAAGATTAAAATTGAATGAATAGTGAAGACTTGATTCTTAATTAAGAACCATTTCTTAGTTGCTTTCTTATTTTCTCTCTCTTGCCATTCTCTCTCTTTCCTTCCTTTTATAATTAAATATTAACTAAAAACCAATTCTTAAGTTTTAACCATTGCACATGCTTATAGGCCTAGGTACGAATCTTCAATTCCCTGTAGGATTAGGAAAAGTCTTGAAGATTTCCTTTTTCTTCAAAATTCTGGAATCTACACATCTTTGATTTCGGGAAAGTCGGTGTCGATCGACACCAATAGAGTGTCGATCGATACCCATCGTGCATCTTCAAACCAAGTTCAACACTTCGTGACTTCATTCCATTAAGCTCCAGAATGTGTCCAAATCTCCAATTTAATTCCAATTGTATCTGAACCTGCATAGATTTTAATATAGACTCGAAAATAATACTAAGACTCAATAAAAAATACTTATATCATGGTCGAAGAATGGATAAAAATCATGATATATCATTAATATCTAACAGAAAACTGTTCAATAAATAATTAAACAAACGACATAGTAAAAATTTTCAAAAAATTAATAAATGAATTTGCATTGAGACATTATTTTATATGAAATGAAAGAAATATTTTACTAGCAACACGCAATTGATGGTAGTGCCATTGTGATGTTTTTACCAATTAGAAAGTAAGATTGGGTTTTCAAGAATCTTTTTTTTTGCTAAAAAGGATTTCAAGAATATTTCTTACAATGTTTTACAACGCAAATTCTTCGAGAAGCTTGAGTTTTTTTATTTTTGGTTTTTTTATTGATTTATTGAAAACAAGACGAAATGATAATGACTCGACGAAGACCTTATTTAAATTAAAATGATACTCGATCCTACTTGCAAAAGGAAACAACACCCTACGTCCCTACGAAAAATTAAGACCTAAAAAATAATGACTTTTCCACCACACAAGTCGTGTGTTCAACAGACAAAATCCAAAAAAAAAAAATCCATAGAAAAGTAAAAGCCTGAAACAGCTTATAGATGCACTGCATCAGTCTTTTCGAGTTATATAGATAATTCGCCCTCGAATCTTTATATTTATTAAATTACTATCGCCACAAAATAGCAAGAGATGTTTGGCTGATGTTTGACATTGAAAACGTCTGACGTGTTTAGATGATACGTCAGAAGCAATCGATATGCATTGGCATTGATACGTTCCTCTCTCGAGACACCAAATTGTTTCACTTTAAGTGAAAATATCCTGCAGATTTTGCATGGCAAATTGAATGACCGTCTTTTCACTTTTAGTTAGATGCGATTTTGACTGAAAAATAGTCTTTTTCTGTTTGAACAAACTGCGCTATGCCTTTTTCTATCCAAATAAAAATTCAGTGTCTTTTCCTACCTAAACGTTTTAAAAAATCAAAAATCCAACACATACTTCGACTTTTGTCCGTAAAACAAAGTTGACCATCACAAGAGTTAGTCAACTGTTAAGTTTGCTGATTCAGCTCACACGCGTGGCATTAATACGATGACGTGACATTAAAAAATAAAATCATAAAATCATAAAATCATAAAAATCGAAAAATCAGAAAAATTTAAAAATTAAAAAAAAATATAAAATCAAAAAAATTAAAATAATATAATTTATAAAAAGGAAATTGGCAAAATACTCTAAGATTATTGCAATTAGGAAATTTACTTTGAAACATTACAATTGCTGTGAAACTAAAAAGAAGGCGGTGAAAATGAGAGAAATTAATGGTTGAACTACAAGTAGAAGACGATATCGTAAGTTTTTGCATTATGTCGGCCAAAAATATATATTTTAATAGGATGTGTTTTAGATAAATTTAAAACTAAGATTTATTATTTTCAAATAAAATAAAATCACAATAGACATCATTCGATTCTTAAAGATTTATTTTTTACTTTTATTAAATAATTTTAACGTTAATCGAACGAAATACAAAAAATTAGATTTTCATAAACGAAGAAACGGTTGTAGAATCGGAAGAATATAGTCATTTAGTCAATTCATAACAGATGGTCTTGTTGAAGGCTTTTTGACTTGACTTCTACCGATCATCGACATTAGATTGATGAATATGAACCTCGCTTTCTTCTACAACCGTCTTCGATTTTTGAAGATGACTTTTTATTTATTAATCTTCTAATTAAAATCTGATCAAAATAGGTCTTATTACATATCAATACGTGTAATTACCAAAAAAAATAAAAATAAACCAAGGTCTTTTTCAAATTTCAAATCTTAATTAAAGTATTTTGCCAATTTTCCTTTTATAAATTATATTATTATTTTTTATGCTTTTTTAAAAAAAAAATTTCCGATTTTTTCGATTTTTATGATTTTTTTTATTTTTTAATTTCACGTCATCGTATTAATGGCACGCGTGCAAGTTGAGTCACCAAACTTAACGGTTGACTAACCCATGCGACAGTCAACTTTATTTTACGCACAAAAGTCGAAGTATGTATTAGATTTTTGAATTTTTAAAGCGTTTAAGTACAAAAAGACACCGAGTTTTTGTTTGGGTAGGAAAATGCACATTTAGGTGGAAAATGACCATTTTCCCCGGTTTTGATCGTCTATTCAGTAGTATATTGGTGTAGGCATGTCACGTTTTCGCATATTTGTTGTAGTTTAAGACCAAAATTCAAATCGTGTGTAGGAATCATCAAAATCATTCGCTCCTAATGTGGGAGTAGGCGGTTTTTTCTTAATTTTGGTTTAACTCTTTTCTAAGTTACCATGTAACAACTCTACCCTCAAAGATCTTCTACTTGACCCTCCCATGGCATACAAACGAAATAAATAAACAACCAAATAAAGAAACTTAATTTCAGTAGTTTGATTAAATTTCGAGCATAACCCAGAACACAAAAAAAAATTCAGTGAGACCTTTGCGATACAGACTCAAGATCAAGTCTATGAATAAGTAAACGAAGGGACGTTGACTTGAAACTGAAAAGTCAAGTTACCTGGGAATTTAAGGTGTGGCTGCTCGTTGTTGACCCGTTCCAACTTTAGCCACTAGAGACACACATCAACTTTGGCATAGAATCTTTCCTTAACTCTTTTTTTGTTTTGTTCAAATGAATCTTCCTTAAGTATACATGAACCGTCGTTTTCAACAGTTGTATACCACATGATTGACGTCTTACAAAAAAAGTAAAAACAATTTAAACTATGCTTTATATTCTTACGGTTCTAGCCATCCGATCCGTCGCGAAGCAATTCCTCCTTTTCCTCGCCAAATCCGTCTCTCTCCTTCCGAGACGCCTCTCAGTCACTGGCTCTCCTCACGAGGATTTGTTCTGCGCGTACGATTTCTGTTTGGAATGCTGCTAATTATTAGTCTTATTTTCTGTTATGACGAAATCCGCTTCAAAATTAGATATCGAGAAGAAAAATAAAGATGATAGACTAGAAATCAAATAAATATTGATTAAAAGACTATTACATTGCTTCGATTACAAGTTCTAAAAAATGTACACGCAAATTGTTTGTAATTCTATTTTGAAGGTAGCAAGAAATAGAATTATTCGTTGATTCCCTCCAATCCTACTAATTTTTATTAAATTTATTTATAAAAAAAAGCACAAATTAAACCTCAAGGGAAGCCCTCTTAGTCTAGTGGTTGACTAAACGGTTCATTAATATTTCTGCACTATTAGATCTGGGTTTCAATTCTCAGAAAATGCTAAAGTTATTAGAGGAGGCAAATCATCGTTTTATAAGAATTGTAAGTAAAAAATGTTAAAACGGTGTTGTTTTATGAAAAAAAAAATTAAAAATAAAATCTTCTTATTTCTGGCGACGTTGGGTGATTTGCGTCGGATGCTTCTTTCAATCAGTGAATTGGGTTGTTCGTTCATGGCTCTCTCGTGACCCGCATTCAATCATCACATTCAATTGACCTCAGGCGGATGTGATGATTGAATGCGGGTCACAAGAGAGCCATGAACGAACAACCCAATTCACTGATTGAAAGAAGCATCCGACGCAAATCACCCAGAGAAGCTCCGTCCGGAGATTGAAAACAATCTCAAACACGACGGAGACCAACCAAAGAAGCAGCGTCGCCAGAAAAAACTGCCCCGCCCCATTCTTCCCTCCCGTGCTCCCGATTTCCGATCTCTCCATCTCGATTATTGTTTGAGAATCCGGCAAAAAGGTTGATTGATCGGATTTTTTCTCCTCCATCGTCACCATGGAGAGAAAGATTGAGAAAGAGAGAGAAAGCCCAGTGAGAAAGAGAAATGGGTTTAATTTTTTCCATTTTCTCTAAAAAATAGTAACCAATAGAAATGTGACACGTAGGGGTTCTTACTAACTCTAAAACTCTCTTGTTATTTTGAAGATATAATTTCATTTTGAATTTTTTTTAAAAACTTTTTCCTAAGAACCCATAGTTTATATCCCCCATTGGAGGTGGTCTTAGATCTTATCCTCTTCTTCTGGGTTGTTAGAGTTGTTGTAACCAGAGAGAGAGAGAGTGAGATAGAGAGAGACTAAGTGCGATCTGTAACAGCGGCGAGTTTACGCCGGAATAGTGGATTGCTCGCCGAGGCTTTTCCGGTCCCAGAGATGTAGCTATCTTCGCGGAAGTGAACTCTGGGTGAACAAATTCTCGTGTCTTACTTGTTTACTTCTTCTCTTCTTTCTTCTCTAATCGAATCGTGCAAGAAGCTAAGTGAAGGTCAAGACAATTTGACTTCACACATATAATATGGAATGCGTAAGACGAGTTAGCTAGGCAATTGAGTGAGCTGAATTGGAGACAGTACGCATGCCGAAGAGGAAGTCACAAGTCATATTCTTAAGTATCCAGTTCAAGTCGATAGAATAGACAAAGTGAGTTCTCATTCTGGATGCGAGACATTCCCAGATCTCGGTGGCAAGATCATAGGCACGTTCCATGCGTTCAAATTAGTAGTGATATATATTGATATGGGCTTAAAGCTTGCGAGCCTAAACAGATTTAGTGTAAAAAATTTGGGCATGCGGCCCATTTAATAGTGTTAATGGGTTTAAAGCCTGCAGGCCTAAACGGTATCTTCTTATTTTATTTTTAAATTTTTTTTACATAAAACAACACCGTTTTAACATTTTTTACTTACAGTTCTTATAAAACGATGATTTGCCTCCTCTAATAACCTTAGCATTTTCTGAGAATTGAAACCCAGATCTAATGGTGCAGAAATATTAATGAACCGTTTAGTCAACCACTAGACTAAGAGGGCTTCCTTGAGGTTTAATTTGTGCTTTTTTTGATAAATAAATTTAATAAAAATTAGTAGGATTGGAGGGAATCAACGAATAATTCTATTTCTTGCTACCTTCAAAATAGAATTACAAACAATTTGCGTGTACATTTTTTAGAACTTGTAATCGAAGCAATGTAATAGTCTTTTAATCAATATTTATTTGATTTCTAGTCTATCATCTTTATTTTTCTTCTCGATATCTAGTTTTGAAGCGGATTTCGTCATAACAGAAAATAAGACTAATAATTTGCAGCATTCCAAACAGAAATCGTACGCGCAGAACAAATCCTCGTGAGGAGAGCCAGTGACTGAGAGGCGTCTCGGAAGGAGAGAGACGGATTTGGCTGAGGAAAAGGAGGAATTGCTTCGCGACGGATCGGATGGCTAGAACCGTAAGAATATAAAGCATAGTTTAAATTGTTTTTACTTTTTTTGTAAGACGTCAATCATGTGGTATACAACTGTTGAAAACGACGGTTCATGTATACTTAACCTCATTCGAATATGACCAGTGGGATATGCTTCAGTACCGGTTATACAGCGGCTTAACCCCTTCCATTCTTGTTCACCATCTCGTCCTCCTCGTCTGCTTCACGCTGGCTCTATACCGAAACGTAACCATCAGCTACCTGATTCTTACTCTCATTTGTGAGGTACGTTCCACTTTTGGCTTCAATTTCAACTCTACAAACATTTGCTCATTCGAACGCAAGTGTGATCTTTGTTGATGTGTAAACAGATATGTACACTCGATCTATTTTTATGATTTGCACATCTATTTATGAACTTTCCCGTTTATGATTTGTACATCTATTAAATTTTTTATGTCATATTTGTTTAAACTTTTATGAAATACAATAATTTTAAAGTTTTATAAAATATAAAATGTTTAAACAAAATAAATTCTACTTAAAAAATTATAATTTTCAAAATAATGTTTTTTTATTTTTAAGAACCTCAAATGGCTTCTACCATTGGAAATATCCAATTTTAATTATTTTTAATAAGGTTCTTAACTTCAAAATTTCTAAAATTTATGATTAAAATATTTTAAAGATACCATGAGAAGTTCTATGCATTGGAGATGCTCTAAACTTTTAACTAGCTCCGGTCAGCTCACACTTTGCACGTGTGACTAGCACACTTGATCACTAAGAGGGAGACAGCTGTAACTAGCTAATGGATCTAATCGTTTGGGCTTAAACCAAGCCTACGGTGAACTTAGCTAAACTGCTAATGGACTTCCTTGAGGCCTACATAAACTCGAGCCTCTCCACTTGATCTATGACTAGAATCTTCAATATGGTTCCTCGAAACCTTGCTCTTGTTCTGCAACCAATTCAGAAATTATTTAACAGGGGTTAAAATAATGTTAACATAAAGATATAAAAACAATCAAACAGAAAAATACTTTTAGAAAATAATACTTTATCTATATGACTAGAATGTGTAAAATTAAAAGAAAATATATAGAGAAGTAAAACTGATATAAAAAAAAATTCTCATGTCTAGTGTTCTATTTCTTTTTTTTGCCAGCAAAATTACATAAGAAATATTCATGTTAGTAGAGGACGATATACTGTAGATGAGAAAAATAAAGTTTTGGTGATTACCAAGTAATTTGGTGTCTTTGTATTTAATAGGGATTGCTTTTTTTATTAAGTTAATAGAAATTGGTCTTAGCAAGGCATAGATATATCATATAATTGGAATTTGGAAATATAATATTCTCATATTGACTTTTTATCCCTCAACATTAATGTAGTTGCCATATATTTTTTCTAAAATGGAAACTAAAACACGAGAGTTCTTCTCTTTCAAGTTAAACAACGGGTGCAAAAAAAAAAAAATTAACGGGTGCATTCAAAATTTTAAAGGGTGCAGCTAACCCTCCCCCCAAACTAACTACGTGGATCCGCCTCTCTGGCTCTCTGCTCACAACGACATTCTCTATCCAAAGATCTGCAAGCGATGTGAGAATTTTGCAACAAGAACCATGTTTAGGACACGTCTTTAGGGCATAGCTTTTGATAAATCTCGGCGAAGTAATCCCACAAAAACCCTAGATGTTCTGCCCATAGCTCTGAATCATTTGTGTGGGATTAATAAATAAAAGAAAATCCTCTCTTTTAAACATTCTCACAAAGATGGCGTCGGACACTGAGGCTCACATTCTATCTCAAATCGAGTCCTCCGACGCCGGAGAAGTTCTCTCCTCCCTCTTAGCATACCTCCGACCGTTCCCAGGCCTTTTGATATGCCGGGAAGAGGACCGAGCCCTTGTGTAACGACCCGGTTTGATAAAATGGGCCATATTTTTAATTTGGATTATTGGCCCATAAAGGCCAATAGCTTTTAGTTTCTCCTTTGTCGACAAAGTGTATTGACATACACATCTCCCTCCTCCATTTGCCCTAGCCGCACAAGAGAAGCAAAACCAGAGGGAAGGAGAGTTTAACGTGAAAAAGTTGCAGAAGTGAGAAGGGAAAAGTGAGGGAAAAGAGAAGAGAGTTGTCGTGAGAGGGAAAAGAGAGAGAAGGAGAAGAAGATGGAGAGAGGGAAGAAGGAGATCATCATCCGTTCGCCAACTTGTGAGACGTTTTGCCAGCGAACCGTAAACAACCACGCGACGTTTAACCTATCTCTGGAAAGCCCCAAGTCTCAAGTTTTCAGAAAGCATGAGATCGTCGTCATCGGACATCTGTACTAAAAGATATCGCCATTTCGTTATGTCTGCTACAATCTGGAATAATCTCCTATCATCACATATCATACCAGTTTCAGTACAAAAGGAAAACGGATATGAAAAACTGCTGGGATCAATCTGAAACTTGGTAAGAACCTTCATGACTCCTAGATCTATCTATAAGCGAAAGCGGATCCATGTTCTGAGGTTATACTTTTAGAGTTATGAATGTTTTCCCATGCATGATCTATGCAGTGCGAGGCTGTGGTCAGATTGAAAGGAAGTTGTGCTGCAGATTCGTCAGTGATCCATTCGAGCTGATTTTTGTAAGGAGACTCCGGACCCTTAGACCTAGCTGTCTGTCGAATATCTCTGTGATATATCTTGTTGTTTGGGAGTTATGACTTAAATACTGAGACTATTCTGTGCAGCGAGCAGATCATACAAGTCTAGCAAATTGAGTTAGTTGATTAGGCAAACGACGTTCATTTAACCTGAAACTTTGCAGAGACTCCCAGGAGACATGGATATTTCTCTCGGTTGAAGGATAACCTCTATGAGACCCAGGAGCATAGGAAATCATGCTGTTGAAGTTGAGGCTGTGAATCTTTCCAAGAGAGTGGAAAGGAGATGAGTTGGTATTCAGCATCAAAGTGGCAAAGATGAGGGCGGGATCCGTGGATATTTATCAGTACTAATCATTTAGTGTTAGTAAATACTAGATCTAGGTAATTGTGATGATTGTGTTGATTTGTGATATGTGATGATGTGTGATGATGTGTGATGATGAATGTTAGTGATAATGTTAGTTGACTTGATGATGGTATATGGTGGAAAGTATGTGATGATTGTGTGTAGTCGGACTGAGGACGAGGACATGGCGATCCCGTAGAAGCCCGTAAACCGGCTGACGAGCCAAAGGTGGTGGAAGACCTTTCAAGGTGTCCGACCAGCCTAGTGTGTCAGGTGTCATATGTGATGTGAACGAAGCCGTGATGTGATTATTATTTTGATATGTGTGAATTTGAAAAGTGATTCTTGTTGTGTGATTAGAGTTGGTAATTGCTAATGCAATGATTATTAGTGTTAAGTATCGTGTGGGCGGAAATGACCTACCTCATTAAGTAATTCGGTGCTCACCCCCCTTTTTCCCCTTTTTAGTGTGTGCAGGTGTTGTTTGTGGTTTAAGTTAGGACGCGAGACCTAGGGCACAAAAGTGACGGATCGGGTCCTTTCACCTTGCCACCTGATCCGTAGCGAACCAATTCCTCCCCTTCATCTCCAAATCCGTCTCTTTCCTGCAGAGACGCCTCTCAACCACTCACGAATCATCCCCTGAGGATTTGTTCCGCGTGTACGATTTCTGTTTGGAATGCTGCGAATTGGTCTCCCACGATCCTCTCGCCGTCCAGCTTCATAGGCTCGCACTGATTCGTTGTTACCAAACCTGGGGTTGGTTCACTCACGCTTACAACGATGGCATTAGATTCCTGATTCAACTTGGACAACCCGAGTTCAGGCTCAGGTAAAGGTGGATTGTTCTTCCATTGCTGCTGTACACGACGACGACGCCGGAGTCTTCAAAACAAATTCACAATTTTTTTTTGCAGGTATTTGGATGCCAATGCGCACGAGGAGTATCTCAAGCTGCTCTTGTCAGATATGGGAAAGTGTGCTCTCTCGATAATTAGAGAAGCAGAGCTTTTCGGTGAGGATTTCGTGCATAGTTTCTGCAGCTCAACACTGAAGGAATATACTGTATCCCCGTTGCCAAAATGTCATTTTTATGAGGTACAATCTCCCTGCTACTTTCCCTGTCTCTCTCTATCTGTCTCATGTGCGCATTGATTGTTCCGTTGTTGTTGTGCGAGGTGCTTTCTTTACTGTTTCTGTCCAACGAGATAAAAACATCACTTGAAATTGCCATGTCTGTGTTGCGAACTGTGGCATGTGAATTCCAGGTATATGCAGCAAAAGTCTCTTTGTCACAGATTAATCAATCTAGCACTGTTAGGACATCATGTCTCTTTTGTTTCTTGTGTCTTACTTTCATACCGCACTTTCAGGTTGAACCTGGAGCAAATTGGTTGGAGCTTGTTGACTTTGTATCCTATTGTGTTCATAAGTCTCAGTTAGCAGGAGACGTATGGTGTGCAGGAGTTTCGAAACAGCTGAGTGAGATAGCAGCTGATTTCTATGAGGTATCGATCTTTTTTCTCTCCTTTGTCTCCATATTGGTTAATGAAATTTGGATATTGATTGATAGCTCTGAGTACTTGGCAGGCTATACCACAAGCTAATGTGATTCTAAGACTTTATTCAGCTGGACTGTCCGTCCATGTAATTGATGTTAAGCTGAGAAAAAATGGTAAAGAAAGTTTGGGACTTGAAGCTTTACTTGGTGACGATGATATATGGAAAAGCTTAGTTTCTTTACTCGGTATGATGGACAAAGGCGCCATGGAATACACGCCACCTTACCTTGATGCTCTGAAATTTCTGTGCCAGCCTCTTGCTAGTTTGATAAATTCCGAGAACAAAAAGATGGTGTCGGAAAGAGAATTAGCATGTTATACTGCTCATCTATCTGTTATACAGGATATGTTTCTCCAATTTTTCTATGGTTTACGTTTCCTTCAGAGGTACATATTATAAGAGTAACATGCAAATATATGATTATTTTGGTCGAATCATGTATTCTCTGAGTTGAATGTTTTGCTTACCTTTCGTTTCCATTTATGCAAGATGGACCCCTCACAAGGAATGTAGTGGGACTGACTTTAACAAGACTCTGCTAAACGTGGCTATGGCTGCTTCTTTTATTTCGATGAGAACCCAACGTAGAGTAGAGGTTAAATGCTTACCTGAAATTCTCACAAATCAAGTGGAAGCTCTGTGTTCAAACTCTTCTTTTTGCAAGACTGCCTCAAACGGTTTTTTTTTCTTTTCTTATCAGATCACTAGCCGTCTAGTTGAAGATGTAATTGCTAGTCCGTGGATTTCACCTCCAGACCTCAAATATCTTCTCGCTTCATTTCACGATATCGGTGTAGCTTTTTACAATATTAAGCACCTGAAAAAGGCACTAGCATTTTGACCTTTTGATTCTGTTTCCCCTGCATAATTTTTTTCTTTTACAAGTTTTCTATTTTCACATTGATGGTGTTGTGTACTTTTCAGGCTTCCTTGGCGTTCAGGTTATGTATTAGAACAGTGTGGACTTGTGTTAGACTCCTCTGTCAGATACATGTAAAAGAGTCTAACCCATCTGAGGATTGTCTGTCCAGAGAAGCAATTATCGATTTTGCGAGTAAAGCATGTAGCAAATCTGCATTTTATCTGGATGTTCTCAAGCAACATGGTGCACGAGAAATCAACAAGTTGCTTGTGTTTGTCCTGCAGCTGAAGACCTCGTCAAAAAGTTGCCAGACCCTAGGCCGATACTAAAACAATGTGTTAAGGTAACTGTTTTTTTGGTTCTATGCATATCCTAAAGTCTAATAAGTATCTGCTTTTATAATTTATTTGAATGCTTCTGATTGCGTCTTATCATCAGATACAACTCCGACATCATGAGACTCAGGTTCTGGCTGGCTCTGTTATCAGAAGAAGAAAATTACTTGAAGAAGCAGAATATACTCAGGAAGCTGAATCGAATCCGTTCTCCCGAAAATTTTGATGTTTTGTTCTTTGTAATAGATATCATTTCATAGGAATAGGAGGCTCGGATGTTTAAGTTATGAGAATGAAACCTGAGGAAACCATATGGTTGTGCTGCAGAATTTCAATGCTATTTAACATGTTTGATATCCTAAAACATTTAAACCAAAATACTTTTTCTGTTTTATATTTTTGTGAATCATTTTAACATGCTGGAAGTTTCGTTTGTAAATAACTATATGTTCAACAACACCTACTTTTGTGAACTTCTTTATGTATGTCAGTTTACGGTTAATATTTTAGAAACTCTTGACTTCATTCCTCATTACAATTAATGTTTTTGAAACTCTACAAAAACATATTGAATAGAATTAATCTCTATGAAACATTGATACTACTAGTTTTCATGACTATTGTAAGTATGCTGATAAAAGATTTGAAAGCCTTTTTAGTAGAGAGGTTAATGAATTAACTAATTTTTTTATATAACACAAAAATCTTGAGTGTTAAGGTTTTTTTTAAAGCATTTTTCTTATAGTGGTTCTAGAAATGAATTCGGTTTTCATATTATAATGTTTCCGTAAACTATTATTCGAGATGAGATCGGGGTAACATCATGATTCTTTGTATCTTGACAATGTCTTGACAAGCATTGGTGGTGAGGAAAACTAATGCCACTGGCCAGCGAAAGAAACTAACACAAGGACCAACTGAGTTGGTTTATGCAACGATAACATTTTTGAATTTTTTTTAAAAAATTACTCACGTGAGTTTCAAATGTCTTGTATTATGTAAAATTTGTATTTCTGCCGTTAGTTTGTTCATCTCTGTTTTCATGATTCAATTCTTATAACTTCAAATGATATTCTTTCAGGGAAAGAAGATGAATAAAGAACATATTAAAAAAAAATTCATAGTTTTTTTTACTGAAAGTTTTCAAAAATTTCGAACATAGTTTAAAACATTTTATTTTAGTCAAGAATACGCTATTTTGTATAATATTTCATTATTTTTCAAAACACGTACGTACGAAAAAAAATCATATACTTATTAAGCCTTTTCCATTATATACTGTGCATATAAAGCCCCCAATATGATAATCAACCTCAAACAATAAAATGAGTTAATGAAAATATCATTAGATACAATTTGAGAACCAAGGTTTCAGATGGTGAGGTTTTGTTGGAGCGCCATCCTATGATCTTGTAACAACCCAGTCTGCAAAAGACACATATATACAAGTTAAAATCTGTAAGAGTATTAAATCTGCAAAACACACATAACTTACTCGTGCGGGGGTATGACACAATCGTTAGGACCTCTTGGTCTGGCCCTCACTTTGATATCACTGAATTCGCCTCTATTTGTTGGTGAATCTTGATGCATATGTAGAAGTGCTACGAAGCCTTCGCCAGGATTGTGGGATAAGACAACAAAGAAAAGGGTTAGCTAATTTTGATGAGACTTAAAAACAGAAGTTAGTAAAAGTTTTTAATTACCTAAATAGTCTCTGAATAAGTGAATGGCATGGTTCCTGGGTAAGCCGAGTTGCCTAACCAACTGAGTAAAAGAAACCCATTCAGCATCATCAGCGTCTGGTTCATCAGGACCATCAGGGTTTGGTTGTTCTGGTATATGTCTGTTTTGGTCGGTTGAGGAGTTTCTGATCTACAGTAGGTTTTGGTCTTCTTCATCAGGACCATCAGGGTCTGGTTCCTCTGGTATATGTCTGTTTTGGTCATTTGAGGAGCTTCCGATCTCCAATAGATTTTGGTCTTCTTCATCAGGACCATGGGTCTGGTTCATCACCATCACGACCATATGCATCCTCTGGTATATACGTGGAAGAGCTTCCTCTCTCATATATGGTTTGGTATTCTCGGTTTGAGCGAGGAAACGCTTTCTCTGGTATTTGTCTGATTAGATCGTTTGAGGAGCTTCTCAGATCTAAGATAAAGCTAGGTCTTTTACTAGTTCGGTAGAGACCTTCATCGTTAAGAGTTGTAGTTGTGTCATCGAACGTAACTTCATCGCGTCTCCTAGCATTCTCTATCTGTTTGTGACAACAGTTTATGCGTTTCAAGCATTTGGATTGTTGGGATTAGAGGAACCGGCCCCAAACCTAATGGAGGCTTCTTCACTGAAACTCTCTCCCAATTCTTCCCTTTGAAGAGAGTATTGTCTTTGGTCTTCCTAGGTCTTCTTTGTTGGGGTGGATGTTGGATGTTTCCGAGATCATCTTCACGTTGGACATTTCCGAGATGAACTGCCTCATCTCTTTTTTCAACATTTCCGAGATGAACTAGCCTGTTATGACATGTTATGCCGTACACAATCTGAACGTTTGAAGTAGAATATCACTGAAATTATGAGCATATAGAACCACTAAACTAAATGTCAAAAGAACAATTTCATATATATTACTCCCTCCGTTTCACAAAGAGTGTCATTTTGACTCTTGATTTTTGTTTCACAAAGAATGTCACTTTATGTTTTCAATGCAGTTTTTAAAACTAAATCACAGTTTTATCCTCACTCTTTTAACCTATTAATTAGAGAGAGAAACTGTTTTGGTGTATTAATAAAGGGTAGAAAAGAGATTTACAAGTTTTTCTTAATTTGTGTGAAAAATGTCAGAATGACACTCTTTGTGAAACAGAGGGAGTAATTGAAAAACATTTTTACAGAGTAATCTTAATTTTATATGTTATTTACAATAGTGTCATTTTGCTGATGTGTTATCGTTAGAATCATTTTCAGCAAACATATAAAAATGGGCATTTATTACTAGATTAATAAATTTTATATGTTATTTATAGATTTTAGTTTCTCATTATTAAAGAAAACAAAAACGTGGCAGAGAAACATGCTCATCACCTGATGAATTTTTGTTGTGTTGCTTCTAAAATTAGAATAGTGATGAAAGTTTATATCACCATTTAATATGATTATTATATATTCAGCGAAAATAAGCATTCTAAATTACAAGACTAATATAAAAATGTTTACACAAATTTAGATGGGTTGCCATAATAGTTTATTTTATTTTTTATATAACCGGAAATCTTCGTTTGAATCTCAATTACCAACAATCTATACTACTAGTATAAAAAAAACAGTGTTCACATTTGAATCGATGATATAAGAAACAACGTGAAATAGTCAAAATCCAAATAGTATGTGGTTGGGGTGGGCTTAATTAATGTGCACAGCCCAAAAGACATTGCATGTGTTTTTGAGTGCATCAAATTTTTGCATTTCTTCACCTAACGCGTTTCTCTCTCTTGAGTCTTCTTGAGTAACATTACGCGTTATTTATTTTTATTTTATTTTTCATTAAATTAACTAAAAATATTCAATAATCCATTTTCAAATTTCAAATAGAAAACCCCAATAAATCATTTTTATAAATTTTAAAATGTAAAATTAAAATGTCTCTAAATCCATTAAAAAGGATCACACAGAGTTGTGTGAATTTCTCAAATAGAAGAAACTCTCTTGTTTTCTCAAATAGAACTCTCTTCAATGATATTAAACTAGAAATTAAATAAACATCCACATCAGGTTAAATAAAAAAATAGATTATTACATTACTTCGATTACAAGTTCTAAAAAATGTACACGCAAATTGTTTGTAATGAAATTTCTCAGAAAAAGATTCGGATATTTTGAAGGTAGCAAGAAATGGAATTATTCGTTGATTCCCTCCAATCTTTTTATTTTTTATTTAATTTATTTATTAAAAAAACAAAATTGCTCGGACGAAAATGGCGATCATTTGGCAACCGCCCTCTTTCATATTTCCTCTTCTCTCTCTCTCTCAGAAAAAAGGAAAGGAAACAAAAAATCTGCTTTTTTCAACGAACGCACTATAAAAACCAGAGCCACGTGATTCGTTCTACGCTTGACTCATCAGATCATTGATTGTGTGAAATTCAATTTCCCAAAAAACATTTTAAAAAAAAACAAACAAATTAGGGTTATTTTGTGTATTTGGGGGCAAGCTCTAAATCACCACCACCACATTGATTTTTGACTGAATCTCTATCGGAGAATTCGCTTATTTGATTTTGCTCGAAACCCAATTTCACCTTGATTCGTCTTTCTTCTGTCCCGATTTCTCCGCTGCTTTAGGTATGATGATTTCTCTCGGTTCTAGCCTTCGTTTCTCGAGTTAAAAGCATGAGACTTTCCCTCAGTGTGTGATTGCATGTTACAGCTTTTGATGCGAATGTTTCTTGTGTACTAGTATTGGATTTTTAAGATCAATCTAATGTTGAAAGATTTTTTTCCTGTTTCGGGGAGTCACAGGGTTGCCTATTCTGGTTCCTTTGGCTTTATCTGGCTGCTCTGTTACTTCTCTTATTAATTTGCAGTTAGTACGGAGTTAGTTGTTTGCGACAATACTATAAGATACAAGTGAGGAAATTAAGTAACTTTAGGTTTGTTAAGTGTCGATGATGACATTTGAGTGACGACTATTGAAATACTAAAAGGCATCATGTCTAGGAATGTGTTGATTAGATCTCTGACATATACTAGAGTTATGAGGAAGCTTGAGTTCTTGGCTTACAATTCCTATGTATCAGTCAGCAGTTTAGCGTCTCCTCTTAAGTGAAATTTGATGCCATTTATCATTTCTTCTAAGATTTGGCACTTGTGTAATTCAGGATGTCACTGAATATTCGGAGTCTGAAGTCCAATAACTTGGTTCATGGATACTGTTACATCACTGGATCACACTCTGCTGAATTTTCTTTTCTTGTTTAGGCACAAGGTCGTCTGCTGAAGTAGAAACCGGAAGTTCAAAGCTATTCATTAACCATTCCTAGCTCTGTCAAGATTTGAAGTGTCATCAATAAGTTCAAAGGGCGAAACTTATTAGGAGCCACATGCTATGGGATCTGACAAGCATTCTGCACGTTTATTAAATACCCTCAAAATGGAGAGGGTCCGAACGATTCTAACCCATACTTACCCTTATCCGCATGAGCATTCACGCCATGCTATCATTGCTGTGTTTTTTGGTTGCCTATTCTTTATTTCATCGGATAATATGCAAACCCTCATTGAGAAGTTCTCAGTCAAGTGGTGGTCTATGTATGCATGCTTGCTCGGATTTTTCTACTTCTTTTCTTCTCCATTTATTGGGAAGACTATCAGACCGAATTATTCAAACTTCAGTCGGTGGTAAGCAACTGCTAAATTCCATCTTCTGTTTATTTTTTATTTTTATTTTTTTTTTTTAAATTTTTTTTTTTTTTTTTTTTTTTCTTTCTGTAGGTACATTGCCTGGATTTTAGTTGCAGCTTTGTATCATCTTCCTAATTTTCAGTCAATGGGTTTGGATTTGAGGATGAATTTGTCCTTGTTTTTGACAATTTACATATCGTCCATATTCTTCCTTGTTGTCTTCCACATCATTTTTCTTGGCCTTTGGTATGTTGGTCTTGTTTCTCGCGTGGCTGGTAGACGCCCGGAGATCTTAACCATTCTTCAAAACTGCGCTGTAAGTTCACACATTAAAGCCACTTATTTGCTTAACTCAAAATATAGTCTTTCGTAATTGTCTTCGTGTCTTTCATCCGTGCAGGTTCTTAGCATGGCTTGCTGTATCTTCTACAGCCATTGTGGTAATCGAGCTATTCTGAGGCAAAAACCTCTTGAAACACAGCATTCTAGGTGGTTTTCGTTCTGGAAAAGAGAACACAGGCACAATACCTGGCTTGCAAAATTCATTCGTATGAGTGAGCTGAAAGACCAAGTGTGCTCGTCGTGGTTTGCTCCAGTTGGATCTGCAAGTGATTATCCACTGTTATCCAAATGGTTCATTTACGGAGAGGTATCTCTTCTATAAACTGTTCTAGTGAGCTGTGAATATGTTTTTACGGAGAGGTATCTCTTCTTTAATTTCTATCCTGTTCCTACCTTGTTATTTTCAGATTGCTTGCAATGGATCGTGTCCTGATTCATCTAATGAAATTTCTCCCATATACTCGTTGTGGGCCACATTTATTGGTCTTTACATTGCCAATTATGTAGTGGAGAGATCAACAGGGTAAGTTGCATCTCTCCATGTGAACAACTTTGGTCTTACATTCAAATGGCATGTTTTATCTAAAAGTTTTGCTATGCTGTTTAGGTGGGCTCTGACACACCCTCTGTCGGTCGACAAATATGAGAAGCTGAAGAAGGAGCAAATGAAACCAAATTTCTTAGATATGGTTCCTTGGTATTCAGGGTACGTCAATGCCAAACTAGTGTTTCCCTTTCCTGCTTACCATTGTTTTTATTGAGGCGAGTAAACGATGAAAGCAGGACACTTGACCTGGTACTGACTTCTCTAATTATTTATTTCAGAACATCGGCTGATTTGTTTAAAACTGTGTTTGACCTCCTCGTATCAGTGACGGTATTTGTTGGCCGCTTTGACATGCGGATGCTGCAGGTATACTTTTTTTTGGTTTAGATATGATATGATCAGGTCATTCCTCTTCTGCGGCCAGACATTTATGATTATTGATTGCATTTTAATGTTTTTGCTTCTTTCCTTGTTGAAAAATCTTTAGGCTGCAATGACCAAATCTTGTGATGGAACTAAGAGAGAAGAACTTCTATATGATCACCTTGCTCATAAGGACAAATTTTGGTTTGATTTCATGGCGGATACTGGTGATGGTGGGAATTCTTCATATGCTGTTGCGAAACTTCTTGCTCAGCCTGCTATTGAAGTCTTGGTGGATGGTAAAGCTCGACCTTTACCACGGGGTGATGTACTGCTTATTGGAGGAGATCTTGCGTAAGTGCTTTACATATTAGCTGTAGTTTTTACATATCCTCTAGCTTTTGGATATTTCTAAATGTAACCGTGGATGTCTTTCAATGATATGTCTCAGATACCCCAATCCATCAGCGTTTACATATGAGAAACGTCTCTTTTGTCCTTTTGAGTATGCGCTCCAGCCTCCACCTTGGTATAAAAATGACTCTATCGCCGTTGACAAGCCTGAATTACCCGAGGGAGTGAAAGATATAAAGGATTATGATGGTCCTCAATGTTTTCTCATCCCTGGAAACCATGGTGAGTTCCAGGTCTCACCTTCATTTTTTACCTTTGGAATAATTTGTTTCACATACTTTCTTTGGTTTCTTCTGCCGTTTCCTCTGACTATAGAGTTATTGTTTGTTGTTTTGTAGACTGGTTCGACGGACTCAATACTTTCATGAGGTATATATGCCATAAGAGTTGGTTAGGCGGCTGGTTTATGCCCCAGAAGAAAAGCTATTTTGCCCTGCAGCTACCTAAGAGATGGTGGGTGTTTGGTTTGGATCTTGCACTTCATGGTGATATTGATGTCGACCAGTTCAAATTCTTTTCCGAATTGGTGAAGGAGAAGGTAATTTGTGTATCATTTTTTCCCTCGCTTTATAGATGACACTATGTGATACTTTTTACTACCTACTCAGAGTTCTACCAATATGATGTTAACGATTTAGTAAATACTATATTACTCTGGTATAAATAATATATTACTCTGGTATAAGTTTGCGATGTCTTTAGTTTCTGAAGTACTCCTAAAAAGTGGTTTAGGCGATATTCTAGTGGCTTTGTCTTTTCATATTACTCAAGTTTCATTTTGTTGCTCAAGTAAAATTATCGTTTTTCTTATTTAGGTTAAGGAGGATGATGCAGTGATCATTATCACGCATGAACCAAACTGGCTTCTTGATTGGTACTGGAGCTGCGATACAGGGAAGAACGTGAGGCATCTGATATGCGATGTTTTGAAAGACAGGTGTAAACTTAGAATGGCTGGAGATTTGCATCATTATATGCGACATTCATGTACTCAATCTGATGGACCTGCCCATGTCCAACATCTTCTTGTTAATGGCTGTGGAGGAGCTTTTCTGCATCCCACCCATGTGTTCAGCAAATTTTCGAAGTTCTATGGGGCTTCCTATGGAAGCAAGGTTGCCTACCCATCTTTTGATGATTCAAGCAAGGTAAACGTTTCTTTCTCCAGTCTCTTATCATTAAGTTGCCTTCCTTTCTTTTCATTCCAATGTTATATGGTGTTTTCTGTTGTTTTGCAGATTGCTTTGGGAAATATTTTGAAGTTCCGGAAGAAGAACTGGCAATTTGATTTCATTGGTGGCATTATATACTTTATCTTGGTCTTTTCATTGTTCCCTCAGGTGTGTTTTAAGCTCGCTTGTCCTATTTAAACAGTGCACACCATCCAGTTATAGTTAGCCAGATAGGGAAGCTGAGCTTTTATATTATATAGCGGGATTCTTTTATCCTTAGATTTGCATATATGTTTTGTTTTTCCTTGAGAACTCACTGCTCACAAGAAAATTGATATCTCATTCCTTCTTGTTCCTCATTGGTTTCAGTGTAAGCTATCCCACATCTTACGAGGTGATTCGTTTTCTGGTCACCTGGAGAGTTTCTTAGGCACAGTTTGGAGCGCCTTTGTATATGTGATGGAACAATCTTATGTGTCTTTTACGGGTGTCTTGATGTTGCTGATCAGTGCAATCATATTTGTCCCCTCAAAAATATCTCGGAAGAAAAGGGTGTTGATAGGAGTTCTTCATGTTACTGCTCACCTGATGGCAGCTCTGATTCTCATGTTGATGTTGGAACTGGGCATAGAAATCTGTATTCAGCATAATCTCCTTGCAAATTCTGGTCAGTGTCCATTTCATATATAGTTGTTTGGGTTTCATGCCAAGGTGCAACGTGTAATTGCACACTGAGCAAGTATCATGACTCATCATTGATGCCAGCAGATAATACGTGACAAGAGTAAAATTTCTCTGTGATTTAGCCTTGATTTCCTTTTTGTGACTCTTGACATTTTTGTTCGCACAGGGTATCATTCATTGTACCAGTGGTACAAATCAGTGGAAAGCGAGCATTTCCCTGACCCTACTGGCCTTCGAGCCCGTATTGAACAATGGACGTTCGGCCTTTATCCGGCGTGCATCAAGTATCTTATGTCAGCATTTGATGTTCCTGAGGTAACAACTGTACTGTGTTTTGTGTCTATTTCGATAAAGCGAAAATGCAATTTGAAAAAACGGACCTGAGGGCTTTTAACATCAGGTGATGGCTGTTACCCGGACCAACATTTGCAAAGAAGGGATGGAATCTCTGTCCCGAAGCGGAGCTGTTATTTATTATGCTTCTGTCTTCCTTTACTTCTGGGTCTTCTCAACCCCTGTGGTGTCTTTGGTATTTGGGAGCTACTTGTATATCTGCATCAACTGGCTCCACATTCACTTTGATGAAGCTTTCTCTTCACTCCGCATTGCCAATTACAAATCTTTCACCCGTTTCCACATCAAAGAGAATAAAGACATCGAAGTATTCACTCTCGCGGTTGATAAGGTAAGAGAAAACTCTACTTACAACGGTTGCTACAAAACTTATAGTGCTGAGACTACAAATGATTATCTTTGAACTAATCTTTATGGATCCTGTCATTGGTTTTGTTGATTCTTAAGTTGTTAAATCCATGTTTAAGGAACTGTAACGAGAGGTGTGTGTATATGTGATATGAATTTAGGTGCCAAAAGACTGGAAGCTGGACAAAGATTGGGATTCAGAGCCGAAACAGAGTGGGGTGATGAGCCATAAGAGAAAGTTTCCAAGTAAATGGTGTGCATCAACATCGCAACAAGACCCTGTTGCTACAGTAAAAGTAGTGGATTATTTCGTTATTCATAGATCACAGAAACAGAATGGAGAATGTTAGATATGGATTAGTTCTTCACTGATCCTTGATTGTTTCCCTCTTATTTGTATAAATTTAGAATGTAATGTATGTAGCCTCTCTGCTTCTTGTTTGCGATGAATGAAGATTGATGGAATATATATGCCTTTTTCATAGGTTATACATTCCAGTATTCTGTATTAACCATAGTTAAATCAGATAAAAAGAAAATGATTTTATTGTTTTTGGGTTTTTAAGTTACAAAGACGGCCACAACATTCTCTAATAAGCTACAAAGTAACTTTGGTCTTCTATCTCTCACATTCCCTCAACCATACAACAATTTAGTGCTCTTAATCAAGCCTTATGTTAATCTTAAAGAGCCTTCCTAATATTACAAATCAAGGTGAAAACAAAAATAGAGTGGATGGCTCAATAAAAAAGATTAAAAAGGTGGTACAGTAAAGATCTCAGCCTGGGTTTGAGCATTTTATGAAGAAGGTGCGTATTCTTGGATTGCTGTTGCTAACTTATCCCTAGCCTCTGCTGTCTTTGTCCTTATCAGAAAGGTTCTAGGTGTTACATTCTCGTTGGAATCCTCCTGTTGCAGGTAAGATAAAATCAGAGAAACTACAATCCACACCATTAAGACACTAAAGAAAAAGCTTCAGCTTATTTACCGAGGAGTGGAATATCGCAACAAGTGCGTTCTTCTGTGCGCTCGTCTTGATTCCAGCGTACAGTAGAGCATTCAGAAGCAGTTTCCCGACCTGGCAAGAGAAAAGGTTATCCTAATGTTGAGAATCTGTAGACCAAGTTGAATGTGAAGGCGTGTGTTTGTACTGAATCATACATCGTTCCGGACAAGAATTGTGGGTTTCGATTCTTTTGTCCCCTTGTCGACGCCTTCTTTGCATTTTATTGACAGATTCCCAGTTCCTTTCTCTTTCCATGTACTTTTATCTGCTGGGTCATTTGACTGCATAATAACATTGATACAAAGGTTAAAACACGTTACTATGGTAGAGAAGAAACTCCTTTACAAGCACCATGACACCTAAGAGGAAGATTAATTAGGAAATAATACTTCCATCACTAACAACAACCTTAATGGTTTCATATATACATCCTCATCATGGTTATTCATATCACGTCACTAAAGTTATATTTCAGCAAAGTATTGGAGTGCTGCTACTGGAAAAAAAGGGAGAATAACGAAGTTTCAGATAACAAATACCTTGACATAAAGCTTGCATTTAACTTCATGAACCACAGTAACACCCTTCTCTTCGGTCTTTTTGACAGATGGGCTGCTCGGTTGAGGTTGTTCATCTTCTGCAGAGTCAAAAAGAATTTGATGTTTACAAACCCCGCTATGCCTCAAGATTTGTTATAGATAGTCTCCTCTAGGTAAATTGAACTTCAGACAATTGTGGTATGAAATCGGTTTGCACAGGTAATTCCGATCATAACCTTTCAAAGAAGAATGATAACAAAACAGGAAGAAACCAGAAAACTGATAAACTCACCACCGTCTGCATCTTCTGGGGAATCCCGCTTTGCCGGTATGGACACTGGAGTTACTATTACCAGCAAACGAAGAAAGTAGAGGTTAGGTCTCAGAGATAAACTATTGTCCTAAAGATACAAAGCTGATCAATGACAAGTCCAATGAATGGATTCTGCTTATGAAACAGTAGATAGATACCTCCAGATGAAAAAGGGTTTGGATTATTAGAAAATGAGAAAGAAGGTTGGCTGTTAGAGATTCCTCCTGCTTGGCTGCTGGAAAGTAGGCTAGGTGGGCTGCTTTTGGTCAAACCAAACTGGCCACTGCTAAAAGATCCGGTTTGGCTATTCGAAGCTAAACCAAATGGACTGCTGGAGAATACTCCTCCAGGCTGGCTTGAAAACAAACCAGGCTGACTACTGGAAAAATTGGAAGACTGATTGTTTGAGAAGAGCCCAGGTTGATTGTTTGAAACTGATTTATCGTCGCTATTCTTGACTTCAGCAACTAATTTCTTCTCTGATAAACGAGATTCAGGGGATACATTCTCCCCCTTTCCCTTATTTTCTTTTAGCCAGTTGACCACATCCCTAAACTTTTCCTGCACGAGAACCGACATGAAGTAGAAAACTGATGAGCTAGAGAACTAAAAAAAGGGTTGTTAAATCACAAAAGAAGCAAGAGATTCAAGGAGTTAGCTACTTTATCCTTTCAATATAGACGACATCGAAAACCGAAGACATAATAGAAAAACTAGCACTTTTGATGAGTCAATCAAAGATAGAAACCAAGAACCTCATTAAGTGTTAAGAGGAAAAGTCATGTAATTGGAGAATATACCAGAATGTTTGAAGCATGGCTAATGTAGTCATTCATCCCATCTTCCCAAAGTTCATCAGGATGATTCTTCAGCTGTATTTGCACCCAACTGTTTTTTTTTTTACATTGAAGCACAAGCAATTCCTTATTGAAGGTATAAACGAAAAAAACAAAGACCCAACAGGTGCAGAGATAATCTTTTTCAAAAGAAACAACTCTTCACCTTACAAATTGGTTATTAAGAGCTCTCACATGCTTCCTAGCTAACTCAGCCCTCTGTTTATCCAATGAAACAGATGTTAATGGACTCTGCTGCATCGGTGCCACACTCGCAGTACCAAATAAGGTTCCTTCCACTGGTTTTGAATTCTTAAACTGCAAAATCCCTTTCAAAAATTAACTCCAAGTAAAAGGCCACAGATTCAATTCGATATCAAATTATGCATTAGGTAGAAAACTTTGAAAGACTCAAAATTGAAAAGCTAAAGCAACTGCTTGGAACTAGATGCAATGCCCACTACTTACATTATAAAAGCTGCAGACTTTATTCATTCATCATCACCCAAAATCTATAGAAAATTTTGCTGAACTAATCATCAATTACCCACTAAATAAGATGCCAAAAGTTTCAATTTTTATCTTCTAAACCGAAACAGAGAATCTACTCAATACCGAATTCTCAACGAGATTCAATCGACAAAACAGTAATCTGTACCAACGCACAAAAAAATAGAAACTGCCGAAAACTCACGGGAGATTCATTCGCTTCGGAAACGGCGGCGCGTTTTATTCCCCTCATGATTCAGTCGCGGCTTTTACTCGGCGGAAGGTGAATCGGAAAAAAAAAAAAAGAGGCAGCTGCTAAAAGGGGGAAATTTTATTTAGGGTTTATTGTGGCTTTCTTCAAATTTAAAAATAAAAACTTTAAAAAGAGTAGAAGAAAAAGATACTCTTTTTTTTAGATGCCCTTTTCTCCAGAAAATATGCTTCTTTAAAATAAAATAAAAAATAGTGGAAAACCTCATCATACCAAAAATCTACTACAAAGCATTTTTCCAAAAAAAAAAAGACAGTTTTTATTTGGGATGATTTCATACCATATTTGCTAAATTAATAGAGTCAACAATTCACGTGGACTTGTCTGACTAGTAAACACTTTAACAGACGTGTAACATGTTAATTATTGAAAGTGATCTTCTGCCTATCAATCAAATCATAACATACGAACAATGTTTTGTTGGAATCATTTACGTTCGAAGATAATCTCCGGAAACCGCAATACATGGCTCACATTCTGTAGTTACTTAGGCAAAATATAATTGTTTAATTTAAATTAGTGGATATTTTTAAAATTAATATTAAATACTATATTATTGTACGTAAATAAAACTATAAAAATAAACATATTTCCACCTACAGTTTAAAATTTTAAAATCTAGGTGATGAATGTTTGTGTGGTTTTTAGATTTTGGTTTTTGGTTTTTGGATTTTGGTTTTGGTTTTTAGATTTTAGTTTTTGGATTTTGGTTTTTTGATTTTGGTGTAGATTTTGGTTTTTCTAGAAATTTGAATGCTGATTTATGTAGTTTTTGATTTTTATCTACATTTTTTATTTTCATATTTGTCTTATAAAATATATTTTATGTTTTTTTCTATTTTATATTTTTGCTTTTTTCTACAATTTTTTTTGTTTAAAACATGTTTTAGATTTTTAAAATTTTAGTTTTGTTTTGTATTTAAAACTTCATAAAATATATAAAACCTTATTAATAAAATATAATAGCTTACAAAATTTTATAAATCTAAAACACATAGTTGACCAAAAAAATACACATACTTGACCAAAAAAATCTAAAAAATATACATACGTTTATTTAATAAAATTTTAAAATATCAAACACATTATTGTAGAGAAATTTACACAAATAAAAATAAGATTATTTTTACATATGCTTGGATTTATTAAAATAAACATACAAAAATTATTAATAAAATATTATTTTAATAAAAAAATAAATCAAAAATATTTATGAGTTTTTAATGTGTGTATATATGAGACTTATGATTTTATTTACAAGATATAGGGTAAAAATAATAAGATTTTCGGAATAAAAAAGTAAAAAAAATAAAAAGATATGAATAACAAAAAAAATCTAGGTAATACTTGGGAGAAAACTCCAAAAATGTAGATTTTCGTTTTTACTTACAAATTGAAAGTTATTTAAAAAATTAGTTTCTCTAAATTTTAGGGAATCTATTTATCAAAAAAAGTGGTTTTTGAAAAACAAAAACCAAAAACTCTTTCAAAAACTACAAACATTCAAGACCCTAATATAATTGATGAAAAGGAACAAAAAAAAAACTGTTAATAAAACTTAAAAAACATGTAAATGGAAGAGGAAGAAAAAGTCTAAAAATGTCATGATTGGTTTAAGATATGAAAAAAAAATGCACGGGACAGTCGGTTTCCTAATCTTACGGCTAGGAGGATTAGATATTCTCCTATAGTAAATACATTATAATTGCTCGACTACACCAAAACCCAATCTCTTTCGTTTTGAGAAAACAAAAACAAATTGTTGGAAATGTCAATCAAAAACCCAAAAACCAAAATCCAATCTCGAGAGAGACTTGGGTTAGATATTCTCCTATAATAAATACATTATAATTGCTGATATGGGAAATGGTCTCCTAATAAATACATCATATCCGGACTTCACACCGAGTTGGATGGGTTATATGGGCATAACGTGTGTTGGAGGAAAGCGAATACGAGTAATTCGTTTCGAGATAAATTGTTCATATCTGATCTGGATGACAGAGGAACTGCTAGAGTGGCCATTCTTTGAGATGGAATTAGGGCAGTAACTGGTAACATTCAGCCGGCTGAATTTCGGTTGAAAAATTCAGCTAAAGACCAGTTGAATCAGCCGAAATTAGTTGGCTGAATTCTTTTTTTTTTAGATTAGCTAATTTTTTTTAGACACGGTAACAAAATAATTGTTCAGTTGAGTGAAAATTAAGCTAAAAATAAAATACATTCACATTTATATCAGCTGAATAGCTGAATTCTTTGTTTTTTTTAGCTAGCTGATTTTTAAATAAAAATTAGCAATTAAGACGGTATTAGCGAAATAGCTTGAGAGAAATTGACCAAACAAAATGTACACCATTTGAGTATGCCAAAATTAGTTTCTGAAGTTTTTTTGTTCACGTTAGCTAATTTTTTTTGTTTAGACACACATAGTAAACAAAATATTAAACTTGTTAATTATTTATATATTGGATTAATTATAGTTCAAAAATAGTAACATGTATGTTGTTAAAAAAATTTTACTTTCACATTATTCACATATGATTTTATTTTAGATATTCAGAAGGCATATCAAGGATCGATTCAGCCTAAAACTCGTAAAATCATATATATTTAAGTCTAGTATGTCTTGGCCTGAATAAATATTGAGTCTATATTATAAAATCTGGTTCGACCGTAACATGATAATAGTTGGCCTGAATAAATATTAAGTCCATATTATAAAATCTGGTCCGACCATAACTCTAAAACTTTATAAATTATTAATTATTAAAAATCTGATCAGATTTTTGGTGATTTTATTTAAAATAATATATATATATATATAATAAAAATACAGAAAAAGCAAATATATTTATTAAAAATAAATCTAAAATAAAACAATCATCTATATACGTTTATCAAATCTAATTCAAGTTTAAAGCAAAAGTTTGACTTAATAAATTAAAATAACTGATAATATCAAATAAAAATAAAATAATAACCATTTCAAATCTATGTAGTAGAGTTGCGATGAGAATCGATTTTAGTTTAAGATTCATAAATAGTTACACTATGGCTTTCAATCCGTAAAAAATATTCCAAATCATTACTTTTATAAAACCAAATCTTTTATTGGACTAATTTTAAATAAATAAAAAATTCTTTGTTATTAAAAAAAAAGAATATTTATAACTTTATAAATTTTAAATTAAAATTTTTAACATGATAAGTAAACATCGAAGTGGAAATTTTAAATTCTTGGCAATATATTTTTTTTTATTTCATAACCATTTAAACCATTTAAGTTATAAATATTTTTAGTTATTCAACTAGATTCTTCGGTTACCATTTGAATTCGTAGTTATTCAGTCAGATTCTGCCAAAAAGCACCGAAAAATTCAGCCAAATTACACATTCAGCAAAATATATATGTTACCATTTAGACCGTAGATTATCTTTTTATTTTTAGAAAATCGTTTATGATTTTTTATTTATGTTTTTAATTCCACACACTTTAAATGTCGGTGTTGATATCTTTGCAAAGAAATGCGAACACAAGATTCTATATTTTTTTTTTTGAAGTTGTACTGAATCGGTGAGATCGAATCCTTTAGATTACAATTTACCGACCAACATTGATTTGATGTATGAAGCTAGTTGACAAAAAAAAAAAAAAATTGGAAAATGGTCGAAACCTTATTAGTTATGTTCTAAAACTCATTCATTGTACTAAAGGAGAATAATGATGCATGTGAGGGCGATGGACATCACTCGACTATGATGAAACACTTCAAATATGTTTTAGTCGATTATGTGAATGGATTATGACTTATGAGCTAGGACTCTGAACTTTCCGTTTTCTAAAACTCACTCCAAATCTGCACTATGAGTTAAAGAGTATATATGTACTGCTCATACTCTTTTAAGTTACAAAAATAATGATAATGAATTTTGAATTTAATTTCGAATTTGAAAGTAAACCAACTTTGAGTTCATATTAAGAGTTAGAAGAAGTAAACAACACATAATGATTAATGACTGTGGACTCTAACTCTCACCTTCGACTCTAGAAATTGGAAAGCGAACATGACCTACATAAACTATATAATACGAATCATTCCGCTTATATATGTCAAACTACATAAAAGTTTTATTCGAGATAACATATTATATATCTAATACATTGTGAAATCTAATCTTTAACAAGATGTCAAAATCTTAACTCCCCAAAAAAACTAAAAAATATCATCACGAAGCTAAGTCGAAGATAAACTCATCCACCAAGGAAGTGAAGAAACCATTAGCCAAATCTTCAACCACATTATCTCTCTCATCTCCATTAATGCAACCCCATTTCATTTCTTTCACATAAACCTCTCTCTTCTCTCTCACTTCCCAACTCATACAGATCTCTTCTTGTCTACCCATCACCCAATCTTCTGCTGTCTTCACTATTAATGTCTCCTCTTTTGCCCCACTATTTTCCTCTTGAAGATAATCTAACAATAGATTATCCGCTACTTTAGAAGCTAGTGTGTTGTTTGTTTCGCCGATTCTTGACTTCACCAGAGCAAACAAGCGGTTTGCTCGGTTTTCTGATTCGTCCTCTTCGGTTTCTACCGTATAATATGAGTACTCTTCTTGTCTCTCTACATACTTCTCTATTCGTTTCTCCAAATCTAGCGGCTCAAGCCGTACCAAGCCATTTAATCTCTTGCTTTTCCTTGCAATTTTCTCATATGTATCTGCGAATATTAACGTATAAAGTTAGTTACAAAAATCACATTTTTCTTGTACTGTATAAGTATAACCATTTGTTAAATATTAACGAATTGATAAATTAATTACCATTTTGGTGTGAAATAAGATCAGTGATTGCATCGTCTTCTTCATCATCTTCGAAAGGACACTCCAAGATTGACACTGGACTAAGTTGTTCCTTTTCTTCATTCACACATTCCTAAAAAAATTGCAATTAAAATCAATTCCGGATTCACATGTAATCACACAACATTACAAATAATAACTAAACTAAAAATGGTCTCAGCAAAAACAAAAATAAATAGAGAAATCATAGTGACATTAATAAGTTGACAAAAGTCAACCCATCCCACGACAACATCATATCTCGACCTATCTGTCTCTGCCCCATTAAAATAAATAATTTGTTATTTTAAAATATTTTGTTTTTTGAAAAGTATTTTAAAGCATATTTATACAATCAAATCCAAGAATAAATCTTCAAATATTTCATTAGTTAGTAAATTTCATGAACATGGGTGATATAATATGAAACTAATACTTGAATATAAAATGTTAATAGCTATAGTACCACTAAGTAAATGTGTGAAGATATGCGTATGATTTTTTATATAAAAAAAAAGATATGCGTATGAGCGTATCTAACTAAAACAAATATAAATTCTCATTAAAATGTGTACGAACGAGAGTAAATATAATTTATAATTCTGTACGTGGAGTACCATGAAACAAAAAAAAATACTCTCGCGGGATCATGAACCGTATAATCCGCATTAGAAGCTACGTAGAAGAATCTCAGCCCTCGATTTCATCGCTAGTAGCCTAATAATACCATTTAAATCTACATCCCACACCACACGTGACTCGCACGCGTTCCCCGACAAGTTTCAATACCTGACCCTTTTATAATTTTCAATAATACTATTAAATTAAGATTTCAAATGCATTCACACTGTACAGTTGTACTAACTACACTGAAGAAAGAAAACGATCTTCTAACGAACTAACCTTTCTGTTACACAGGCTGTTGCGGTTGACAGATGATCCGTCACAGTCATGTGCGTTTAAACTCTCTCCGCTCTCATTCCCGTCTTCCACGGCGTCGTTTTCGATCGACATTTCTTCAGATTCACCGCACGACGTCGATGAGAACGATGATGAAGAAGAAGAAGACTGTACAACCTCCGACGACGACGACGAGTTCGTGAAAAACTCGCTACCGGAACTCGAAGAATCGCCGGAGATAAATTCCACGGTGGTGATCGCCGCAGCTACAGAGATTGAGAATGTTGCTTCGTCGGCGACGACCGTGGTTGAGATTTGAGAAATCAGATCGGACGGTTGATCTAAACTCTCTTCGTCCGAGAAAAACGCGGCGGATCTCCACCATTGGATCTCTCCGTCTCCGTCAACGACTGTTACTTCACGGCGAGATTGACCTACCGGTTTTCTCCAGAAGCTTCTGCTTAGGAGCCGTTTAGAGAAGCTTCTAGAGAAAACGCCTTGTTTCTCATCTCCCTTCCGCGACGTAACGGTGGAATGGAACGGTAAAAGTTTAACGGCGTTAAGAAACGCCGTCGAAGCTTTATGAACGGCGTGGCTAATCGCCGTTCCGCAAGTCGTACGGCTTCTTCTGGTGAGACGCGGTTTGTGATGGTGGATCAATCCTGACCGTTTGATCTCGGCGTCAAGGAGACGACGAACGGTGGATGATGATGATAATGAAGAAGAAGGATGAGTTTGACGACGTGGGAATGATTTGAAGCCGTTGGATGAACAAGAGCCGAGATCATCGAGTAAGTAATCTCTTAGCATCAACGGCTTTAAACGTCTTTTGCTTGTGGAAAGACGTTGATCAGAGGAACAAGTGATCGATGCCATTCGAAAAGTAATTTAATTTTTGAGCTTTTTGTTTTTTTCAGTGATGAGTTTGAGAAACAGTTAAAAGATTTTATAGTGAAGAAGAAGAAGAAGAAGAAGGTTCTATGTGAGTTGTATGATCATAAAACCGATGTTTTTAATTTTTTTATTAATTATTTTCCTGAAATTGAAGTTACGTTTGTTGAATGTATTTATTGGTTTAGATTTGAAATCAGTATCTAATGAATGATTTAGATTATTGTTAATATAAGTAAGATTTAGAAGTTAAGAGAGAGACCAGAAGTTGACCTTGTAATAAAACAGAGGAACGAGAGATTCTTGCGGCTAAAATACAGTTTTTGCCTCTCTCACGTGTGCAACGTCAAAGGTTTGGCTCCTCTACGTCCTTTCCTCCTCACACACTCTCCTATTAGATTTACAACATTTGTTATTTTATTTTAATGTATACTTAATGCTTATTAGTGCAATTTCTAGATCTCTATTAGCAGATGCCAACTATTACATCGAAAATATAAAACAACTCTGTTTTGTTACATAATAACGCTGTATGGTTATTGTTATTGTCGTCAATCTGAGAGTACAGAACTCTTGGTGTATCTTATATATGGCCTTAGTGCATAAGCTGGCATGGTTTAATTCCTTAGTTTTTTTTTCTTTCTGTTTCACAAGTGTTTTTGTTTTCAGTTTTCCTTGTGTCTAGGGGTTTCAGTTTTATTTTACGAATATCTTTTGGAAAGAGACGATCTAACAAAGATCACATCTGAAATAAACAAAAATAATAGGGTACGAATTGTGATCGATGACGGTGATAAGGTCAACCGGTTCTTTCAGAAAGACATTTAGTCTCATTCAGATTCACTAATGGCCCGATGGGCCTCATTCTTCAACTAAAGCCCTATTACTCTTTTTTTTCCTTTTTGTGTGAAACGATTACAAATTAAAATGATGAGGCGATCACCTAATTATACTGCGTACATGTTGGAATTTACTAGCTCGTACTCTACAATCTTCGGGTTAATCCCATCTACTCCCTTGCAAAGCAAAAAAAATGTACGAACTAACACCAATTCACGACAACAAGAGATCAACTTTGGGACGAATCTGTAAGATTATGATCCATTATCCCCAAATCAACAGTAGGATGAATGTTTTGAAAGTTGATTTTCTTGATTAAAATTTCAAAATAAGATGCTATATGTTAGATCTAACAAATTTTTTTGGGTCAAAAACAGCAGAAAAACAGAAAAATGAGGTTGCTTCAAAGATCAAATCTTGCTCTATAAAATCCAATATTTTTTCCTTACATCATAATTAATAAATATTCTTAACAAATATATTTAGTTTGGACTTATATTTGTATAGTTTAAAGTTTTACAAATTTTAAGTTTGAATGATTATTAAAATTATAAAATAAATAGAAATGACAACACATATATCCACTACATCTTTTACACATATTGTATTACAATTTTGTTTTTGAAAATAAACGGTTTTGCTTTAAGATTGTAGCACAAGTTATATCCTTGCATATCTATAACCCAACTGAGAAAACATTATTTATTATTCATGATCGCCAAATAAAGAATTCCAAGGGACCCTTCTAGTATGAATATACTATGGACATTTACGCTCAACTCGGCTCCTCCAGCAAATACAAAGTCCATATCAATCTTCTCTAGCCTTTCAATAGTATCCGCTTTGTAGCATATGCTCAACTCATATGAAACAGGTCTACCTATTAGTTCTTCGAACTCCTACACAAATTTGTAGTACAAATCTTATCAAAGCTCGAAACCCGTGTCAACATATACTTGGACTGGGTCGTCCAACGTTATTTTCTCGCCAACAATGATGGACTCCATTTAAAACATATAATATTTTTGTAATACTAATTACCGTGGGATGTGCTTGTATGTTTTTACCATCGCCAAGTACTAAGTTGTTAGTGCATTTAGGTTCGCTTATCCGACCAAATGTGCCTTTGATGACATGGTTGTCTAAATAGCACTGTAGGTAGATGCATTTTCTTGCCAAATAAAAGAGAATATAAGAAATTTGGATTTGGCTTTTAGTTGGTTTTAGTGTCACATATCGCATTGTGGTATGTTGTTAAATTTTCCAGCCGATAAACATTTGTACCACGTGTGCACAACAGGAAGATACGTCTGGTTTTTTTTGGGTTTAGCGTTTATTAAAAGAAGAACAAGATAACTCATTGCAGTTTTCATTTTGACTTATTTATGGAGTGATTTAGGATGTGATTTGAGAACATGTAATGCTAAGCTTTCATATCACAAATGAGGTGATTGTCTAATAATAAATGAAAGATTTGTGAATTTGAAGAAAGTGATCTAGAAGTGAAAAGAGAAAGTACGTGACACCAATAAGATACTAAGATCATTCCATTTCATACGAAGTAAGAGATAAGTTGGTTTAATGGTTAAAGGGTGGGGAAATATAGAAGAAGTGGGTTAGTTACTAGAAATTCTTGTTGGTATCTATTTATGCAAACGATGTAGTTTGGTTTGATAGTATGTATGTTTGCAAACGATATAGTTTGGTTGGATGAAGGGGATATGAAAGTATGTGACTTCAATAAAAATATAGATCATCTCATATCATATGAAAGTAGGGAAGAGGTTGGTTTAATGGTTCTTTATAATAATTTTTTTTTGGTTTAATGGTTAAAGAGTGAGGAAAGATTGAAGAAGTGGGTAAGTTCAGAGAAAATCTGTTTGAGGCTCTTTTTAAAATTTATATGATAGGAACATGTTTTGACAATATAACAAATATAGTATTTGAAATAAACATAGAAAAGCTAAACAAATTTGTGATCGGAGATCTTAGTTAACTTGAATAATTTTCATAAGTTGCCTTTTTGATGAAAGTAGAAGACACTATATAGTACTCCCTCCTTTTCATAATAAGTGTCATTTGGAGAAAATATATCTGCAATGTAACTGGATGTATCTGGATGTGTTTTGAGTTAGTACATCCAAATACATTGCAGATACATTTTCTCCAAATGTTATTATGAAACAGAGGGAGTACTATTATTGAGAAAAGAAAATAAATCATCAATTTGTAACTCCAATCGATCTTTGAAGCAACCTCATTCAGATTCACTAATGGCTCAATTAATTGGCCTCATGCTTTACCAAAGCCTTATCGGTTATTACGTTTTTTCTTTTGGATGAAACAAGTAAACTGAATCGGGGTGATATAGTTGATGTATACATGCTTATCAGTGCAATTTCAAGATCTCTATTAGCAGATGCCAACTATTACATCGAAAATATAAAACAACTCTGTTTTGTTACATAATCGTTCTTTTTTTAAATCTAACGGCATTATGATTAATATATAATTTCGTGGAATGTGTTAAATCGATCGGTAGGACGGTAGGAAATATGTTGTTGGAAACTTCATTTTTAGAGTCATTTCTACGTACATGCATTAATCAAACGTTATTATTTTTTTATCTTATAAACACAATTTTGTTCGAATGTTTGGTTCGTTAACTACAATTTTTTTTTTTAATTTGGTTTGAATCAGTAGTTGATCATCACTTCATCATCATTGAATAAAAGTCGTTTTCATCAGTATGGATAATTTAGCCCAGCCCAATATAATATGGGTAACAACCCAGTTCAAATACACTTGGGATTTTATGTTTTGAAGGCTCAAGTACGATCCGAATAAATGCAGACCAGTTAATCTTTAATTAAACCGTCTAGCTCAAATTTTGTTTTTACATATTTTTACTTTAATGATATCCTAATAGGACTAGATTTAGAAAATATTTAAATCTAGATCGCCTACAAGATAAGAGTTGGAATAGATTTAAATATTATTTCCAATACGTATAAGTATAAAGTAGTTGATTATAAGGGATCACGAGTTTGATTACTCTCTAGCTAAACGTTTTCTGCTAATGACTAAAGTCAAAGGGTCTTCACGGGTTAATATGCCATATCTTCCTAATGATTTAATGTTGAATTGCTTAGCTCGCGTCTCGAGATTGTATTATCCGATTCTCTCGTTAGTTTCCAAGAGATTCCGCTCTCTCATTGCATCGATCGAGCTTTACCAGACCCGAACACTCTTACGCCGCACCGAGAGTTGTCTTTATGTGTGCTTACGTTTCACTTCCGATTATAAACCACGTTGGTTCACTTTATGCCGAAGACCAAATCTAACCCCTAACCCTAACCCTAAACCTAAACCTAAACAACGATGGTTCACTCCTCCATGCTTTATACCAACGAATCGCACTAGGAAGGACGAGAAGAAGTTGAGCGACAATCTTATGGTCTCAGTCCCAACTTGCAATTATTCTCCTCTGTCTTGGCGGAAGACTGCCACAATCGGTTCTAACATCTGCACGATTGGCGGATACGGCAACGGTTCTAGGGTCTTCTTCATGGACTGCCGGTCTCACACCTGGCACGAAGCTCCAAGCACGCGGATTGCCCGAGAGAATCCCGTTGTAAGTGTTCTTGATGGGAAAATATATGTAGTGGAAGGCTGGAACAGTCGCGGTTCCTCGGATTTGATGGAGGTTTTCGATCCGAAAACCCAAATATGGAAGCAAGTGCCGAGCCCTAGAGCAGAGATACTCGGCCAGAGCTCTATGCTAAGAAGCTTAGCAATAGATGGAAAGCTTTACCTGCATGGGGATAAAAGTGTGGTTTACAAATCCCATGGAAAATGAATGGGGTGTCGTAGAATTTGAGACGCGTTTTGGTTTGGGTCCAGTTGGTTCTTTTTGCGTAATAAACAACGTGATCTACAATTCTAAATATTGCAAAATGCTTACATGGTACGACTCCGAGGGAAGATCGTGGAGATTTTTGAAGGGTTTGGAAGAACTTCCAGAAATACCAAAGAGTTTTGTGGAAATTATGGTGGAAAGATCGCGGTTTTGTGGGAGGAGGGAACGCGTGATAGTTGCTCTGACGAGAAGATGATTTGGTGTGCTGTGATTGCGGTTGAAAGGCGCAACGGACAAGAGGTTTATGGCAAGATTGAGTGGTGTGATGTTGTGCTTACAGTCCCCATGTCATGTTTTTTATTGGAATTTAGTACTGTTATTGTGTGAAGAATATTAATTATGTTTTTCAATGCGATGAAGGATTTTCTATAATGCTTAAAAAATTGCTTTTGTTTTGCAAACGAAGCTTAATAATTCACAAAACACCAGGTTTGAGATCAACTATGTTGTGAAACAAGAACTATAAAGCAAAGAAACGAAACGTTTTGAGGAAAAATACCCTTCTAGGATTTCTTATTAACTCGTGTGATAAAAATTTACAACCCTAAGAATTTGTATTTATAAATCACAAAAAATCGGATTTTCTTTTCTGCCTACAAAAGGGGTTTCCTTTTCTAAGCCCAACAAGAAACCGTACCAGTATGCATAGCGAGTCACCAGTATGCTTTGGACTGGTGAGTCACCAGTATACTTTGTACTGGTGAGTCACCGGTATGCTTTGGACTGGTGAGGGCTGGCCCTTTTACAGTTGTACTGAGATTAAAATCATCTAGAACAACAAACCAAATATATAAGAAGATGTGTATATATAATTGAGACATACAGTAATTAGATCTCGGTTTGGAGGTGAATATATCCCCATATATATTGTTTGTTATTCTTTTCTTAATGTAAGCTAAAATGCAAATCTACACCAAAAAGTCTCGGTTTTAAATGGCGGCAGCGTAAGAGCAACCTCATTAGTGATATTCATATGGGTGCTTTAAGAGAATGCCACGTATGAGATTTTTTAGCAAATGGAGAAAAAAGAAATAAAAAATATATTTTACAAGATGCCATCTAAGGGAGGGCTCCCGGTGTCTTATCTCTACTATTCCCTCTTTTTAATATTTATTAGTGTAAAGACACCCACAAATATGTGCATGATGCAAGTGATCTAAGCTTCCTGATTCTCCTGTGGAGGACGTTCATTGCTTGGAGGTCTTAAGAATGATTTCTCTGGATTGATTAATTCTTCTAATGGAATGATGAATGAAAGTATCTTCTCTCAGGTCAGAAATCTCGTCCCGTATGTTTTACAATAATACAACTTATATATATATATACATATATTCGAAATTGAGGAACATATATATGCGTCTTTACAAGATGAGGAACACATATATATACAAGATGCACTAGGGTTGACCCGCAAGCTATACATTAAGAGAAAAGGAAATATGCTTAAACGGATATGTACATAATGGAACTAGAGAATATACGATATGATATTTGACATTATCGTTATAGAGATCCCACACCCAAACTGACATTAAAAAGTTACCAAACTCGCCAAGTTTAGCAAAATATATAACAATGAAGCTGACGATTAACATCACCAACGAAAACTAACCTGGAGAAAGAGTTTTTTTCGGAAATATTACCGATTACTAACGAATCAGGGATCCAAAGCATCTCCAATGAATCAATTTATTCGATTGAAACTGATGATATGAATGACATAAGTGGGAATTGAAGAGGTGCTGCATTTAAAACCTAGGACAGAACACGAAGAGAGGTATTCGGTGAAGATTTTTGTTTATTTGATTTTTATACTTTGAAAAGTGTGAGTACACGTGGCATTAACAAACAGGCCCGGTTCTTGCCATGTGCAAGAAGTGCATTTGCACACGGACCATTTTTTTTTTTGGTAAAATTTGGCTATAGTTTAGGGTCATTTGAAAAAACATTAGGGCTCATTTTATGAAAGAAATAATTTTTTAAACCTATAAATTTTGTAAAGCACAAGATCCAATATATAAATAAGCCTATAAATTTTGTAAAGCACAAGTAGCTGTCTCCCAATATTAAAAAGTAGACTACAAATAGCTGTCTCACAAGCATATGGAAAAGAGCTCTAAAATAGATGATGTAAAGACTCTCATGGGCCCCAAATAAATCCTTTTATTACTACTAGGGGATAGGCCGCGCTACGCGCAGTTTATTTTATAAATAGTTTGTTAATATTTTTGTTAGATAAATTTACTAATTTAATATATTTTATAATTTAAAAAATAATAATACATTAATTAAAAAATATATGATGATTTAACTTAAAATTTTCACCAATTTGAAACTGTTGAAACTATTAATTAAATAAAAATTTGAATTATGTGTCATTGTTGTCATTTGTCATTCTGTTTCAAACATTATTCAAATAATGTTTTTCTCTAGTGATTTTTTTTACTATTATATTTAATATTTATATAAATATGTTTTTTTTTTAGAAAAAAACAACTTTAAATTTTTTTATACGAAATGAATAACTTATCAAACATACGATCACCAAATTGTTACTTTTATAATTTTTACCCTTTTTATTATGACCTTATTCTTGTAATGTTTCTTTCATATTTGTAATGCATAACAAAATATAATTAAATTATTAGGCTATTTAGTTAGTTAAAATGAATCATAACTTAAAATTTCAAACACAAAAAGGTTGTCTCTATTTTACCAAATTTCGAGCTTTGTAAACTTCAATCATATATTTGTAATGTAGGTCCAAAAATTAGTCACGAGGTTTTTTTTTTACAATATTAAGTATCCTAATAATCTTTGATGAAGCTCTATGATTTGTATAATTCTCTTTGGTTTTGTACTGGATTTAAACGTGGGTCCGTATTTTGTCACGTAATTCTTTGAATAAAGCAGAGGATGCCAAATAATTTCTCCTCTTAGTATTACATGCACGTATAGATGGCTCATAGCCTTGTGATATCCCCTTTGGACGTTTTACGTACTTGTCGGGTGAGCAAACACATAAATACGTACACCAATCAACACCGTATGATCTCTAAAGAAATATGCAATATGTAGTCAATAAGAGTGGGAATTACTAATTCATGATAAGTTGGTAGCTTTCATGTGTTCTGACATGGATTAAAAACTGCATAAACAGTTAGAAACAAAAATGTGGTTAAAACATAACAGTTGCAGTCTTGCAGGCGGCTTCACTAACTCGAAAATACAACAAATTGTGGCATTCGTAGCCAATCTATACTAATAAACTTTCTCCAATCCCTGACCACATTACTTTTATTTACATTTTTCTTTTGACTATTAATTCAGAATTATTTAAAATATGATATAACATAAATAACAAAAACATTGATTTTTTTTAAAAAATGGTAACTCAAACTTTAAGTCACCACAATTTCCATGATTTAAAAATTTGATTGGAATTAGCAATTTAAGAAAGGGATAACTCAAAATTGTACATCAACCATAACTCATCATAACTCAAATTCAAAATAAAAAAAATCTAATTTGGCTCTTCATTGGTAACATTTTTTATTTATGCTCTTAACTCAAATTAAATCAATAGTAACTTATGTTACTAATCAAAGCCATAGGTAACTCATTTTTGATTTATGCTCTTAACTCAAATTAAATCAATGGTAACCCAATTTTGATTTATGTTCATTTGATTCCGATCGGTAATATGTATTTTTAAAGTTGAGTTACAGTTGATGTTGTAATTCGATGTAACTTACAATAAAATTATATGGTATAAACAGTAGATTTATGTGGTAAGTCTGCTTTATAAATTTGAGTTAACATTTTTGTCAAAATAGATGACTGGTAATTTTTCTGATGTATAAGTTGCAGTATATATTATTTAAAATAAAAATAATAAGAATATATTATGTGAGTAGGAAAAAAAACAGACCTTAAACTGCCTATTATTTATTACATATTTTAATAATAAAATAGATTAAATTTTTTAATATTAAACTAAAATACATCAAATTAAGAAAAAAGATTTTTGATAGTAGTAAATAAAACAGTTTTTTTTAATGGTATGTGCTGTCCATGATTAACTAAAAGCATCTATAAATAAAAACAAAATAATAATCATATACCAAATAAAAATTTATTCAAAGTTTTTTAGAAAGTTGTTGAATAAAAAACAAAAATAAATGTTGAGTTATCAAGAAAATAAAATAAAATTAGTTGACCAAGTAAATTTTATTAACAAAAAGTGAAAACACATAATTATTTAAATTAATTTGACAAAAAACAATTCTAAAAAAAACCAACGTAACAATTAATTAGTTAGCTCAACTTTCAAATCATCATTTAGCATTAATTTAGTATAGTACTTCAAAGAAATATAGAACTATTTGAAATATAATTAACCAAAATAAGAAAAAATATTTAAAAAAAAAAAATGGTAACTCAAACTCTAACTCAACAGATAGTAAAATATTTATATTTAACACACATTTACCATGTTTTAACCGGTTTTGTTAGTCCCGTCGTAAATCCGTCGGGAATTTTCGACGGATTTCCGACGGGTTTGTGATTTATGGCTTGAAACCCCAAAAATTTACATCTCTTCTCATTGTTAAGCAATATCTTATACAATCTCAAAATACTACCGACCATTAAACTTATAATAGAGCCTTTATTTGATTTTTTTTTGCATTTGAAGTATTAGTAGTTTAAGTTAGAGTATAAGTTTAGTATGTGTTAGAAAGTTAAAATTTTGAATAAATATTGTAGTATATTGATGTAGATGAAGATAATTTGTATGATAACTATAGAATTATGTTTTAAATTATGTAAAGATTAGTTTAGTTCTATTTAAAATTAGTTTTAAAACTCTAAAACTTATACCCGTCGGAAATTCGTCGGAAATTTCCGACGGACCCTAATATTTTGCCCGTGGGAATTTCCCGAAGGCGCCACATTACGCGCGTCAGGAATTTGGCCAAATTGTTTTTAAAAAAACCGACGGAATTGCCCGTCGGAAATTTTGACTTTATAATTAATCTTCTCCACCTTTCTTCTCCACCCTTAACCAAACAAAAATTCTTTCTCCTCCATCAGCCGATTTTTGCCGATTTCCGCCGGAAACTACTCACCGCCGGTCAATTCTCGCCGCCCATCTCTCTCCTCTTCCCAAAAACTATGTAAGTTTTCATCTTCTTCAATTTCAAGCTTTTTTGTTTAGTTAGGTTTGTTAGATTGTCAATATTGTTAAGTTATTAGATTGTTTGAATTTTTAGATAACTAAATCTTGGTTAATCCATTCACAGATGTACGTGTGGTTTTTGGTTGTTAGATTTTTTTTCTTCCATCTAAGCATGTTAATATTGTTAGATTTAGGATTTGATATAATTTTTAGATTTAAGGTATTTTATTTGATCGAATTATTTACATTGTTAGAATTTTTTGTGTGTGTGTGTGTGTTTAATTGTTAATATTGTTAGATTTATGATTTTTAGAGTTTAATTTTAGATTTCTTAGGATTTATTTTTTTAAGTTGTTATTATTGTTAGAACTATTAGATTTAGGATTGTGGTTTAATAGATTGATAGATTTAGGATTGTTGATGTTTTTTTTTTGTTTTGGTCAAAATATTAGGTTGTTCGATTTAGGGGTTTTTTTTTTGGGTCCAAAGATCTAAAATTTTATATTTTGTTATAATTGTTAGGATTTTGTTAATATTGTTAGATTTAAGGTTTTTTTTTTATTTTGTAAATTAATTTTAGTTGTTATATTTTGTTATAATTGTTAAGATTTTGTTAATATTGTTAAATTTTATTTTATTTTACATTTGAATTTTAGTTTTATATATTTTTTTTATAAATTGTAAATTTTTTTATTTAAATTATGTAACCCGTCGGAAATCCGTCAGAAATTCGACGGTGGTTCCGACGGTTCATTCCAACAACGATTTCTGTCAAAATCCATCGAAAAAAGTACCCGTCGGAAATCTCATTTTCTTGTAGTGAACAATCTTCAACATTAACACCGAAACCTCATTTTACCAATTTTTACAAAGAAGATATATGTTTATTCTAAGCAATAAAACCCATTTTACTGCGTCTCTAATTATCACTTGGCCAAAGCCACCAGCAGTGATCTTACCTCCCCGAATCATAACATCCATAGTCCAAATTCAGCTTAGTCATTAAAAACCTGAAGTAATAGAAAACCATTTGAAATTTTGGCTAAACCCAAATCTGTAAAAAATTGGAGAACATCAAGGGAGGTTTGCAAAAATGACTCAAAATTTGAGGTCAATTGCAAATCTAACCCATCAAATTTCCCTTTTCAACTTTAACCACTTTCTCTCCAAACCATCCCTCTCACTTTCAATTATTTACGAACTTGCCATTAATTCAAATTAAATTCTTTAATTTTCGGAAATCCAATTGACCAAATAATCCTCATCTTCCTCACTTATTCACGAAAATGCCATCATCATCAATTCACCCAACCACCATTTTCAACCAATTTGAAGCTTTAATTGCACCAAAAACCCATTTTTGAGTTTGGATACCTCATTGTCTCTTGCCTTATACTTCTATTCTTCCATTTTCTCTCTATTTTCTTCCCAAAAACTCTATAATTTAGCTACTAAAAATTTAAAGCTCTTAGATCTTGCTATATCCACTGAATTGGTCGTTAATTGCGATTGGGCTTCTTGGTGGTGGCAAGAATCGAAGATATCAGCTGGAAAAGAAGCTAAAGACGAGTGGTAAGTCAAATTTTCAGTAAAATTTCGTGTTTTCCGGATTTTTGCTGCGAAAGTAGAGTTCATCTGGCCTTCAAGAAGTCTACTAGTCAACGGAAAGGTTAGTTTTGCAATTGACCGCGTGAACAAAGTAGACTTCTCCAGGTCGGATGAAGTCTACTCCATTTCCTTTGAGAACAAAAAAAATGGAGTAGACTTCTCGAGTAGACTTCTTTAAAAGTAGGTCATTTTTGCAATTGACTAAACTTTGACTTTTATGGAGTAGACTTCTCCGAGATAGTAGACTTCTCGTAGAAGTCTACTCCTAAAAGTAGACTTCATACAGGTCACTTTTGCAATTGACCAATCTTTGACTTTTTGTAGTAGACAGCTGGAGAAGTCTACTAGGCTTTTTTCGGGTGACGAAAAGTTGAATTAAAAAGTAGACTTCTTTTGGCCTGAGAATAAGTCTACTTTTTAATTAATTCAATGTTTGGTCAACCCCAAAACTAACCCATAGTAGACTTCTCCAGGGTTCAAGAAGTCTACTTCAATAGTCAAACTTGGTCAATTGCAAAAGTGACCTGTATGAAGTCTACTTTTAGGAGTAGACTTCTCCGAGAAGTCTACTTTTAGGAGTAGACTTCTCCGAGAAGTCTACTATCTCGGAGAAGTCTACTCCATAAAAGTCAAAGTTTGGTCAATTGCAAAAATGACCTTTAAGAAGTCTACTCCGAAAGTAGACTTCTCCATAGAAGTCTACTTTTGGAGGAGAAGTCTACTTATCTTTTGGCAATTGCAAAACTGACCTGGAAGAAGTCTACTTTTTCAAGTAGACTTCTATGGAGAAGTCTACTTTTCCTGTAGAAGTCTACTATTAGTAGACTTCATTAATCGTATTAGAAGTCTACTTTTCCATATTTTTGTAAAATCGTTTTTTTTATCAAATATATAATGAATTTTTTAAGATTTTATTGGTCATGAGCTTGTGTTAGTAAGTGTGTTTGCCTCTATATCAGTTATACGTGTTTATAGTTTATAGGGATTGTGGAATCAGGTTTTATATTTTACAAGCTACCTAGCTTATGAGTCGTAGACTTCTCCAAGAAGTCTACTTAGTAGACTTCTGCGGACATCAGATGAAGTCTACTGTTTTAATTTTCTTATAAAATTCTTTAATCTGTAATTTATGAAAAATAAAAATTATTCTTTGACTCTTGAGTTTGTGTTATTTATTTATCTTTCTTATGTATGAAATTTACATGTTTGTTTAATAAAGTTGAGCTTTAATTAATTTTTCTCTATTATTAGGCATTTACCATATTAGTAGTAGACTTCTCTAAGAAGTCCAAGAAGTCTACTTTTTCAATGTTTATTTCTAATATGGTTTGGATTTTTTTTTCTTACAGAGAATGGCTCACATACCAGCGGTTTATGGAGAATGGGTGAGGAAAGAATCATTGTGGCATTTCGAGGTGGATAATAGCAAAGGAGGGCGAATGTTTTTCTTGAGAGATGGTTGCACACATGGTGAGCTTCTTGAAATGGCACAAGAGGATTATATGCTGGAAACGGAAACAAAGTTTGTGGAGTTATCCTATCCATTACCACCTCTGATGCTTCAACAAATGCATCCTGATTCTCCGCCAATATATGTCAGAAATGATAGACACGTTCACAGCTTGATTGAAATGAGTGGGATGCATGGTGTACGTCTTTGCGTTTCGAGTAGGATAATAAACCATGAGAATGCTGATGTAGGTGGACATTCGGATCTCTTCTCTGATGATGAAGAAGAGTGGGATGAAGACGATGAAGCAGAATGGGGTGAAAACGCTAAAGATGAGGATGAAGCTGATAATGCGGAAGTGAAAGTGAAAGTGAAAGATGAGTTGGATGACTCAGATGTGGATTACAGTGAGTACGGGAAAGTTAAAGATGAGGATGAAACTGATTTGTCTTTTGTTGTTGACGGTTTGAAAGAGGGTTGTGGTGGTTTTGATCGATCCAATGCTACTTGGTCCTCTAATATATTTGTTGGTCAGAGTTTTTCTACCAAGGACAAGCTTGTATCAGAGTTGAGATTGGTGGCAGTGATGAGAAGATTTGCTTTTAAAGTATATAAGTCTACGAAGATTCTGTTTGTAGCAAAATGTTCTGTTAAAGGATGCACATGGAAGCTTAGAGCGGGTGTGAAGAACGAAGCAAACACATTCTGGGTGACAAAGTATCTGAAGGATCATACTTGTTCTATGTTAGACCGATCAGCTCACCGTAGACGTTGTACACCCAAGTACGTTGGAGCTCTGTTTATAGAGCGGGTTGGCATAATCGATGGAATTGTGCCAAAGCATATCAAAGATTCTATGAAGGTGATGTTCGGTCTCAACCTTGGTTACACCACATCTTATCGAGCTTTGATATATGCCCAACAATTGGTGAGGGGAACAACAGAAGATGGATATGCAAAGCTGCCTTCTTATTTGCGTCAAATTGTGAGAGCCAATCCGGGAAGTGTCACCGACCTTGTATGCGATGAGATGAATCAGTTTAAGTACCTATTTATATCTTTTGGAGCTTCCATAGCTGGTTTTCAGTACTTGAGGCGAGTGATTGTTGTTGATGGGACTCATCTAAATGGAAAGTATGGAGGTGTTTTGCTAGTGGCAGCCGGACAAGATGGTAACTTTCAGATATTTCCTTTGGCTTTTGCAGTTGTGGATTCTGAGTGTAATGCTTCATGGAATTGGTTTTTCACCAAATTGAGTAGATGTTTCTCAGATGAGTATCCGCTTGTCATAGTTTCTGATCGGCACGACTCCATCGCTGCCGCATGTAGGAATGTGATACCATGGGCAACACGGGGCATATGTTACTATCATCTTCAGCAAAACATAGTGACAAACTTTCACGGGAAGCAACTCATGTACTTGGTGAAAGGGGCTGCATACGCGCATACGTCTTACGATTATAACCGATACATGGATGCAATCCGAGATGTAAACCCCGGACTTGCTCAATATTTGCAGGATGCGGACCCGAGGTTATGGTCACGAGTTCATTTCCCTGGAGACAGGTACAACATAAAGACTAGCAACATCGCAGAATCGTTCAATGCGGCTGTTAAGCAAGCCAAAGGATTTCCCATCACATTTTTGCTGGATTTTATTAGATAGAAGCTCGGGAGATGGTATAATAAAAGGCGTGAAGATGCTCTAAGTCTCACAACGAGCCATACCCGGGGGTAGAATATCTATTGGTAATTCGAGATCATTATGCTGAAAATTTGAAAGTGGAACGTATAGATGGCTGGCGTTCCTTTGTTAAGGGTGGAGCACGAGATTGTATTGTTGATTTGGAACAGCGGAAGTGTTCGTGTGGTGTGTATGATGTTGAGAAAATCCCTTGCTCACATGTCATTGCAGCCGCAGCAGAGGCCAACGTGCAACTGTCATCAATTGTGTATCCATCTTACTCGAAGGAGCCATTATATGCTGCGTACTCCCATCCCATTAACCCCCTGATTTCTGATGAAAACGAAGTCAAGAAAAAAGAACCATGTGGTGTTCCGGTCATGAAGATTGCTCCTGGAAGAAAAAAAAAGTCGAGGTGGCAAACTTGGCTAGAAATGTCAAGGAAGAGAGGCACAAGACCAAGGAAGATGCACAAGAAATACAGTTGCTCAAAGTGCAAGCAACATGGTCATACTCGCCCCCATTGTGTAAGTTAATCTCTACTCGGGAAGTCTACTTTGTACTATAAGTCTATTGTCGGGAAGTCTACTTTAGAAGTCTACTCGAAAGTCTACTCGAGAAGTCTACTTTGTACTATAAGTCTCTTGTCCGGAAGTCTACTATAGAAGTCTACTCGAGAAGTCTACTCGGGAAGTATACTTTGTACTATAAATCTCTTGTCGGGAAGTCTACTTTGTACTATAAGTCTCAGGTCGAGAAGTCTACTTTGTACTATAAGTCTCATGTCGAGAAGTCTACTTTGTACTATAAGTCTCATGTCGAGAAGTCTACTTTGTACTGTAAGTCTCATGTCGAGAAGTCTACTTTGTACTATAAGTCTCATGTCGAGAAGTCTACTTTGTACTAAAAGTTTCATGTCGAGAAGTCTACTTTGTACTATAAGTCTCATGTCGAGAAGTCTACTTTAGAAGTTATGTGAGAAACAACACAATCCTTGTTATATATTAGCTGATGGGTTACAACAAAAACTTACCAACCACATCATCGTTTACAAAAGATTAAAAGTGGGGTACAAAACCTTCACCACCATAATTAGTTTGTTACAAAATACAACAACTACATAGTCTGCTCACAGTATCAACTATCAGGAAATCAGGTACCTTCATATACGTCTAAATCCGCCCAGTTGCGGTCTTTAGACGGTCCTTGGCACTTGATCTCGTGGAATAAGTCAATCGCAAGTTTATGTCTATGAACTTTCATGTTGGCTAGACACAATGTCGAAGGAAATGGCAGTCCAAGAGCATGATATTCAATAAACTTCAGGCAAAAAACTCCACAATCACCACCGATCTTTTGTTGTGGCACCCAATCTTCGTCTACCCGTGTGTGCGAGAAACGTGTAAAAGGGAACTTATCTTTCTCTTCTCGGGGAGCCATTTCTCGAAGCAGATAAGGCAACATGACTGCAATAGGCTCAACTGCTGTCGCTATCTCCTCATCTTTAGCATGACCAACAAGACTGTCTCAAATGATAATATGCCGATTAGGTATTGAGATACACAGAGCAACCCAATGATCATCTTTTACATTCAAGGGCATGTATATGTCATCGATCTCGATCCCCCATGTCTTGTTCGTTCTGCAATACACCGGTGCCTCACCGTTGTAATAATCAAAGGCACCAGGCGGCATCATTCTACCTGAGCCATCGGGATTCGGTGTGGTGGCACGAAAATCAGCGTACTTGGTATTATTCCACATCATGCCGAAAATAGTATCAAGGAAGCAGATACGATCACTCCTAAACCATTCCGGATGTTCCATAAAGCGATGTCTGAGCAGGTTGATGCCGGCATCCATGTGCTACATTGAGAAATAGAGAAGTCAGCAAAGTATGAAAATGAAGTCTACTCGGGAAGTCTACTCCTTATATAACTCTAGTATCAAGAAGTCTACTATCTAGAAGTCTACTCGAGAAGTCTACTCGGGAAGTCTACTTCTTATATAACTCTACTATCTAGAAGTCTACTATATAGAAGTCTACTATAGAGAAGTTTTACCGTGTCTACAAGCCATTTCTGTGGAGTCCTCAGCAGTCACCACCAGAAGTTTATTGGATGTTTCTTCGAGTCGTGAGCCGGCCAGCCACTGCAGACATAATGAGCACACAATACTCAGGCTATATAGACCAATACTGCCCAATTTATAAATCTTGTTTCGATAGTGACAACTTACGGTAGACGTTTCAGCCAGTCATTTAGAGCCTTCTGCTTCACGGCATCAATGGGAGCAAAAAGATCGTATCCACCACCTACATTTGCCTTCTCAGTTTCGTTTATGTTTGAGGCGCTACTTCCCACAAGTGTAGAAGCTATTGCCCTCCTGAACTGTTTGTCGGCCTTGGCTCGTGCCACAATTCTTGCGGCCTTCTTCTTAGACCGTTATTTCATTAACAGATCATCCACATCCTTCTGCGATGGGTTGCCCCTCCCTACATAGACGAGACTTGGTTCTACATCTTCGGCACAGTTTACACTCTCACATGGAGCTAATAGGTTTTTCTAAAATAATGCATGATAAATGTCAATGACAAGAACAAACATCTGGAAATTAACTGCTTTATTAATTGAAAATTGTTCAAGTAAACACCCATCGGCGAGTCCAAAAGCTCTTCCCATTCATCCTCTTGTAGTACTTCTTCCAATGCAGGAAACAGCTTACTATCGTTGCTGTAGTAGCTTAAACTTTTGCCAAACTGGGGCTCCTCGCCCTTTGTTTATAATCTCCTTGGAAACATGGCCTTCTCCATCTTGCAAAACACACAAGTCTAGTTCAGAAGTATACTCCAGAAGTCTACTCGACAGAATTCAACTCCAGAAGTCAACTACTTTAGAACTCAACTGGGGCTCCTCGCCCTTTGTATATAATCTCCTTGGAAACATGACCTTCTCCATCCTGCAAAACACACAAGTCTAGTTCAGAAGTCTAGTTCAGAAGTATACTCCAGAAGTCTACTCGACAGAATTCAACTACTTTAGAACTCAACTACTCGAGAAGTCTACTCGAGAAGTCTACTCTAGAAGTCTACTCGAGAAGTCTACTCGAGAAGTCTACTAGAGAAGCCTACTCGGAAAGTCTACTCGGGAAGTCTACTTACGAATTTTACTACATAAAGAAGTGTACTTCATAAAGAATTCTACTTCATAAAGAAGTCCACTTTACAAGCCTACTTGAGAAGTCTGATATGAAGTCTGACCAAAGGAGCCGTATATTTACCTTCGAGAACACTGAAATCACTGAAATCCGAAGGAGACAACCAATGGCGTCGCACAGATCTGTAAATCTGACAAAGAGAAAGGAGGATAGAATTATCACCGGCGGCAAAGGTGAAGAAACATCCAGCAGGGGCGAGGCGACGAGCCAAAAAGCGGCAGTTATCAAAAGAGATAAACGAATTCGATTAAGGTATATATACAGATGAAAAAGTGAGATAAGTGAGAGAAGTGAGAGAGCGGAACAAAGATTACCTCGGTATACGACGTCGGTGGCGACGGCGACGGCGACAGTGGCGACGGCGATAGAAATGGCGATAATCTCCCTTTCAGAGAAACTAGGGTTTTGTCCGATAAAAAGTAAATGCACAAATGGTAAAATGAAATATATAGCATGGTTAATCATGGGTTGGTAAAATTTTCGGTTCAGAGAAACTAGGGTTTTCTTGGTTCAACTGAAGTGTTTTTTGGGTTAGTAGAGAAGTCTACTCGAGAAGTCTACTATAGAAGTCTACTCTGCAGTATAAGTCATACGAGAGAAGTCTACTTTGGAAGTCTACTCCAGAAGTCTACTCGAGAAGTCTACTATGTAGTATAATTCTATTCGAGAGAAGTCTACTCTACTTACCCTTAACCCTAAATAAAATATTTTCGATTAAAACTTATATCAAAACATTAATTTACTTAATATATTCACAAATTAGAGTTAAAATAACAAATATTTCAACGCTAAATCATCAACCAAACCATAAACTATGAATTCATATAGAATTTTTTCTTACCCTAACAATTACACCCTTATACCCTATACTTTAAACCTCAACTCTAACCCTTTTGAATTGTATACCCATGAAACTTATAAATTGATTTATATTCATAAATTTTATTTTATATAGATGCCAATTGTCTATGTTTAATTTTGTTCATAATAATTTTTATCAAATTATTTTTTATAAATTTTTTAATTAAAATTTAAGATTTAGTGATTTAGTAGACTTCTCTAGTAGAATTCTCTAAATGTATTGGTTTCTAACCTAATTTGGCTATGTTGATCTAAATTGATGCATTTTTTGAAATTTTATTTTTAATAGATGGAAAATGTATATGTTTTGGTTATTTATCTAAGTTTTTTATAAAATTAATTTTTATTATTTTGTTTATTTAATTCTTTTTAGGAAATTATTTGAGAGAAGTCTACTCTGCAGTATCAGTCACACGAGAGAAGTCTACTTTGGAAGTCTACTCGAGAAGTCTACAATAGAAGTCTACTCGAGAAGTCTACTCTACTTACCTTAAACCCTAAATAAAATATTTTCGATTAAAACTTATATCAAACCAACATTAATTTACTTAACATATTCACAAATTACAGTTAAAATAATAAAGATATCAACGTTAAATCATTAGCAAACCATAAATTATGAATTCATATAAAAAAATTTCTTACCCTAACAATTACACCTTTATACCCTATACTTTAAACCTTAACCCTAACCCTTTTAAACTGAATACTCATGAAACTTATAAATTGATTCATATTCATAAAATTTTATTTTATATGGATGCCAATTGTCTATGTTTTAATTGTGTTCATAATTTTGTTACCAAATTATTTTTTATAATTTTTATTATTAAAATTTGAGATTTAGTGATTTAGTAGACTTCTCTAGTAGACTTCTCTAGATGTATTGGTTTCTAACCTAATTTGGCTATGTTGATTTAAACTGATTCATTTTTTTTAAATTTTATTTTTAATAGATGTAAAATGTATATGTTTTGGTTATTTATCAAAGTTTTTTATAGAATTAATTTTTTTATAATTTTTTTAATTAATTATAGGAAATTATTTGAGAGAAGTCTACTCGAGAAGTCTACTTTAGAAGAAAGTAGACTTCTTGGCGAGGTCAAGAAGTCTACTCGAGAAGTCTACTCTCTCATAGTAGACTTCTCTAGGGTAAAACCGTCATTATTGCGAGCGTTTTTTGTTTGGTCATAAGGGTGAGGGTTGTAATTTCACTACCCTTGTGGGTTACTTTTGCCAAACATGCAATAGGGGGTCTAGTTTTGGAGAAAGAATCAAGTTTTAGGTTATTTTTAGTAATTCCCCCTACGAAGATAAAAATGGTTAGATATATTTTTTCAGCTGATTCAAATTTGACCATATAAAGACAGTTTAGTGTAAGCCACTTAAAGTCACAATTAACTAAACATAATGTTTAATGTTAATAATCCAACCTGGAACTTAAAATCACAATTAACTAAACATAATGTTTAATGTTAATAATCCAACCTGGAACTTAAAATGTCGATTCTTGAGGTTTTTGCTTTCATTTCCCTTGAAGATTAGGTGAAGCCATTATTTTTATTGCTCATAATAAAGAAAACTGTTTCTTCCAATCACAATGAATGCCCGTTTGCTTTTATATTCTTCTGAAGAGATGGGATATTTCATATTTATTTTACCATACACAAGAGAGTAAGGGAGCTCTTCACTTCCTCAATAAAACACCTATAGCTAATCTTGTAGGCTTCAAGATTGGCTTGATGCATAAGAAATTAACACCGCAGAATATAATAAATCAAACACAGAAAAAATAGGCCAAAATTAAATACTCGCAGCAAGAGAAGCAAACTGTTGAAGGTGGAACTCAACCTTGTATAAGATACTTATTTGAGATGTGGAGTTCAAAAATTTTCCTTGGAAATAATGAAGAATAACTCGACGATTACCTGAACAAGTCAATCCATCAGATCGNTAGTGTAAGCCACTTAAAGTCACAATTAACTAAACATAATGTTTAATGTTAATAATCCAACCTGGAACTTAAAATCACAATTAACTAAACATAATGTTTAATGTTAATAATCCAACCTGGAACTTAAAATGTCGATTCTTGAGGTTTTTGCTTTCATTTCCCTTGAAGATTAGGTGAAGCCATTATTTTTATTGCTCATAATAAAGAAAACTGTTTCTTCCAATCACAATGAATGCCCGTTTGCTTTTATATTCTTCTGAAGAGATGGGATATTTCATATTTATTTTACCATACACAAGAGAGTAAGGGAGCTCTTCACTTCCTCAATAAAACACCTATAGCTAATCTTGTAGGCTTCAAGATTGGCTTGATGCATAAGAAATTAACACCGCAGAATATAATAAATCAAACACAGAAAAAATAGGCCAAAATTAAATACTCGCAGCAAGAGAAGCAAACTGTTGAAGGTGGAACTCAACCTTGTATAAGATACTTATTTGAGATGTGGAGTTCAAAAATTTTCCTTGGAAATAATGAAGAATAACTCGACGATTACCTGAACAAGTCAATCCATCAGATCGGCAAATCGACTAGAGAATATTATACTTGAGGTTTTATTAGTTTTATAGCTGCACCTTGAGATAGGTTACCTATGTACCCTTGGAATAGGGATCGGCAAATCGCGTCTCGGATCGGCGTGCTCGCGTCTCGGATCGGCGAGAGCTCGGATTTCAAGTCGGCATGCTTGCGTCTCAGGTTGGCGAGAGCGCGTCACGGGTCGGCGAGAGCTCGCATCTCGGGTTGGCGAGAGCTCGCGTCTCAGGTTGGCGAGAGCTTGCGTCTCGGGTTGGTGAGAGCTTGCGTCTCGGGTCGGCATGCTTGCGTCTCGGGTCGGCGTGCTTGCGTCTCGGGAAGGCGAGAGTTTTTTTTTCCGGTCGGCGTTCGCTCGTGTGAGCGAAAGGTTTTTTTTTTTTTTTTTTGCCGGACGGCGTTCATTCGGGTCGGCGAGAGTTTTTTTGTTTTTTTTGCCGATCGGCGTTCGTCGAGAGTTTTTTTTCTCCTCTCGGTGTTTGCTCTTCGGTTTGGCTTGCGTCTCGATCAACCGATCTCCTCGGATCGGCACATGCGAGGTCGGCAAGGCGTGCGGTCGCCGAGTGCTTGGCGAGGCGCACGAGATAGGTAACAATGTTGACGAGCCGTGCAAGGTCGTGTGAGAAAGGCAAACTCTGGACGACGTCTTTTGGTGAGGTGGGCAAGGGTTTAGTCTTTGGGCCGACTAAGTCTCCTCAGATCGACGATGTCTCCTATGGCCGGCGATGTCTCTTCGGGCCGGCGATATCTCCTCGGGTTGGCGACGTGGCTCGCGAGTAACTTTGGCAAACAGTATCGGCGATCTGAACATGGAACTTTGTCGGCGTGTCATTTTCTTCGACCGGCGTTATCCCCTTAGGACGACGTTTGTGGTACTCGGACGGCGACCTAGGCTCGGCTCGTTGAAATTGGGATTTGTGGGCCGGCGTTCTGAAATTGTTTGCTCGGCTTACGAGTTGAATTTTGTGGTTCGATTTTGATATGCTCTCAAATTTACCCTAGAGCTACTCTCTCAAATTAAGAGATCAGTCGCAGTACTTAGGGATCGAATCCACATGTTAATCACACAACATACTTCTAATTTCGAATTAAGTTAAGAATAAAGATTAAAAGTAAAAGATAGCAGGTAGTTAAAAGCGGTGTAAGTTCAAGAGACGAAACGCTAGGTTCAGGGAAATTCTCAGGTGAATCCAAATTGCAGGTCTAGACAGAATGTTAGGAATTATGAAGAACTGTTCTTGAACTCGAAACACTATTGTAAAATCAACCAACTCTCGCTTCGAAGATTATCTATGTCTAAACCCTAGAATTCCAAATCTCTTTGCAAATTCAAACAATTCAGACAAGCATTAATAACAGGTTCAATTGTTCACAAAATCCCTAAACCAAATCTCTTTTCGAATAGGTATTTTGCTCATCTAACATTAGTTCAGGCAATCAATAATACTCTCGCATCTACTAATCAACATAAGATCAGATTCTAGGTCGCGAAGCTAGAATAAGCATTAATCACAAATCCAGATGAAGAATTCTAATGATTTTATCCTAACAATTCAATTCAACCTAACAATTCATTAATCACCTTTGAAAACCCTAAACCTAACAAGCAAACTACTCAGATATGATCAATGAAACAGAAATCATTATTTGAATAGAAAGCATAAAAGAAATCAATAGAAGAAATAAGGGAGTTCCAAATCTTCTCAAATAGATGGGTTGGCGGGATGCTCTTGCGAGATCGGCCTTGGGGTGCGATCGTCGATTTGGAGCTCGATGTTATTAAATATCGGCGAGTTGCAAATTTCGTAGGTTGCGAGTTTGATTTAGAGCTTGTCGTCACTCCAAAGTTTGAACTGGTCGATGTTATGTTGGATTTAAGTTAGCGAATTCGATTGGCGTTTTTGTCCAAGTCGGCTTCCTCGATTCTTGCGGATCTAAGCTAGGCCATTTTCTCTTGCTAAGACCTATAATGTATTTGGATACGATCGTGAGATCGGCTTATCTTGTTGCATATGCGAGACTGGGCTCAGCTTATGAAAGTTCTTAGGTGCGATCTCGAGGTCGACTTATCTTGTTGTATGTGTGCGAACCAGAGCTCAACTTATATTTTTGTTTAGGTGCGAGCATGAGTTCAGTTTTTTTTGTTGTTGTTGGTGCGAGCGCGAGCTCGGCTTACTCCGTTTACTAGTTTCAGAGGTCGAACTCGTAACATAGGAGGTGCTCGGTTTAATTGTTTAGTTCGACCTCTTCGTGCGGACCAGAGACCGGCTTTGCGGATCCTGGGTGCGAGACTGAGCTCGGCTTACCCCGTTTAATTTTGCGAGACTGGGCTCAGCTTTTAAGTCAATGAGCTAGGCTTTTAAGTCAACGAGCTACGCTTTTTAGGCTTAGACATCGAAAACGTGGATTATTTCACCACTGCATCTGTGCGAAATGCGTTTTGAGATCGATCACTTGGCCAAGATGTCGATGTATTCATGCAGCCGGACTGCGTAGGCATTTGTACGGAAGAACCGCGTTGAATTTATCTCGGAAAATTTGTTAGTTTTTTACGTAGAGATTTGTGCAAACGGTTGCACAAGATATATGGTCAAAAAAGCGAACATACATACCCTTACGCGGGAATCAAACCGATCATTATTTCCATTAGAAAAATTACATGGAAGGTTTTTTTTTAGTCGGCAAAAGGGTGATGGCGCGGCTTGTAATAGACGTTCTTGTGATGTTGAATGGCATCATAAATTGTGTAGGATTCATTTTGCCCTTATTTGTTTTTAGCTCATCTTGGGGATCCCGTATATGGCAGAGGTCATCAAAGAATCGGGTGAGAGGGCGCCGACACAGTCATCGTAGTCGTTGATTTTGCCGACAGGGTTCTTGGGATAAGCAATTTGGTCGTCGTGGTTCTTGGAGGTCGTCAATTTTGTGACTCGATACTTCGGGTGGTTATTTCACAGAGATCGTCTCCTTAAATTAAAATTTGAGTGAGGGTCGATTTGGATGACCTTAGTTGCCAAGTCTTGTATCGACGGGCTTGCCTTTGGGCAAAATGAGGTGGGCATCTCTCTTGGGTGCATCATGACCGGCATCTTCCTTTGCGCGAGACAGGGTGAGCGTCTCACTCTTGCGCAAGACGGGGTGAACCTCCTTTGGGCGAGAGAGGGTTGGTGTCTCAGTCTCGCGCAAGACGGGGTCAGCCTCCTTTGGGCGAGACAGGGTCGGCGTCTCACTCTTGCGCTAGACGGGGTCGGCCCTCCTTTCGGCGAGACAAGGTCGACATCTCACTCTTGTGCAGGACGGGGTTGGACTCCCTTGGGCGAGGCATGATCGGCATCTTCTGTGGATGAGGTGTGATCAGCATTTCTCTTAGGAAAAATGGGATCAGCATCTCTAGTATGTGAAATAGGGTCGGTCTTTTTAGGTTGTCGGCTTCTCCCGGTGGTGCCAAGAGGTCGAGATCGGCTTTTTAGAGGTTAGCGTCTAGTCTTTATGGTGGATTTGTCGGTTTTTTGCGGGTTAGAGATGATGTTATGGTCGTCCACGAGTTTAAAACCAAGATCGGCGTTGCCCGAGGGGGAGTCGGCATCATCCTGAAGATAGGCTTTAGAGAAGGCTTTGATCAGACATATGTTAGAGATTTTTTTGAAGGTCCTCGAGCAGAGGCTAAAAAGAACTCTGGAGAACGAATCAAAGCTAAAGTTGCCAAAGAGGACGATATGGGTAGGACGACTGAGCAAAAGTGTCTGAAAAGTACGTCACAAGGAGGACGAGATAAAGAGGACGGTCTGAGGCAAAGCGAGCTGAAGGGGGTTGTCCTGAAGGTGACGACCTAACAGTGAAGTTCCTGCTATCATCGAGCTACTTTGAGTGTAGAAGAATCTCTTATCTCCACAGACAGCGCCAACTGTTGAAGGTGGAACTCATCCTTGTATAAGATACTTATTTGAGATGTGGAGTTCGAAGATTTTCCTTGGAATAATGAAGAATAACTCGGCGATTACAGGAACAGGTCAATCCATCAGATCGGCAAATCGACTAGAGAATATTGTACTTGAGGTTTTATTAGTTTTATAGCTGCACCTTGAGATAGGCTGCCTACGTACCCTTGGAATAGGGATTAAGCCATTCGTAGTTCATATTAAAATTGTGGGTGATCGATTTTGGTGTCTGATATATCATGGTTTTTACCCATTTTTAAACCATGATATAAGTGTTTTTATAGAGTCTTTTGACTATTTTCGAGTCTATATAGAGTCTTTACAGGTTCAGGTACAATTGAAGATAAATTGGAGATTTGGATACATTTTGGAGCTTAGTGGAATGAAGTCGGATTGAAGAAACACGATGAGCGTCGATCGACACCAGGATTTCCAATTTCCAGAAGCGAGAAGTTTCCAGTTTTTGAAGAAAAATAAATCTCCAAGACTTTTCCTAATCTTCCAAGGAATTGAAGATGCGAACCTAGACCTATAAATATAGTTATCAAAGCCATTGTTTAGGATAATCTCATACTTCAAGAATCATAGAAGTTTATGATTTTTGGAGAGAAGAATTTGACTCCTTCAGAGCAAATTTGGAACTCCTTTATTTCTTCTATTGATTTCTTTTATGCTTTCAATTCAAATAATGATTTGTGTTTCATTAATCATGTCTGAGTAGTTTGCTTGTTAGGTTTAGGGTTTTTCAAAGGTGATTGATGAATTGTTAGGTCAAATTAAATTGTTAGTATAAAATCATTAGAGTTCTTCATCTGGATTTGTGTTTAATGCTTATTCTAGCTTCATGACCTAGAATCCGATCTTAGGTTGATTAATAGATGCGAAAGTACTATTAATTGCCTGAACTAATATTAGATGAGCAAAATACCTATTCGTAAAGAGATTTGGTTTAGGATTTTGTGAACAATCGAACCTGATATTAATGCTTGTCTGAATTATTTGAATTTGCAAAGAGATTTGGAATTCTAGGGTTTAGACATAGATAATCTTCGCAGCGAGAGTTGGTTGATTTTACATTAGTGTTTCGAGTTCTAGAACAGTTCTTCATAATTCCTAACATTCTGTCTAGACCTGCAATTTGAATCACCTGAGAATTTCCCTAAACCTAGCGTTTCGTCTCCTGAACTTACATCGCTTTTAATTGCTTTCTGTTTTTACTTTTAATTATTTCTTCTTAGCTTAATTCGAAATTAGAAGTTTGATGTGTGACTATCCCTTACCTGTGGATTCGATCCCTAAGTACTACAACTGATCTCTTAATTTGAGAGAGTAGCTCTAGGGTAAATTTGAGAGCACATCAAATTTTGGCGCTGTTGCCGGGGAAGGAGATTAGTTGCCTACAGAGTTCTAATATTAGAGTTTTGTCTAAGTTTTTAATTTTTATTTTTGGTTACTAATTTTAGTTTCTTATTCTTGTTTTCAGGTGCATGCTTAATCGCATTACCAGAAGTAACAAGGACAAGGAACTATTCGCACTCAACCAGGAGCTCGGTCGTCTCGATAGGAACCGCAAGACCACACGAGTGTCGATCGACACCAATAGCATCGATCGACACCCCTCACAGCTTGAGATGGTGGAGCCTGTGATTTTGATAAGGGATGAAGCTGGCAATCTGTTGGATACGGAAGGGCACCGAAGGAACAACCAAGGCCAGAAAATAGATGAGAACGGGGCTGTTTTGATCGAGCCAGATGGCGTCGATCGACACCCAGTTGGTGTTGATCGACACCAAGTGCGGCAAGATGCACTACAAGTCGCAAATGTTGGACGTGGAAGAACGCTTGGCGAGTACAACCGCTTAGACCAGTTCTATGCTAATAGAGCTGCAATCCGTCCTCCTGCATTCCAGAGGAATGACTTCGAGCTGAAGCCTGCTTACTACACACTTGTGGCTCAGCATCCCTTCCATGGTCTTCCTAATGAGCATCCAATGGACCACATTGAGAGGTTTGAAGACTTGGCATCAAGTATCAAGGCCAATGGAGTTACATATGATTATCTCTTCTGCAAGCTTTTCCCTTACTCACTTGTTGGAGATGCATCATACTGGCTGAAGCAGTTGGATCCAGGATCCTTGACCACTTGGGAAGAAACAAAGAATGCATTCTTATGCAATTTCTTTGATGATGCAAGATCTGAGGAGCTGAGGATGAAGATCACTACATTCTCTCAAGGACCAATTGAAGCATTTAAGGCTGCTTGGGTGAGATTCAAGGCTTACCAGAGAGACTGTCCACACCACGGTTTCAGCGAACCACAGCTACTGGGAATTTTCTACAGAGGGATTGATTGGAGGTACCAGATGGCTCTGGACGCTGCCAGCAATGGAAACTTCAACACTAGATATCCAGAAGATGCATATGTGCTGATTGAGAATTTGGTTTCTAGCAAATGTACCAAGAATGCAGATCTTGCCCATAGTCCTGGTTGTTCAAGAAGCATTAGCTGAGAATTCTGAGAAAGCTGTGGAGCTTGAGGATTGGAGTGGAAACATAGTCACTGGTTATCTCTTCCGGACTGTGGGCAAAGATGAGGGTCTAATCAATGCCAAACCAATGGAGGAAGACGTTTTCATCATGTAAGCAAGGATTGCAGAGCTAAATTGGAGAAAAAGTGCAGAGATTCGAGCTGCAGAGATGGTGTCGATCGACACCACTAGTGTCGATCGACACACTTCACGGATTACACCAGAAGTCGCTTCCAATGCTGCAAGTCCATCATTTTTGGTCAAACAAACGACTCCACATCCTACATGTCATAAACCTCGAAGCAAGCAAAGGTATGCATTTCCTGGAATCAATTCCAAACCCCCTGCTCTTGTCAACAAGAACTTTAAAGGTTCAAAAGATGCTGCACACTCATGCAAGCCACGAGATTCTCGTAGAAAGCTTGGTATTTCTTTCGATGATTCTGCAGGAAAACGAAGTGTCCCACCCAAAGTCAAGTCCCACCCTGCTGCTGTTCCTCATTTTCTTGGGCGCTTTCATGCATCTACTGCCTATACACCACCATGGATGAGGAGACATTCTCCTGGGAAGCATTCAATGCCACCCTCTGATCCACCAGACGTCTGAACCCCGACACAGTCAAGCTAATGACTGAAAACGAGCGCTGAGTGGGAGGCAACTCATTGTTAGGTACGTTCTTCTTTTTATTTTGTTTTGGTTTTACTAAGTTCTAAGTTTCAGTCAGTTGAAAAAAGGAGACATTGGATTCGACTTAGACCAGTGTCGATCGACACCACTATAGTGTCGATCGACACCACGTGCAGACGAAGGTAAGTC